>JASDDO010000024.1:701485667-702685667 GCA_030015575.1 Agapanthus africanus | reverse complement strand
AACCCACTTCCTATTTCTTCACCCTCTACCTCTTGCCAAGTAGTATAGGGTGTTTTCTTCATGAGTTTCACAACTTGGTGAAGTTGGAGCTTGAACTTGTGATGCCTCGACGTAGATCATCTTCGGCACGAAGCCGACGACCTAGCCCGCCCATTTCTCCGATGAAGCCGACGATTGAGTTCGGGATTCAAGATGGACAGTGAGAGGACGCCTACATGGAGCTAAGGAAGTGGAGAAACGGATCTACAAAGGTTGTACCTTCTCTCCTTTAGTTAAGATGTTAACTAGTTTCGTTTTTCGCCTAGAATTCTAGTCGACGATCCGTTTTAGGGTTTCTCGGCACCCATAAAATTTGAAATTGGCATGGTTGATGCCTTGTGAGACCTCTATAGTGTGCTTAGGAACCCTACAAAAAATCCCGATCGGATCAAAATACGACTTTTCGAAGCCTTCTCTGGACATTTTTTTAAAATCTGACATTTTTCAGAATTAAAAATACTTAAAAGATAGAGCAGGAAAATATATGAAATACTGTGAAAAACGAACCAATGATCCGTACAAATGGCCGCGAAACCGTGGCAATTACTTGCTTAGTCCGCGATTCCGCGGCCGTACAGAGAGTTCAATGCTTCATTTTTCCACAGTAATTCATAATACTGCTTGTATATTGTTTTAGGTATGTTGAATCTGAATTTAGTACTATAAATTCTGGAGATGGTTTTGGACTCGTCGATTCGATCGGAATTTTCATTTCGTTGCTTGTCCGGGTAAATTAGAAAGTATTGAAGTGTTTGAACGAGTATCATTTGCTCACTATTCACGGGGTTTAAATATTTTGGAGGTATGTGTAAGTCTTTTTGAGGTGGACCCTCTATAAGACAACAAAGCTTAACTCGATTATGTGACCGTCTTGAACTGCCTTTTGAACCTTAGGGTTTGGGGCAGTACGGCATGCCACATGTGAGGCGTTGGCTTGACCCTTCTACGGCTGGACCGCTACTACTGTCACACTCCGGATTTTTGAACCCTGCTCAAGTGTTGAGCTTTAGTGAATCTTGGGTACTTGATCGTTCGTTCAAAAACTTTAATACTGTCTGTTTATATGGATTGTGATACAATATGTGGAATTCATATAGTTTAGGCATGAAATACAAAGTATGTGATATTTCGCATTTATGATGTCTAAAGAGAATGTGGATTCCAAATATTGTAGTTTTACACTTTCTTTTCTGTGACCGTAAGTGTAGTATGTTCGATATCGCCGGTTTCGTTGCTATACATCAACGACAATTGGGGTACGCATACTTACTTATGTTGATGATATATGATATTATGTGTTGCTGAGATATGATGTGCAGGATTGTCGCGATCGAATAGTCGGGTTTTTTTAATGTGAGATGAGAGTTTTATATTTTCATTCATGTAAATTCAAATGTAATGTAATATTCTTTTATTTGGGGCACTTCCGGGTTGAGGTTGATATCACCAGTGTTGTATATTATTTACTTTTCCGCATTAGGATAGACCCAAGGAGGGGAGCACGA
Organism: Agapanthus africanus; assembly: GCA_030015575.1. Classification (NCBI taxonomy): domain Eukaryota; kingdom Viridiplantae; phylum Streptophyta; class Magnoliopsida; order Asparagales; family Amaryllidaceae; genus Agapanthus; species Agapanthus africanus. The sequence goes on along the minus strand of JASDDO010000024.1, from coordinate 702,684,123 downwards.
GTGACCGGGTTGTGGGGTTCAGTGGGAGGCCATCTCGAGGAGTCGAGACCGGGTCTCCTAAACTCCAGAATTGGTAGGGTCGCTTGCCGCTCTCGTAGGGGTCCAGGGTGTGGGCTTGGCTATTCATCGCGACTGTGGAATCCGTATTTTCTATTGTTGGCTAAAATACTAAATACGGACGTCCTAGTATATCCCACATTATATATATGTTTCTGCTGCCTGTGTTCTGTGATATCTGAGACGAATGATATATTATATATGAGATATATAGTAGACGTTGCTTATGTTTTACACCCGTGCTAGTCCCGTCCCGGTATGCCGTTAGTTAAGTAACCTAACGGTGCATAACGGAACATTGCGGCGAATGTGGATGGCATAAGCGTTCGTATTATTTTCGTTTCTTTTCTGTGATTGGCTTAAGGACTTAAATGATGGGATTACATTAATATGATTAATGTAAAGAAAATAAACCTAAAAAGATGTTGTAGAATCAGATTTAAAAACCACTCGGCTATTTATGAAAAAGCTACATTTCAAAACTGCGGAGCTTAAGCCACTCCTTTTGAAAACCATTTTGATTCTACGACGATATCAAGTTCAAAGCCTTAAAGATTTTCTTAAAAATCATCCGCAACCCTCCGTCATTTTAGGAAGTAGAGTACTTAGTATTCGTGCTACGTTTGTTGACTTTAGTTAAGGCGTAGTGTACGGTTGCTAAGTGATGTCTTCCTACATTGCATATGATGCAGATTAATTAGGACATTCATACGACTTTGTTGACCATAGTTAAGGGTCATATGGATGGGTCTAATTGATCAAGAAATGACGGGTAGAACTTGACTGGTACTTATGATTTGTTGACCATAGTTAAGGTCATAAGTACTAGGGGTAAAAATCATATCGGGAATTTCAAGTGTTGAGATTTGCAATGAGATTGCATACCTTCCATATGATGGTTGGATCCCGATCCCACTGTGGGCAATAGTTGCTCCTAGGAGAGTTTTACAGTTTACAATTAGCTAACTCATTAGGTGTCTAGAAAGGTGTTAACGGGGCTCCGCCTCTGGGAAAACGAGGTTTACTCTAATTAGGTCCGTGCGAAAGCACGGGGAACCTCCCTCAAGTACCGACACTGGCCTGGCTGAACGGTTAGCGAAGTTGTAGACTGTAATTAATCCTGGCTAGTTTTTCTTTTTAAGGTTTGAAAGAAAAACTCAATAAAAGCAGTGGGAAACATCGATTAGACAAGATAATAACCAATCTGATCTATGCAAGAGCTTTCACTGAGTGTATTCTTTTCTCTCTCTTAATGGCAGATACCCATGACTGGACTCAAGCTTCTACTAGATAAAAACAAACTGAACGGGACCAATTATAAAGACTGGCTGAGGAATCTGAAAATCGCCTTGACTTATGATAAAGTATCATATGTCCTCACGGATTCAGCCCCGCCCGTCCCAGGTCCAAAATCCTCAGTTGCGGACGTTGAAGTCCGCAAGACATGGGACGCTGACTGTGCCACGGCCAATGTTAGTTATATGTATGCCCTAGAGGCCATTACTGTACATAGGATGTATATTGTAGTGGATACTGGGACATATATAGGGAGGACTTTCTTGCTCGACATGATAGTATGCTATCTGGTTGCCCTTTACCTTAACGTGTATACTCATTGTCTCTTTGTTACATGTTGGTAAAGCCCATAGGATGAGTACTTGACTACCTGGACTATGATGCGGATCATACTAGTGGGGACATGGTAGTCCATAAGTACATCCTTCAAAGTCCCTAGTCGTAGGTATATCGAGACGGGGCATCGATATACCAGAGTAGACTAGTGTATACCTTCTCGACCCATACAGATGGGCGATGGATGATCCCATATCCATTGGTGTTTGACATCAGAGATGATATACGGGTGCTCAGTGGAGACTGGGTACACTGGACGGACTCGCCGAGAACTCCCAGATGGTATTATACCTTACGTCAGATGGCAGTTCTCTGGTGACACTGGTACAGAGTAGTCTGTTGACCCGAGATCGTCATAGAGTCTTGTGTGGTTCCCACTGTGCTTTGATTTCCACCTTACCACGTCCAAGAGGGCGTGCAAAACGGTGGTTTTTGGGTACAGTCCCGAGTCACATGGAGGCAATGAGCGATAGGAGGGGATTCGTCTCTCCCGGTATAGGGGGTTGATGTTGCGCTGTGTTCGTTTGGCTATAACCGGAAATCCCTGGCCAGGGTTGCTGAGATATACTGGTAAGTGTTACCAGTAGTTTCTCAAATTGTTATAGACCTCATATCGACACGACTTATCGAGCTATTGGGGTCTGACGTTTACCACCCCTAGGCGAGATATGCGACATATCAGACGATCAGACCGGACTGTACGGTAAGTGTTACTGGTTGGATTCACAGGAGTGTGAGCGGGCTTGCTCGTTGATCTTCTGATCGCTCAATACCCGGGTGGCCGTTACGTTTAGCAGACCGCTTGCGGCTTGTGGGTGCTTGATATGATCATCATCTGCTGCCGGCGTATTGACGAGTCTTTAGAGTCCTACACAGAGGTTTCCTGGCTCAAGCGAAACGAAATAGGAGCGCATATGAGATATGTGCGGGACCGAGAATAATGCGTGTATGTGATACCGTATTCTATTCTCGCGATAAATGTATCGAATAGTTATATGCGATATAACCTAGTTATCGAATCGAAGGTTGATTCGATAAGCCGATACATTGGATACTAGTCGGTTATATGCGATATGACCGGATCGTTAAATCAAGTGTTGATTTAATGATTTAATGCATAATTATATATTTGATATATTACTTTGCATTAACTAGTATTGGTTCACTTTAAATGGATTTTCTCACTTGAAGTTCACAAGTTGTATATGTGATATACTTTTGTGCACAAGATTGTATCATGTTTGATGATACATGCTAGTTTGAGTTTGTGTAAAGAATTAAACCATGGTTACTTAAGTGGTTAGGGTTTCATTTCTTTTGCTTCATTTACTTATTCATTTATTCATTTATTTATCCATTTTGTTTATTTTAGCAAAAGAAAATGTTAAAGGAAAATGGTGGCTTTCTTTGGATGCATGTTGAAGCTTCATGAAGCTTTGACCAAGTGACCATTTTGTCTCCATGCTTAACCCTAACCATTCCCACTAACCATGATTTATTCTCTCCACTTGACCATGGTTATGATTATGATAAGTATTCATTTACTTTTTGTTTTTGAATTAACTTATCATAATATTAGCTTCTTCTTCTTCATCTTCTTCAATGAAGAAGCTTGACTTCATCAACGGTGGATTGATGAAATGAGTGAGAAATCCAATTCTAAAGTCTACCCACTTCCTATTTCTTCATCCTCTACCTCTTGCCAAGTAGTATAGGGTGTTTCCTTCATAAGTTTTCATGGCTTGGTGAAGGTGGAGCTTGATCTTGTGATGCCTCGACGTAGATCATCTTCGGCATCGTCGTCGATGACCTAGCCCGTCCATTCTCCGATGAAGCCGACACTAGAGCCCGGGATCCGATGATCGCAGCGAGGAGACATCATCACGGAGCTATGGAGGTGGAGCACCGGATCTACAAAGGTTGTATTTCCGTTACACTTTAGTTAAGTTGTTAACTAGCTCGTTGTTTCGCCTAAATTTCTAGTTAACGATCCGTATTAGGGTTTCTCGGCACCGTAAAATTTAAAATTGGCATGGTTGATGCCTTGTGAGACCTCTAGTGTATGCCATAGGAACCGTACAGTGGTATCAGAGCTACTAGACATTGGATGTCGACCTATGGGGGGTTCTCACTGTGTGACAGTGTGGCGAAGCATAGGCTCTTACCCCCAGGGTGTCCCGAGACCGGAAGGTGTTCCGGCGGGTTGTAGTCCTCGTGAGGGGGCATGCGTAAAAAGTAGCTGCTGAGGGACCCGTTGGTGCCACGGAGACCCCATTGGATGGGGTTGCTGCCTGACCTATAGTGGTATCAGAGCCTAGCTAGAGCCTTAGGCGATGCCTAGACGACGTTTGAGACCCGATCGGATATCGAAACCCTAATACAATATGCTCTCTGGACTTTTTCCAATTTCTGGGATTTTTCCAGATTAAAAATATGCAGAAAAATCAGCAGGGAATTGTAAGAATTACTGTGAAGCCCGTACCCATGAATCCACCAAAGTGCGGTGGAACCGCGGCAGAAGCCTGGCTTATGCGGCGGTTCCGCAGCCGTATGATGACGTCAGCTTCCCATTTTTGCACAGTAATTCCTCTTTTCTGGTGTTGGATTTTCTGGGAATTTTTAATATTTATTCAAGAGTTGAATTTTCTGGGTTGTTTTGGGGATTCGTATGTTCGATCGGATTATCAAATTTTGTCTGTGTGGCTTTCCGGATAATTTTTGGATATGTTAAAAAGTTCGACCGTATATAAATACCCACCTTTTCCCCTGTCGGGAAATTTCCAAGTGCTGGATTTTTCCGTGGTTTAACGACGTTCTAAGTAGTGCAAGTAACGCGATGGTCCCTCTAGAAGACAACAAACCTTAACTCGATTATGTGACCGTCTTGAACTGCCCTTTGAACCTTCGGGTTTGGGGCAGTACGGCGTGCCACATGTGAGGCGTTGGCTTGACCCTTCTACGGCTGGACCGTTGGTACTGAGGTACGAACTGAATGTTTTAAAACTTATTTCATGTGTTGATCTGTTTCGGGAAAACTTGGGTGTTTGACTGTTCGATCGGAAAGTTTAACATTTTCTAATTATCTGGAATGTGATACAATAATTGGAATTCACAAGAAGTTATGAGATAACTGAATGAATGTTATAAACATAGCACTTTAGTCTCACTTGATCGGTTGCCACGGAATTTTGATGTGATCAAAAGTCCGTCGCAATCACGTAGCGTACGCGGATACTCGCCGGGTAAACTTAATAGACAGCCTCACTCCATAGCCCCGACCAAGTGACTATAGGAGAACCCCGTCGCCGAAAGCATCCGTTCGGGTGCTCACGGCAGCGGTGTTCCGCTTTGGTGCACTTCGTCGACGGCGTCGGGGGTGCGACCGTCTACTGAAGTTTGCGACGAGCATTCGATCAGGATGTCGGGAATCTTGTTGAATTGCCCGACTTGATATTGAAAAGTGTTTTCGATAATGAGACTAAAATACGGGGTTTATAATTGTTAGGCATGTGATGTCTAAGTATTTCACTTGATTAGGCATGCGATGTCTAAAGAGATTGCGGATTCCAACTGTTGTAGTTTTACACTTTCTTTTCTGTGACCGTAAGTGTAATATGTGCTATCGCCGGTTTTGTTGCTATATGTCAACGACAATTGGGATGCGCATATTTACTTACGTTGATGACATGTGATGTTATGTGTTGCTGGATATGTTATATTGGATCGTCGTGTTTGAATAGCCGGGGTTTTTTTATGTGAGATGAGTGTTTTTCATTTTCATTCATGTAAAAACTTGTATGTAATATTCTTTTATTGGGGCACTTCCAGGTTGCGGAAGATGTCACCCTTTGTATATTATTTACTTTTCCGCACTAGGATAGACCCAAGGAGAGGAGCACAAGTGACCGGGTTCTGGAGTCCAGTGGGAGACCAACTCGAGGAGTCGAGTCCGGGTCTCCTAACTCCAGAATTGGTAGGGTTGCTTGCCGCTCTCGTAGGGGTCTAGGGGTGTGGGTTTGGCTATTCATCGCGACCGTGGAATCCTTGTTTTATACTGGCTCGTATTGAAAACACGGACGTCCTAGTATATCCGATATTTCATATGATTCTTCTGCTGCGATATCTATGATGTGATCATGTGATGTTCTGTGATAAATGCTGTATATAGTATATATGATATATTATATAGGCGTTACTTATGTTTTACACCCGTGCTAGCCCTGCCCCGCTCTGCCGTTAGTTACCTAACCTAACGGTGCACGAAGGGACATCGAGGCGAATGCGGATGGCATAAGTGTACGTCGTATTTATCTGAAATGTTTAGGTACTTAAATGATTGGACTTCATTAATGTGATTGATGAAAGAAAAGAAACCTAAGATGTTGTAGAATCGAATTTCAAAATAAAACAGGTAGCTACAGTTCTTGCTTTGCATAGCGGTATATATGATATATCCTGCACCTTATTCGATGAGGAAATGATCGAGATCCCTTCACCGGGAGTGACTCCTTTAGCAATAACTGGCAGATGCTACACACTCGGTTTGTCTTTTGATTGCTTTTAAGTGTTTTTGCTTTGCACAGTGATATATATGATATATCCCGCACCTCATTCGACGAGGAAAGGACCGACGATCCCTTCACCGGGAGTGACTCCTTTAGCAAAACTAGAAAAGCCTCAAAAGCACTCCATTTCAAAATCATTTGATTCTACAACGATATCAAGTTCATTACGCAATAGGTTTTCAGAAAAACCTGTCGTAGCCCTCCGTCATTTCAGATAAGTACTAGTTAGTATTCGTGCTGCGGTAGTTTGGCCTCCGTCAAGGCGTAGTGTACGGTAGCTAACTAGTGCTTATCTGCTAGCATATGATGCGATTGGATTAGGGTATTCGTACGGCGTTGTTTGGCCTCCGTCAAGGGTCGTGCGGGTGGGTTTAATTCAATCAGGAAATGACGGGTTGAACTTGACTTTCGGACTATGGGTTGTTTGGCCTCCGTCAAGGTCATAGGACGCTAGGGGTAAAATATTATCGGGAATTTCAAGTGTTGAAATTTGCAATGAGATTGCATACCTTCTATGAGATAGTTGGATCCCGATACCCGCTGCGAGTAAGAGTTACTCCTGGGAGAGTTTTATACATTACAATTAGCCGATCAAGTAGGTGTCTAGAAAGGTATTAACGGGGTTACGCCTCTGGGAAAACAAGGTTTACATTAATTAGGTTCGTGCGAAAGCACGGGGGACCTCCCTCAAAGTACCGACACTGGCCTGGCCGAAAGATTGGCGAACTTGTAGTGTGTAATTAATCCCGGCTAGTCTTTCCTTTTAGGGTTTGAAGGAAGATTTGATAAAAAGCAGTGGGAGCCATCCTGATTAGATAAAATAATAACCAATCTATTCTTGCAAGAGCGCACGCTGAGTGTTTTCTTCTCTCTCTCTCCTGGTAGCGACCATATCACGCCTTAATCAAGATAATAATACGGAATATTGACCGAACCCGCTTGTTATACTGAGCTGGGGAACGTTAGTCCCGCTCCAACTTATAATTGTTATAAGACAGAGCAAGAAATTGGGGAATACCAGATTTCCCATGCCGCCCAAACGAAGAAAGTGCATGAGATGCATCATCTTCGGGTGTGTTCATTATACAGAACTGTTTCTCAGTATCCTCCGCATCCTTGGTATATGATACCGGATCAGGATCCCAGATATGTAATCTGTTACATAGGGCTACAAAAGGGTAGAAAAACTGAGAACGGGTGATAAGTTTCATGAGGCAGAAAACGGGGCAAGTGTTGCAGCCAAGTCTGTTGGTCACTGTCACCCTGTATTACAAATACATTGATTCTGAACGAATGTTATTAGATACCGAACCTGATATACAAAATCATATCTATCTCTTTATTAGTAAAGAAATGATAAAATTTTGTATAGTTGGATAATGTTTTGAACATTTCCTATATCAAAAGTTGATCGGTTCAGGCACGTTATCTAAAAGCATTGATGTTCTAAATCAAACTACAGTTCTTAGTATACGAAACACACACAAGAGGAAGAGTTCAGAAATGAACGAATCCTTCTTGAGGCATTATAGACTAGGTCATATCAATGCGACCCGACTAGCTGAAGTTACATGTAGATGCATATTTAAATCAGTTTGAATTTACATCTTGTGAAACTTGTCAGTCATGTCACAGAGATAAGATGACCATAGCTCCGTTTACTGGAAACAGAGAAAGAGTTAGTGAACTCTTGGGATGATACATGTTGATGTATGTAGGTCCCCTGTCTACACTTGCCAAGACCGGTTCTTTATACTTCATTAAATTCTCTGATGATCTCTTTTGATTCAGACATATGTTCCTGTTGAAACACAAGTCAGAACCTTTTGAGATATTCACAGAATATAAGTTAGAAGTAGAGAACTAATACGGGTATAAGTATTATGTCCTTTGATGAGATCAAGGAGGAGAATACCTTAGCACGAAATTCCTGGACTATTCTATAGGAGAATGAGATTCTCTCTCAGCATTATTTCTCCGTATACACCATAGCACGATGGTATATTGGGGCGGAGCAATCACACCCTATATGATAAGGTGTGCTCTATGATGAGTACTACTGAGTTACCTATTTCCTTTTTGGGAGTTATGCACTTGAGAAGCTGCATACCTATTGAATAGGGTTCTGATCAAATCAGTTGCCTACCACTTCATATGTAATATGGAAAGGGAAGAGCCCATATCTTAAGTTAGTTAAGATTTGGGGTTGTCCGGCCTATGTCTAAAAGCAAAATCTGGACAAGCTCGAGGCAAGATCTGTTATGTAGAACTGGAAAGGTTCCAGTTATACAAATTACAGCAGATGATTTGGTAGAACCAAAGGATTCAGTAGATTCCAACGAACCTCAGCCTCTCCGCCGATCTAGTAGGTTTCCTCATCCGCCTGAGAGATACTTCGGTTTCTCGATGACAGTGGGAGCGAGGATTGCATCATGAGATGATGACCCAACTAGTTTCGAGCAGGCCATCAGGGGTGGGACTCTGTAAGAATGGCTGGATGCTTAGCGATCTGAGATGGAATCCATGTACACCAACAAAGTATGGACTTTGGTTGCTATATCTGAAGGGTTAAATCCCCATCAGGAGCAAGTATATCTTGAGAAGATTACTTGGTGTAGATGGAAAAGTTGAGACTTTCAAAGCTAGACTTGTTAAAGCTTTTCCTCATCGACCAGGCGTGGATAATGATGAAACCTTTTCAAGTGGCTATGCTTAAGTCCATCCAGATCCTACTTGCCACGGCTACATACCATGACTACGATATCTGGCGGTTGGGTGCCATGACTGCTTTTCTAAATGATGTTTTAGAAGAGAACGTCTATAAGTACACAGCCAGAGGGCTTTATAGACAGTGGGAGCAGCGGAAACGTGTACAAGATGCTTTATAGGATAAAGCAGGCATCGCGGAGTTGGAACGTCTGTTTTGATGAAGTAGTCAAAGAAGTTGACATCATCAAAATGGTAGATGAACCTTGTATAAACAAAAAGGTAGTAGAGAGTATGGTGATGATCCTCGTAGAGTACGTGGATGTCATGCTCTTGATAAGAAAGGAGTTTCCTATGCTACGCTCGGTCAATCTCCACTTATCACAATGATTCTCCATATAGGATCAAAGTGATACCTCCTAAAATCCTGGGTTTTGGATCTATGAGATAGATCTAATTGGAGGTTAGGATTCTCACTAGTTGTAGTGAGATGGTATCAACCGATCCTGGGGAGAATCACTAGAAGGGTTCCAGGATGATAAGGACGACTGAATGTCAGTCGCAGGCATTGTCTTTACCCTCAGTAAAGGGACGGTATGTTGGAAGAGTTCCAAACTAGATACCGTGGCATACTAGACGATAAAGGCTTGATACATCGCTACTTAAGATGCTACCAAGGAGGATGTTTGGGTGTATATTGGTTCATGAGATGAACTACGTTCCAACCATTGTGAGACAATGGAGTTGTGGCTTATGCCAAGGAACGCCGGTCCTATCAGTGATCCAGACATATTCTAAGGCAGTGTCACCTGATCATGGAGATGGTTGATCTCCAGGGTGATCGAGGTTAGGAGAGTAGACTCAGAGGACAACACGGCGGATCCACTCACGAAGGCCTATTCCCAGAGAGAGATTTTTATGGGATGGTTGAGTATGAGATACTGCAACCACTGCTACAGATGGCCCTAGTGCAAGTGGGAGATTGTTATTTATATGTATGCCCTAGAGGCCATTACTGTACATAGGATGTATATTGTAGTGGATGCTGGGACATATATAGGGAGGACTTTCTTGCTCGACATGATAGTATGCTATCTGGTTGCCCTTTACCTTAACGTGTATACTCATTGTCTCTCTGTTACATGTTGGTAAAGCCCTTAGGATGAGTACTTGACTACCTGGACTATGATGCGGATCATACTAGTGGGGACATGGTAGTCCATAAGTACATCCTTCAAAGTCCCTTGTCGTAGGTATATCGAGACGGGGCATCGATATACCAGAGTAGACTAGCGTATACCTTCTCGACCCATACAGATGGGCGATGGATGATCCCATATCCATTGGTGTTTGACATCAGAGATGATATACGGGTGCTCAGTGGAGACTGGGTACACTGGACGGACTCGCCGAGAACTCCCAGATGGTATTATACCTTACGTCAGATGGCAGTTCTCTGGTGACACTGGTACAGAGTAGTCTGTTGACCCGAGATCGTCATAGAGTCTTGTGTGGTTCCCACTGTGCTTTGATTTCCACCTTACCACGTCCAAGAGGGCGTGCAAAACGGTGGTTTTTGGGTACAGTCCCGAGTCACATGGAGGCAATGAGCGATAGGAGGGGATTCGTCTCTCCCGGTATAGGGGGTTGATGTTGCGCTGTGTTCGATTGGCTATAACCGGAAATCCCTGGCCAGGGTTGCTGAGATATACTGGTAAGTGTTACCAGTAGTTTCTCGAATTGTTATAGACCTCATATCGACACGAATTTTCGAGCTATTGGGGTCTGACGTTTACCACCCCTAGGCGAGATATGCGATATATCAGACGATCAGACCGGACTGTACGGTAAGTGTTACTGGTTGGATTCACAAGAGTGTGAGCGGGCTTGCTCATCGATCTTCTGATCGCTCAATACCCGGGTGGCCGTTACGTTTAGCAGACCGCTTGCGGCTTGTGTGTGCTTGATATGATCATCATCTGCTGCCGGCGTATTGACGAGTCTTTAGAGTCCTACACAGAGGTTTCCTGGCTCAAGCGAAACGAAATAGGAGCGCATATGAGATATGTGCGGGACCGAGAATAATGCATGTATGTGATACCATATTCTATTCTCGCGATAAATGTATCGAATAGTTATATGCGATATAACCTAGTTATCGAATCGAGGGTTGATTCGATAAGCCGATACATTGGATACTAGTCGGTTATATGCGATATGACCGGATCGTTAAATCAAGTGTTGATTTAATGATTTAATGCATAATTATATATTTAATATATTACTTTGCATTAACTAGTATTGGTTCACTTTAAATGGATTTTCTCACTTGAAGTTCACAAGTTGTATATGTGATATACTTTTGTGCACAAGATTGTATCATGTTTGATGATACATGCGAGTTTGAGTTTGTGTAAAGAATTAAACCATGGTTACTTAAGTGGTTAGGGTTTCATTTCTTTTGCTTCATTTACTTATTCATTTATTCATTTATTTATCCATTTTGTTTATTTTAGCAAAAGAAAATGATAAAGGAAAATGGTGGCTTTCTTTGGATGCATGTTGAAGCTTCATGAAGCTTTGACCAAGTGACCATTTTTTCTCCATGCTTAACCCTAACCATTCCCACTAACCATGATTTATTCTCTACACTTGACCATGGTTATGATTATGATAAGTATTCATTTACTTTTTGTTTTTGAATTAATTTATCATAATATTAGCTTCTTCTTCTTCATCTTCTTCAATGAAGAAGCTTGACTTCATCAATGGTGGATTGATGAAATGAGTGAGAAATCCAATTCTAAAGTATACCCACTTCCTATTTCTTCATCCTCTACCTCTTGCCAAGTAGTATAGGGTGTTTCCTTCACAAGTTTTCATGGCTTGGTGAAGGTGGAGCTTGATCTTGTGATGCCTCGACGTAGATCATCTTCGGGATCGTCGTCGATGACCTAGCCCATCCATTCTCCGATGAAGCCGACACTAGAGCCCGGGATCCGATGATCGCAGCGAGGAGACATCATCACGGAGCTATGGAGGTGGAGCACCGGATCTACAAAGGTTGTATTTCCGTTACACTTTAGTTAAGTTGTTAACTAGCTCGTTGTTTCGCCTAAATTTCTAGTTAATGATCCGTATTAGGGTTTCTCGGCACCGTAAAATTTAAAATTGGCATGGTTGATTCCTTATGAGACCTCTAGTGTATGCCATAGGAACCCTACAGCCAAATGCCTCGCGCTTGCATCGATGGATAACACACATCAAAAGCAGCACGAGAATATGGACATTCAAACCATATTGCTCCATACAAAGGAGTTGTATGGAGAGCAATCCCGTGTATTGCGATACGAAGCATCAAAGAAATTGTTTCAGATGCGAATGGCCCCCGGCACACCAGTAGGAGACTATGTTCTGAAGATGATAGCTCTTATAGAAGAGCTTGAGGACCTTGGATGGACGATGGACAATGAACAATATATAGATATTATTCTGCAGTCCCTCCCCTCCACCTTTGCTCAGTTCATAGTGAACTTCAACATGCATGGCATAGAGAAGGAACTCCCTGAACTCCTTAATATGTTAAGGAGTGCAGAGAGCACTATGAAGTCAGCAAAAACTCCCGTTATGACTGTTGGACAGTCTTCCTCTTCTCGCCCGAAAGCTAAGGCCAAGGGAAAGAAAAAGAAGAAGCCCACCAATCCTAAGGGTGGAGTTAAAAAGGTGAAGGGAAAGGAAAAGTCCAAGGCTGGAGACTCGGGGAAGGGCGAATGTTTTCATTGCCACAAGACAGGACATTGGAAGCGCAACTGCACGGAGTACTTAAGTCTCAAGAAGAAGCATGGTGATGCTTCTGCTTCAGGTGCGTTTGTAACAGAAAACTGTTTTTCAATAAACTCTGCTTCCTGGGTATTGGATACTGGTTCGGGTTCTCGCATTTGCAATTCTATGCAGGGGCTGAGAAATTGCAAAGTTTTGAAGACAGGTGACCATACTCTCCGCGTTGGAAATGGTTCCAATGTACATACAGTCGCAGTGGGAGAGTATCACTTGGGGATGCCATCTGGATGTATTTTGGTTTTGAATCCATGTTATTTTGTACCAAGTATGCTTTGTAATATAATATCCGTTTCTTTGTTAGACAATGAAGGATATAATTTTGTATTGCAGAACAATATTATGAACATTCACCTAAATCAAATGTTGGTTGGGTATGGTACGCTTAATAACGGAATATATGTCCTAAATCAACACACAGTTTTCAGTATACAACACACTAATAAAAGAAAACTTTCAGAATTTAATGAAGCTTTTTTTTGGCACTGTAGACTTGGTCATATTAACGAAACAAGACTAAACAAGTTACACAAAGATGGATATTTAAACTCTTTTGAATATAAATCTTATACGACTTGCCAGTCTTGTATCAAGGGTAAAATGACCAAAACTCCGTTTACCGGACATGGAGAAAGAGCTACTGAGCTCCTAGGTCTCATACATAGTGATGTATGCGGGCCAATGTCTATACAGGCTAGAGGCGGTTTTTCATACTTCATTACATTCACTGACGATTTCTCAAGATTCGGTCATGTATTTTTATTAAAGCACAAGTCCGAAGCTTTCGAGAAATTCATTGAATATAAACAAGAAGTAGAAAAACAAACCGGCTTGAGTATCAAGATGCCTCGATCAGATCGAGGTGGTGAGTATCTCAGTACAGAATTTGCAAACTTCCTAAAAGAGAATGGGATTCTCTCTCAGCTCACTCCTCCTTACACACCACAGCACAACGGTGTGTCTGAACGACGGAATATGACCCTATTAGATATAGTCCGATCCATGATGAGTGATGTTGAGTTACCCGTCTCATTTTGGGGGCATGCATTGGAGACCGCAGCGTTTCTACTGAACAGGGTTCCAACCAAAGCCGTGTCTACCACGCCATATGAGATATGGCATGGGAAGAGACCATCTCTTAAGAGAATTAAGATTTGGGGTTGCCCGGCCTATGTTAAAAAGCAGAATCCGGACAAACTCGAGACACGGTCAGTCATGTGTAATTTTGTGGGGTATCCAAAGAATTCTTATGGATATCTATTCTACCATAAAGAGGAACAAAAGGTGTTTGTTTCTCAGTATGCCACATTCTTGGAAAAAGAGTTTTTCACAGATAAAGATGATGGCAAAGTGTTGGATCTAGAAGAGGTTCTAGAGACACAGACTACAAATGACGATTTGGTTGAACCGGCTGTTGCAATAGAAACTGAAGAACCTCAGCCACTCCGAAGGTCTGGTAGGACTTCTCGCCCACCGGAGAGGTACTACGGTTTCCTCATTGATGGTGACGAAGAAGACTGCATCATGGATGATGATGATCCTACCAGTTTTCAGCAAGCTATCACGAGTGGTGACTCTGTGAAGTGGCTAGATGCTATGAGATCCGAAATGGAGTCTATGTATACCAACAAAGTATGGACTTTGGACATTGTACCCCCTGGGGTAAAACCTGTGGGATGCAAATGGATCTTTAAAAGAAAGATTGGTGTAGATGGGCAGGTAGAGACCTATAAGGCAAGACTTGTGGAGAAGGGTTTTCGTCAAAGATCAGGTTTGGACTATGACGAAACTTTTTCGCCCGTAGCCATGCTTAAATCCATTCGGATCCTACTTGCTATTGCTGCTCACTACGACTATGAAATCTGGCAGATGGACGTTAAAACAGCATTTCTAAATGGAGATTTAGAAGAATGCGTTTATATGGATCAGCCAGAAGGCTTCATTGACAGTGGGAGCAGCGGGAAAGCATGTAGATTGCTTAAATCCATATATGGGTTAAAGCAGGCATCTCGGAGTTGGAACATCTGTTTCGATGATGTTATCAAAGAGTTTGATTTCATCAAAAATCCAGATGAACCTTGTGTTTATAAGAAGGCTGTAGGAAGAGCTGTCACATTCCTCGTATTGTACGTGGATAACATTCTTCTGATAGGAAATGATATTCTTATGCTACAGTCGGTCAAATCTTTCTTATCACTAAGGTTCCCCATGAAGGACCTGGGTGATGCCACATACATCCTGGGCATAAGGATCTATAGGGATAGATCCAAAAAGTTATTGGGATTGTCCCAAACCAGGTACATCAACACCATCCTAAAAAGGTTTAGTATGGAAGACTCCAAGCGGGGTGCCTTACCCGCTTGCCATGGGGTCACTCTCTCCAAAGATTCTTGTCCAAAGACCGATGAAGAGAGAGCTCGCATGAGCGTTATACCCTATGCTTCGGCAGTAGGATCTATAATGTATGCGATGTTATGTACACGCCCAGATGTAGCTTATGCACTTAGTGTTGTAAGCAGGTATCAATCCAACCTAGGGGAGAACCACTGGACAGCTGTGAAGAACATTCTTAAGTACTTGCGAAGGACTAAAGAATTGTTCTTGGTGTATGGTAATGCAGATCTCCAAATGGAGGCCTTTACCGATTCGAGCTTCCAGAGCGATAAGGACGACAACAAATCTATCTCTGGGTTTGTATTTACCCTCAATGGAGGGGCGGTAAGTTGGAAGAGTTCCAAATAGGATACCGTTGCAGACTCTACGATGGAAGCTGAGTACATTGCTACGAATGATGCCGCCAAGGAAGCTGTCTGGATGAAGAAGTTCGTCTCGGAGCTAGGAGTAGTTCCAACCATTATTGATCCAATACCTTTGTATTGTGATAATAATGGGGCTATGGCGTTAGCCAAGGAGCCCAGATCCCATCAGCGGTCCAGACACATCCTGAGGCGTTTTCATTTGATCCGAGAGATTGTAGATCGCCGCGAGATCGAGATTAGGAGAATAGACACAAAGAATAACGCCGCGGATCCATTCACCAAGGCCCTCCCTCAGCCGCAGCATGAGCGACTTTTTGAGATGTTGGGTATGAGATACGCCAATAACTGGCCATAGTGCAAGTGGAAGATTGTTGGATATATGTATGCCCTAGAGGCCATTATATGATAGTGGATGTATTTGTACATGTATATATATATTCGGTATACATTCTTGCTCGACATGATAGTATGCTATCTGGTTCTTCTTTATCTGACATGTTGATTTGATCATGCTTTTATTCATTCATACATGCTGATAAAGCCCTGAGGATATCGGTTTGACTGCTGTGATTATGATGGAGATCATACTAGTGGGACATCTGTAGTCTATAAGCATATCCTGAAAAGTCCCTAGTCGTAGGTATATCGAGACGGGGCATTGATATACCAGAGTAGACTAGCGTATATGATACTAGACCCATACGATGGGCGATGAATGTTCCCACATTCATCGATGTTTGACATCAAGATCATATACGGGTGCTCAGTGGTGACTGGGTACACTGCACGGACTCACCGAGAACTCTTATATGGAATTATATCTATCGTCGGATAGCAGTTCTCAGGTGACACTGGTACAGGTTAGTCTGTAGACCCGAGATCATCATAGAGTCTTGTGTGTTCTCCCACTGTATTTTGATTGCCATCCTACCATGGCTCTACTGAGGCGTGCAAACAGGTGGCCGTTGGGTACAGTCCCGAGACACACGAAGGCAATGAGCGATAGGAGGGGTTTCGTCTCTCCCGGTATTGGGAGTTGATGCTGTGCTGTGCCCGACTGGTTATATCAGTAAGTCCCTGGCCAGGGCTGCTGAGATTTGCTGATAAGTGTTATCAGTAGTTTCTCGATCTGTTATAGACCATTCACAGGAATGACTTATTGAGTTATTAGGGTCGACGTGACCATCCCTAGGCTCGATATGCAGCATATCTGACGAAATGACCGGACTGTACGGTAGTGTTGCCGGTTGGCTCGACGGGAGTTGTAGCAGGTTCGCTTGTTTTCTTCTGATCGCTCAATACCCGGGTGGCCGTTACGTTTAGCTGACCGCTTGCGGCTTGGGGGTGCTTGATATGATCATCACCCACTGCCGGCGTATTGACGAGTCTTAGAGTCCCACAAAGGAGTTACCTAGTCCAGGCGAAACGTTGTGGTGCGCGTATGCGATATGCGCATGGACCCGATTAAAATGTGCGTATAGGATACCGAACATTGATCGGGTGGCTTGCTTTTGGTGGGGTCATATGTGATATGGCCGGATTGATAAATCAAGTGTTGATTTATCATTTAACCATTATTTTTCTCACTTCAAACCTTTTCTTATATATATATGATGGATGTATGCATGCATGTATGTTTTTCTATCTTTCTTTTAGTTTCATGCACATATGGATGTGCATACATACATACATACATACACCATCTATCATGGTTGATTACACATGGAAAATGGTGGCAATATAAGACTCACACCATGGTTAAATGAATGGATTATCATTTGATTTTTGCTTAAAACAAAAGGAATAAAGAAAAGGATAATTCTTTCTTAGCTTCTACACTCTTCTTTAAACCTAACCATGCTCACCTACTTCTTGTTAGTTATATGTATGCCCTTGAGGCTATTACTATACATAGGATGTATATTGTAGTGGATGCTGGGACATATATAGGGAGGACTTTCTTGCTCGACATGATAGTATGCTATCTGGTAACTCTTTACCTTAACGTGTATACTGATTGTCTCTCTGTTACATGTTGGTAAAGCCCTTAGGATGTATGCTTGACTACTTGGACTATGATGCAGATCATACTAGTGGAGACATGGTAGTCCATAAGTACATCCTTCAAAGTCCCTAGTCGTGGGTATATCGAGACGGGGCATCGATATACTAGAGTAGACTAGCGTATGCCTTCTCGACCCATACAGATGGGCGATGGATGATCCCATATCCATTGGTGTTTGACATCAGAGATGATATACGGGTGCTCAGTGAAGACTGGGTACACTGGACGGACTCGCCGAGAACTCCCAGATGGTATTATACCTTACGTCAGATGGCAGTTCTCTGGTGACACTGGTACAGAGTAGTCTGTTGACCCGAGATCGTCATAGAGTCTTGTGTGGTTCCCACTGTGCTTTGATTTCCATCTTACCACGTCCAAGAGGGCGTGCAAAACGGTGGTTTTTGGGTACAGTCCCGAATCACATGGAGGCAATGAGCGATAGGAGGGGATTCGTCTCTCCCGGTATAGGGGGTTGATGTTGCGCTGTGTTCGATTGGCTATAACAGGAAATCCCTGGCCAGGGTTGCTGAGATATACTGGTAAGTGTTACCAGTAGTTTCTCGAATTGTTATAGACCTCATATCGACACGACTTATCGAGCTATTGGGGTCTGACGTTTACCACCCCTAGGCGAGATATACGACATATCAGACGATCAGACCGGACTGTACGGTAAGTGTTACTGGTTGGATTCACAGGAGTGTGAGCGGGCTTGCTCGTCGATCTTCTCATCGCTCAATACCCGGGTGGCCGTTACGTTTAGCAGACCGCTTGCGACTTGTGGGTGTTTGATATGATCATCACCTGCTGCCGGCGTATTGACGAGTCTTTAGAGTCCTACACAGAGGTTTTCTGGCTCAAGCGAAACGAAATAGGAGCGCATATGAGATATGTGCGGGACCGAGAATAATGCGTGTATGTGATACCGTATTCTATTCTCGCGATGAATGTATCGATTGGTTGTATGCGATATAACCTGGTTATCGAATCAAGGGTTGATTCGATAAGCCGATACATCGGACATTAGTCGGTTGTATGCGATATGACCGGATCATTGAATCAAGTGTTGATTTAATGATTTAATGCATAATTATGTATTTGATATATTACTTTGCATTAACTAGTATTGGTTCACTTTAAATGGATTTTCTCGCTCGGATGTGCACATTGTATATGTGATATACTTTTTGTGCACTTGATTGTATCATGTTTGATGATACATGCTCACTAGGGTTTGTGTGAAGATTAAACCATGGTTGTATATTGGTTAGGGTTATGGTTTTCTTATTTATTTATTTATTTATTCTTATTGGAAAATATTAAGCATAAAGAGAAAATGGTGGCTTTCTTTGTTTGTACATTGAAGCTTCATGAAGCTTTGACCTTGTGACCATTTTGTCTTGATGCTTAACCCTAACCCTTCATTCTAACCATGGTTTATTCTCTACACCAAACTATAGTTGGTTTATGATAAGTATTCATATTATATTCTTTTTAGAATATAGATAATAGAACACTTATCATAATATTATCTTCTTCTTCTTCATCTTCTTTCATGAAGAAAACCTTTCTTCATCAATGGTGATTGATGAAAAAGAGTGAGAAATCCAATTCTAAAGTAAACCCACTTCCTATTTCTTCATCCTCTACCTCTTGCCAAGTAGTAGAGTGTGTTTCCTTCACAAGTTTTCTAGACTTGGTGAAGTTGGAGCTTGATCTAGCGATACCTCGACCTAGATCATCTTCGGCACGTCGTCGATGACCTAGCCCGCTCTTTCTCCGATGAAGCCGACGCTAGAGCCCGGGATTTGATTTGGACAGCGGAGAGGACTTCATCACGGAGCCGTGGAGGTGGAGGACCGGATCTACAAAGGTTGTATTTCCGTATTCTTGTAGTTAAGTGTTAACTAGTTTGCTTTGTCGCCTAAACTTCTAGCCAACGATCCGTATTAGGGTTTCTCGGCACCGTAATTTTTGAAACGGGCATGGTTGATGCCTTGTGAGACCTCCTTGGGGTGCCTATGAACCCTACAGTGGTATCAGAGCCTAGCTAGAGCCTTAGGCGATGCGTAGACGCAATTTGAAGTCCGATCGAACCAAAATCCGAACTCGAAGCATGCTCTCTGGACTTTTTTCAAAAACAGGGATTTTTGTGAATTAAAAATTGCCAAAAAATTCAGCAGGGAATCCTATGAGTTACTGTGAAGCACGTGACTCTAAATCGACCAAAGAGCCGCGGAACCGCGGCCCCACCCTGGGTTTCGCGGCGGTTCCGCGGCCATGTTGGTGATTTAGGTCACGTGTCTTGCACAGTAATTCTTGTGTCAAAGAGCTGAGTCTTCTGGAAATTTTTATATTTTATTCAAGAGTTGAATTTTCTGGGGTTGTTTTGGGGATTCGGTGTTTCGATCGGAGTATCAGATTTTGTCTATGTGGCTTTCCGGATAAATTTTAGAATATGTTAAAAAGTTCGACCGGATATAAATACCCAATTTTTCCCCTGTCGGGAAATTTCCAAGTGTTGGATTTTTCCGTAGTTTAACGACGTTCTAAGTAGTGCAAGTAACACGATGGACCCTCTAGAAGACAACAAACCTTAACTCGATTATGTGACCGTCTTGAACTGCCCTTTGAACCTTCGGGTTTGGGGCAGTACGGCGTGCCACATGTGAGGCGTTGGCTTGACCCTTCTACGGCTGGACCGTTGGTACTGAGGCATGAACTGAATGTTGTTAGACTTATTTCATGTGATAAGCTGTTTCGGGAAAACTTGGGTGTTCGATTGTTCGATCGGAAAGTTTAACATTTTCTATTTATCCGGAATGTGATACAATAATTGGAATTCACAAGGAGTTATGTGATAACTGAATGAATGTTATAAACATAGCAGTTTAGTCTCACTTGATCGGTTGCCACGGAATTTTGATGTGATCAAAAGTCCGTCGCAATCACGTAGCGTACGCGGATACTCGCCGGGTAAACTTAATAGACAGCCTCACCCCATAGCCCCGACCAAGTGACTGTAGGAGAACCCCGTCGCCGAAAGCATCCGTTCGGATGCTCGCGGGAGCGGTGTTCCGCCTTGGTGCACTTCGTCGACGGTATCGGGGGTGCGGCCGTCTACTGAAGTTTGCGACGAGCATTCGATCAGGATGTCGGGAATCTTGTTGAATTGCCCGACTTGATATTGAAAAGTGTTTTCGATTTTGAGACTAAAATGCGGGGTTTATAATTGTTAGGCATGCGATGTCTAAGGAATTCATTTGGTCAGGCATGCGATGTCTGAGGTGGTTGCGGATTCCAACTGTTGTAGTTTTACACTTTCTTTTCTGTGACCGTAAGTGTAATATGTGAAATCGCCGGTTTCGTTGCTATATGTCAACGACAATTGGGATGGACATATTTACTTACGTTGATGACATGTGATGTTATGTGTTGCTGGATATGTTATATTGGATCGTCGTGTTTGAATAGCCGGTGTTTTTTATGTGAGATGAGTGTTTTTCATTTTCATTCATGTAAAAACTTGTATGTAATATTCTTTTATTGGGGCACTTCCAGGTTGCGGAAGATGTCACCCTTTGTATATTATTTACTTTTCTGCACTAGGATAGACCCAAGGAGGGGAGCACAAGTAACCGGGTTCTGGAGTCCAGTGGGAGACCAACTCGAGGAGTCGAGTTCGGGTCTCCTAACTCTAGAATTGGTAGGGTTGCTTGCCGCTCTCGTAGGGGTTTAGGGGTGTGGGTTTGGCTATTCATCGCGACCGTGGAATCCGTGTTTTATACTGGTTCGTATTGAAAACACGGACGTCCTAGTATATCCAATATTTCATATGATTCTTCTGCTGCGATATCTGTGATGTGATCATGTGATGTTCTGTGATAGATACAGTATATAGTATATATGATATATTATATAGGCGTTACTTATGTTTTACACCCGCCTAGCCCTGCCCCGCTCTGTCGTTAGTTACCTAACCTAACGGTGCCCGAGGGGACATCGAGGCGAATGCGGATGGCATAAGTGTACGTCGTATTTATCTTTGATGTTTAGGTGCTTAAATGATGGGACTTCATTAATGTGATTAATGAAATAAAAGAAACCTAAGATGTTGTAGAATCGAATTTCAAAAATAAAACAGGTAGCTACAGTTCTTGCTTTGCACAGCGGTATATGTGATATATCCTGCACCTTATTCGATGAGGAAAGGACCGAGATCCCTTCACCGGGAGTGACTCCTTTAGCAATAACTGGCAGATGCTACACACTCGGTTTGTCTTTTGATTGCTTTTAAGAGTTTTTGCTTTGCACAGTGATATATATGATATATCCCGCACCTCATTCGACGAGGAAAGGACCGACGATCCCTTCACCGGGAGTGACTCCTTTAGCAAAACTAGAAAAGCCTAAAAAACACTCCATTTCAAAATTCATTCGATCCTACAACGATATCAAGTTCATTACGCAATAGGTTTTCAAAAAAAAACCTGTCGTAGCCCTCCGTCATTTCAGATAAGTACTAGTTAGTATTCGTGCTACGTTTGTTGACTATGTTAAGGCGTAGTGTGCGGTAGCTAATTAGTGCTTATCTGCATAAGCATATGATGTGATTGGATTAGGGTAGTCGTGCGACTTTGTTGACTATGTTAAGGGTCGTGCGGGTGGGTTTAATTCAATCGGGAAATGACGGGTTGAACTTGACTAGCACTTATGATTTGTTGACTATGTTAAGGTCATATAGCTGCTAGGGGCAAAATATTATCGGGAATTTCAAGTGTTGAAATTTGCAATGAGATTGCATACCTTCTATGAGATAGTTGGATCCCGATACCCGCTGCGAGTAAGAGTTACTCCTGGGAGAGTTTTACACATTACAATTAGCCGATCAAGTAGGTGTCTAGAAAGGTGTTAACGAGGTTACGCCTCTGGGAAAACGAGGTTTACATTAATTAGGTTCGTGCGAAAGCACGGGGGACCTCCCTCAAAGTACCGACACTGGCCTGGCTGAAAGATTGGCGAACTTGTAGTGTGTAATTAATCCCGGCTAGTCTTTCCTTTTAGGGTTTGAAGGAAGATTTGATAAAAAGCAGTGGGAGCCATCCTGATTAGATAAAATAATAACCAATCTATTCTTGAAAGAGCGCACGCTGAGTATTTTCTTCTCTCTCTCTCCAGGTAGCGACCATATCACGCCTTAATCAAGATAATAATACGGATATTTGACCGAACCCGCTTGTTATACTGAGCTGGGGAACGTTGGTCCCGCTCCACCTTATAATTGTTATAAGACCGAGCAGGAAATTGGGGAATACCAGAATTCCCGTGCCGCCCAAACTAAGAGAGTGCATGCTGATGCATCATCTTCGGGTATATTCATTACAAAGAACTGTTTCTCAGTATCCTTTACGTCCTGGGTATGTGATACCAGATCAGGATCCCAGATATGTAATCTGTTACATAGGGCTACAGAAAGGTAGAGAACTGAGAACGGGTGATAAGTTTCATGAGGCAGAAAACGGGACAAGTGTTGCAGCCAAGTCTGTTGGTCACTGTCACCCTGTATTACCAATACATTGATTCTGAACGAATGTTATTAGATACCGAACCTGATATACAAAATCATATCACTCTCTTTATTAGTAAAGAAATGATAAAATTTTGTATTGTTGGATAATGTTTCGAACATTTCCTATATCAAAAGTTGATCGGTTCAGGCACGTTATCTAAAAGCATTGATGTTCTAAATCAAACTACAGTTGCTTGTATGCAGAACACACACAAGAGGAAGAGTTCAGAAATGAACGAATCCTTCTTGAGGCATTGTAGACTAGGTCATATCAATGTGACCCGACTAGCTGAAGTTACATGTAGATACATATTTAAATCAGTTTGAATCTACATCTTGTGAAACTTGCCAGTCATGTCACAAAGATATAATGACACCAGCTCTGTTTATTGGAAACAGAGAAAGAGTTAGTAAACTCTTGGGATGATACATGTTGATGTATGTAAGGTCCCCTGTCTACACATGCCAAGACCGGTTCTTTGTACTTCATTATATTCTCTGATGATCTTTCGAGATTCAGACCTATGTTCCTGTTGAAACACAAGTCCGAACCTTTTGAGATATTCACAGAATATAAGTTAGAAGTAGAGAACCAAAATACGGGTAAAAGTATTATGTCCTTTGATGTGATCAAGGAGGAGAATACTTGAGCACGGAATTCATGGATTATTCTAAAGGAGAATGAAATTCTCTCTCAGCATTACTCCTCCGAATACACCATAGCACGATGGAATATCGGGGCGGAGCAATCACACCCTATATGATAAGGTGTGCTCTATGATGAGTACTACTGAGTTACCTATTTCCTTTTTGGGAGTTATGCACTTGAGAAGCTGCATACCTATTGAATAGGGTTCGAATCAAATCAGTTACCTACCACTTCATATGTGATATGGAAAGGGAAGAGCCCATGTCTTAAGCTAGTTAAGATTTGGGGGTTGTCTGGCCTATGTCTAAATGCAAAATCCGGACAAGCTCGAGGCAAGATCTGTTATGTAGAACTGGAAATGTTCCAGCTATACGAACTACAGCAGATGATTTGGTAGAACCAAAGGATTCAGTAGATTCCAACGAACCTCAGCCTCTCCGCCGATCTAGTAGGGTTCCTCATCCACCTGAGAGATACTTCGGTTCCTCTATGACAGTGGGAGCGAGGATTGCATCATGAGATGATGACCCAACTAGTTTCGAGCTGGCCATCGAGAGTAAGACTCTGTAAGAATGGCTGGATGTTTATCGATCTGCGATGGAATCCTAATACACCAACAATGTATGGACTTTGGTTGCTATATCTGAAGGGTTAAATCCCCATCAGGAGCAAGTATATCTTGAGAAGATTACTTGGTGTAGATGGAAAAGTTGAGACTTTCAAAGCTAGATTTGTTAAAGCTTTTCGTCATCGACCAGGCGTGGATAATGATGAAACCTTTTCAAGTGACTATGCTTAAGTCCATCCAGATCCTACTTACCACGGCTACATACCACGACTATGATATCTGGCGGTTGGGTGTCATGACTGCTTTTCTAAATGATGTTTTAGAAGAGTGTGTCTATAAGTACACAGCCAGAGGGCTTCGTAGACAGTGGGAGCAGCGAAAACGTGTACAAGATTCTTTATAAGATAAAGCAGGCATCGCGGAGTTGGAACGTCTAATTTGATGTGTTAGTCAAAGAAGTTGACATCATCAAAATGGTAGATGAACCTTGTATAAACAAAAAGGTAGTAGGGAGTATGGTGACGATCCTCGTAGAGTACGTGGATGACATACTCTTGATAGGGAAGGAGTTTCCTATGCTACGCTCGGTCAATCTCCGCTTATCACAATGATTCTCCACAAAGGATCAAAGTGATACCTCCTAAATCCTGGGTTTTTGGATCTATGAGATAGATCTAAATGGATGTTAGGATTCTCACTAGTTGTAGTGAGACGGTATCAACCGATCCTGGGGAGAATCACTGGAAGGGTTCCAGGGTGATAAAGACGACTGAAAGTCAGTCACAGGCATTGTCTTTACCCTCAGTAAAGGGACAGTATGTTGGAAGAGTTCCAAGCTAGATACCGTGACATACTAGACGATAAAGGCAGGATACATCGCTACTTAAGATGCTACCAAAGAGGTAGTCTGGATGTATATTTGTTCATGAGATGAACTTAGTTCCTCCCATTGTGTGACAATGGAGTTGTGGATTATGCCGAGGAACGCCGGTCCCATCAGTGATCCAGACATATTCTAAGGCAGTATCACCTGATCATGGAGATGGTTGATCTCCAGGGGATCGAGGTCAGGAGAGTAGACTCAGAGGACAACACAGCGGATCCACTCACAAAGGCCTGTTCCCAGAGAGAGATTTTTATGGGATGGTTGAGTATGAGATACTACAACCACTGCTATCAGATGGCCCTAGTGCAAGTGGGAGATTGTTAGTTATATGTATGCCCTAGAGGCTATTACTATACATAGGATGTATATTGTAGTGGATGCTGGGACATATATAGGGAGGACTTTCTTGCTCGACATGATAGTATGCTATCTGGTTACTCTTTACCTTAACGTGTATACTGATTGTCTCTCTGTTACATGTTGGTAAAGCCCTTAGGATGTATGCCTGACTACTTGGACTATGATGCGGATCATACTAGTGGGGACATGGTAGTCCATAAGTACATCCTTCAAAGTCCCTAGTCGTGGGTATATCGAGACGGGGTATCGATATACCAGAGTAGACTAGCGTATGCCTTCTCGACCCATACAGATGGGCGATGGATGATCCCATATCCATTGGTGTTTGACATCAGAGATGATATACGGGTGCTCAGTGAAGACTGGGTACACTGGACGGACTCGCCGAGAACTCCCAGATGGTATTATACCTTACGTCAGATGGCAGTTCTCTGGTGACACTGTTACAGAGTAGTCTGTTGACCCGAGATCGTCATAGAGTCTTGTGTGGTTCCCACTGTGCTTTGATTTCCATCTTACCACGTCCAAGAGGGCGTGCAAAACGGTGGTTTTTGGGTACAGTCCCGAATCACATGGAGGCAATGAGCGATAGGAGGGGATTCGTCTCTCCCGGTATAGGGGGTTGATGTTGCGCTGTGTTCGATTGGCTATAACTGGAAATCCCTGGCCAGGGTTGCTGAGATATACTGGTAAGTGTTACCGGTAGTTTCTCGAATTGTTATAGACCTCATATCAACACGACTTATCGAGCTATTGGGGTCTGATGTTTACCACCCCTAGGTGAGATATGCGACATATCAGACGATCAGACCGGACTGTACGGTAAGTGTTACTGGTTGGATTCACAGGAGTGTGAGCGGGCTTGCTCGTCGATCTTCTCATCGCTCAATACCCGGGTGGCCGTTACGTTTAGCAGACCGCTTGCGGCTTGTGGGTGTTTGATATGATCATCACCTGCTGCCGGCGTATTGAAAAGTCTTTAGAGTCCTACACAGAGGTTTCCTGGCTCAAGCGAAACGAAATAGGAGCGCATACGAGATATGTGCGGGACCGAGAATAATGCGTGTATGTGATACCGTATTCTATTCTCGCGATGAATGTATCGATTGGTTGTATGCGATATAACCTGGTTATCGAATCAAGGGTTGATTCGATAAGCCGATACATCGGACATTAGTCGGTTGTATGCGATATGACCGGATCATTGAATCAAGTGTTGATTTAATGATTTAATGCATAATTATGTATTTGATATATTACTTTGCATTAACTAGTATTGGTTCACTTTAAATGGATTTTCTCGCTCGGATATGCACATTGTATATGTTATATACTTTTTGTGCGCTTGATTGTATCATGTTTGATGATACATGCTCACTAGGGTTTGTGTGAAGATTAAACCATGGTTGTATATTGGTTAGGGTTATGGTTTTCTTATTTATTTATTTATTTATTCTTATTGGAAAATATTAAGCATAAAGAGAAAATGGTGGCTTTCTTTGTTTGTACATTGAAGCTTCATGAAGCTTTGACCTTGTGACCATTTTGTCTTGATGCTTAACCCTAACCCTTCATTCTAACCATGGTTTATTCTCTACACCAAACTATGGTTGGTTTATGATAAGTATTCATATTATATTCTTTTTAGAATATAGATAATAGAACACTTATCATAATATTATCTTCTTCTTCTTCATCTTCTTTCATGAAGAAAACCTTTCTTCATCAATGGTGATTGATGAAAAAGAGTGAGAAATCCAATTCTAAAGTGAACCCACTTCCTATTTCTTCATCCTCTACCTCTTGCCAAGTAGTAGAGTGTGTTTCCTTCACAAGTTTTCTAGACTTGGTGAAGTTGGAGCTTGATCTAGCGATGCCTCGACGTATATCATCTTCGGCACGTCGTCGATGACCTAGCCCGCTCTTTCTCCGATGAAGCCGACGCTAGAGCCCGGGATTTAATTTGGACAGCGGAGAGGACTTCATCACGGAGCCGTGGAGGTGGAGGACCGGATCTACAAAGGTTGTATTTCCGTATTCTTGTAGTTAAGTGTTAACTAGTTTGCTTTGTCGCCTAAACTTCTAGCCAACGATCCGTATTAGGGTTTCTCGGCACCGTAATTCTTGAAACGGGCATGGTTGATGCCTTGTGAGACCTCCTTGGGGTGCCTAGGAACCCTACACTTCTAACCATGAGTTATCCTTCTCTTTGTGTTTTAAACTCAAGTTAAATAATGTCTCCATCATCTAACCATGCTTTGAGATGAGGATTAGAAAATATATATACATATATTTTCTTTTTACTTCAGACGAGTGATCATTTTTACTCTTGTTAAAAAAGAAAGCCATCATCTTCTTCCTCCTTCTTCCTTTGCTCTCTAGTTTCTTCTAGTGAGTAAAACACACATCAAGAAAGGTTTTTGAAGTGAGAATCATAACCACAATATCATTCTACACAAGTTTAGCTAACTTGTTTAGAGTGTTCTCTTCATTTCTCATCTTGAAAAGTGAAGTCGCAAGCTTGGACTAGGAGCTTCGGGTGGATCGTCGTGGACGCGAGAAGACTTCAAGAGAACCTTCTTCCAATACTCAAGAGGCCAAAGAGTCTAGCGAAGGGAGCTACAAAGGTTGTACACTCGAAACCCTAGCCTTTGTCGCTTGTAAAATCATAAACCCTAATTTTCTAGGATCGATCCCTTTGTATGCTTGCCTAGCACCATAAAAATTTAAACTTTGTGACATGTGATGCTTCCAAACTCTACATAGGGTGCTAGGTAAACCTAACATCCTCCAATCAGAGCAAAGCTCTGCTAGAAATTCAAAATTTAAATTCTGAAGCAAAGCTTCAAATCCCGGGCGCAACGCGCCACGTGTCAGGCGCAGACGCATCAGCGCAGCGCCCAAGAAGGCGCGCCCAATCAGAGCAAAGCTCTATTTTAAGCAAAATTAAAGGAAGCAACGCTTCAGTTGCGCAAGCACTGCGCTGCGTGACACGTGTCAGCGCAGATGCGCTAGCGCAGTTGCGCTGCGCTGTGCGCTGCGCGACACGTGTCAGCACAGATGCGCTAGCGAAGTTGCGCTGCGCTGTGCGCGACATGTGTCACGTGCTGGGGTATTTGCGCCAAACAGAATAAAGATTTTAAAGAAATCTTTCTGTTCTTGTTAAAGCAAGAAGATTTCCTTCTGTAAAACAGAAGCCCTTGGATCAAAGATCCAACGGTGGGGAAAATTCCCCAAATCACTCAGAGAAAGATCTCTTTAACAAATTTAACTAATTTATGGGCACTATAAAAAGGACCCTAGACCTCAATTCAAAAGCATCAACATTTGGTGAGAAAATAAACAAAGAGAACTCTGAAGAAATCTCAAGAGAAGAAAAAAGGTAAAAACCTTCAAAAGAGAAGAATTTCTTCTAATAGATCATTGATCTAAGAACAAGATCAATGATCTTCAATAAAAAACAAATAAAAAAAGTGCTTTGCACTTTTTATGAACCTCTGGTTCTCTGAGATAAGAAAACAAGAGAAACTTGTTTTCTTTGATCTAAATTAGATCAAGAAAACAAATAGTGCTTTGCACTTTTATGAACCATTGGTTCTTGAGTCTAAAAGATTCCTAAATCATAGTGCTTTGCACTTGCAAACTGCGCAGTTGCGCTCTTGGGAAAGCACCACGTGTCAGCATCTGAACCACTTGCGCTGTGCGCCTTGAGATAGAGCTTTGCTCTCTGTAATTGGCGCAACTCACCAGAGTGCGCCACGTGTCAGCAGCGCAAGCACAGCGCACTAGCGCAGTGTACTGCGCTTGCATGACACGTGTCGTCATCACAAGCGCTTGCGCTCTCTGATTGGCGCAAAGCGCCTGAAAATGCAATGCATTTCCTAAAGGGCCAGGCCCAAATAAAAAAGACCAACCAGGCCTAATTAAATTGATGCTTTGCATCATTTATAAATGGGCAGAGCCCAAACAAAATAATAAAAATGTTATGCATTATTTAAACGGGCAGAGCCCAATTGAGAGGTCCAATGGACCAAAACAAAATGCTCTGCATGATAATAAAAAGGGCAGAGCCCAGTCAAAATGGGCATAAATGGCCTGAAGTAATGCTATGCATTATTCTAAAAAGGGGAAAGCCCAGACAAAGGCCAAATGCAAACAAAATGTGGACATTTTTAACTGGACTTAGCCCGATTTTGGCCGTAAGTCCTTAAACTAAATTGACTGAGCACGGCTGCTCCCTAAATAAATTTACATCCGGTTCGAGGGTACATCTCCGAACTCCTCTGACACCTATCGTTGTAATTCCTCAACGACGTCAGAGAGGTGACGGGTCCCAACGACCACACATGAATGATGGACCGAAACGTCCTTAAACTAACGATGGACCGAAATGTCCTTAAACTAATATTGGACCGAAATGTCCTTAAACTAATGATGGACCGAAACGTCCTTAAACTAATATTGGACCGAAATGTCCTTAAACTAATGATGGACCACCACGTCCCTAAACTGGCGATGGACCGAAATGTCCTTAAACTAATGATGGACCACCACGTCCCTAAACTGGCGATGGACCGAAATGTCCTTAAACTAATGACGGACCACCACGTCCCTAAACTGGAATACGGACTACCACGTCCCTAAACTGGCAATGGACCCCCATGTCCTTAAACTGGAACACGGACCACTACGTCCCTAAGCTGGAACAATAGAGCCTCCAAATGCTCTTTTGTCGGATCTAAACGATCCCGTTTAAGTTGATTTTAGCCCCAAACATGGCTAACGTATCCTTAAACATTCAAACGGACTATAAAACTCCAAATCGACTTTGGTTCAAGGGTACATCTCTGAACTCCTCTGACATTTATCGTTGTATTCCTTCAACGACGTCAGAGAGGTGATGAGTCCCGATAGCCATATATTAAATGGATCACCACGTTAAGTTGATCTTAGTCTCAAATCAGACTAACGTATCCTTAACGAACGTTTAAGTTGATCTTAGCCTCAATACGGCTAACGTATCCTTAAACTAAAAACACCAAACCCAAATTTAAGTAAATGCGGATTTGGACTAATCCACGTCCTACGGGCGACGACATTATTCAGTCTCCGTGTACAATCCACGGGAAACCATAAACAAAACAAACACACATGACACGAAGTGAAATTCTGTAGAAGGAGAAAGTTGCTGCCGCGATGTGGTAGCGTAATTAACTGCAGGGGCTTGCGCCTGCAGGGAAGAGCGTCCCAATAATCAAAAACCCCTCTAGCGAGGGGGAATCTGACGAAGTCTGCTACATCGGCCGCATCCGTCTAAACCTCCGATACATGGTGCCATAAATCAACTTGGCATCTTCGGAGAGGTGGACGGATAAAACCATATAGCATCTGCCCCGAATCTCAGGCAAGACGTCCTCACGTCGCCGCCGCCATTCGGAAGGGAACAGATTCTGGCACGCCCTGTGGGACCTTTTCCTCTTTCCACTCCACACTTCGTGTGTCGTCTTCGCAAACCAATCGCGGTTTGTTAACGGTTGCCTTTGGATTTCAAGTTACTAAGATTTGGTCTTTTGCCTGGCGCAGAACTCAAGATTCAATGGCATTTAACTGCACCAACTGCTCGAAATGCCACTGCAACGGACGCTCCACCTCACCAGGAGGTGTAGCATATGGGCCCCAAGCGGCTTCCTTCCTCGCTCTGCCGGTAGACCAGGTGACCCAAGCCACCACTGGCCTGTTCTTCGGGACCATGATCCCACCTACAAGCTTCTCTGAGCCAATACCTGCACCGGAAGTGAACAAGAAGTCGGTCTTCGACCGGCTCACTGCTACGACGACCCCTGTCAACGGGTCGCCCACTACCAAACCGACAGCCTCTGTTTTCACCAGGCTAAATCAGAACTCTAAATTGGCTATCCCAAGGAAAGCAATAACTGCTGCTCCAGAAGTCGTCAAGGCGGCTTCCCCTGTCAAAGAGTCAATCTTTTCAAGACTGATGATTCCTGCTCCTGCCCCTGCCCGAGGATCTGTCTTCGACAGGTTAAATATCATCCCTCAAAGGACAACCTCAGTCTTTGAGAGGTTAACACCAGCGACGCCTCATTCAGACAGGGGGAAAAAAGAAGCTGTCTCTATCTCCGAGCCAGTCCCAACGGCTCGTCATGCTCGACGTCGCCATTGGCGACGAGTGAGGAAGGCATGAGGCAACTCCCCCTCAGGGCTAACTCCACCAGCTCCAGAGGTGGAAGTCAACGCTGCTGTTCCAACTGAGAACAGCTTTGAACTGCTGAGGAGGGTACGTAAGAACTCTCCAACCGCTACACTGAAAAGATCTCCTCCGCCCGCGGAGAGAGTTTCGGAAACAAAGCAAGAACAGCCCCCTCAACGGCTGTCCTAAAAAATATACAAGGTTTGGCGTAGGGTTCAAGACTCCGTGATTGACCCAGGTTATTCTCGTCAACAGAAGAAGGCGAAGGTGCAAAAAGAAAAGGACCGTCCTATTAAACAACAGAGGACAACAATCACCAAGATGCCCACTGCAACGACCCCCTCCACTTCAACGGCCCACAAAAGAAGAAGGCCGGAGAAAATCCCTACACCTGCAGTAAATACCAAAGGAGGTGAACCCAAACGCCCTAGGTCTGGGGGCATTGTAGTTCATACCGTCTGTATGGCGTCTGGTAAAGAGGACAGCCGCATATCAATAGGTCATAGACCGCACACGAGGTCAGTGACCAAGGCTCAGGAGTAGCAGCAGAAGCTCCAAGAGATGATGAACGCTATGGCCGCACTTACAGGGCCAAAAGAAACCCCCGAAACGTCCTCGGACGAGCGTCAAGAACAAGAAACTGACGCTGAATTCCTTCGTCGCGTACTGGAGAAGAAGGATAAAGAAGCTGCGGAATAGGCAGCCAACATAAAGAAAATGGCCCTCCTGTTCCAGGATATGGTGGGTATGATGATTCAACAAGATCCATCTGCCGAAGATCCCCCGATCATCCTTGAAGACGATAGGGGAGAGACGTCGAATCCTCCGCCAGCTCTGTCAGCAGCTAAAGAAGAGACAATCTCCAAAGCCGATCTGGACGAATACATAGCTCAGCAGATCCGGGTCCATCAGGCGACGGAAGCAGCTGGCCAGGTCGTAAAAACGGGGCGGCCATATCCAAGTTGGTACGACCAAATCAAGTACCCACCCGGTTACACAATTCCTAAGTTCCATGTCTACAAGGGGACTGGCAATCCCCACCAGCATGTTGCCCAGTTCAGGGCACTCTGCGGCAACACCGGTGGTGATGACAAGCTTTTACTTCGCCAGTTTGTTGGAAGTTTATCGGATACGGCGTTCGAGTGGTACTCTGAGCTCCCGAACGACTCTATCAAAACCTTCGCGGAAATGGAGCTGTTGTTTACTCAACGTTTTGCAAGCGCCAGTGAACGTACCCCGATGACGGCACTGATTAACGCCAGGGTAAAGCCAGGCGAGACATGGGTTCAGTACGCTATACGATGGCGGAACTTATGATCGAAGTGCGAGCAGCGCATTGAAGAAGCTCCCGCAGTGGGTATGTTTGTAGGAACCCTCGATCCACAAGCAACCATCTCGCAGTTTATGATGTTTTTCAAGCCGACTACCTTCTAGGCCTTAATTGACAAGCTAGCATAGTTGGATCAGATGGGCCATAAACCTCCTCTTCTAAAGCCGGACTCCCGAAATGACAAAGGGAAGGGAAAAGCGATCGTCGTCGCTAATGCTCAACAACAACCGAGCAACTCGAAGCCGGTCGTGCGTCAAAATAATATGCGCCCGTACGTAGACCTTGAGGAGAGACTAGGGCGTCCTTACTCGTTTCCCCTGCGATAAAACGAGAAGGTTATTCGAGCTGGCATTACGCAACAGACTCATAAATCTACCGGATCCAAAACGTCCGTTGCAACCAAGTGATGTCAGCGAGCCCAACTACTGTCCTTATCATCGAGTACTAGGCCATCCGATCGAAGATTGCTACGTTTTCAAAAATTGGCTTGAAAACCAGTACCGACAAGGCAAGTTCGCATTGTCTGACAAATGGAAGGTGAATACCCCGCAGCCCCACACATCTAAGGGGACGAATACGCCGGGGGCAACATGCTCCATCGTTGAAGAAGCTCCTTAGGAAGTTGTATTGTCAACCAAGACAAAGAGGATGCTAGACGATCTTCAGACATGCCCAGCGATCAAGTGGAAGAACCCGTTGGAGCCGCAGATCATTGAAGGGATGTTGAAGCCTCGTCCGACTCAAAAGATTGATGGAGGTGGCCCAAGCATTCATAACCAGCCGTCGAAATCTTCAAAGAAGAAGAAAAAGAAGTCAAAGAAGCCCGTGAAGCCTGGCGACAAGCGTACGGACTTGCAAAAACAAATTGACGCGATGGAGGAATACAACCAGAAGGCACGGACTCCCATTACATTCCAAGAATTCCTCAATCACGTCTTTCAAGAGGAAGATGAGGGAGAAAGTTTATCTGATGAATTTGAAGAATGCGTGGCGAGCTGTCATATGATTTCCCATTCGTTCACGAACGATGAGGAGACTTCTTGTACTGAAACGCTGGGGGCAGATCCTGAATCAAAAATTCTGGGGCCATCAGATGAGGAAATTGACGCATTCCTCAACAAAGCTCGATTAAAAAGCAGAGCTGATCGGGAGCGCGAGGAGGTTATATTCGGAAGGGCCAAACGCCAGCGCCTTGACGAAAGAATTGAGATACTCCCGCTGGAGCGAAGTACACCCACTGCGGACAAAAGCCAATTCAAGATGAGGAAAAAGTTTGCTAAGGCCATATCAATGGGCATGAAGCTACCATCTTCTGAAGGAAACATCACCGGTGAAGTGGAAACGCACCCCTCCTATTGCTTATATCATCAGAAGGTTTCACACCCCACTCAAGAGTGCAAAGCTTTTGATAGATGGTGGCAAGGATATGTTGCTCACTGGCAGCATTTTAAGCGGGAAAAGCGCAAGACTCGCCGAGAACGGAACGATACGACCGAAGGGCTTAACAGAACCACCAGCAATTGTCGCATGGTCAACACCGGGAGATCACAAGTGGTCACGTTCGGGAGCGATTCTGATGAGGAGCTAGAGCTTGGCCCCCTCTTTAAAGAATCCACTTCGGGAAAAGAAAAAGAGCCGAAGGTCTGCGAAAATATTCGGCTACATAACCGCATGCTATCCGAAAAGAATCTCGGACCCTCAAATAAAAAAAATAAGGGAAAAGAGAAGGTCCCTGAAGATATCGTCTTAGATGACCAAGTTTTGGAAGAGCTAAGCGCCAAGGACCCTCCGAAAAGAAATAAGGTGGATTACAACGTCTTAGCGTATCTGAGAAAGCTACCCTCACAGCTCAGCATTCTTGACGCCCTCTTGCTATCAAAGGAGGCGAGAGATTCATTAATTAAGGCACTACAGGACCCAGAGCAGTTCCAGGCTTGCCTGGCCGAGGAAAAGATGAAGGATGAATTGGAGGAAGTGCACACGGCCGATGTCACTTTCGGCGACGAGGACCTTCTCTTTGGGACGTGCGAACACAATCTCCCCCTCTATATCTCAGGATACTGCCACGATATTAAGATAGGCAAAATCCTGATCGACAATGGATCCTCCGTTAATCTCCTCAACGTGCGGGTGTTAAAAGAAATTTGCATGAGCGTCCAGCACCTTGCTCGGGATAAGATCACCATCTCCGGGTTCGACTCCCAATCGTCAAAGACTCTTGGATCTGTGATACTGACGCTACGCTTTGGGCTGCTCGTCACGGACATTAAATTCCACGTCATAGATGCTAAGACATGCTACAACACTTTGCTCGGCCGACCATGGTTACACGAGTACAACATCATCCCTTCTACACAACATCAGTGTATGAAGTATTTTAAGGATGGTTTCGAGTATACCGTGACGGGAGAACTGAACCCGTTCTCTGTGAACGAGGTTCGCAAATATGAAGATGCCAAATACTTCTTACCGGATTTCGAAGACACGGAGAAGTGTCACAAGCCAGAGAACAAAGCTAGCGCCACCATCCCTGTCTTCGGCAGTGATACCGAGGGGGAAGAGGAGATAGTTTGTTCGGGTCCGTCCCAACACAACAAGCCAGGACTGTCCACTCCTACGTTGGTCTTTGGTAGCGACTCGGAAGATGAGATCCATGCTATATTCTCTGCTCGACCTTCAATACGAACGTCCGCTGACGAAGGGCAAAGTCTACAAGTCGCCATAGTGCC
The DNA here is from genome assembly GCA_030015575.1 of Agapanthus africanus. Taxonomy (NCBI): domain Eukaryota; kingdom Viridiplantae; phylum Streptophyta; class Magnoliopsida; order Asparagales; family Amaryllidaceae; genus Agapanthus; species Agapanthus africanus. The sequence goes on along the minus strand of JASDDO010000024.1, from coordinate 702,648,203 downwards.
GCTTAAACACCATAAAGAGCTGGATGCACTTAATATTTACAATGTAGAAGAGCTGCAAACGTTATATATCCCTCCCAGGCGAGAAGGCGAGAAGGCAATTCTATTCTAATGCTCTGAAGAAAACAAAGTGGAGAAAGAAATCTGGCACGAGGCAGATCCTACGCCGGACGGACTTCAACCCATCCGTCTACCCAGATATTATACAGAAGGCTTGAAGAAGCTGTTGAAGCGCCAAGGGATACCCTTCAAACAGACCGTTAGAAAGGCCAAATTCTATGACAGGGTCTGTAACGTTCCTGGGACTCAACGCAAGCTGCCTAATGGGAGGATGGAGACGATCGGGCTCGGATACATTCGCCCCAAGAAATGAGAACTGCTCCGCGACTGTTACGTCGTGCACGACTTCAATGAAGAAGCAGATGCTCAATGGAACAACGCTGATCCTGAGACAGTAAAAGTTCCTGATGCAAAAGTGCCCGGTCCGTCGTTTGAAGAACAAATGGACAGGCTTATAAGGGAAGCTGGTCAAAAGGTCCGAGATGATCACAATCGCGAAATGACCATCTACGAGAAAGCCAGAACGCAACGTCTCCTTCAACAGGCCGTGAAAGATGAAAATGCCGCTCCTTATCAACCCGTTATAAAGAAGGCTCGGTGCAGAGGAAGAAACAAGTCGAAAGGCCAAAAAGACGCTCAACAACAAGAAAACGGGGATAAGAAGCCATGCAAGCGGGAGTCGAGCGTTACTGATCTGTCCCTCATGAAGAAAATGGGTCGAGCATACTCGTTTCCTCAGGACAAGACGAAGAAGATACTCGATCTTGCTCTAAAACATCAAATGCTTACACCGCCGGAGTCCAAAAACCCCGAACGAGCAGGTGAAGTCTCTGACCCAAATTATTGCTCTTACCATCGAGTAATAGGGCACCCTCGCGAAGACTGCTTCACCTTTAAGAATTGGGTCGAAGATCAGTATCAGCTCGGCAAATTCGCTCTGTCCGACAACTGGAGGGTAGCGCCGCCACAGAAGCACGAACCCAAAGCCATAAGAACAGAACCAACTCCACATTGGGATTGGAAGCGGATTCGCACTTGTCACGTGATAACAATATTAAAAGAAGAGCCCGAGAACATGGATGACTTTCCCTGGTGCTTCGAAAACAGCAACGACGAGGTAATCTCAGAATTTCCACCAGCGCCAAAAGAGCTGGAAGATGGAATTCATACCACTGCAGATAACCTTAAGAAAATTGAGTTGGGAACAGCGAATGACCCGCGACCGACATTCATCAGCGAGCTGCTATCTGAAGAGAAGGTGGCTTTATTAAAAGACCTTCTTATGCAGCACAGAGATTGCTTCGTGTGGAACTATTCCGAGATGCCAGGACTAGATCCAGAAATTGCTGTGCACAAATTGGCGATATCTCCGGACGTCAAGCCGGTCAAACAAGCGCCAAGAAGAATGCGGCTTGAGCTTGAGATGAGTATCAATGCTGAGGTCAAGAAGCAAATCGACTCTGGCTTTATCCAGGAGGTTCAATATCCTGAATGGATCGCCAACATCGTCCCGGTGATGAAGAAGAATGGGACAGTACGCATATGCGTGGATTTCCGGGATCTCAATAAAGCCTGCCCGAAAGATGATTTCCCAGTGCCAGTCACCGAACTGATGATAGACAACACGTCCACTCATGAGGTTTTTTCCTTCATGGACGGCTCGTCAGGTTATAATCAGATAAAAATGCATCCCGAAGACCAGAAGCACACAGCCTTCAGGACCCCTTTGGGAATATTCTGTTATAAAGTGATGCCCTTCGGATTAAAGAACGCCAGTGCCACTTACCAAAGGGCCATGACGAAGATCTTCGATGATCTTATACATGAAATCGTCGAGTGCTATATCGACGACCTCATGGTTAAGAGCAAATCATATGAGGAACATCTCGAGCATCTAAAGACTGTATTTCAACGCCTTCGACAATACAGCTTGAAGATGAACCCTCTTAAATGTGCATTTGGAGTTTCCTCAGGTAAATTCTTAGGATTCATCGTCCAACACCGGGGTATCGAAATAGATCCGTCCAAGATCAATGCGATCATGGAAATGCCTCTGCCAAGGATTCTCAAACAGTTGCGGTCTCTCCAAGGAAAGCTCGCATATATTCGGCGATTTATAGCCAACCTCTCTGGCAAGTGCCGCCCTTACAGTCACCTGATGAAGAAGGGAACTCCATTCGTCTGGGATCAAAAATGCCAAGGCGCGCTGGACGAAATTAAACAGTACCTGCAGAACCCGCCGGTGTTGGCTGCTCCGGTCAAGGGAAAACCCCTCATTCTTTATACAACCGCCCTCGAAGGTTCCTTAGGCGCATTATGGGCACAAGAGAACGATCAAGGGAAAGAAAGAGCACTCTACTACTTAAGTCGAGTTCTGCTGAGGGCAGAAAGCAACCACTCCCCCATCGAAAAACACTGCCTGGCGTTGATCTTCGCGAAAACAAAGCTCAGGCACTATGCGTTGGCGCATGAGGTCCGTCTCATTTCGAAGGTGGACCCTCTTAAGTATTTAATGTCAAAGGCCATACTGACAGGTCGACTCGCTAAATGGGCTCTGCTCTTGATGGAGTTCTCGATAACGTATCAACCTCTCAAGGCAGTGAAAGGCCAGGCTATCGCCGACTTCCTTGCTGAGCATCCGATACCCACCGATTCTCCTCTGAGCTGCGATCTACCAGACGAGCATGCGTTCGACGCAATCGACGGTGGTGATATCCGATGGGAGCTCTTTTTCGATGGAGCGTCTTCCATGAAGAAGCGCAAATAAAGTATCCCTATAATCAAATCGGGGGTAGGCCTCATCTTCGTGACTCCACAAGGAGGGATAATGCGTTTCGCTCTCTCCTTAACAAAGCCGAGGACGAATAACGAAGCCGAATATGAAGCCTTGATAGCAGGTCTTGAGATTGCCATCGACATGGGAATTGAAAACCTCCTCATATACGGAGATTCTCAATTGGTCGTTAGTCAAGTAAACGGCGACTACCAAACGTGCAAACCGGAGTTGGTGAAGTACGGGGAAAAGGTGCAACAACTGTTGACCCAAATTCCCTCCTATACTTTGGAAAGCATACCGCGTGCGGAAAATAGCAAAGCGGACGTGTTAGCTAAGCTCGCTAAAGAACTGGCTGACGAGAACCTCGATGACGTCAGAATCGTGGTACAAAGCCGTCGAGTGCTCGCCCCAGCAGAAATATCTCCGGAATCATCCGAAGAAAAGGGAGCGACTGAGCAGACGACCTTACAAATAAAAGAACGAGAAAAGGCTGAGGACTGGAGGGAAGTCTTCATAGACTACTTTAAGTCCCATCGAATGCCCGAAGACGCGTCCACAAGACATCGGCTCACGAAACGAGCTTTGTCTTTCTCCTTCGTCAACGATACTCTGTACAAGAGGTCATTTGTTTCTCTGTGGCTGAGATGCTTAGGACCCGACGAAGCAGAAAGAGTCGTTCAGGAAGTTCATGACGGAATCTGTGGTTCTCACCAAGCGGGCCCGAAGATGAAGTTGAAGATCAAACGGATGGGCTACTATTGGCCCACGATGATCCAGGACTGCCTCGAACATGCGAAGCAATGCTACTCATGCCAAATTCATGGGGACTTCATCCATCAGCATCTGAATCCACTACATCCAACGGTGGCTAGCTGGCCATTCGAAATGTGGGGGACTGATATAGTCGGCCCCATCGAACCAGCATCGTCTAGAGGACATCGTTTCATCCTAGCGACGATTGACTACTTCTCTAAGTGGGCAGAAGCGGTACCGATGAGGGAAGTAAAGATGGAGAATATCCTCCATTTCTTCAAGACGCATGTCATATATCGGTTTGGAACGCCAAGACGAATCATCTCCGATAATGGGCCAGCCTACAGAAACCATAAAATCAGTTGCTTCGCGCAACAGCATAATATAGACTGGAGATATTCCTCAGTTTATAATCCGCGAGCTAACGGTCTAGCTGAGGCCTTCAACAAGACCTTGACGAAGATCATGAAGAAAACGGTGTCACGAAATAAGAAAGACTGGCACGAAAGACTGCAAGAAGCTCTCTGGGCGTATCGAACTACGTTTAAAACGGCCACGAACGCAACGTCATATGCGTTGGTATTCGGTACAGAAGCAGTACTCCCTCTCGAGATAGAATTACCCTCTCTACGAGTGGCAGTCCACTACGAGCTGACGGACGAAGAAAACGCTCACCTTCGGCTTGAAGAGCTTGACGCCCTTGATGAAGCCCGGCTCATAGCACAGCAAAATCTGGAAGCTTATAAAGCAAAGATGACGCGCTCATATGAAAGATTGGCCCGACCGAGGACATTCCGCCAAGGCGAACTTGTGCTAATGGTCAAAAGGCCTATGATTCCCAATCGTGCCAAGCGAGGAAAATTCGAACCAAACTATGAAGGCCCATACATCATAGATAAGGTCTACCATGGTGGGGCCTATCTACTCATGGACATGCACGGTGAAAGGCCTTTCGGGCCAATAAACGGTCGCTTCCTAAAGAAATACTATGCTTAAGCTCAAACTCTATCAGCAATAACCAGCCTTCTCAAAGTCGGACCGAAATGTCCTTAAACTAATAGCAGACCGAAACGTCTTTAAACTACTACCGCAGCATCTTTTAGGCTGACGAGATATAAAAAAAAACATATAAAAATAAAATAAAATAAAAACGGTATGTCCATAAGCAAAAAGGGCACGGATGAAAACCCGAAAGGGCTCCGTGAGTAAAAACTGCAGGGCTACCGGCGAGTGTTCGTGAAAACCCGAAAGGGCGCGACCTCGTAAAAAATATATAAAAATAATAAAAGAATAAAAAAAAAGCGGTACGTCCATAAGCAAAATGGGCACGGATGAAAACCCGAAAGGGCTCCGTGAGTAAAAACAGCAGGGCTACCGGCGAGTGTTTGTGAAAATCTGAAAGGGCGCAACCTCGTTAAAGGACACTTATAGGGTCCTCTCGACCTTGTAAGGAGAAACCACCCGCGTGAGATCCTTACGACTTACAAGGGAGCAACACACTTAGGGATCCCCACGATTCCTAAGGAGAAAATACACTTGCGAGATCCTCACGACTCGTAAGGAGAACTCTCTTATGGGACCCTCACGGCTCATAAGATTTGAAAGTCTTAAGTTAAAGAGACCTAAACCTGTGCTTAAGCAACTCCCACAACTCCCGATATTTCCCTACAAGTGGCTCAATACTGACCCTTGTATACAATCCACGGGCGCGAATAAACATTTCCCTAATCAAGTCCCATCCGAGACTGGGGATATGTTCGCATGACGAACAACCCTTATAAGTCCTCTCGACTTATAAGGAGAAAATCCTCCTGTAGGATCCTTACGACTTACAGAGGAACAAACACTTAGGAATCCTCACGATTCCTAAGGAGAAAATACACCTACAAGATCCTCACGACTTGTAGGGAGAAATACCTTTGTAAGACCCTTACGGCTCATGAAGTCAAAAGCCTTAGTCGACAGGACCTTAACCCTGTTCGCTAAGCCACCCTTGTTCGATATCGACAGAGGCAGATGATGATTCGCTCCTGGCAATATCCCAGTTGTAGCGGTGCTGATGCCGAAATCGGCATCTAATTTCAGGTTTACGGCGAAAAGCCAGTAGGCCGCACATGCATATGAAATAGCCGAAATGATGGGGCAACTTGCAATAAAAAGCAGCAAGTGAAAATGTATGCATGAAAAATAGCCGAAATGATTGGGCAACTGACAATAAAAAGCAGCGAGTAAAAATAAAAATAGCCGAAATGATTGGGCAACTCGTAATAAAAAGCAGCGAGTAAAAATAAAAATAGCCGAAATGATTGGGCAACTCGCAATAAAAAGCAGCGAGTAAAAATAAAATAAACAGCCGAAATGATTGGGCACCGCGAAAAATAGCCGAAATGATTGGGCAATCGCGACCTTCGCGATATAAAAGCTGAAATGATAGAGCATCGCGAAAATGAAACAAAAGAAAGAAATGATAAAACTTTGGCCCTACAGTTAAGATCACATCGATCCCTGTATACAATCCAAGGGCGTGAACAAAGAGGGAACCATACTTTCCCCACAGGCTCCGCCAGAAGACGAAGCCAAATCTCAACGGTTCAGTCCAACTCTGAAGAAACCAGTGTCTTCAGCAGATACCTCAACTCAGGGAAACAAACACTCCTTGACAAGAGCCTCCTGATCCGCGTCGACTCGTAGAGCAACCAGTGCCTCCGTGGGAAATTCTCGACTCGTTTCAAACCCCAAGGAAACAAATAATCCTTGGCGCTAGGGAAACAAATAATCCTTAGCAAATTCCTCGACTCACGGATACAAACACTCCTTGACGAGAGCCTCCTGATCCGCGTCGACTCGCAAAGCAACCAGTGCCTCCGTGGGAAATTCTCGACTCGTTTCAAACCGCAAGGAAACAAATAATCCTTGGCGCTAGGGAAACAAATAATCCTTAGCAAATTCCTCGACTCACGGATACAAACACTCCTTGACGAGAGCCTGCTGATCCGCGTCGACTCGCAGAGCAACCAGTGCCTCCGTGGGAAACTCTCGACTCGTTTCAAACCCCAAGGAAACAAATAATCCTTGGAGCTTGTGAAACAAATAATCCCTAGCAAATTCCTCGACTCACGGATACAAACACTCCTTGACGAGAGCCTCCTGATCCGCGTTGACTCGCAGAGCCACCAGTGCCTCCGTGGGAAATTCTCGACTCGTTTCAAACCCCAAGGAAACAAATAATCCCTAGCAAATTCCTCGACTCACGGATACAAACACTCCTTGACGAGAGCCGCCTGATTCGCGTCGGCTCGCAGAGAAACCAGTGTCTCCGTGGGAAAATTCCCGATTCGTCTCAACTTGCAAGATGAAGCCTCAGGCAGCAGGGACTAAAAAACTTGCTTCCTGAATAATGGGACCCTGCAAGTCGATCCAAAAAGATCTCTTGCATACTATTCACGGGTCTCACTCTCCAAAGTCAAATCTCGACAAGGAGGGAAACAACCGCTTACGGGCCCTCTCGACTCGTAAGAGGGAAAAATTCTCTTATAGGATCCTTACGACTTATAAGAGAAAACACACTTAGGAATCCTCACGACTCCTAAGGAGAAAAACCCACCTACGAGATCCTCTCGATCCGTAGGGAGAAAAATCTCTACGAGACCCTCATGGCTCATAGAGTTGAAAAGTCTTAGAAAGCAGATCTGAACCTGCGGCCTAAGCCATCGCTTTTTTTTTAAGAAAGTCAAGATGCGTGCTCTATTATTTGTTGACCATGTTTACTAAGGTGGCGTGCTGATAGTAAAATAAAGAAAAGGCAGAAAAATGACACAAGACATTACAGAAAATGTGTATCTTTTATTTATGAACTTGATTGAGTACAGGATACATTGTGCTAAAGGATGAAAAATATATATATACATTTTTATTTATAAGTACAAACGATACAAGGAGAGTTACTGAGAAGGAAGCGTCCTGCATAGCTCTAACAATTGTTCGCGCACTTCCTTCCCCACTTTCTCCTGATTGGCCACCACTGCCAACTCCGCCTCCACTTGGGCCCGTTGCTGCGCGACAGATGTGAGCTGATCCCTGACGGCCTGATGAGCAGCTTCACGGCCTGGAGTGTCATGTTCGGCGACATCAAGTGCCCACTTCAGTTTCAGCCCATTTGAGATGCGCTCTGGAAGGCCCTCGAAGACGGCCTTTACCTCAGCGGCGTTCGCCTAAACTTCAGCGCGCAGGCGAGCGGTTTCGCTTGAAGACTCCTGACACTCCTTCAGCCTCAAAGCTGCTTCTTGTTCCAAATGACGGAAATGAGAAGTGCTTTGCTCGAGCCATGCTCCCCGTTGAGTGCTCACGGCCAAAGTGTTAGTTATATGTATGCCCTAGAGGCCATTACTGTACATTGGATGTATATTGTAGTGGATGCTGGGACATATATAGGTAGGACTTTCTTGCTTGGCATGATAGTACGCTATCTGGTTACTCTTTGTCTTAACGTGTATACTTTCTGTCTCTCTGTTACATGTTGATAAAGCCCTTAGGATGAGTACTCGACTTCCAGGACTATGATGCAGATCATACTAGTGGGGCCTGGGTAGTCAATAAGTACATCCTTCATTGTTTCTAGTCGTGGGAATATCGAGACGGGGCATCGATATTCTAGAGTAGACTAGTGTATATCTTCTCGACCCATGTGATGGGCGATGGATGATCCTATATCCATTGGTGTTTGACTTCAGAGATGGTATACGGGTGCTCAGTGGAGACTGGGTACACTGAACGGACTCGCCGAGAACTCCCAGATGGTATTATACCTCACGTCAGATGGCAGTTCTCTGGTGACACTGGTACAGCTTAGTCTGTTGACCCGAGATCGTCATAGAGTCTTGTGTGTCTCCCACTGTGCTTTGATTTCCACCCTACCACGGCTCTACTGAGTCATGCAAACAGGTGGTTTTTGGGTACAGTCCCGATTCACATGGAGGCAATGAGCGATAGGAAGGGATTCGTCTCTCCCGGTATTGGGGGTTGATGTTGTGCTATGCTCGACTGGCCATAACAGGAAATCCCTGGCCAGGGTTGCAGTAATATACTGGTAAGAGTTATCAGTAGTTTCACGAATGTTATGGACCTCAAGTCGGCATGACTTATCGAGCTACTGGGGTCTGACGTTTACCACCCCTAGGCGAGATATGCGACATATCAGACGAACAGACCGGACTGTACGGTAAGTGTTACTGGTTGGATTCACAGGAGTGTGAGCGGGCTTGCTCGTCGATCTTCTGATCGCTCAATACCCGGGTGGCCGTTACGTTTAGCAGACCTCTTGCGGCTTGTGGGTGTTTGATATGATCATCATCTGCTGCCGGCGTATTGACGAATCTTTAGAGTCCTACACAGAGGTTTCCTGGTTCAAGCGAAATGAAATAGGAGCGCATATGAGATATGTGCGGGACCGAGAATAATGCGTGTATGTGATACCGTATTTCATTCTCGCGATGAATGTGTCGAATGGTTGTATGCGATATAACCTAGTTATCGAATCAAGGATTGATTCGATAAGCCGATACATTGGATACTAGCCGGTTATATGCGATATGACCGGATCATTGAATCAAGTGTTGATTTAATGATTTAATGTATAATTATATATTTGATATATTACTTTTCATTAACTAATATTGGTTCACTTTAAATGGATTTACTCACTTGGTTTGTGCACATTGTATATGTGATATATTTTGTGCACATGATTGTATCATGTTTGATGATACATGCAAGCTAGGGTTAGTGTAAAGAATTAGACCATGGTTAAGTTTATGATTAGGGTTTTCTTTTTATTTACTTATTCATTTATTTATTCTTTTTGTTTAGTTTGGAAAAAGAAAATGATAATGAATATAGAATGGTGGCTTGATTTGTTTGTAGTTGAAGTTTCTTGAAACTTTGACTAAGTCACCATTCTTGTCTCATCCTTAACCTTAACCATTCAAGTTAACCATGGTCCATTCTCTACAACTAACCAAGGGTTAGTAAATGATAAGTATTGATTTATTTATCATTTACATAACACTTATCATAATTCTTTATCATCTTCTTCTTCATCTTCAACTTGAAGAAAGCTTGCACCATCAATGGCAACTAGCCAAAATGAGTGAGAAATCCAAATCTAAAGTCTACCCACTTCCTATTTCTTCATCCTCTACCTCTTGCCAAGTTGTATAGGGTGTTTCCTTCACAAGTTTTCAAGGCTTGGTGAAGTTGGAGCTTGTTCTTGTGATGCCTCGACGTAGATCATCTTCGGCATCGAACCGACGATCAAGCCCGCCTATTCTTCGATGATGCCAATGCTAGAGTCAAGGGTTCGATTTAGACAGCGGAGGTAGATCATCGCGGAGCTTAGGAAGTGGTGGACCGGATCTACAAAGGTTGTAGTCACTTTCCCTTAGCATTTAATTCGATTACATGCTTGCTTCGCCTATATATCTAGTCAACGATCCGTATTAGGGTTTGTAGGCACTTGTAAAATAGGAATTAGCCATGCTTGATCACTTGTGAGACTTCATTAGTGTGCCTACGAACCCTACAGTGGTATCAGAGACTAGCTAGAGCCTTAGGCGAAGTCCCGACGGAATTAGAACTCCGATCGAATCAAAACCCAAACCCTAATATTGCTCTCTGGACTTTTTCTGAATTTGTGGATTTTTTAGAATTAAAAATATGCAGAGAAATGTGCAGGAAATTCTAAGAAAAACTGCAGAAAACGACAGCCTAATTCTACAGTACGACCGCGGAACCGCGGCGTTGACCCCCCTTTTGCGGCGGTTCCGCGGCCGTCTGTGATGATCAGGCTGTGAGTTTTCTTCAGTTGTTTCTGTTGGTGTTTCTTGTGTGTTCTGGATGCTTTTAATATTTATTCCAGAGTTGTATTTTCTGAGTTGTATTGGGGACTCAGTGTATTCGATCGGACTGTCTAATTTTGTCGGTGTGCTTTTCCGGGTATTTTTAGAATATGTTAAAAAGTTCGACCGGATATAAATACCCAATTTTTTCCCTGCCGGGAAATTTCCAATTATTGGATTTTTCCGTAGTTTAACGACGTTCTAAGTAGTGCAAGTAACGCGATGGTCCCTCTAGAAGACAACAAACCTTAACTCGATTATGTGACCGTCTTGAACTGCCCTTTGAACCTTCGGGTTTGGGGGAGTACGGCGTGCCACATGTGAGGCGTTGGCTTGACCCTTCTACGGCTGGACCGTTGGTACTGAGGCACGAACTGAATGCTGTTAAGCTTATTTCATATGTTGGACTGTATCGGGAAAACTTGGGTGTTCGATTGTTCGATCGGAAAGTTTAACATTTTCTATTTATCTGGAATGTGATACAACAATTGGAATTCACAAAAGTTATGTGATAACTGAATGAATGTTATAAACATAGCACTTTAGTCTCACTTGATCGGTTGCCATGGAATTTTGATGTGATCAAAAGTCCGTCGCAATCACGTAGCGTACGCGGATACTCGCTGGGTAAACTTAATAGACAGCTTCACTCCATAGCCCCGACCAAGTGACTGTAGGAGAACCCCGTCGCCGAAAGCATCCGTTCGGGTGCTCGCGGTAGCGGTGTTCCGCCTTGGTGTACTTTGTCGACGGCGTCGGGGGTGCGGCCGCCTACTAAAGTTTGCGACGAGCATTCGATCAGAATGTCGGGAATCTTGTTGAATTACCCGACTTTATATTGAAAAAGTGTTTTTGATTTTGAGGCTAAAATGCGGGGTTTATAATTGTTAGGCATGCGATGTCTAAAGAATTCATTTGATCAGGCATGCGATGTTTGAGGTGGTTGCGGATTCCAACTGTTGTAGTTTTACACTTTCTTTTCTGTGACCGTAAGTGTAATATGTGATATCGCCGGTTTCGTTGCTATATGTCAACGACAATTGGGATGCGCATATTTACTTACGTTGATGACATGTGATGTTATGTGTTGCTGGATATGTTATATTGGATCGTCGTGTTTGAATAGCTGGGGTTTTTTTTATGTGAGATGAGTGTTTTTTCATTTTCATTCATGTAAAAACTTGTATGTAATATTCTTTTATTGGGGCACTTCCAGGTTGCGGATGTTGTCACCACTTGTATATTATTTACTTTTCTGCACTAGGATAGACCCAAGGAGGGGAGCACAAGTAACCGGGTTCTGGGGTCCAGTGGGAGACCAACTCGAGGAGTCGAGTCCGGGTCTCCTAACCCTAGAATTGGTAGGGTTGCTTGCCGCTCTCGTAGGGGTCTAGGGGTGTGGGCTTGGCTATTCATCACGACCGTGGAATCCGTGTTTTATACTGGCTCGTATTGAAAACACGGACGTCCTAGTATATCCAATATTTCATATGATTCTTTCTGCTGCGTTATCTGTGATGTGATCATGCGATGTTCTGTGCTCTGTTCAGATAGATGTAGTATATAGTATATTTGATATATTATATAGACGTTACTTATGTTTTACACCCGTGCTAGCCCTGCCCCGCTCTGCCGTTAGTTACCTAACCTAACGGTGCACGAGGGGACATCGAGGCGAATGCTGATGGCATAAGTGTACGTCATATTTATCTGTGATGTTTAGGTAATTTAAATGATGGGATATTCATTAATGAGATTAATGAAAGAAAATAAACCTAATTGATGTTGTGGAATCGAATTTCAAAATAAAAACAGGTAGCTACAGTTCTTGCAATGCATCGCGGTGTTCATTGTAGAACATCCTGCACCTTATTCGATGGGGAAAGGACCGAGATCCCTTCACCGGGAGTGACTCCTTTAGCAATAACTGGCAGATGCTACACACTCGGTTTGTCTTTTAATCGCTTCTATAGTTTTTGCTTTGCACAGTGATATATATGATATATCCCGCACCTCATTCGACGAGGAAAGGGCCGACGATCCCTTCACCGGGAGTGACCCCTTTAGCAAAACTAGAAAAGCCTCGAAAACATTCCATTTAAAAACCATTTAATTCCGCAACGAGATCAAGTTCAAAGCGTTAAAGGTTTTCACAAAAACCATTCGCAACCCTCCGTCATTTTAGGAAGTAGAGTACTTAGTATTCGTGCTGTGTTTGTTGACCATAGTCAAGGCACAGTGTACGGTAGCTAAGTGATGTCTTCCTACACCGCATATGATGCGATTAGTTAGGACAGTCGCGTGACTTTGTTGACCTTAGTTAAGGGTCATGTGGGTGGGTCTAATTAATCACGAAATGACGGGTAGAACTTGACTATTACTTATGATTTGTTGACCATAGTTAAGGTCATAGGTGCTAGGGGTAAAAAACCTTTATCGGGAGTTTCAAGTGTTGAAATTTGCAATGAGATTGCATACCTTCTATATGATAGTTGGATCCTGATACCCACTGCGAGTAATTGTTACTCCTGGGAGAGTTTTGCACTTTGCAATTAGCCGATCAAGTAGGTGTCTAGAAAGGTGTCAACGGGGTTACGCCTCTGGGAAAACGAGGTTTACAGTAATTAGGTCCGTGCGAAAGCACGGGGAACCTCCCTCAAAGTACCGACACTGGCCTGGCTGAAAGATTGGTAAACTTGTAGAGTGTAATTAATCCCGGCTAGTCTTTCCTTTTAAGGTTTGAAGGAAGATTTGATAAAAACAGTGGGAGCCATCCTGATTAGATAAAATATATAACCAATCTGATCTTGCAAGAGCGCACGCTGAGTGTTTTCTTCTCTCTCTCTCCAGGTAGCGACCATATCACGCCTTAATCAAGATAATAATATGGATGTATTGATCGAACCCGCTTGTTATACTGAGCTGGGGAACGTTGGTCCCGCTCCGACTTATAATTGTTATAAGACCGAGCAGGAAATAGAGGAATACCAGATTTCCTATGCCTCCCAAACGAACAAAGTGCATATGATGCATCTCCTTCGGGTATGTTCATTACAAAAAAAACCGTTTCTCAGTATCCTCTTAATCCTGGGTATATGATACCGGATCAGGATCCCAGATATGTAAGCTGTTATATAGGGCTACAAAAAGGTAGAAAAACTGAGAACGGGTGATAAGTTTCATGAGACAGAAACCGGGGCAAGTGTTGCAGCCAAGTCTGTTGGTCACTGTCACCCTGTATTACCAGTACATTGATTCTGAACAAATGCTATTAGATACCGAACCTGATATACAAAATCATATCAGTCTCTTTATTAGTAAAGAAGGATATAATTTTGTATTGTTGGATAATGTTTTGAACATTTCCTATATCAAAAGTTGATCGGTTCAGGCACGTTATCTAAAATCATTGACGTTCTAAATCAAACTACAGTTGCTAGTATGCAGAACACACACAAGAGGAAGAGTTCAGAAATGAACGAATTCTTCTTGAGGTATTGTAGACTAGGTCATATCAATGCGACCCGACTAGCTGAAGTTACATTTAGATGCACATTTAAATTAGTTTGAATTTACATCTTGTGAAACTTGCCAGTCATGTCACAAAGATATAATGACACCAGCTCTGTTTACTGGAAACAGAGAAAGAGTTGGTAAACTCTTGGGACTGATACATAGTGATGTATGTAAGGTCTCCTGTCTACACATGCCAGGACTGGTTCTTTATACTTCATTATATTCTCTGATAATCTCTCATGATTCAGTTATATATTCATGTTGAAATATAAGTCCGAACCTTTTGAGGTATTCACAGAATATAACTAGGAAGTAGAGAACCAAAATACGGGTATAAGAATTATGTCCTATGATGAGATCAGGGAGGAGAATACTTGTGCATGGAATCCTTGGACTATTCTAAAGGAAAATGAGATTCTCTCTCAGTATTACTCCTCTGAATACATCACAGCACAACGGTGTATCGGGGCGGAGCAATCACACAATATTAGATATCGTGTGCTCTGTGATGAGTATTACTGAGTTACCTATTTCCTTTTTGGGTGTTATGCGCTTGAGAAGCTGCATACCTATTGAATTAGGTTCAAATCAAATCACTGCCTACCACTTCATATGTGATATGGAAAGGGAAGAGCCCATATCTTAAGTAAGTTAAGATTTGGGATTGTCCGGCCTATGTCAAAAGCAAAATCCGGACAAGATCGAGGCAAGATCAGTTCTGTAGAACTGGAAAGGTTCCAGCTGTACAAAACTGCTAATGATTTGACAGAACCAAAGGATTCAATAGTTTCCGACGAACCTCAGCCTCTCCGCCGATCTAGTAGGGTTCCTCACCCACCTGAGAGATACCTCGGTTTCTCGATGACAGTGGGAGCGAGGATTGCATCACGAGATGATGACCCAACCAGTTTCGAGCAGGCCATCGAGAGTAGGGACTCTGTAAGAATGGCTGGATGATTAGTGATCTGAGATGGAATCCTTATACACCAACAAAGTATGGACTTTGGTTGCTATAACTGAAGGGTTAAATCCCCATCAGGAGCAAGTATATCTTGAGAAGATTGCTTGGTGTACATGGAAAAGTTGAGACTTTCAAAGCTAGACTTGTTAAAGGTTTTCGTCATCAACCAGGCACGGATAATGATGAAACCTTTTCCAGGGACTATGTTTAAATCCATCCAGATCCTACTTGCCACGGCTACATACCATGACTACGATATCTGGTGGTTGGGTGCCATGACTACTTTTCTAAATATTGATTTAGAAGAGAACGTCTATAAGAACACAGCCAGAGGGCCTCGTAGACAGTGGGAGCAGCGGAAACGTGTGCAAGATGCTTTATAGGATAAAGCAGGCATCGCGGAGTTGGAACATCTGTTTTGATGGATTAGTCAAAGAAGTTGACATCATCAAAATGGTAGATGAACCTTGTATAAACAAAAAGGTAGTAGGGAGTATGGTGACGATCCTCGTAGAGTACGTGGATGACATACTCTTGTTAGGGAAGGAGTTTCCTATGCTACGCTCGATCAATCTCCGCTTATCACAATGATCTTCCATATAGGATCAAAGTGATACCTACTAAATCCTAAGCTTTGGATCTATGAGATAGATCTAATTGGATGTTAGGATACTCACTAGTTGTAGTGAGATGGTATCAATTGATCCTGGGGAGAATCACTGGAAGGGTTCCAGAGTGATAAAGACGACTGAATGTCAGTCACAGGCATTGTCTTTACCCTTAGTAAAGGGACGGTATGTTGGAAGATATCCAAGCTAGATACCGTGACAAACTAGACGATAAAGGCTGGTAACATCGCTATTAAAGATACTGCCAAAGAGGCAGTTTGGGTGTATATTGGTTCATAGGATGAACTAGGTTCCTACCATTGTGATAATGGAACTGTGGCTTTGGCCCTGGAACCCTGGTCCCATCAGTGACCCAGACATATTCTGAGGCAGCATCACCTGATCATGGAGATGGTTGATCTCCAGAGTGATCGAGGTTAGGAGAGTAGACTAAGAGGAGAACACGGCGGATCCACTCACGAAGGCCTTTTCCCAAAGAGAGACTTTATGGGATGGTTGAGTATGTGATACTGCAACCACTGCTACAGATGGCCCTAGTGCAAGTGGGAGATTGTTAGTTATATGTATGCCCTAGAGGCCATTACTGTACATTGGATGTATATTGTAGTGGATGCTGGGACATATATAGGTAGGACTTTCTTGCTCGGCATGATAGTACGCTATCTGGTTACTCTTTGTCTTAACGTGTATACTTTCTGTCTCTCTGTTACATGTTGATAAAGCCCTTAGGATGAGTACTCGACTTCTAGGACTATGATGCAGATCATACTAGTGGGGCCTGGGTAGTCAATGAGTACATCCTTCATTGTTCCTAGTCGTGGGAATATCGAGAAGGGGCATCGATATTCCAGAGTAGACTAGCGTATATCTTCTCGACCCATGTGATGGGCGATGGATGATCCCATATCCATTGGTGTTTGACTTCAGAGATGGTATACGGGTGCTCAGTGGAGACTGGGTACACTGAACGGACTCGCCGAGAACTCCCAGATGGTATTATACCTCACGTCAGATGGCAGTTCTCTGGTGACACTGGTACAGCTTAGTCTGTTGACCCGAGATCGTCATAGAGTCTTGTGTGTCTCCCACTGTGCTTTGATTTCCACCCTACCACGGCTCTACTGAGTCGTGCAAACAGGTGGTTTTTGGGTACAGTCCCGATTCACATGGAGGCAATGAGCGATAAGAGGGGATTCGTCTCTCTCGGTATTGGGGGTTGATGTTGTGCTATGCTCGACTGGCCATAACAGGAAATCCCTGGCCAGGGTTGCAGTAATATACTGGTAAGAGTTATCAGTAGTTTCACGAATGTTATGGACCTCAAGTCGGCATGACTTATCGAGCTACTGGGGTCTGACGTTTACCACCCCTAGGCGAGATATGCGACATATCAGACGAACAGACCGGACTGTACGGTAAGTGTTACTGGTTGGATTCACAGGAGTGTTAGCGGGCTTTCTCGTCGATCTTCTGATCGCTCAATACCCGGGTGGCCGTTACGTTTAGCAGTCCGCTTGCGGCTTGTGGGTGTTTGATATGATCATCATCTGCTGCCGGCGTATTGACGAGTCTTTAGAGTCCTACACAGAGGTTTCCTGGCTCAAGCGAAATGAAATAGGAGCGCATATGAGATATGTGCGGGACCGAGAATAATGCGTGTATGTGATACCGTATTTCATTCTCGCGATGAATGTGTCGAATGGTTGTATGCGATATAACCTAGTTATCGAATCAATGATTGATTCGATAAGCCGATACATTGGATACTAGCCGGTTATATGCGATATGACTGGATCATTGAATCAAGTGTTGATTTAATGATTTAATGTATAATTATATATTTGATATATTACTTTGCATTAACTAGTATTGGTTCACTTTAAATGGATTTACTCACTTGGTTTGTGCACATTGTATATGTGATATATTTTGTGCACATGATTGTATCATGTTTGATGATACATGCAAGCTAGGGTTAGTGTAAAGAATTAGACCATGGTTAAGTTTATGATTAGGGTTTTCTTTTTATTTACTTATTCATTTATTTATTCTTTTTGTTTATTTTGGAAAAAGAAAATGATAATGAATATAGAATGGTGGCTTGATTTGTTTGTAGTTGAAGTTTCTTGAAACTTTGACTAAGTCACCATTCTTGTCTCATCCTTAACCCTAACCATTCAAGTTAACCATGGTCCATTCTCTACAACTAACCAAGGGTTAGTAAATGATAAGTATTGATTTATTTATCATTTACATAACACTTATCATAATTCTTTATCATCTTCTTCTTCATCTTCAACTTGAAGAAAGCTTGCACCATCAATGGCAACTAGCCAAAATGAGTGAGAAATCCAAATCTAAAGTCTACCCACTTCTTATTTCTTCATCCTCTACCTCTTGCCAAGTTGTATAGGGTGTTTCCTTCACAAGTTTTCAAGGCTTGGTGAAGTTGGAGCTTGTTCTTGTGATGCCTCGACGTAGATCATCTTCGGCATCGAACCGACGATCAAGCCCGCCCATTCTTCGATGATGCCAATGCTAGAGTCAAGGGTTCGATTTGGACAGCGGAGGGAGATCATCGCGGATCTTAGGAAGTGGTGGACCGGATCTACAAAGGTTGTAGTCACTTTCCCTTAGCATTTAATTCGATTACATGCTTGCTTCGCCTATATATCTAGTCAACGATCCGTATTAGGGTTTGTAGGCACTTGTAAAATAGGAATTAGCCATGCTTGATCACTTGTGAGACTTCATTAGTGTGCCTAGTAACCCTACACAAAGTCTCGGGGGATAGACGCATCGACTCCAGCTGATGAAGGCGAGCCTCAATCTCCCGACAATGGTTAACCCAAGAGACGACAATGCCCTCGTCATGGAGGGTGGCAAATATCACCAACATCGGGTTAACCGTTGTAGCGAAGTCCTCAGCAGATGTAGGAGTCTCGACGTCGAGTTCCTCGATGTAGTCGCTCAACATGCGCAGACTATTCGCCGCACCTTTTGAGGACGGACGTCTCTGGGAAGGGCCGCCCGGTATTGTAATATGAGACTCAAAAGGTACCGAGACTGGAACGACAGCTGAAAAAGACAAAATGCGATTAGATGATGATTCAATAGATATGGAGAAGTCATTGATAAGATAGTTTACTGTACCGGTTGAAGCAAGTGGCAAGGCCGGAAGGGCCGGTGGCGCAACCGATCTTTCTTCTCCCCCTTCGATTTGTAACACTGCAGTCAGGACAAGAGAGAGTTAGAAATAATTCTACCACTGAAAAACAAAGATATCAATCGGGAACGGTACTCACCAGCGCCACCAGAGGGAGAGGCGAATTCAGATGGGAAGGAGAAGTGTGGGAGCAACACTTGATAGAGATGGTCAAAAAGCACTCCTGAAAGACACAACAGTGTGACTTTAGTACACAAATTATGCATCTGGAAGATAAGATTAATAAATTGCAAACCCATACCTTCCAACATCTTCGAGGGTATGAGAGAGGGTTGAGAGGTGACCACCGCCAAGGCACTCGTTGAAGGCGCTCCCTCAAGTAGTGCGGCATCGGCGCTGGCTGCACCTGCGTTATAAGAAAGGTGAACTTGTCAGAAATGATTGTAAAGTAAAAAAAAAAACAGCAACTTGGGGTTTACCTGAGGAGCTCCCGGCTGAAACGGAGGCGACTCCCTCCTCTATCAATATGAGGCCACCGTCCGTAGCCTCATCACCCGACTCGATAGGGACCGTTGTCGTGCTCGCAAGACCTGGAGACGGCGGAAGATCGTACATAGGGAGGGCAATGATTGGAGTGTTACCGGACTCTAGGGAGGGAGCGGCTAACTCTTCCCCAGGAGTCGTACCCATCTCACCCGCCACTTCTTCGGGCTCCGCTATCTCCATTGGCTCATCCGCTGTCACCACGAGGTCGCCGGCCTCAAGCGCCTCGTCCGCCACTACCCTGGGCTCAGTTACGACGATCATTTCATCTGCCGCCACTTCAGGCTGGGCATCAATGACCTTCTCGGTTGTAGACCCCTCAACCTCCATCTCGGGCCCTGAAGCCTCAGCGACGTCGCCCACCGTCGGCTCAGGTTCGGTAGGAGCCGCCTCCTCTATTTCCTTGGGTTCAACGGTCTCCGTCTCCCCCTCGGTCGGACTTGGCCCTACAGGATAAGATATATAAGGACCGATGGCATTAAAACTCCTACAACAAGAACTCTGAGAGAAATATTACCTGAAGTGGATTTACCGTTTGCGCTCCGAACTGCACGTGCCACTTCTCTGTGAGCAGTGGATAGGGCAACAGGGGCCTCTTCGGAGGGAGTATCAGCACGAGGGATGGTGCTGGGTGTAACGTTTCCAAAATAATAAAATATTATTTTCGGGAATTTTTATAATTTAATATTATTTTAATGAATATTTTAATATTCGGGTATAATTAAATACAAATAAATGGGGAAAATTTTTGGAAAATTCTAAAATAGGGTATTTTATTGAATTATGCCATTTTAAAGTTTTTAAGATTAGTTATATGCTAATTTGGTGCTAATCGCGATTAAAAATCGCTAATTGGATTTTTAGCTTTTTTGTGCAAAAATGTGCACATATCATTTTCCACACTTATTACACTTGTGTTATATTTCTTTTGCCATGGTTGTTTTTTTGGGTTCACTATTGGAGTGAGAAAGAAAAGAAAAAGGAAAAGAAAAGAAAAGCAAAAAGTATGATGATGAGAAAGAAAGAGACCAAGTCAACCCTCACTTTATGAACCATACTCCCATCATTTTCCCCTTCTCATTCTCTCTCCTCTCCTCCTTGAGCTGCTGCTGCCCCTCTCCCTCTCTCTCCCTCTTCATGAAACCCTAGATCCACAATGAAATCAACCCCAAAACCCTATTCCCACTTCACAAAACTTGCTCCCAAGCTCACTAGCTACACATTGAACCTAGCAAGATTGGATTTGGAGGACTTTGAGCAACTCAAGAATTTTCTTGAGTTGCCAAAGGAGGTAATTTCTGCACCCCTAGTTTAGTAATTCAATTCTTATTGCATCAATACTAGTTTTGTGTCGATATGGTGTCGTTTGATGGATTTGTGAAACTTCAAGTTAGGGTTTATGTGAGATCTGAAATTAAAGATGAAATTGAGGATTGTGGTGACCTTAGAACCCCTTGTGTGATGCTAATTTGGACCCAAAACCTGAACTTGAAACCAAGATACGGATTTATGAGACGATGTCGGAGAAAAACTGTGAATCTGTGATCGTATTTAAGAATCTGCTATCACCCCGAGACCCCAAAAATAAAACTGAGTTGACAGAGAGATGTGCAGGCACCATGGAACCACTACACCAAACCCTAGCCCCCAACTCCATAGTACGGCCGCCAATTTATTCCTTCTGGCCGCAAATTGCGCCAGAGCAGGAGGGAACTGTCTCGATTTTTGTGCATGGCCCTATTTCCTCTAGTCTTGACCCTGGGTATGTCTAGTTTTGACTGATTCCAGTTAGGGTAAAATCTGGTTTGATTTTCCTATGTTGGTGCATGGTTTACGACTTGTTTTAGCATGGATTTTGGTATTTGGTGTTTCGTTCCTGTCGGGTGGCGTTTGGATGTCAACGACAAGTGGATATTGATCGTGTTTGCATGCGAGGTTATAGGTTTTTACCTATAGGCGTAGCGTGTGCCGTTTTGGTTTCCGATGTGATTTTCATGTGCTTTAGCGTTAGTGATATCCTTGTAGGTACCCCACGTGATGTTGAGGCAAAGAAGATGAAGATAGCGACATCGGCATTGGCACACGAGAAGCAAGGTGAGTAGATTTATATCTACGGGGAGAAGTCGGGTGGATGGCGTATAGCACCCCCGCAGTCCGTGGTGATGTATACGAATACGTATACACATATATAATTATTATGTGTTGTTAGGATTATTGATGGTAATAATGGATTATTGATGATAAGAATGTAATTGGTTTAGTATAGTGCGAAACCCTAGAGTAGGGGTTGCACACCCACACATACACATACACATATACTTGCATGCATTCTTTCATTTGTCTGTGCGTATTTGGAGGTGTATATCTACACATAGGTATGGGACTATGTGTTCATATACGGGATTGAGATGAGTTGATGAGTTTGACTTGAGGTCGTGAGATTCGGCTATATGACAGAGTTTGTATTTGAGATGCGACATGGTGGTTTTGGCGGCCCTTTGGGCATGTGTTTTACCCCGCATGCATATTTATATAGATGGTATCGATGGTACTAGACTTAGATTTGTACCCTAGATTATGTGTTATGATGGTAGTGATACCTGATATGTGGTGAGATGAGTGTGATATTGACCCGTACCCAGCTATTGGGATGCCGTACGACGATTTACCGTACGAGCTTTACATTGATGTTAGATCCGCACTCATGACTCGAGGATGTTATATGATATACCGTATCATACGTGATACTATTGAGGCGAGATCACCGACTATTGTATATATATGTGTATGTCGACTCAGATATAGGTGGTTTCATACCCCTCCTGTTTAGATTACTTAGTAGACATTAGATTGACCCGAGTCATACCTATTTCAAAACTAACGAATCGGGGATATTTTAAAGATAGACAAAAAGGGATTCTACGGGTATTTTCAAACGAAGTATCTTTTCTTAAAACACCGTAACCCTTATTTTATTAAAAATCCCGATTCTTCTTATTTCAAATGTCAAGGCTGGATGATATATTTATTGAGGCAGGTTCTTTACTGTTGCGTGATTATTCGATTCCGCATATTCATGCTGTTTGCATTGCATCGCTTATATTGTTGATATATTTCAGTCATGCTGCTAGGACACCAGCACCATTATCGATGATGCGTATGTTCCACGTACACTTGTTTGCCGGCTCACACACTTCATCATCGATAATTGCCATGTCACTACACTGTAGTACTGTTGCATTCAGTGTATGTTGCTTACCTTTCCTTACATGTCGCATACGTCATGCTTTCTGATTATACGCATTGAGATATGTTGTTTCCATGATATTTCTGGTTTTCGGGAACCGTGGGTGTTTCAAAAAGAGAATATGTAATTGTTTTAAAACCCGGTTACCCTTGATATGATATTTCAGTGTGTCCAACATGTGTTTTCTCGGTGTTGAGAGCGATATGTGAAACCCGATTCGAGGAGGCGGATGGGGCCGATTGCGGGTACATGGTGGACCCGGTATGGTTCCCTGGGGCAAGAAATGTTTTTCGTGGAGTAGACGATGAGCCTGGCAGGGTGGCGAGTACCTACCGGAGATTGGTTGGACCTGGCGGTTATCCGGAGGATACTGACCAGAGTCGATAGATGGATATGGGTGTACTGCCGGGGCCGAGGGCCGATACCGCAGACAGAGCCCGTGGGCCGATCCGGACTGACGGAGCCCGATATATGAGGATTTACGTGCCGATGCTGGGTACAGTTTTCATGATGTTTTCGAGTGCCGATGCTGGGCACTCCGGTTCCATGATTTTGACGTGTCGCGAGGGACACATGTGGTTTATATCCTCATATTTCCATACATATGCTGATGATATTTACATGCATGATGGTTATTGTCATTGGATGACGAGTGGACGGGATCCACGTACATGCAGATTGACTTCATTGATTGTACCTCACATTTATGATATGCTATTACCTGAGGCACTGGCACGAGCACTTGGCACTACACTCATGCATAGAGATTACCTTGCCAGTTTTGCATGCTTCAGACTTATTCATATTGAGGTTTATTTATATCTGATCGTATTGACCTAGGATGGGTCATGCATTCGATCTCTGCTTGTAGATATTTTCTATTCACGAGTTGGCAACTCACCCCCGTTGTGTCACAGTTCTTGCAGGTTTTGCCGTACAGATTCCATAGCGGCATTTCTGGCACACTGCTTCCTTATGGGTGACTTGTTTGGGTAGGTGGGTTCTTTTGTATCAGAACCGCCATTGTACATGTATTATTCATTGTATCTAGAAATTACATCAACCAAAACTTGTATATTGTTTCAGACTTAGAGAGCAGTGTTGTATTATTTCGACCTTAGAGTCGCTCTTGTAGTATTACGGTTTTTTTGGGCTGTTTTGAGTTTCTTTTTGGGGTTTTGATCCTCGCCCTTTGGCGTTGTATATTATTATTGCTTGCGTGGTTGTGACCGTCGAATGACGAAGAGCTAGCTCCCGCTTGGGGATGCCTTTTATCATTTCATATATATTATTCTTGTTGTACCCCGTCCGGGGCCAGTTTTTATAAAGGAAACTCTGCCGAAATTTTCAGGAAAGGTTACACATTTTAAAAATACATATTCGGCTTAGTTATTTAAAAACTTTGATTTTCGAAACATGATTTCTTTACTTCTTAAAACCAGTTTTCCTTATTTACTCTTTAAATGGTTTTAGATTTCTGGGCTTTTGGCTTACTTGGGTCAGATGGGGTCCTATAGACTTCATATGGTTCAAAGGCCAGTCACGTGCTCTTTCGGGTCGTGACACTGGGGCCCGCTCCCGTAGCCAAAGCAGCCTGGCGCGCCTTCGCCTCACGCCTCAACCGCTTCTTTTCCTCCTGGGCCGTTGAAACGGACCTCACTAGAGCCTCTTTCATTGAGGCGTCCTCGTCCGTATACAGGGATGTCTCCAAATTCTTCAAGGCATCCCTCGTCGACTTGTCGAGTCGAGGCTCTTGCTGCAGCCCCGACGAGATTGGGACTTCGGCAGTTGGCAGAACATCTACGTCACTTGGCGGGAATGGCATTGAGGTTCCTGCGATAAAAAGGAAGATGTTAGATCGACCATAATACAAGGGAAATGAAAACTTGATGAATTGAAACTTACTAAGACCCATGGATGCTCTAAGACGCTCCTCCTCTTGGAAAGTCTTCAAGGAAGCGGCGATGGCTTCTTCAGTGGTGATGCCTGTTGGAAGAAAAGAAGGAAGAATGTTAGTCAAAGGAAATAATGAAAATATGATGCAGTAAAAAAATGTGTGACTAGTGATTACCTGATGCCGCAAGCTTAGCCAGCCACGCGTCGCGCCTCGCTAACTGCTCTGAAGCTTCGAGGGCGGCCTCCAAGTCCGTGTCATCCGGCGGCATGACTAATCCCTCGTTAGTCCCATATTCGATCAGGCCCTCGGCGTAGGGAGCATGGGGTTCCTGACCGAACACGACATCTGCAGCGAAGAGCGACTTCTTTTTCTTCTGTCCTCCGACCCTAGGCTCACGTGGGATCGACTTACGCTTAGCAGCCACCTTGGGACGGCGGGTCCCGATGTCCGCACCTACGCCAGACTCCGGCGAGGATACAACCACTGTCTCCACTGGAGCACAGGGTGCGGGAGGTGCATCTGTGATATCAGGGAGCGGCAATCCACGTGGAGGGCTTTGCACACGCGATGGTCTGCCCCCGGCATCTTTTAGAGGAGGAACCACCGGGGTCCTTGGCACTAAGGGAGCGTTACGGTCGGTGCCGGGAGGTGCACCTTTACGGTCGATCAACACTCGCCCCTCTTCCTTTATAACGGCCCCAGTCGCATGTTAGTACCACTCTTTATATACATTAAGGAGTCATGGAGCGCAAGCCGGCGCACCGATAAGAAAATGAGAACCCGTGTTCAGGCGCATGAAGTGATGTAACGCGTTCTCCATCCCTTCTTCATTGGCAGCAGGTTCCAGTAAGAAAGCTTCCAAGGGTACCCCTTGATCGTAGCCCAGTTGTTGGGCGAAATGATGCGGGTTATATCTCATGAAGATTGCCGCACCGCCCTGCTTGAAGACTAGGAAGCCCGGTCTAATAGAATACAAGTGGAGGGTCTCCCGGGCCGTCAAAACTGAAGCTCCATCCTTAAAGGAGTCCTGTAATGGTCGCACCACAGCGGTGGATGCTTTTTCAATGGTTAATACCTTGTCAATGAAGGACATCCCGACTCCAACGGTGTGAGGGCGAAGCAGTAAGCCCCTGGCGCTCCGTGGTGAAGGGGTCACGATTGATGCGCCAATCAACTGAATGATGTGAGGGAAACCACACTTGTCAAAGAACGAGGGCCTTTTATGCATACCGAAGTGTCACGACCCGAAAGTACGGAGCATGACCGGCACTTAGACTACGAACGTCTCAAGGCGTACGTAAGCTAAGTAAGCCGAACCCAGAAATCCAAACCAAGAGAAGTAGTAGAGTGTAGGAAGAACCATATCAAAACAACCTGTATGCAACATAATATACAACGCCTAAAGGCGAGGATCACAACAGAAATAAAACTCAACCAGCAAGAACCCATGGAAATATAACACGCGACTCTAAGGTCGAAAGAATAATATCACTGGTCTCTATCTCAAAAATAAATACATGTTTGGTTGATGGAACTTCTAGATACAACTGAATATAATATACAATGCATAATGATGGGTATGATACAAATAACCCACCTACTAGCAAGTCACCTGAAAGAAGCTGTGCCTGCAAAGCCGTAATGAAACCCGTACGGCAATACCTGCAAGAAACTGGGGTACAACGGGGGTGAGTTGCCAACTCGTGAGTAGAAAAAGATCTACGAACAGAAAATCGCATGTATGACGCAATCCTAGGTCGTACGATCATAATATATAATCCTCAAATATATAATCAGCAATCTCTAACCATGTCTAGGGTAAATATCTAACCCAAGTGTAAACCCATGTGCCTGTGTCAGTGCATCAGGTGGCGATATATCATATGAATGATGTATGAATGCATGAAACAGAATGCATGTACTGAAGAAAAATGCTTTTGTAACTTTGTGAGATTTCTGTATTTTTAAAATGAGGTATCATAATGAAATCAGTATAAAACAGTGCCCAGCATCGGCACAAAACATAAATCTCAATATCTCGATATCTCTGTATCACAATCTCTATACCTCAGTATCTCAAATCTCAATGTCTCAATCATAATATCCAGGGCGCCGTCAGTCCAGATCGGCCCCTACCATCCATCTCATGACTACGACGGTATCCTCCGGATATCCGACGTGTCGGGTAAAATCACCGGTCGGTCGTGCTCCCCTGCCAGGCTCAACGCCATCTCCTGCGGTCTTCTTGCCCCGGGGTACCGAACCGGGCCCACCATGTACCCGAAATGGTTCATCCGCCTCCTCGAATCGGGTCTCGAAATCCATCAGCAAAACTCATGGTGGACGACTCATACATCAGGGAAAAACCGCATTTTTTTATAAAAGAAGAGTGAAAGCAGTTATATATGTTTTGCGGTTTTTCCTCCAAATCCAGGAAACATCATGGAAATCCGAATCCAAATCATCAGCATGTAAAATCATGAATATAAGCATGAGAATCCATGAATACGGCATATAATGAACAACAGTATGCATGATGTGACAAGCAATAGCTACAATGTCAAGCTGGCATATAAGGTAAGCATACTAATATCATGTCACTACTAGCTAACAAGCTAAATTGAGCAATAATATTTTCTAAGTGTTCGTGACATGGCAATTACCGATGAAGATGTGTGTGAGCCGGCAAATAAGTGTACGTGGTACATACGCATCATCGGTAATGGTGCTGGTGTCCTAACAACAGGATATCAATAATAAAATATGAATCACAACAGTATGCGATGCAGAGCAACAATGATAATATGCGGGAGCTGAAATACTGAACACCATGATCACTAAACTGCATCTAATGTCATAAGAGTCACATAGCTACACCACTACAAGGCTGAGCTAAAGCTAACAGTAGGTAAGGGAAACCGCCTAACCTCTGAGTCGATACATATATATACATATATAGTCGGTGATCCCGTCTCGATCATATCACAACCGATACCATATCTCTATAATCGGTTATTCCCAAGTCAAGTAGGCGGATCAAACATCAAAATACAGCGCGTACGTAAATCCGTCGTACGGCATCCCCAAATCTGGGTACGGGTCAATATCACATTTGTCATATCATTCATCAAGTATTCTCTTTATCAAGATCATCATCTGGGGTACTGACCTGCGTCTAGTACAATGCTAACATCATCACTATAATCAAGATCAGACTACTGATCGACAGTCTAGTATAAATCGATATCATTATCACATATCCTCGCAAGGGGTAAACATCGCCTAATGCGACCTATCATAATTTTCTGGTCATATCATATCATATCATATCTCATAACATAATCACGTGTCGATTATTATATACTTATGTCATCATTCCTATGGCATCATTATTCCCAAAATCCGCTAAAGCATCAAGACGTATCCCAAATACGAATTTTACCATATCACCGATATCATAATCACAGGTCAAACTCATCGACTCATATCAGTCCCATGTGTCATCCTCAAATCCGTATGTGGACACATAAATCCAAACCCATGTGAACACATATCTATATAGAATCCCATAACCACATGTGAAACAAGGATGCATGCAAGTATGTATATGTGTGAATGTATGTGTAGTGCACCCACTACCCTAAGGTTTCGTAACCTTTCACCAATCCAATATACCAATATCTATTAAAACATCAATAATTAATCCCAACAACATATAATAAATTGTTGGTGTGTATACGCATCCGTATACATCACCTCGGACTGTGGGGGTGCTATACGCCATCCACCCGACTTCCCTCCGTAGATATAAATCTACTCACCTTTCTTTAAGCGTGCTGGTGTCGATGTCTCCATTTGCATCTCCAACGCTCCGTCGTCACGTAAGTACCTACAAGAATATCACACGCTAAAACACATGAAAACCATGTCGGAAACCAAAATGGGGCACGCTACGCCTATAGGTAAAAACCTATGGCCTAGCGTGCAAACACAGCCAATATCCGCTGTCGTTGACGTCCAAACGCCACCCGACAGAAACGAATCATCGAATACCAAAATCCATACGAAAACATGTCGTAAATCATATGCCAACTCATGAAAATCAACTCAGAGTCTATCCAAACTGGAATCAGTCAAAACTAGACATACAGGGGGTCAAGTTTACATGAAATAGAGCCGTGCACGCAAAACGAGGGGTTTCACCCTGGTCTGGCCGCAAATTGCGGCCAGACCAGGGTGAAACCCCTCGTTGCGGCCAGGGGGAATAAAACTGCGGCCGGGGTTTTGAGATGAGGGCTAGGGATTTGGCTAGTGGTTCCACGGTGCCTGCACAGCTCACTGCCAAGTCAATTTTACTCTAGGAGGTCCCGGGTGAAAGCAGGTCTCAGAAAGGTCACAAAATCGACAAAAACGCTTATTTACACCAAGTCGAACAACTCTGGTAACTAACTAGAGATCTGGGGTTTCTTGGTTACAATGGTCTCAAATACACCTAATAAGGTTACCCTGACAATCGAAACCATCTCTTGGCCAAACCTCACTCAATTTCACTAAAACTAGCACTAGATCTCAAATATAACAGTAACTTTCAGCTAGACACTATAACTTGCAAGATAGGAATTTGGTTATGAGATTATACCGCAAGGGAGTCCTGGAATGAAGGAGAAGGGAAGGGGGAGGAATGGGTTGGTGCTGCTGAAGTGCTACGGCTACTGCTCGTGGCTGGGTCATCTCTGGAGG
This sequence comes from Agapanthus africanus, assembly GCA_030015575.1. Taxonomy (NCBI): domain Eukaryota; kingdom Viridiplantae; phylum Streptophyta; class Magnoliopsida; order Asparagales; family Amaryllidaceae; genus Agapanthus; species Agapanthus africanus. Next base: position 702,619,025 of record JASDDO010000024.1, on the reverse strand, counting down.
CTGATGGTTTGCAGCTCAGGCTGTTGTTGCTGCTGATAATTCTTTAGGGGGGTGTTGTTGCTGTTGCCTTGGCTGCTGCTGCTGCTTGGAATTGTTGTGGCTGTTGTTGTTGTTGCTTAGGTGATGTGGGAATGGTTGTGGTGGTGTGGTGGTGTTATTTCAAATGATGTTGCTACTGGGGCTGCAGATGCTGAAGCTGATGGTGTAATATTGCGGCTGAAGTTTTTGTTGCTGCATAAGGGGCTGATGTAGCTGCTGTAATGGCTGTTTCAGCAGCTGATTTGTTGATATGGGGGTGTATAGATATGGGGCTAGTGGCTGCATCTGCTGTAGCTGTTGTAGGGGCTGGTGTGAGTGTATAGGTGGCCGATGTTACAGCTTGTAGCAGCAGCTAGGGGGCTAATAGATTTGTTTAAGCTGAATTCAGGGCTGATGTGCTGATGGTGGCTGAAGTGATGTGAGTGTATAGGTATTGGGCTAAGGGGTTTAGGAGCTGGTGTAGGGTAGCTAGTGGGGTGTTGATGGCTGATGGTATTGTTTTCAGCTGAATTTTGGGGCTGTTTTGTGGCTGATATGCTGGCAGAAAATGGGGCTGAATTTGTGTATTAGCAGCTGATGTTTTCTTCAGCTGTTGCTGAAGTTGTGGCTGATGTGTGAGAAGGAGTAAAGAGCACAAGGGGTTATAGAATGGAATGGATCATGGCTCACCTTAACCTCCTCTCTCTCTCTCACCTACCTATAAGTCAACCTTAACCAATTTCAAACAAAGCCACACCCCTAATTAAGCTCACTAATTTAACCATAAGGTTCAATCCACCATGGTCACCTAAACATGGTCCAACCCTAGGCTACCATGACCAAAACAAGAAATAAGTGTAACAAGTATAGAAAATGTCATGTGCACATTTTTGCACAAAAAGCCAAAAATCCAATTAGCGATTTTTGATCGCGATTAACACCAACATAGCATTTACGTAACCATAAAAGCTTAAAAATGACTTATTTCCACAAAATAACCTATTTTAGAATTTCCAGAATTTTATCCGGAATTTTCACCATTTATCGGTATTAATTATACCGACTATTAAAATATTTATTAAAAATTAATATTAAATTATGAAAATTCCCAAAAATAATATTTTATTTTTTTGAAATGTTACAGTCTTCCCCCCTTAAAGAAATTTGGTCCCGGAATTTAAATTTAAACCTCCAAATTCTAAAACATTTCAATAAAATGTCCAAGCCAACGGGGCTCCGAAATCATCAATACATGAAAGACATCATAGCGCAATACATGCGCATGAGTAACCAGCAGATAACTCGTAAACAAAACTCCTTCAAGCGTCTCGCAATCATCGGAGTCAAGGTGAAAACACGAATGCCAAATCCATGGCAAAAACCGATATGCTAGAAATCGGAACTATACATGTAAATATACGAAGAAAATGCATGCCAAATTCTTTAAAGTTGATGTGCAATGCGCATAACACTGCACAATGGCGGACGTCTCTATAAGAAAATAGCCATATACGTATATATCTTTTATTTAGTATGTACGATCCGCCGTTTTGAAAATAGTTTAGAAGGGTTCTCTCGTTTTAAACGTTTCGTGTCGTACCGGACACGTAGGTAAATAATGAGATTATAGCTCGCTTTTGGAAATTCCTTTGAAATCTATCAGTGCATGCAAAACATACTCAGGTACCGTCATCTGACCAGTCCTGCTCAGTATGAAAACAGATCACATCAACACAAGAAAAATGTACTGCTCCATAAGAAATCAATCCCAAAAAGTACATATGAAAACTACGTGTGTCTGGTGCGCACGGAAATCAAAATCCATAAATGTGCCAAGCAGGTGCACAAAAATGACATCAAGGTGCAATGGGTGTGCACACAACATCGGTCATAGGCAACGTGTGTGCCTGACCGTAAAATCAGGTGCATCTGACATGCACGAAAAATCTCGATTTAGTGCCTCTGGTGTGCACCAAATCGCATCTCATAACCTGCGCCCAATATGCGCTAAAAAATCTAAATCCGGTGCATCCATCATGCACGAAATCATGAAATCCAATATCAAGCGCCGAACATGCGCAAATCCAATCAGGTGCATAAGTGCACAAAACAAATGTCGAGCATCACCCTCGAAATCGAAATCCAGTACATCCAAATACGCGAAATACATGTCACTGCACTGCAAGCATATGTGAACTATACAGAGTGCAAGAAACAAATCGTGTGCGTGCATATGCACGAAATTAACTCAAATGTGTAAACCCCATAAAATCACAAACATGTGAAATCAAGGCACGAAAACGATATCAAGTGCAACGACTGTGCGAAAATCATAAATCCTCAATCATCAAAATCAAATCATACGAATAAATCACCCAAAACATCGAAATCAAGTATGGCGGAATAGTTCCGCTCAAGCGCATCCTCCACGAATTTCTGGCCAATTGTCGCGATTACTCGTAAAGCAACATTGTCACCGGCGTCGGCCTCTGGCTCTCTGAATGCACGTGACACATCCGATCCTGGGTGCAATTATCATTGCAGCAGTGTCCTGGAAGGAATCCTGCTCAAGGTCTCTTCCAAGTCTCCTCTCTGTCAATTGTCCGGAAGTCATCGTCCTTTACTATATCAGCTTCTTGTTCCGGAGCGGCTGCATACTCACCGCGATTCCTTCTGGAAAGTATATCCAATTACAATGCCTCGGTATGCGCATCGCATCTCTGATGTCGGCGGAGTGGAACGTCATCACATCTAGATCTGGTACAAACTTCTTACTCCACTTTTCTCTAATGTCGACTGCTTCGGACTCGTCTCGTCGTGGCTGCATGGACTGAGCTCCGATGGCTATCCTCGTATCTGGAGTCTCCCAAGAAGTGCATCTCACCACCTAGCATCCGAATTAAGTCGAGCCATCCGATCGATTTGTCAAGACCTCATAATCCCCTAAGAGATCAACATCTTGGGTACAGTATAAGAGTATCGAGTACATACCACAGCATCGGTGGTCCAGCCGTAGAAGGGCAAACCCAAGCCTCACTAATGGCACAGCAGAACTGCCGCAAACCCTAAGGTTCAAAGGCTTTCATACGGTCATTAAGTCGAGTTAGGGTTTCATTCTTCTAGAGAGACCATAGAATTGCCTGCATGTCTTTCCAAATACTTTAAACTTGGAATAATAGGTTTCTGACATTCGATCGTCTCTGTCGACTCTCAACGTCTCCGCGTGAAGTCGTCTCTAGCTGGAATCAATCTATCTGATGACCTCGCATCGGGGTAGCGAATAAACCATATGTCCTAGTCATTCATCCTTGGTGACTAGAGACCTTCTATCATCTCTTAGTACGATCTCGTACTGCCATAGCTCCAATCATCTGGGGCGATATCTTGTCATTCGTAGCAATAACTGGCCCACTCATCTGTACGCTGAACCGTGCCTCAATCATCATGAACAAGCAATGCACCAACGGTCATCAAGATCTGGCTGGCCTCTGTCAAGGGCTCAATCCTCTGGTGCTGATCTGCACGTCCGATTAATCTCATACAGTGATCCATCCAACGCTCGTGGCGCAAAAACACAATCAAAAGACACATCTCTGCAATCGTGTGTCGCCGGAATCATGCCATGATCAGTCCTCGTTCGTAGCGAGCTCATGCTGACCGCAACTCTATCCGTAGCTCTCCCTGCCCATAATCGTGGCAGCAAAACCATACTGGTGCCGATGAGGCTAGATCAGGAAGGAATATGATGCCGAACAAAGAAATGTACATCCTAAGGCTTCTTAAGTGGAGTGGCGTGTCGTAAATAAGCCGCGGAACATACCAACGGTACGTCACTCTACTTTAGTCACCTATTCCATCAACCAAGGGTCATCCTACGCTCCGAAGGTAAAACCTAACGCTCTGATACCAACTTTGTCACGACCCGAAAGTACGGAGCATGACCGGCACTTAGACTACGAACGTCTCAAGGCGTACGTAAGCTAAGTAAGCCGAACCCAGAAATCCAAACCAAGAGAAGTAGTAGAGTGTAGGAAGAACCATATCAAAACAACCTGTATGCAACATAATATACAACGCCTAAAGGCGAGGATCACAACAGAAATGAAACTCAACCAGCAAGAACCCATGGAAATATAACACGCGACTCTAAGGTCGAAAGAATAACATCACTGGTCTCTATCTCAAAAATAAATACATGTTTGGTTGATGGAACTTCTAGATACAACTGAATATAATATACAATGCATAATGATGGGTATGATACAAATAACCCACCTACTAGCAAGTCACCTGAAAGAAGCTGTGCCTGCAAAGCCGTAATGAAACCCGTACGGCAATACCTGCAAGAAACTGGGGTACAACGGGGGTGAGTTGCCAACTCGTGAGTAGAAAAAGATCTACGAACAGAAAATCGTATGTATGACGCAATCCTAGGTCGTACGATCATAATATATAATCCTCAAATATATAATCAGCAATCTCTAACCATGTCTAGGGTAAATATCTAACCCAAGTGTAAACCCATGTGCCTGTGTCAGTGCATCAAGTGGCGATATATCATATGAATGATGTATGAATGCATGAAACAGAATGCATGTACTGAAGAAAAATGCTTTTGTAACTTTGTGAGATTTCTGTATTTTTAAAATGAGGTATCATAATGAAATCTGTATAAAACAGTGCCTAGCATCGGCACAAAACATAAATCTCAATATCTAGATATCTCTGTATCACAATCTCTGTACCTCAGTATCTCAAATCTCAATGTCTCAATCATAATATCCAGGGCGCTGTCAGTCCAGATCGGCCCCAACCATCCATCTCATGACTACGACGGTATCCTCCGGATATCCGACGTGTCGGGTAAAATCACCGGTCGGTCGTGCTCCCCTGCCAGGCTCAACGCCATCTCCTGCGATCTTCTTGCCCCGGGATACCGCACCGGGCCCATCATGTACCCGAAACGGTTCATCCGCCTCCTCGAATCGGGTCTCGAAATCCATCACCAAAACTCATGGTGGACGACTCATACATCAAGGAAAAACCGCATTTTTTTATAAAAGAAGAGTGAAAGCAGTTATATATGTTTTGCGGTTTTTCCTCCAAATCCAGGAAACATCATGGAAATTCGAATCCAAATTATCAGCATGTAAAATCATGAATATAAGAATGAGAATCCATGAATACGGCATATAATGAACAACAGTATGCATGATGTGACAAGCAATAGCTACAATGTCAAGCTGGCATATAAGGTAAGCATACTAATATCATGTCACTACTAGTTAACAAGCTAAATCGAGCAATAATATTTTCTAAGTATTCGTGACATGGCAATTACCGATGAAGATGTGTGTGAGCCGGCAAATAAGTGTACGTGGTACATACGCATCATCGGTAATGGTGCTGGTGTCCTAATAGCAGTATATCTATAATAAAATATGAATCACAACAGTATGCGATGCAGAGCAACAATGATAATATGCGGGAGCTGAAATACTGAACACCATGATCACTAAAATGCATCTAATGTCATAAGAGTCACATAGCTACACCACTACAAGGCTGAGCTAAAGCTAACAGTAGCTAAGGGAAACCGCCTAACCTCTGAGTCGATACATATATATACATATATAGTCGGTGATCCCGCCTCGATCATATCACAACCGATACCATATCTCTATAATCGGTTATTCCCAAGTCAAGTAGGCGGATCAAACATCAAAATACAGCTCGTACGTAAATCCGTCGTACGGCATCCCCAAATCTGGGTACGGGTCAATATCATATTTGTCATATCATTCATCAAGTATTCTCTTTATCAAGATCATCATCTGGGGTACTGACATGCGTCTAGTACAATGCTAACATCATCACTATAATCAAGATCAGACTACTGATCGACAGTCTAGTATAAATCGATATCATTATCACATATCCTCGCAAGGGGTAAACATCGCCTAATGCGACCTATCATAATTTTCTGGTCATATCATATCATATCATATCTCATAACATAATCACGTGTCGATTATTATATACTTATGTCATCATTCCTATGGCATCATTATTCCCAAAATCCGCTAAAGCATCAAGACGTATCCCAAATACGAATTTTACCATATCACCGATATCATAATCTCAGGTCAAACTCATCGACTCATGTCAGTCCCATGTGTCATCCTCAAATCCGTATGTGAACACATAAACCCAAACCCATGTGAACACATATCTATATAGAATCCCATAACCACATGTGAAACAAGGATGCATGCAAGTATGTATATGTGTGAATGTATGTGTAGTGCACCCACTACCCTAAGGTTTCGTAACCTTTCACCAATCCAATATACCAATATCCATTAAAACATCAATAATTAATCCCAACAACATATAATAAATTGTTGGTGTGTATACGCATCCGTATACATCACCTCGGACTGCGGGGGTGCTATACGCCATCCACCTGACTTCTCCCCGTAGATATAAATCTACTCACCTTTCTTTAAGCGTGCCGGTGTCGATGTCTCCATTTGCATCTCCAACGCTCTGTCGTCATGTGAGTACCTACAAGAATATCACACGCTAAAACACATGAAAACCATGTCGGAAACCAAAATGGGGCACGCTACGCCTATAGGTAAAAACCTACGGCCTCACGTGCAAACACAGCCAATATCCGCTGTCGTTGACGTCCAAACGCCACCCGACAGAAACGAATCATCGAATACCCAAATCCATACGAATACATGTTGTAAATCATATGCCAACTCATGAAAATCAACTCAGAGTCTATCCAAACAGGAATCAGTCAAAACTAGACATACAGGGGGTCAAGTTTACATGAAATAGAGTCGTGCACGCAAAATGAGGGGTTTCACCCTGGTCTGGCCGCAAATTGCGGCCAGGGGGAATAAAATTGCGGCCGGGGTTTTGAGATGAGGGCTACAGATTTGGCTAGTGGTTCCAGGGTGCCTGCACAGCTCACTGCCAAGTCAATTTTACTCTAGGAGGTCCCGGGTGAAAGCAGGTTTCAGAAAGGTCACAAAATCGACAAAAACGCTTATTTACACCAAGTCGAACAACTCTGGTAACTAACTAGAGATCTGGGGTTTCTTGGTTACAATGGTCTCAAATACACCTAATAAGGTTACCCTGACAATCGAAACCATCTCTTGGCCAAACCTCACTCAATTTCATTAAAACTAGCACTAGATCTCAAATATAACAGTAACTTTCAGCTAGACACTATAACTTGCAAGATTGGAATTTGGTTATGAGATTATACCGCAAGGGAGTCCTGGAATGAAGGAGAAGGGAAGGGGGAGGAATGGGTTGGTGCTGCTGAAGTGCTACGACTATTGCTCGTGGTTGGGTCATCTCTGGAGGCTGATGGTTTGCTGCTCAGGCTGTTGTTGCTGCTGATAATTCTTTAGGGGGGGTGTTGTTGCTGTTGCCTTGGCTGCTGCTGCTTGGAATTGTTGTGGCTGTTGTTGTTGTTGCTTAGGTGATGTGGGAATGGTTGTGGTGGTGTGGTGGTGTTGTTTCAAATGATGTTGCTGCTGGGGCTGCAGATGCTGAAGCTGATGGTGTAATATTGGGGCTGAAGTTTTTGTTGCTGCATAAGGGGCTGATGTAGCTGCTGTAATGGCTGTTTCAGCAGCTGATTTGTTGATATGGGGGTGTATAGATGTGGGGCTAGTGGCTGCAGCTGCTGTAGCTGTTGTAGGGGCTGGTGTGAGTGTATAGGTGGCTGATGTTACAGCTTGTATTAGCAGCTAGGGGGCTGATAGATTTGTTTAAGCTGAATTCAGGGCTGATGTGCTGATGGTGGCTGAAGTGATGATATGGGGCTGATGTGAGTGTATAGGTATTGGGCTAAGGGGTTTAGGAGCTGGTGTAGGGTAGCTAGTGGGGTGTTGATGGCTGATGGTATTGTTTTCAGCTGAATTTTGGGGCTGTTTTGCGGCTGATATGCTGGCAGAAAATGGGGCTGAATTTGTGTATTAGCAGCTGATGTTTTCTTCAGCTGTTGCTGAAGTTGTGGCTGATGTGTGAGAAGGAGTAAAGAGCACAAGGGGTTATAGAATGGAATGGATCATGGCTCACCTTAACCTCCTCTCTCTCTCTCACCTACCTATAAGTCAACCTTAACCAATTTCAAACAAAACCACACCCCTAATTAAGCTCACTAATTTAACCATAAGGTTCAACCCACCATGGTCACCTAAACATGGTCCAACCCTAGGCTACCATGACCAAAACAAGAAACAAGTGTAACAAGTGTAGAAAATGTCATGTGCACATTTTTGCACAAAAAGCCAAAAATCCAATTAGCGATTTTTGATCGCGATTAACACCAACATAGCATTTACGTAACCATAAAAGCTTAAAAATGACTTATTTCCACAAAATAACCTATTTTAGAATTTCCAGAATTTTATCCGGAATTTTCACCATTTATCGGTATTAATTATACCGACTATTAAAATATTCATTAAAAATTAATATTAAATTATGAAAATTCCCAAAAATAATATTTTATTTTTTTGAAATGTTACACGAAGACACCCGCCGTGTGTAGCTCGAGCCACGATACAAAGTAATGCATCGGGAAGACCACGTGCAGTACCCCAGGCTCATTAGCATCCGCTGCTCGGCTGAGGCTATAATATAAGTGCGCCAAGCCGGCGATCCCAACGGCCACCTTTACCCCGATAGTCATCCGGTGGGCGGGGTAAAAAACAGAGGGCCGCATACAATGAGAGTGCATTAGGATCGCAAACCAACTCAGCCACAATCCGAGAAATCCTAAGAAAAAGGCCTCCTCGTCCATCCCGGGGGCCGCAATTTCTGCAAAAGATATAGTGATCGAAAGGGTCATCCAGGGTAGCAAACTTGGCAGCTTCTGATGAGAGAATGCTTGGGCGAAGGAAACGAGTGATGAAATCCTCAAAATTAACTCCTCGACTCCCATGCTCGATAAAAAGAGACTCGTAGATGTTCAACACCTTGATCAGGCTTAGGAATTGGTGTTCAACAGCGTTTTCCGGCGTGATCCCCCTTACCACCGGCTCAGCACCGAAGACGTTCTCATCTGTCGGGAGCAGCTCTTCATAGTGTTCCCCCATGACTGGTAAGCCGGATACCTCCGTGAAATCCTCCAAAGAGATGGACACTTCCCGATCCATGGCAAGGAAAGTGTGGGTAGGAATATTCCACTGCTCCAGGAAAGCCTTGAACCACCAGGTGGGGAGCGTGGGATACTGGAAGAGAGAGACGTAGACCGCGGTGTACAATCCTAATCTTATCAACTGCGACTTCTTCGTCGACAGGATGTATCGGGCCCACGGCAGATAGCCAATTGGGTGGCGGGGGATCAGACCAAGGTTATATGATTGCCCCCAGGGTCGTGCTTCACCTTGACAGATACGGCGTCCTAGGATGTCCAAAACCATGGGACGCTGAACCGGTATCGCATCTATGGCGGGATGTAGAAAGCCCTTCGATGTCCAATCCACCAACTCCACGGCATACTGCACCGAGGGTGGGGTAGCATAGTGAATCGCCGTGATGGGCTCGGACGGCACTGCGCATGTGAAGTTGCGTCGACCCATAATGATCTGGTTATACTACGACCCCCAAAGGTGGAGACTCTTGTACTCCGGGTCATATTCTCTAATCATGGCCAGGACTTCACAATCCAAGGGCGCTTCGGGAAATCCTTCCTCTGAACGAGCAAACGGGAATGAGGTGTCGAGAGACATGATCGCTGCAAGTGAACAGAAATTAGCCGTTAGTGTTGCAATTCCAACGCTTAGCGTTTAAAAAAAATGCATTAATCAATCAATTAAATTAAAAATTAATTTAATTAAAATTAATTAATTGCACCACACAGCAGTGCAGTGGGTAGGAGACCGAAGGGGACCCACAAAATCTGGATGACAATACGTCAGTTAATAAGACAACCTCATCATTGGATGAGATTGTCAGTTGGTCCCTAGGAAAACATTCCCATTAATAAAAAAAAAAAGAGAAAAGGGAGGGGGAAGAATCCCTAGAGACAAGGAGAAAATCTCCTCTTTCAGAGCAAAGCTCTGTCACAGAGTGACACTTGTCAAACTCTGGTCTCAGGGAAATAAGATTCTTTAAAAGCGCATAGCTCTATGGTAATAATGGAAAGGTCCATCAGAAAATGTTTACACCTAAAAGAATTTAAAAAAAAATTTGGAATCTTGAAAAATCCATGAAAAACTTATGAAAATTTCTTCATTTTTCAGATCTAAAAGATCTACAGATGATTCAAAGAGCAAAGCTCTGTCAATAGGTTAGAACCCATGAACAAGATCTCTGCAGATCTATAAGTTTTTGAGAGCAAACCTCTGTTTATGAAACCCCAATGGGGATCTCTTTAGATCAAAAGATCTGTAAGAGCAAAGCTCTTTGGTTAAGGTTAATTTAAGTTAATTTGATTTAAATTAATTTTACCTAAAGTTTCTAACTTTGGAAATGAGCAAAGCTATGAAATTCTCAAGCAAGAGCAAAGCTCTGGTAATTAAAATCTTGAAGATGGTGAAGATTTTTTCTAAGGGCCCTAGGTCCTATTTATAAGGCGCCTGCGCCCCTTCAGCTCACCCCTTGATCCAACGATCAGGAGTTTGCCACCGCTGCACTCACGTGCGCGCCATGTGAGCGCAATGGTGGGGGGGCATTTGTTTCCCCCAATCAGAGCAAAGCTCTGCTGGAAATTCAAAATTCAAATTCTGAAGCAACGCTTCAAATCCCGGGCGCAACGCGCCACGTGTCAGGCGCAGATGCATCAGCGCAACGCCCAAGAAGACGCGCCCAATCAGAGCAAAGCTCTATTTTAAGCAAAATTAAAGGAAGCAACGCTTCAGTTGCGCAAGCACTGCGCTGCGCGACACGTGTCATCGCAGATGCGCTAGCGCAGTTGCGCTGCGCTGTGCGCTGCGCGACACGTGTCACGCGCTGGGGCATTTGCGCCAAACAGAATAAAGATTTTAAAGAAATCTTTCTGTTTTTGTTAAAACAAGAAGATTTCCTTCTGTAAAACGGAAGCCCTTGGATCAAAGATCCAACGGTGGGGAAAATTCCCCAAATCACTCAGAGAAAGATCTCTTTAACAAATTTAACTAATTTATGGGCACTATAAAAAGGACCCTAGACCTCAATTCAAAGGCATCAACATTTGGTGAGAAAATAAACAGAGAGAACTCTGAAGAAATCTCAAGAGAAGAAAAAAGGTAAAAACCTTCAAAAGAGAAGAATTTCTTCTAATAGATCATTGATCTAAGAACAAGATCAATGATCTTCAATAAAAAATAAATAAAAATAGTGCTTTGCACTTTTTATGAACCTCTGGTTCTCTGAGATAAGAAAACAAGAGAAACTTGTTTTCTTTGATCTAAATTAGATCAAGAAAACAAATAGTGCTTTGCACTTTTATGAACCATTGGTTCTTGAGTCTAAAAGATTCCTAAATCATAGTGTTTTGCATTTGCAAACTGCGTAGTTGCGCTCTTGGGAAAGCGCCACGTGTCAGCATCTGAACCACTTGCGCTATGCGCCTTGAGATAGAGCTTTGCTCTCTGTAATTGGCGCAACTCACCAGAGTGCGCCACGTGTCAGCAGCGCAAGCACAGCGCACTAGCGCAGCGCACTGCGCTTGCATAACACGTGTCGTCATCACAAGCGCTTGCGCTCTCTGATTGGCGCAAAGCGCCTGAAAATGCAATGCATTTCCTAAAGGGCCAGGCCCAAATCAAAAAGACCAAGCAGGCCTAATTAAATTGATGCTCTGCATCATTTATAAATGGGCAGAGCCCAAACAAAATAATAAAAATGCTATGCATTATTTAAAAGGGCAGAGCCCAATTGAGAGGTCCAATGGACCAAAACAAAATGCTCTGCATGATAATAAAAAGGGCAGAGCCCAGTCAAAATGGGCATAAATGGCCTGAAGTAATGCTATGCATTATTCTAAAAAGGGGAAAGCCCAGACAAAGGCCAAATGAAAACAAAATGTGGACATTTTTAACTGGACTTAGCCCAATTTTGACCGTAAGTCCTTAAACTAAATTGACTGAGCACGGCTGCTCCCTAAATCAATTTACATCCGGTTCGAGGGTACATCTCCGAACTCCTCTGACACCTATCGTTGTAATTCCTCAACGACGTCAGAGAGGTGACGGGTCCCAACGACCACACATGAATGATGGACCGAAACGTCCTTAAACTAACGATGGACCGAAATGTCCTTAAACTAATATTGGACCGAAACGTCCTTAAACTAATGATAGACCGAAACGTCCTTAAACAAACGATGGACCGAAATGTCCTTAAACTAATATTGGACCGAAATGTCCTTAAACTAATGATGGACCACCACGTCCCTAAACTGGCGATGGACCGAAATGTCCTTAAACTAATGATGGACCGCCACGTCCCTAAACTGGCGATGGACCGAAATGTCCTTAAACTAATGACGGACCACCACGTCCCTAAACTGGAATACGGACCACCACGTCCCTAAACTGGCAATGGACCCCTATGTCCCTAAACTGGAACACGGACCACTACGTCCCTAAACTGGAACAATAGAGCCTCCAAATGCTCTTTTGTCGGATCTAAACGATCCCGTTTAAGTTGATCTTAGCCCCAAACACGGCTAACGTATCCTTAAACATTCAAACGGACTATAAAACTCCAAATCGACTTTGGTTCAAGGGTACATCTCTGAACTCCTCTGACACCTATCGTTGTAATCCTTCAACGACGTCAGAGAGGTGATGAGTGTTGGGTTCCTGGGCACACCAAGGAGGTCTCACAAGGCATCAACCATGCCAATTTCAAATTTTAACGGTGCCGAGAAACCCTAACAAGATCGTTGGCTAGAAATTTAGGCGACAAAGCAAACTAGTTAACACTTAACTACTAGAATACGGAAATACAACCTTTGTAGATCCGGTCCTCCACCTCCACGGCTCCGTGATGAAGTCCTCTCCGCTGTCCATATCAAATCCCGGGCTCTAGCGTCAGCTTCATCGGAGAAAGAGCGGGCTAGGTCATCGACGACGTGCCGAAGATGATCTACGTCGAGACATCACTAGATCAAGCTCCACCTTCATCAAGCGTTGAAAACTTGTGAAGGAAACACACTCTACTACTTGGCAAGAGGTAGAGGATGAAGAAATAGGAAGTGGGTAGACTTTAGAATTGGATTTCTCACTCTTTTTCACAAGTTGCCATTGATGGAGGCAAGCTTGCTTCAATGTTGAAGATGAAGAAGAAGAAGATAAAGTTATGATAAGTTAATTCCAAAAAGAAAATTAAAAGAATACTTATCATAACCAAACCATGGTCAAGTGTAGAGAATAAATCATGGTTAGTGGGATGGTTAGGGTTTAGCATGAAGACAAAATGGTCACTTAGTCAAAGCTTCATGAACTTTCAATGTAAAACAAAACTAGCAACCATTTTCTTTTCTTTTGCCATTTCTTTTCCAAAATAAAATAAATGAAATAAATAAATAAATGAAAAAGAAAACCCTAACCATTACACAACCATGGTTTAATCTTTACACAAACCCTAGAGAGCATGTATCATCAAACATGATACAATCAAGTGCACAAAAAGTATATCACATATACAATGTGCACATCCGAGCGAGAAAATCCATTTAAAGTGAACCGATACTAGTTAATGCAAAGTAATATATCAAAAATATAATTATGCATTAAATCATTAAATCAACACTTGATTTAATGATCCGGTCATATCGCATATAACCGACTAGTATCCAATGTATCGGCTTATCGAATCAACCCTCGATTCAATGACTAGGTTATATCGCATATAACCATTCAATACATTCATCGCGAGAATAGAATACGGTATCACATACACGCATTATTCTCGGTCCCGCACATATCTCATATGCGCTCCTATTTCGTTTCGCTTGAGCCAGGAAACCTCTGTGTAGGACTCTAAAGACTCGTCAATACGCCGGCAGCAGATGATGATCATATCAAACACCCACAAGCCGCAAGCAGTCTGCTAAACGTAACGGCCACCCGGGTATTGAGCGATCAGAAGATCGACGAGCAAGCCCGCACACACTCCAGTGAATCCAACCAGTAACACTTACCATACAGTCCGGTCTGATCGTCTGATATGTCGCATATCTCGCCTAGGGGTGGTAAACGTCAGACCCCAATAGCTCGATATGTCGTGTCGATATGAGGTCTATAACAATTCGAGAAACTACAGGTAACACTTACCAGTAAATCTCAGCAACCCTGGCCAGGGATTTCCTGTTATAGCCAATCGAACACAGCGTAACATCAACCCCCTATACCGGGAGAGACGAATCCCCTCCTATCGCTCATTGCCTCCATGTGACTCGGGACTGTACCCAAAAACCACCGTTTTGCACGCCCTCTTGGACGTGGTAAGGTGGAAATCAAAGCACAGTGGGAACCACACAAGACTCTATGACGATCTCGGGTCAACAGACTACTCTGTACCAGTGTCAGCAGAGAACTGCCATCTGACGTAAGGTATAATACCATCTGGGAGTTCTCGGCGAGTCCGTCCAGTGTACCCAGTCTCCACTGAGCACCCGTATATCATCTTTGATGTCAAACACCAATGGATATGGGATCATCCATCGCCCATCTATATGGGTCGAGAAGGTATACGCTAGTCTACTCTGGTATATCGATGCCCCGTCTCGATACACCCACGACTAAGGACTTTGAAGGATGTACTTATAGACTATCTGTCCCCACTAGTATGATCTGCATCATAGTCCAGGTAGTCAAGTACACATCCTAAGGGCTTTACCAACGTGTAACAGAGAGACAATCAGTATACACGTTAAGGTAAAGAGCAACCAGATAGCATACTATCATGTCGAGCAAGAAAGTCCTCCCTATATATGTCCCAGCATCCACTACAATATACATCCTATGTACAGTAATGGCCTCTAGGGCATACATATAACTAACAATCTCCCACTTGCACTAGGGCCATCTGATAGCAGTAGTTGCAGTATCTCATACTCAAACATCCCATAAAAATCTCTCTCTGGGAACAGGCCTTTGTGAGTGGATCCGCTGTGTTGTCCTCTGAGTCTACTCTCCTGACCTCGATCCCCTGGAGATCAACCATCTCCATGATCACGTGATACTGCCTTAGAATATGTCTGGATCACTGATGGGACCTACGTTCCTTGGCATAAGCCACTGTTGGAGATAGTGCCCTCAGATTCAATTATTAGGTCACAGGTACGTGATTGTAATGATTGATGGAGGACCTATCCCGGTAGGACAGTCTTACTCGAGATGATAGTATGCTATCTGGTTTAACTTTATCATCGTGTACTGTTTTAAGAGACCTGACACGTCGCTATTACACGTTGATAGAGCCCCTAGGATTCTTGCTTGACCACCAGCAGTATGAGGGCGATCATATAAGTGGGAGCTGGGGGTCTATAAGCATATCCTTAAAAGGTCCCTAGTCGTGAGAGTTTCGAGACAGGGCATCGATTCTCCATAGTAGACTAGTGTATACAGTCGAGACCCCGACGAGAGGCGGTGGCCGGTCTCACAAGCCACTGGTGTCAGTTGGTTCACCTAAGATGTATACAGGTGCTCATTGGGTTATGAGTACACCGGACAGGACTCGCCGAGAACATGCTAGTTGGTGATATATCAGACGTCAGATGGCAGTTCCCTGGTGACATGTGTGCAGGTTAGTTCATCGACCTGGGGATCGTCATTTGTCTCGTGTGAGTTCCCACTGTACTTTGATTACTACCCTACCACGGCTCAAAGGAGTCGTGCAAACAGGTTTTAGTTGGGTACAGTCCCGAGCCACATGGAGGCAGTGAGCGTATCTTCAGGGGTTCTTCTCTCCCGGTATTGGGGGTGAGGTCGTGCTGTGTATAGGAGAGCCATTACACGAAGCCTTCGGCCGAGGCAAGGAGATTTACTGGTAGGTATTCCAGTAGTATCTCAGGGTGTTCTGGGCTACACTCCGACACGACTTGTACCGCTTTTGGGGGTCTGACTTTTACCAACCTCCTAGGCCCGCCATGCGATGCTCATAGACGAATGGACCGGACTGTACGGATATTGTCACTGACAGGCTCAGTAGGGAGTCAGGCTGAGTTCGCTCACAGACGTCCCTTTTGGTCAATACCTGGTAGCCCGTTATGTATTGGCTTATACCTCTAACGTGCTAGTGGTTAAATCCACAACCAAGGTGTTGATGAGTCTTTAGAGTCCCCCACATTTCAGTTACTCAGCTTTCGGGCGAAAGGTTGTAGAGGCCGTATGGAGATATGGCAAGGTCCGATCAGATACGTGCGGTATTGCACGGATCAGGATCGGACAGTCTGTACTATTGGCCGTATGGTTATATGGCAGGGTTTGATCAGATACGTGCGGTATTGCACGGATCAGGATCGAACGGATATTACTAGCCGGCTTTGGTTTAAGCCGGATCCTAGTATAGTACAGTGTAGATTTTGTCTCATTGCATTTGTATTTCGGTCGAAATACAGATGCGGGTGTGTATGCACAGTATCGGGGTTTTCCTGTAATTTATTACGGGACCAGTTTTCTGGAGTTGCCAGTTTGCTTTCCGTTTCGGCCAATTTCCTTTGTTCCGTTCATTGGCCGAAGATTGGTGGAGGAGGGTTTATTTGCATTGTTGCAAATAGGCATTTGTGGAGGGGGTCTTTGCATTTTGTTGTATCATGATAGATTTTCCTTGACCTTGACTTCTAGCTTTATCATGATTGCTTGACTTTCTTTATCATCATGGTTTTGATGATGGTTGTTGATGATGAAAGATGGTTGTTAGTTGAGTGTTGGTTTTGCTTTGTTATCATTGGTTCATATGATAACCATTCCTCTCTCTCTCTTTGGGATGAGAGGATTTTGGCTCCCATTATTTTTGATATACTCCACTCTCTCATTCACCCTCCCACCATTGTGGCCGGCCAAGCATGGGATGGGGCTGTCCCAATTTTGTGGAGTGGGGTTTTTGCTCATTTCATGTTCCAAAATCCCCAAAGTCCCTCCACATAGTTCTTGTATCATTCCTCCATCAAAATGGCACCTCCTACAACCCCAAAATGAGACTTCTTCACTACACATTCTACAGCAAACCTTGGGCACGTCGACTAGCCGGCTTCGTGCCCGAGTTGCCTCGGCATTGAGGTGGGAGCCCGTAAACGATGTAGGCGATGTGGTGCACTTCCGGCGACGAGGAGGAGACGGGACATTCCGCAGGAGATCGGGACGATGATGAGAAGACCGGAGGACTTGGATCGTCGGTATATCTCTCTTCCCTTTTCTTGTTGTTAGCTAGGACTAGTTAGTGGTTCGATCCGGGTTTTAGTGCGCGGCGGTTTGCCAGTTCATGTAAAATTTAAGTTTATCACCGCTTCGGCATTTGGCCGTCGGATTGACGGCCGGGGCGCCGCCGTGCACTTACAGTGGTATCAGAGCCTCGCCATTAACTTAGTCTAGCTTGGTTTAATGTGTTTGCAATTCGGATCGATCAAAAATCCCAAAACCCGCATTTCCTTCAGCATCAGTTTCTGTTGAAAATTTTTGGTCTCGAAATTTTTTTCAGGTGATTGCAGAATGATGTACAGAGTACCCTAAGACCACTGGAAAATTTTGGTTGCCTGAATCCTCCGTACGACCGCGGAACCGCGGCCATAACCCCTTGTTGGCCGCGGTTCCGCCGCAGTTAGTTGGGTTCAGCTCACCAGCTTTTTCCAGAGGGCTTGTGGGCTTAAATATGGGTTTTGGAATATTAATATTGGGCCCAGTATTTCTGTGAGTGCTACAGTATTGTTTGGGGGCCCACTTGTTAATTTTTGATCGATCGGATATTTTAAACACATTATTTCACAGTATTTACATTATATCTGCGACCGTGAATGTCACTTGATCGGTAAATCCAGTCTAACTGCTATAGCCCGGTTAGACGGATTTGCGAACGTGACTTTCACGTTGATGTTCTGTTTTTGCTGTGTTGTTGCGGATCGGTCGTGGGGGATAGCCTGGATGCAATGCTAGTACAGTTGTGGTTGTATTATGTACATTTGATATTGCGGGGCGAGCGTCCGACATGTGGACTGCAGTCACTGCCTGTTTGTATTATTATTTTAGGGCACGACCTGGTTGCGGTCGATGTACCCGCTGTATGTATATTTTACTTTCTGTACTAGGATTGCCCCGCGGAGGGGTGCACGGATAGCCGGGTTCTGGAGGGCAACAAGCCCGCATCTCATGGCATTGAGACGGAGGGGGCTTCACTCTGGGATTGGCGGGCTATTCGCCGCACTCGTAGGGGGTACAGGTTGACCCAGGAGGGGTGCCCAGGTTACCGGATTCCGTGAAGTGCTGGGTGGTCCATTCACGGAGCTGAAGGGGGCTGCCTCGCTTCAGGTTTTGGCGGGTAACTTGCCGCGCCCGTAGGGGTCTAGGATTTCATTGCACAGGCTATCCACACGACCAGGGGAACGTCGGGTTTCAGCGGCTCTGTGAAACCCGGGGATCCCAGATATCTGTATTGTTTCTGTGATGCTGTACATTTTCTGTGATGTTGCATTTTATTCACGCCTTGAGCGAAATATAATATATTGGTATATATATTAGTAGATGTTGTATATGTTTTGCATCCGCGCTAGTCCAGTCCCCGCTCTGTCGTTAGTTAGCTAACCTAACGGGTAATGACGGGACCCAGTGGCGAATGCGGATGGCATATACGTACATCAGTATATTTTCTTTCTTTGTGGTGTGATCAATTGATGGAACTGCGTTGATTCGGATCAATGCAAGTTAGAAACAAACCTAATCTGATGTTGTTGGAACACTTTTTCAAAAAGCTGTTATTGCAAGGACGCTCACTTTTGTTTTGCATCGTGATATTCAGTTGGAATATCCTGCTCCTCAGTCGACGAGGCAAGGGCCGAGATCCCTTCACCGGGAGTGACCCCTTGGAAAAAAAGTTTGCGTCAGGGCATTAACTTCACTATAGCCGATTACTTTTGCTTTGCACCGTGGTATTCAGTTGGAATATCCTGCACCCCATTCTACGGGGAAAGAGCCGAGATCCCTTCACCGGGAGTGACCACTTTAGCGGAAGTTGTCGTCACTATA
This sequence comes from Agapanthus africanus, assembly GCA_030015575.1. Classification (NCBI taxonomy): domain Eukaryota; kingdom Viridiplantae; phylum Streptophyta; class Magnoliopsida; order Asparagales; family Amaryllidaceae; genus Agapanthus; species Agapanthus africanus. The sequence goes on along the minus strand of JASDDO010000024.1, from coordinate 702,599,802 downwards.
TTTCTAAAAAGCTATCTGTTCCTTCGACGATATCAAGTTCATTACGTTAAAGGTTTTCGCCAGAAACCATTTGTAGCCCTCCGTCGTTTCATATGGGTAGTCAATAGTATTCAAGCTGTGTTTGTTGGCCAAAGTCAAGGCACAGTGTTTGGTAGCTGTTGGGTGTTCATATGCTGCATAGATAGATGCGTTGGTTTGGGACAGTCGTATAGCCTTGTTGGCCCTAGTCAAGGGCTTGTACGGGTGGATTCAAATCAACCTGGATAATGACGGGTATAACTTGACATGTGACTTATGATTTGTTGGCCTTAGTCAAGGTCATAAGAGCATGGGGGCAGAAATCACATCGGGAGTTTCAAAAGAACTGAAACTTGCCAGATATGCGCATACCTTCTGGAGTGTGATAGCGTGAGCGGATTCCGTCACGTTATCATGCGATGAGAGTTGGATCCCGATTCCCACTGATGAGTTAGTTTACTCCTCGGGTAACCCCGACTAATTCTTCTTTCAGGTTTGGAGGAGAATTTGAGGTACAGTGGGAGGATTCCAGATTAGATAAATTGGTAACCATTCTGATCTAGGTTAGAGTGCACGCTGAGTGTTTCTTTTCTCTCTCTCTTTGGCAGCGACCATTTGACCCGACCCTAAAACTATGACTCAGTGACCAAGTTGACCGAACCTCCTTAACACCGGCATTTGGATTGTCAGAGTTGCAGACCTCATTGCCACTCCTACTTTTACCCTTTTCTCCAGAACACCCCGTATTACTACGAACGTCCACTTCCATTGGACAAAACTATCGTATGGTTAGATACGAACTCGAAAGAATTTATTCGAGGATGGTTTCAGGTTCTGGAGAAAACGGATAGGATTATTCAGTTGTCTTTTCCTTTTACCTTCTCTCAGGTTGCGAGTACTCCTTGGTTTAGGAGATAGTACACCTATTACGCAAATTGGATAGTCTTCTTCCAAACCTTAGGCTGGTGCCGACCGGTACGGAATGAAGAAAACCAATTAGCCTAACGATGGTGTACAGAAGCTATTAAGTTTAGACAAAGCAAGGGATTAGTAAGAGGGCAAAGTAAATTGCAACAGATATTCATGACCAAACCAGGTATTTCTTCGCCAATCCTAAAATCACCTTTGAATTTCTCCAGGACACTCCGTATCACTACGAAGATCCACAGTTTATTTGGATATTCCATCGTATGGTTATATACGAACTCGAAAGGAACTTGTTCCAGTTCGGAGATGGATTCTGGTCCAGGAGAAATAGGAATAAGGTTTATTCGGTTGTCTTTTATCTTCACCCTCTCTCATTGCGAGTGTTCCTAGGATTGGGACAGTACACCCATTATGCTTATTGAATAGTCTTCTTCCAAACCATAGGCTGGTGCCGAACGGTAGGGAAGGAAGAAAACCATTTGGCCTAAAGGGGTGTGCAGAAGGTAAAGACTAAAGACATATGAAGGGATTTGGAGAGGTGGCAAAGAATTATACGGTTACAGTCGTGAATCTGGAAGAGGCATTACTAAGAATACCAGGATACCCCATCGAAACATTTCGATGTTTCAGTTTCACTGTGTAATGTTAAACGAAAACTGATTTCCCAATTAGATACTTACTCCAGGGTATGTATTTACCAGGTACGATTCTCACATCTGTATGGTTTTACAGATGATGAGTGGGAGTAAGTTATTGGGAATAGGGTGATCATCCTCATTATATCGGGATTCGTTGTAATCGGTGATATTTGAGGAGATCACCAGGGCTGTTTGCCGGTCGGCAAATGTTTGGTTTTGAATATCCGCTGTTGTGCACCAATTTCAAATTGATATATCTGTACGTCTATTTTAATAGAGTGAGATATACCTTTTGATATTATGTCGACGACATTTACCTATATCAGTGGATGGTTAGGTAAGGAGCATTAAACAGCGGTGTAATTCTTCTTAACCATAAGTACAGTTTTCAACCTACGACACACAGTGAATGAGTTATCAGACTCAAGGGACTTGTACAGAGTATTGTATGATGTCCAGGGTCCATCAGGACAGAGGGGTTGGTCCTCGTACTATATTCGGTTTACTTATGACTTCTCTAGTTTTTAGACAGGTGTTTCGTGGAAACACAGGGTCCGAATTTGGAGAAGTTGTAGGTATTTGAATAGAGTAGAGAACCAGGTGTAGCAAGTATCGGGATTCTTCAAAGTGATCGAAGATGTAGATACTTGTATATGGTATTCAGTTGATAGTAGTGATTAAGAGAAATTGCTTCTCTTTCAGGTTGCTCATAATTGGAAGCATTCCTAAGTTGAGTAACGCTGATCGGCCTCCTTCCATTTAGTTGACATGCACTGGAGACAGTTGCATGATTTGAATCTGGTTCAATTAAATCAGTGCCTCTGGTCCTATATGGGATATAGAACAGTTCATATCTTAACGATGTTAAGGTACGGGGAGTTGTCCGGCTTATGCTTAAAACCAGACACTGGACAACTCAAGGCACGTTTCTGTAATGGCTGTTTGTGGGTTGACCCAGGCTATGACGCGGGTTGACTTTCTACCATCTGGATGAACAATAGCAATATTGTTCTAGACTCGCCACAGTTTGAATAAAAATGTTTTTTTTTCAGAAAACAGTAGTGGGAGTATGGTAGAACTGGAAGTGATTCCAGAACCACAAACGATTACTGAAGATTTGATAAGGAACCTAAAGATTCAATCTGGATTGACATTCCATTGGCCACTCCGCAGATAAGGTGGGTAACTTCAGGCACCCGAGAGGTAATACGGTAGCCTCAAGGACGGTGATAGGGAAGTTCTTGTTTACCCACAATTACCATTGCTGTTGTTCCAGGCTGCGAGACCCGGCGGGAGGATGAGTATAGCGTCGTTCTAAAACTAGTTTTAGAAGTGTACGTCTATATGACTCTGCCAGAAGGTTGTCATAGTCAGTGGGAGCAGCGGAAGCATTGGTAGACAGGTAGCTTATGTCTATTTATAGACTGAAGCACCAGTAGCGGAGATAGATCATCTACTTCTGACGTGACAGTCATGGGTTTGACTTCATCAGAATAGGGGATGGATCTGTTGAAAAGGTAGTAGGGTGTGATATCCTGGTATTTGGATGACATACACAGAGTAGGAAAAGAAACTCCTATACTACAATCGGTTATACTTTGGTCGTCACACAGTGGTTTCTCCACAAAGGAAATGGATTTTATATCAGACATACTGGTTACTAGATCTATGGTTTTAGATCTAGATTTGGGTGGTTTCCCAATCAGGGTACGTTGACAGCATTCTAAGAGTATTTAGAATGGTTGACTCCTGGCACGGTATTATACCTGCAGGTGATAGAGTCACCCTCTCTAAAGGTGTCTTACAGACTAAAGGGGAGAGGGATGTGCATGATTGGCAGATCACTTGCTCAGGCAATTGAGTCAATCATGAGATGTCAAGTACCGCACCAGACATTGTTCTTGCACTAGATGCAATAAGCTGACATTAATCCAATACTGGAGAAACAGTCGGACGCAGTTTTAGAACATAAGTGGATGTTCTAGGGATATGATAACGACAGCCTCATTCGGGAGACAGTTATCATTCCAGGCTTCCAAGGTGACATGGACGACAAGGAGGTTGTCAGAGTTATAGTTTTCCTTCTGACGAGGGGCAGTATTTTGGACAGGTAGTCCAAGGCAATACTGAGGGAGGCATGGCGCAGGATACTGATTAAGTTCAGTTGACGATACAGTCTAAGAAGTTTGGATTTGGAGTTCATTTATGAGCTATGTCCCATCAGACATCCAGACATATTCTAAGACAGGTATTGCTCATTTCGGGAGATGGCTTTCTCCGCGAACATGAGATTTAGAGAGACATAGAAAGAAACAACAAAGCGGATCCACTCACTGAGGCTATTTCTCGAACGCAATAGTTTCGCAAACGAGCTTTGTGAGACTGACTAGTAGAGGAGTTGGGTGTTCGGTATCACACGGGCTGTGAGTATGCGACATCGCAATAATTAGCCTTGAGTGCAAGTGGGAGATTGTTGGAGATAGTGCCCTCAGAGTCAATTATTAGGTCACAGGTACGTGATTGTAATGATTGATGGAGGACCTATCCCGGTAGGACAGTCTTACTCGAGATGATAGTATGCTATCTGGTTTACCTTTATCATCGTGTACTGTTTTAAGTGACCTGACACGTCGCTATTACACGTTGATAGAGCCCCTAGGATTCTTGCTTGACCACCAGCAGTATGAGGGCGATCATATAAGTGGGAGCTGGGGGTCTATAAGCATATCCTTAAAAGGTCCCTAGTCGTGAGAGTTTCGAGACAGGGCATCGATTCTCCATAGTAGACTAGTGTATACAGTCGAGACCCCGACGAGGGGCGGTGGCCGGTCTCACAACCCACTGGTGTCTGTTGGTTCACCTTAGATGTATACAGGTGCTCATTGGGTTATGAGTACACCGGACAGGACTCGCCGGGAACATGCTAGTTGGTGATATACCAGACGTCAGATGGCAGTTCCCTGGTGACATGTGTGCAGCTTAGTTCATCGACCTGGGGATCGTCATTTGTCTCGTGTGAGTTCCCACTGTACTTTGATTACTACCCTACCACGGCTCAAAGGAGTCGTGCAAACAGGTTTTAGTTGGGTACAGTCCCGAGCCACATGGAGGCAGTGAGCGTATCTTCAGGGGTTCGTCTCTCCTGATATTGGGGGTGAGGTCGTGCTGTGTCTAGGAGAGCCATTACACGAAGCCCTCGGCCGAGGCAAGGAGATTTACTGGTAGGTATTCCAGTAGTATCTCAGGGTGTTCTGGGCTACACTCCGACACGACTTGTACCGCTTTTGGGGGTCTGACTTTTACCAACCCCCTAGGCCCGCCATGCGATGCTCATAGACGAACGGACCGGACTGTACGGATATTGTCACTGACAGGCTCAGTAGGGAGTCAGGCTGAGTTCGCTCACAGACGTCCCTTTTGGTCAATACCTGGTAGCCCGTTATGTATTGGCTTATACCTCTAACGTGCTAGTGGTTAAATCCACAACCAAGGTGTTGATGAGTCTTTAGAGTCCCCCACATTTCAGTTACTCAGCTTTCGGGCGAAAGGTTGTAGAGGCCGTATGGAGATATGGCAAGGTCCGATCAGATACGTGCGGTATTGCACGGATCAGGATCGGACAGTCTGTACTATAGGCCGTATGGTTATATGGCAGGGTTTGATCAGATACGTGCGGTATTGCACGGATCAGGATCGAACGGATATTACTAGCCGGCTTTGGTTTAAGCCGGATCCTAGTATAGTACAGTGTAGATTTTGTCTCATTGCATTTGTATTTCGTTCGAAATACAGATGCGGGTGTGTATGCACAGTATCGGGGTTTTCCTGTAATTTATTACGGGACCAGTTTTCTGGAGTTGCCAGTTTGCTTTCCGTTTCGGCCAATTTCCTTTGTTCCGTTCATTGGCCGAAGATTGGTGGAGGAGGGTTTATTTGCATTGTTGCAAATAGGCATTTGTGGAGGGGGTCTTTGCATTTTGTTGTATCATGATAGCTTTTCCTTGACCTTGACTTCTAGCTTTATCATGATTGCTTGACTTTCTTTATCATCATGGTTTTGATGATGGTTGTTGATGATGAGAGATGGTTGTTAGTTGAGTGTTGGTTTTGCTTTGTTATCATTGGTTCATATGATAACCATTCCTCTCTCTCTCTTTGGGATGAGATGATTTTGGCTCCCATTATTTTTGATATACTCCACTCTTTCATTCACCCTCCCACCATTGTGGCCGGCCAAGCATGGGATGGGGCTGTCCCAATTTTGTGGAGTGGGGTTTTTGCTCATTTCATGTTCCAAAATCCCCAAAGTCCCTCCACATAGTTCTTGTATCATTCCTCCATCAAAATGGCACCTCCTACAACCCCAAAATGAGACTTCTTCACTACACATTCTACAGCAAACCTTGGGCACGTCGACTAGCCGGCTTCGTGCCCGAGTTGCCTCGGCATTGAGGTGGGAGCCCGTAAACGATGTAAGCGATGTGGTGCACTTCCGGCGACGAGGAGGAGACGGGACATTCCGCAGGAGATCGGGACGATGATGAGAAGACCGGAGGACTTGGATCGTCGGTATATCTCTCTTCCCTTTTCTTGTTGTTAGCTAGGACTAGTTAGTGGTTCGATCCGGGTTTTAGTGCGCGGCGGTTTGCCAGTTCATGTAAAATTTAAGTTTATCACCGCTTCGGCATTTGGCCGTCGGATTGACGGCCGGGGCGCCGCCGTGCACTTACAGTGGTATCAGAGCCTCGCCATTAACTTAGTCTAGCTTGGTTTAATGTGTTTGCAATTCGGATCGATCAAAAATCCCAAAACCCGCATTTCCTTCAGCATCAGTTTCTGTTGAAAATTTTTGGTCTCGAAAATTTTTTCAGGTGATTGCAGAATGATGTACAGAGTACCCTAAGACCACTGGAAAATTTTGGTTGCCTGAATCCTCCGTACGACCGCGGAACCGCGGCCATAACCCCTTGTTGGCCGCGGTTCCGCCGCAGTTAGTTGGGTTCAGCTCACCAGCTTTTTCCAGAGGGCTTGTGGGCTTAAAATATGGGTTTTGGAATATTAATATTGGGCCCAGTATTTCTGTGAGTGCTACAGTATTGTTTGGGGGCCCACTTGTTAATTTTTGATCGATCGGATATTTTAAACACATTATTTCACAGTATTTACATTATATCTGCGACCGTGAATATCACTTGATCGGTAAATCCGGTCTAACTGCTATAGCCCGGTTAGACGGATTTGCGAACGTGACTTTCATGTTGATGTTCTGTTTTTGCTGTGTTGTTGCGGATCGGTCGTGGGGGATAGCCTGGATGCAATGCTAGTACAGTTGTGGTTGTATTATGTACATTTGATATTGCGGGGCGAGCGTCCGACATGTGGACTGCCGTCACTGCCTGTTTGTATTATTATTTTGGGGCACGACCTGGTTGCGGTCGATGTACCCGTTGTATGTATATTTTACTTTCTGTACTAGGATTGCCCCGCGGAGGGGTGCACGGATAGCCGGGTTCTGGAGGGCAACAAGCCCGCATCTCATGGCATTGAGACGGAGGGGGCTTCACTCTGGGATTGGCGGGCTATTCGCCGCACTCGTAGGGGGTACAGGTTGACCCAGGAGGGGTGCCCAGGTTACCGGATTCCGTGAAGTGCTGGGTGGTCCATTCACGGAGCTGAAGGGGGCTGCCTCGCTTCAGGTTTTGGCGGGTAACTTGCCGCGCCCGTAGGGGTCTAGGATTTCATTGCACAGGCTATCCACACGACCAGGGGAACGTCGGGTTTCAGCGGCTCTGTGAAACCCGGGGATCCCAGATATCTGTATTGTTTCTGTGATGCTGTACATTTTCTGTGATGTTGCATTTTATTCACGCCTTGAGCGAAATATAATATATTGGTATATATATTAGTAGATGTTGTATATGTTTTGCATCCGCGCTAGTCCAGTCCCCGCTCTGTCGTTAGTTAGCTAACCTAACGGGTAATGACGGGACCCAGTGGCGAATGCGGATGGCATATACGTACATCAGTATATTTTCGTTCTTTGTGGTGTGATCAATTGATGGGACTGCGTTGATTCGGATCAATGCAAGTTAAAAACAAACCTAATCTGATGTTGTTGGAACACTTTTTCAAAAAGCTGTTATTGCAAGGACGTTCACTTTTGTTTTGCATCGTGATATTCAGTTGGAATATCCTGCTCCTCAGTCGACGAGGCAAGGGCCGAGATCCCTTCACCGGGAGTGACCCCTTGGACAAAAAGTTTGCGTCAGGGCATTAACTTCACTATAGCCGATTACTTTTGCTTTGCACCGTGGTATTCAGTTGGAATATCCTGCACCCCATTCTACGGGGAAAGAGCCGAGATCCCTTCACCGGGAGTGACCTCTTTAGCGGAAGTTGTCGTCACTATATTTCTAAAAAGCTATCCGTTCCTTCGACGATATCAAGTTCATTACGTTAAAGGTTTTCGCCAGAAACCATTCGTAGCCCTCCGTCGTTTCATATGGGTAGTCAATAGTATTCAAGCTGTGTTTGTTGGCCATAGTCAAGGCACAGTGTTTGGTAGCTGTTGGGTGTTCATATGCTGCATAGATAGATGCGTTGGTTTGGGACAGTCGTATAGCCTTGTTGGCCCTAGTCAAGGGCTTATACGGGTGGATTCAAATCAACCTGGATAATGACGGGTAGAACTTGACATGTGACTTATGATTTGTTGGCCTTAGTCAAGGTCATAAGAGCATGGGGGCAGAAATCACATCGGGAGTTTCAAAAGAACTGAAACTTGCCAGATATGCGCATACCTTCTGGAGTGTGATAGCGTGAGCGGATTCCGTCACGTTATCATGCGATGAGAGTTGGATCCCGATTCCCACTGATGAGTTAGTTTACTCCTCGGGTAACCCCGACTAATTCTTCTTTCAGGTTTGGAGGAGAATTTGAGGTACAGTGGGAGGATTCCAGATTAGATAAATTGGTAACCATTCTGATCTAGGTTAGAGTGCACGCTGAGTGTTTCTTTTCTCTCTCTCTTTGGCAGCGACCATTTGACCTGACCCTAAGACTATGACTCAGTGACCAAGTTGACCGAACCTCCTTAACACCGGCTTTTGCATTGTCAGAGTTGCAGACCTCATTGCCACTCTTACTTTTACCTTTTTCTCCAGAACACCACGTATTACTACGAACATCCACTTCCATTGGACAAAACCATCATATGGTTAGATACGAACTCGAAAGAATTTATTCGAGGATGGTTTCAGGTTCTGGAGAAAACGGATAGGATTATTCAGTTGTCTTTTCCTTTTACCTTCTCTCAGGTTGCGAGTACTCCTTGGTTTAGGAGATAGTACACCTATTACGCAAATTGGATAGTCTTCTTCCAAACCTTAGGCTGTTGCCGACCGGTAGGGAATGAAGAAAACCAATTAGCCTAACGATGGTGTACAGAAGGTATTAAGTTTAGACAAAGCAAGGGATTAGTAAGAGGGCAAAGTAAATTGCAACAGATATTCATGACCAAACCAGGTATTTCTTCGCCAATCCTAAAATCACCTTTGAATTTCTCCAGGACACTCCATATCACTACGAAGATCCACAGTTTATTTGGATATTCCCTCGTATGGTTATATACGAACTCGAAAGGAACTTGTTCCAGTTCGGGGATGGATTCTGGTCCAGGAGAAATAGGAATAAGGTTTATTCGGTTGTCTTTTATCTTCACCCTCTCTCATTGCGAGTGTTCCTAGGATTGGGACAGTACACCCATTATGCTTATTGAATAGTCTTCTTCCAAATCATAGGCTGGTGCCGAACGGTAGGGAAGGAAGAAAACCATTTGGCCTAAAGGGGTGTGCAGAAGGTAAAGACTAAAGACATATGAAGGGATTTGGAGAGGTGGCAAAGAATTATACGGTTACAGTCGTGAATCTGGAAGAGGCATTACTAAGAATACCAGGATACCCCATCGAAACATTTCGATGTTTCAGTTTCACTGTGTAATGTTAAACGAAAACTGATTTCCCGATTAGATACTTACTCCACGGTATGTATTTACCAGGTACGATTCTCACATCTGTATGGTTTTACAGATGATGAGTGGGAGTAAGTTATTGGGAATAGGGTGATCATCCTCATTATATCGGGATTCGTTGTAATCGGTGATATTTGAGGAGATCACCAGGGCTGTTTGCCGGTCGGCAAATGTTTGGTTTTGAATATCCGCTGTTGTGCACCAATTTCAAATTGATATATCTGTACGTCTATTTTAATAGAGTGAGATATACCTTTTGATATTATGTCGACGACATTTACCTATATCAGTGGATGGTTAGGTAAGGAGCATTAAACAGCGGTGTAATTCTTCTTAACCATAAGTACAGTTTTCAACCTACGACACACAGTGAATGAGTTATCAGACTCAAGGGACTTGTACAGAGTATTGTATGATGTCCAGGGTCCATCAGGACAGAGGGGTTGGTCCTCGTACTATATTCGGTTTACTTATGACTTCTCTAGTTTTTAGACAGGTGTTTCGTGGAAACACAGGGTCCGAATTTGGAGAAGTTGTAGGTATTTGAATAGAGTAGAGAACCAGGTGTAGCAAGTATCGGGATTCTTCAAAGTGATCGAAGATGTAGATACTTGTATATGGTATTCAGTTGATAGTAGTGATTAAGAGAAATTGCTTCTCTTTCAGGTTGCTCATAATTGGAAGCATTCCTAAGTTGAGTAACGCTGATCGGCCTCCTTCCATTTAGTTGACATGCACTGGAGACAGTTGCATGATTTGAATCTGGTTCAATTAAATCAGTGCCTCTGGTCCTATATGGGATATAGAACAGTTCATATCTTAACGATGTTAAGGTACGGGGAGTTGTCCGGCTTATGCTTAAAACCAGACACTGGACAACTCAAGGCACGTTTCTGTAATGGCTGTTTGTGGGTTGACCCAGGCTATGACGCGGGTTGACTTTCTACCATCTGGATGAACAATAGCAATATTGTTCTAGACTCGCCACAGTTTTAATAAAAATGGTTTTTTTCAGAAAACAGTAGTGGGAGTATGGTAGAACTGGAAGTGATTCCAGAACCACAAACGATTACTGAAGATTTGATAAGGAACCTAAAGATTCAATCTGGATTGACATTCCATTGGCCACTCCGCAGATAAGGTGGGTAACTTCAGGCACCCGAGAGGTAATACGGTAGCCTCAAGGACGGTGATAGGGAAGTTCTTGTTTACCCACAATTACCATTGCTGTTGTTCCAGGCTGCGAGACCCGGCGGGAGGATGAGTATAGCGTCGTTCTAAAACTAGTTTTAGAAGTGTACGTCTATATGACTCTGCCAGAAGGTTGTCATAGTCAGTGGGAGCAGCGGAAGCATTGGTAGACAGGTAGCTTATGTCTATTTATAGACTGAAGCACCAGTAGCGGAGATAGATCATCTACTTCTGACGTGACAGTCATGGGTTTGACTTCATCAGAATAGGGGATGGATCTGTTGAAAAGGTAGTAGGGTGTGATATCCTGGTATTTGGATGACATACACAGAGTAGGAAAAGAAACTCCTATACTACAATCGGTTATACTTTGGTCGTCACACAGTGGTTTCTCCACAAAGGAAATGGATTTTATATCAGACATACTGGTTACTCGATCTATGGTTTTAGATCTAGATTTGGGTGGTTTCCCAATCAGGGTACGTTGACAGCATTCTAAGAGTATTTAGAATGGTTAACTCCTGGCACGGTATTATACCTGCAGGTGATAAAGTCACCCTCTCTAAAGGTGTCTTACAGACTAAAGGGGAGAGGGATGTGCATGATTGGCAGATCACTTGCTCAGGCAATTGAGTCAATCATGAGATGTCAAGTACCGCACCAGACATTGTTCTTGCACTAGATGCAATAAGCTGACATTAATCCAATACTGGAGAAACAGTCGGACGCAGTTTTAGAACATAAGTGGATGTTCTAGGGATATGATAACGACAGCCTCATTCGGGAGACAGTTATCATTCTAGGCTTCCAAGGTGACATGGACGACAAGGAGGTTGTCAGAGTTATAGTTTTCCTTCTGACGAGGGGCAGTATTTTGGACAGGTAGTCCAAGGCAATACTGAGGGAGGCATGGCGCAGGATACTGATTAAGTTCAGTTGACGATACAGTCTAAGAAGTTTGGATTTGGAGTTCATTTATGAGCTATGTCCCATCAGACATCCAGACATATTCTAAGACAGGTATTGCTCATTTCGGGAGATGGCTTTCTCCGCGAACATGAGATTTAGAGAGACATAGAAAGAAACAACAAAGCGGATCCACTCACTGAGGCTATTTCTCGAACGCAATAGTTTCGCAAACGAGCTTTGTGAGACTGACTAGTAGAGGAGTTGGGTGTTCGGTATCACACGGGCTGTGAGTATGCGACATCGCAATAATTAGCCTTGAGTGCAAGTGGGAGATTGTTGGAGATAGTGCCCTCAGAGTCAATTATTAGGTCACAGGTACGTGATTGTAATGATTGATGGAGGACCTATCCCGGTAGGACAGTCTTACTCGAGATGATAGTATGCTATCTGGTTTACCTTTATCATCGTGTACTGTTTTAAGTGACCTGACACGTCGCTATTACACGTTGATAGAGCCCCTAGGATTCTTGCTTGACCACCAGCAGTATGAGGGCGATCATATAAGTCGGAGCTGGGGGTCTATAAGCATATCCTTAAAAGGTCCCTAGTCGTGAGAGTTTCGAGACAGGGCATCGATTCTCCATAGTAGACTAGTGTATACAGTCGAGACCCCGACGAGGGGCGGTGGCTGGTCTCATAAGCCACTGGTGTCAGTTGGTTCACCTAAGATGTATACAGGTGCTCATTGGGTTATGAGTACACCGGACAGGACTCGCCGGGAACATGCTAGTTGGTGATATACCAGACGTCAGATGGCAGTTCCCTGGTGACATGTGTGCAGCTTAGTTCATCGACCTGGGGATCATCATTTGTCTCGTGTGAGTTCCCACTGTACTTTGATTACTACCCTACCACGGCTCAAAGGATTCGTGCAAACAGGTTTTAGTTGGGTACAGTCCCGAGCCACATGGAGGCAGTGAGCGTATCTTCAGGGGTTCGTCTCTCCTGGTATTGGGGGTGAGGTCGTGCTGTGTCTAGGAGAGCCATTACACGAAGCCCTCGGCCGAGGCAAGGAGATTTACTGGTAGGTATTCCAGTAGTATCTCAGGGTGTTCTGGGCTACACTCCGACACGACTTGTACCGCTTTTGGGGGTCTGACTTTTACCAACCCCCTAGGCCCGCCATGCGATGCTCATAGACGAACAGACCGGACTGTACGGATATTGTCACTGACAGGCTCAGTAGGGAGTCAGGCTGAGTTCGCTCACAGACGTCCCTTTTGGTCAATACCTGGTAGCCCGTTATGTATTGGCTTATACCTCTAACGTGCTAGTGGTTAAATCCACAACCAAGGTGTTGATGAGTCTTTAGAGTCCCCCACATTTCAGTTACTCAGCTTTCGGGCGAAAGGTTGTAGAGGCCGTATGGAGATATGGCAAGGTCCGATCAGATGCGTGCGGTATTGCACGGATCAGGATCGGACAGTCTGTACTATAGGCCGTATGGTTATATGGCAGGGTTTGATCAGATACGTGCGGTATTGCACGGATCAGGATCGAACGGATATTACTAGCCGGCTTTGGTTTAAGCCGGATCCTAGTATAGTACAGTGTAGATTTTATCTCATTGCATTTGTATTTCGGTCGAAATACAGATGCGGGTGTGTATGCACAGTATCGGGGTTTTCCTGTAATTTATTACGGGACCAGTTTTCTGGAGTTGCCAGTTTGCTTTCCGTTTCGGCCAATTTCCTTTGTTCCGTTCATTGGCCGAAGATTGGTGGAGGAGGGTTTATTTGCATTGTTGCAAATAGGCATTTGTGGAGGGGGTCTTTGCATTTTGTTGTATCATGATAGCTTTTCCTTGACCTTGACTTCTAGCTTTATCATGATTGCTTGACTTTCTTTATCATCATGGTTTTGATGATGGTTGTTGATGATGAGAGATGGTTGTTAGTTGAGTGTTGGTTTTGCTTTGTTATCATTGGTTCATATGATAACCATTCCTCTCTCTCTCTTTGGGATGAGATGATTTTGGCTCCCATTATTTTTGATATACTCCACTCTCTCATTCACCCTCCCACCATTGTGGCCGGCCAAGCATGGGATGGGGCTGTCCCAATTTTGTGGAGTGGGGTTTTTGCTCATTTCATGTTCCAAAATCCCCAAAGTCCCTCCACATAGTTCTTGTATCATTCCTCCATCAAAATGGCACCTCCTACAACCCCAAAATGAGACTTCTTCACTACACATTCTACAGCAAACCTTGGGCACGTCGACTAGCCGGCTTCGTGCCCGAGTTGCCTCGGCATTGAGGTGGGAGCCCGTAAACGATGTAAGCGATGTGGTGCACTTCCGGCGACGAGGAGGAGACGGGACATTCCGCAGGAGATCGGAACGATGATGAGAAGACCGAAGGACTTGGATCGTCGGTATATCTCTCTTCCCTTTTCTTGTTGTTAGCTAGGACTAGTTAGTGGTTCGATCCGGGTTTTAGTGCGCGGCGGTTTGCCAGTTCATGTAAAATTTAAGTTTATCACCGCTTCCGCATTTGGCCGTCGGATTGACGGCCGGGGCGCCGCCGTGCACTTACAGTGGTATCAGAGCCTCGCCATTAACTTAGTCTAGCTTGGTTTAATGTGTTTGCAATTCGGATCGATCAAAAATCCCAAAACCCGCATTTCCTTCAGCATCAGTTTCTGTTGAAAATTTTTGGTCTCGAAAATTTTTTCAGGTGATTGCAGAATGATGTACAGAGTACCCTAAGACCACTGGAAAATTTTGGTTGCCTGAATCCTCCGTACGACCGCGGAACCGCGGCCATAACCCCTTGTTGGCCGCGGTTCCGCCGCAGTTAGTTGGGTTCAGCTCACCAGCTTTTTCCAGAGGGCTTGTGGGCTTAAAATATGGGTTTTGGAATATTAATATTGGGCCCAGTATTTCTGTGAGTGCTACAGTATTGTTTGGGGGCCCACTTGTTAATTTTTGATCGATCGGATATTTTAAACACATTATTTCACAGTATTTACATTATATCTGCGACCGTGAATGTCACTTGATCGGTAAATCCGGTCTAACTGCTATAGCCCGGTTAGACGGATTTGCGAACGTGACTTTCACGTTGATGTTCTGTTTTTGCTGTGTTGTTGCGGATCGGTCGTGGGGGATAGCCTGGATGCAATGCTAGTACAGTTGTGGTTGTATTATGTACATTTGATATTGCGGGGCGAGCGTCCGACATGTGGACTGCCGTCACTGCCTGTTTGTATTATTATTTTGGGGCACGACCGGGTTGCGGTCGATGTACCCGTTGTATGTATATTTTAATTTCTGTACTAGGATTGCCCCGCGGAGGGGTGCACGGATAGCCGGGTTCTGGAGGGCAACAAGCCCGCATCTCATGGCATTGAGACGGAGGGGGCTTCACTCTGGGATTGGCGGGCTATTCGCCGCACTCGTAGGGGGTACAGGTTGACCCAGGAGGGGTGCCCAGGTTACCGGATTCCGTGAAGTGCTGGGTGGTCCATTCACGGAGCTGAAGGGGGCTGCCTCGCTTCAGGTTTTGGCGGGTAACTTGCCGCGCCCGTAGGGGTCTAGGATTTCATTGCACAGGCTATCCACACGACCAGGGGAACGTCGGGTTTCAGCGGCTCTGTGAAACCCGGGGATCCCAGATATCTGTATTGTTTCTGTGATGCTGTACATTTTCTGTGATGTTGCATTTTATTCACGCCTTGAGCGAAATATAATATATTGGTATATATATTAGTAGATGTTGTATATGTTTTGCATCCGCGCTAGTCCAGTCCCCGCTCTGTCGTTAGTTAGCTAACCTAACGGGTAATGACGGGACCCAGTGGCGAATGCGGATGGCATATACGTACATCAGTATATTTTCTTTCTTTGTGGTGTGATCAATTGATGGAACTGCGTTGATTCGGATCAATGCAAGTTAGAAACAAACCTAATCTGATGTTGTTGGAACACTTTTTCAAAAAGCTGTTATTGCAAGGACGCTCACTTTTGTTTTGCATCGTGATATTCAGTTGGAATATCCTGCTCCTCAGTCGACGAGGCAAGGGCCGAGATCCCTTCACCGGGAGTGACCCCTTGGAAAAAAAGTTTGCGTCAGGGCATTAACTTCACTATAGCCGATTACTTTTGCTTTGCACCGTGGTATTCAGTTGGAATATCCTGCACCCCATTCTACGGGGAAAGAGCCGAGATCCCTTCACCGGGAGTGACCTCTTTAGCGGAAGTTGTCGTCACTATATTTCTAAAAAGCTATCCGTTCCTTCGATGATATCAAGTTCATTACGTTAAAGGTTTTCGCCAGAAACCATTCGTAGCCCTCCGTCGTTTCATATGGGTAGTCAATAGTATTCAAGCTGTGTTTGTTGGCCATAGTCAAGGTACAGTGTTTGGTAGCTGTTGGGTGTTCATATGCTGCATAGATAGATGCGTTGGTTTGGGACAGTCGTATAGCCTTGTTGGCCCTAGTCAAGGGCTTGTACGGGTGGATTCAAATCAACCTGGATAATGACGGGTAGAACTTGACATGTGACTTATGATTTGTTGGCCTTAGTCAAGGTCATAAGAGCATGGGGCAGAAATCACATCGGGAGTTTCAAAAGAACTGAAACTTGCCAGATATGCGCATACCTTCTGGAGTGTGATAGCGTGAGCGGATTCCGTCACGTTATCATGCGATGAGAGTTGGATCCCGATTCCCACTGATGAGTTAGTTTACTCCTCGGGTAACCCCGACTAATTCTTCTTTCAGGTTTGGAGGAGAATTTGAGGTACAGTGGGAGGATTCCAGATTAGATAAATTGGTAACCATTCTGATCTAGGTTAGAGTGCACGCTGAGTGTTTCTTTTCTCTCTCTCTTTGGCAGCGACCATTTGACCCGACCCTAAGACTATGACTCAGTGACCAAGTTAACCGAACCTCCTTAACACCGGCTTTTGGATTGTCAGAGTTGCAGACCTCATTGCCACTCCTACTTTTACCCTTTTCTTCAGAACACCCCGTATTACTACGAACGTCCACTTCCATTGGACAAAACCATCGTATGGTTAGATACGAACTCGAAAGAATTTATTCGAGGATGGTTTCAGGTTCTGGAGAAAACGGATAGGATTATTCAGTTGTCTTTTCCTTTTACCTTCTCTCAGGTTGCGAGTACTCCTTGGTTTAGGAGATAGTACACCTATTACGCAAATTGGATAGTCTTCTTCCAAACCTTAGGCTGGTGCCGACCGGTAGGGAATGAAGAAAACCAATTAGCCTAACGATGGTGTACAGAAGGTATTAAGTTTAGACAAAGCAAGGGATTAGTAAGAGGGCAAAGTAAATTGCAACAGATATTCATGACCAAACCAGGTATTTCTTCGCCAATCCTAAAATCACCTTTGAATTTCTCCAGGACACTCCGTATCACTACGAAGATCCACAGTTTATTTGGATATTCCATCGTATGGTTATATACGAACTCGAAAGGAACTTGTTCCAGTTCGGGGATGGATTCTGGTCCAGGAGAAATAGGAATAAGGTTTATTCGGTTGTCTTTTATCTTCACCCTCTCTCATTGCGAGTGTTCCTAGGATTGGGACAGTACACCCATTATGCTTATTGAATAGTCTTCTTCCAAACCATAGGCTGGTGCCGAACGGTAGGGAAGGAAGAAAACCATTTGGCCTAAAGGGGTGTGCAGAAGGTAAAGACTAAAGACATATGAAGGGATTTGGAGAGGTGGCAAAGAATTATACGGTTACAGTCGTGAATCTGGAAGAGGCATTACTAAGAATACCAGGATACCCCATCGAAACATTTCGATGTTTCAGTTTCACTGTGTAATGTTAAACGAAAACTGATTTCCCGATTAGATACTTACTCCAGGGTATGTATTTACCAGGTACGATTCTCACATCTGTATGGTTTTACAGATGATGAGTGGGAGTAAGTTATTGGGAATAGGGTGATCATCCTCATTATATCGGGATTCGTTGTAATCGGTGATATTTGAGGAGATCACCAGGGCTGTTTGCCGGTCGGCAAATGTTTGGTTTTGAATATCCGCTGTTGTGCACCAATTTTAAATTGATATATCTGTACGTCTATTTTAATAGAGTGAGATATACCTTTTGATATTATGTCGACGACATTTACCTATATCAGTGGATGGTTAGGTAAGGAGCATTAAACAGCGGTGTAATTCTTCTTAACCATAAGTACAGTTTTCAACCTACGACACACAGTGAATGAGTTATCAGACTCAAGGGACTTGTACAGAGTATTGTATGATGTCCAGGGTCCATCAGGACAGAGGGGTTGGTCCTCGTACTATATTCGGTTTACTTATGACTTCTCTAGTTTTTAGACAGGTGTTTCGTGGAAACACAGGGTCCGAATTTGGAGAAGTTGTAGGTATTTGAATAGAGTAGAGAACCAGGTGTAGCAAGTATCGGGATTTTTCAAAGTGATCGAAGATGTAGATACTTGTATATGGTATTCAGTTGATAGTAGTGATTAAGAGAAATTGCTTCTCTTTCAGGTTGCTCATAATTGGAAGCATTCCTAAGTTGAGTAACGCTGATCGGCCTCCTTCCATTTAGTTGACATGCACTGGAGACAGTTGCATGATTTGAATCTGGTTCAATTAAATCAGTGCCTCTGGTCCTATATGGGATATAGAACAGTTCATATCTTAACGATGTTAAGGTACGGGGAGTTGTCCGGCTTATGCTTAAAACCAGACACTGGACAACTCAAGGCACGTTTCTGTAATGGCTGTTTGTGGGTTGACCCAGGCTATGACGCGGGTTGACTTTCTACCATCTGGATGAACAATAGCAATATTGTTCTAGACTCGCCACAGTTTTAATAAAAATGGTTTTTTTCAGAAAACAGTAGTGGGAGTATGGTAGAACTGGAAGTGATTCCAGAACCACAAACGATTACTGAAGATTTGATAAGGAACCTAAAGATTCAATCTGGATTGACATTCCATTGGCCACTCCGCAGATAAGGTGGGTAACTTCAGGCACCCGAGAGGTAATACGGTAGCCTCAAGGACGGTGATAGGGAAGTTCTTGTTTACCCACAATTACCATTGCTGTTGTTCCAGGCTGCGAGACCCGGCGGGAGGATGAGTATAGCGTCGTTCTAAAACTAGTTTTAGAAGTGTACGTCTATATGACTCTGCCAGAAGGTTGTCATAGTCAGTGGGAGCAGCGGAAGTATTGGTAGACAGGTAGCTTATGTCTATTTATAGACTGAAGCACCAGTAGCGGAGATAGATCATCTACTTCTGACGTGACAGTCATGGGTTTGACTTCATCAGAATAGGGGATGGATCTGTTGAAAAGGTAGTAGGGTGTGATATCCTGGTATTTGGATGACATACACAGAGTAGGAAAAGAAACTCCTATACTACAATCGGTTATACTTTGGTCGTCACACAGTGGTTTCTCCACAAAGGAAATGGATTTTATATCAGACATACTGGTTACTAGATCCATGGTTTTAGATCTAGATTTGGGTGGTTTCCCAATCAGGGTACGTTGACAGCATTCTAAGAGTATTTAGAATGGTTGACTCCTGGCACGGTATTATACCTGCAGGTGATAGAGTCACCCTCTCTAAAGGTGTCTTACAGACTAAAGGGGAGAGGGATGTGCATGATTGGCAGATCACTTGCTCAGGCAATTGAGTCAATCATGAGATGTCAAGTACCGCACCAGACATTGTTCTTGCACTAGATGCAATAAGCTGACATTAATCCAATACTGGAGAAACAGTCGGACGCAGTTTTAGAACATAAGTGGATGTTCTAGGGATATGATAACGACAGCCTCATTCGGGAGACAGTTATCATTCCAGGCTTCCAAGGTGACATGGACGACAAGGAGGTTGTCAGAGTTATAGTTTTCCTTCTGACGAGGGGCAGTATTTTGGACAGGTAGTCCAAGGCAATACTGAGGGAGGCATGGCGCAGGATACTGATTAAGTTCAGTTGACGATACAGTCTAAGAAGTTTGGATTTGGAGTTCATTTATGAGCTATGTCCCATCAGACATCCAGACATATTCTAAGACAGGTATTGCTCATTTCGGGAGATGGCTTTCTCCGCGAACATGAGATTTAGAGAGACATAGAAAGAAACAACAAAGCGGATCCACTCACTGAGGCTATTTCTCGAACTCAATAGTTTCGCAAATGAGCTTTGTGAGACTGACTAGTAGAGGAGTTGGGTGTTCGGTATCACACGGGCTGTGAGTATGCGACATCGCTGTAATTAGCCTTGAGTGCAAGTGGGAGATTGTTGGAGATAGTGCCCTCAGAGTCAATTATTAGGTCACAGGTACGTGATTGTAATGATTGATGGAGGACCTATCCCGGTAGGACAGTCTTACTCGAGATGATAGTATGCTATCTGGTTTACCTTTATCATCGTGTACTGTTTTAAGTGACCTGACACGTCGCTATTACACGTTGATAGAGCCCCTAGGATTCTTGCTTGACCACCAGCAGTATGAGGGCGATCATATAAGTGGGAGCTGGGGGTCTATAAGCATATCCTTAAAAGGTCCCTAGTCGTGAGAGTTTCGAGACAGGGCATCGATTCTCCATAGTAGACTAGTGTATACAGTCGAGACCCCGACGAGGGGCGGTGGCCGGTCTCACAAGCCACTGGTGTCAGTTGGTTCACCTAAGATGTATACAGGTGCTCATTGGGTTATGAGTACACCGGACAGGACTCGCCGGGAACATGCTAGTTGGTGATATACCAGACGTCAGATGGCAGTTCCCTGGTGACATGTGTGCAGGTTAGTTCATCGACCCGGGGATCGTCATTTGTCTCGTGTGAGTTCCCACTGTACTTTGATTATTACCCTACCACGGCTCAAAGGAGTCGTGCAAACAGGTTTTAGTTGGGTACAGTCCCGAGCCACATGGAGGCAGTAAACGTATCTTCAGGGGTTCGTCTCTCCCGGTATTGGGGGTGAGGTCGTGCTGTGTCTAGGAGAGCCATTACACGAAGCCCTCGGCCGAGGCAAGGAGATTTACTGGTAGGTATTCCAGTAGTATCTCAGGGTGTTCTGGGCTACACTCCGACACGACTTGTACCGCTTTTGGGGGTCTGACTTTTACCAACCCCCTAGGCCCGCCATGCGATGCTCATAGACGAACGGACCGGACTGTACGGATATTGTCACTGACAGGCTCAGTAGGGAGTCAGGCTGAGTTCGCTCACAGATGTCCCTTTTGGTCAATACCTGGTAGCCCGTTATGTATTGGCTTATACCTCTAACGTGCTAGTGGTTAAATCCACAACCAAGGTGTTGATGAGTCTTTATACCTGGTAGCCCGTTATGTATTAGTCCCCCACATTTCAGTTACTCAGCTTTCAGGCGAAAGGTTGTAGAGGCCGTATGGAGATATGGCAAGGTCCGATCAGATACGTGCGGTATTGCACGGATCAGGATCAGACCGTCTGTACTATAGGCCGTATGGTTATATGGCAGGGTTTGATCAGATACGTGCGGTATTGCACGGATCAGGATCGAACGGATATTACTAGCCGGCTTTGGTTTAAGCCGGATCCTAGTATAGTACAGTGTAGATTTTGTCTCATTGCATTTGTATTTCGGTCGAAATACAGATGCGGGTGTGTATGCACAGTATCGGGGTTTTCCTGTAATTTATTATGGGACCAGTTTTCTGGAGTTGCCAGTTTGCTTTCCGTTTCGGCCAATTTCCTTTGTTCCGTTCATTGGCCGAAGATTGGTGGAGGAGGGTTTATTTGCATTGTTGCAAATAGGCATTTGTGGAGGGGGTCTTTGCATTTTGTTGTATCATGATAGCTTTTCCTTGACCTTGACTTCTAGCTTTATCATGATTGCTTGACTTTCTTTATTATCATGGTTTTGATGATGGTTGTTGATGATGAGAGATGGTTGTTAGTTGAGTGTTGGTTTTGCTTTGTTATCATTGGTTCATATGATAACCATTCCTCTCTCTTTCTTTGGGATGAGATGATTTTGGCTTCCATTATTTTTGATATACTCCACTCTCTCGTTCACCCTCCCACCATTGTGGCCGGCCAAGCATGGGATGGGGCTGTCCCAATTTTGTGGAGTAGGGTTTTTGCTCATTTCATGTTCCAAAATCCCCAAAGTCCCTCCACATAGTTCTTGTATCATTCCTCCATCAAAATGGCACCTCCTACAACCCCAAAATGAGACTTCTTCACTACACATTCTACAGCAAACCTTGGGCACGTCGACTAGCCGGCTTCGTGCCCGAGTTGCCTCGGCATTGAGGTGGGAGCCCGTAAACGATGTAGGCGATGTGGTGCACTTCCGGCGACGAGGAGGAGACGGGACATTCCGCAGGAGATCGGGACGATGATGAGAAGACCGGAGGACTTGGATCGTCGGTATATCTCTCTTCCCTTTTCTTGTTGTTAGCTAGGACTAGTTAGTGGTTCGATCCGGGTTTTAGTGCGCGGCGGTTTGCCAGTTCATGTAAAATTTAAGTTTATCACCGCTTCCGCATTTGGCCGTCGGATTGACGGCCGGGGCGCCGCCGTGCACTTACAGCCACAACTCCATTGTCACACAATGGGAGGAACATAGTTCATCTCATGAACCAATATACACCCAAACAGCCTCTTTGGTAGCATCTTAAGTAGCGATGTATCCAGCCTTTATCGTCTAGTATGCCACGGTATCTAGCTTGGAACTCTTCCAACATACCGTCCCTTTACTGAGGGTAAAGACAATGCCTGTGACTGACATTCAGTCGTCTTTATCACCCTGGAACCCTTCCAGTGATTCTCCTCAGGATTGATTGATACCATCTCACTACTACTAGTGAGATTCCTAGCATCCAATTTCATCTATCTCATAGATGAATACTTAGGATTTAGGAGGTATCACTTTGATCCTATATGGAGAATCCTTGTGATAAGCGGAAATTGACCGAGCGTAGCATAGGAAACTCCTTCCTTATCAAGAGTATGTCATCCACGTACTCTATGAGGATCATCACTATACTCCCTACTACCTTTTTGTATATACAAGGTTCATCTACCATTTTGATGATGTCAAACTTTTTGACAAATTCATCAAAACAGATGTTCCAACTCCGCGATGCTTGCTTTATCACATAAAACATCTTGCACACGTTTCCGCTGCTCCCACTGTCTACGAAGCCCTCTGGCTGTGTTCTTATAGACGTTCTCTTCTAAATCATTATTTAGAAAAGCTGTCATGATACCCAACCACCAGATATCGTAGTCATGGTATGTAGCCGTGGCAAGTAGAATCTGGATGTACTTAAGCATAGATCCTTAGAAAAAGTTTCATCATGATCCACACCTGGTCGATGACGAAAAGCTTTAACAAGTCTTTGCTTTGAAAGTCTCAACTTTTCCATCTACACCAAGTAATCTTCTCAAGATATACTTGCTCCTGACGGGGATTTAACCCTTCAGATATAGCAACCAAAGTCCATACTTTGTTGGTGTATATGGATTCCATCTCAGATCGCTAAGCATCCAGCCATTCTTATAGAGTCTTACTCCTGATGGCCAGCTCGAAACTAGTCGGGTCATCATCTCATGACGCAATCCTCGCTCCCACTGTCATAGAGAAACAGAAGTATCTCTCAGGTGGGTGAGGAACCCTACTAGATCAGCGGAGAGGCTGAGGTTCGTTGGAATCTACTGAATCCTTTGGTTCTACCAAATCATCTGCTGTTGTTTGTATAGCTGGAACTTTTCTAGTTGTACATAACAGACCTTGCCTCGAGCCTGTCCGGATTATGCTTTTAGACATAGCCCGGACAACCCCAAATCTTAACTAACTTAAGATATGGGCTCTTCCCTTTCCATATCACATATGAAGTGGTAGGCAACTGATTTGATTTGAACCCTATTCAATAGGTATGCAGCTTCTCAAGTGCATAACTCCCAAAAGGAAATAGGTAACTCAGTAGTACTCATCATAGAGCACACCTTATCATATAGGGTGTGATTGCTCTGCCCCGATATACCATCGTGCCATGGTTTATACGGAGGAGTAATGCTGAGAGAGAATCTCATTCTCCTTTAGAAAAGTCCAGGATTTCCGTGCTCAAGTATTCTCCTCCTTGATCTCATCAAAGGACATAATACTTATACCCTCTATTGGTTCTCTACTTCTAGTTTATATTCTGTGAATATCTCAGAAGGTTCGGACTTCTGTTTCAACAGGAACATATGTCTGAATCTTGAGAGATCATCAGAGAATGTAATGAAGTACAAAGAACCGGTCCTGGCATGTGTAGACAGGGGACCTTTCATGCATCAGCATGCATCAATCCCTAGAGTTCACTAACTCTTTCTCTGTTTTCAATAAACAGAGCTATGGTCATCTTATCTTTGTGACATGACTGGCAAGTTTCACAAGATGTAAATTCAAACTGATTTAAATATGCATCTAAATATAACTTCAGCTAGTCGGGTCGCATTGATATGACCTAGTCTACAATACCTTAAGAAGGATCCGTTCATTTCTGAACTCTTCTTCTTATGTGTGTTCCATATACTAAGAACTGTAGTTTGATTTAGAACATCAATGCTTTTAGATAACGTGCCTGATCCGATCAACTTTTGATATAGGAAATGTTCAAAACATTATCCAGCAATACAAAATTTTATCGTTTCTTTACTAATAAAGAGACAGATATGATTTTGTATATCTGGTTCGGTATCTAATAACATTCATTCAGAATCAATGTATTTGGAATACAGGGTGACAGTGACCAACAGACTTGGCTGCAACACTTGCCCCGTTTTCTGCCTCATGAAACTTATCACCCGTTCTCAGTTCTCTACCTTTCTGTAGCCCTATGTAACAGATTGCATATCTGGGATCCTGATCTGGTATCACATACCCAGGACGTAGAGGATATAGAGAAACAGTTCTTTGTAACGAACACACCCGAAGGAGATGCATCATATGCACTTTCTTCGTTTGGGCGGCACGGGAAATCTGGTATTCCCCAATTTCCTGCTCTGTCTTATAACAATTATAAGTTGGAGCGGGACCAACATTCCCCAGCTCAGTATAACAAGCGGGTTCGGTCAATAATCCGTATTATTATCTTGATTAAGGCGTGATATGGTCGCTACCAGGAGAGAGAGAGAAGAAAACACTCAGCGTGCGCTCTTGCAAGAATAGATTGGTTATTATTTTATCTAATCAGGATGGCTCCCACAGCTTTTTATCAAATCTTCCTTCAAACCCTAAAAGGAAAGACTAGCCGGGATTAATTACACACTACAAGTTCGCCAATCTTTCAGCCAGGCTAGTGTCGGTACTTTGAGGGAGGTTCCCCGTGCTTTCGCACGGACCTAATTAATGTAAACCTCGTTTTCCCAGAGGCGTAACCCCGTTGACACCTTTCTAGACACCTACTTGATCGGCTAATTGTAATGTGTAAAACTCTCCCAGGAGTAACAATTACTCGCAGCGGGTATCGGGATCCAACTATCTCATAGAAGGTATGCAATCTCATTGCAAATTTCAACACTTGAAATTCCCGATAATATTTTGCCCCTAACGTGCTATGACCTTGACGAAAGCCAACAAACCATAGCCCGCTAGTCAAGTTCAACCCGTACATTTCTTGATTGAATTAAACCCACCCGCACGACCCTTGACGAAAGCCAACAAAGCCGCACGACTACCCTAATCCAATCGCATCGTATGCTGGCAGATAAGCAGCATATAGCTACCGCACACTGCACCTTGACGAAAGCCAACAAATGCAGCACGAATACTATATACAACTTATCTGAAATGACGGAGGGCTACGACAGGTTTTTCTGAAAACCTATTGCGTAATGAACTTGATATCGTTGTAGGATCAAATGAATTTTAAAAATGGAGTGCTTTTGAGGCTTTTCTAGTTTTGCTAAAGGAGTCACTCCCGGTGAAGGGATCGTCGGTCCTTTCCTCATCGAATGAGGTGCGGGATATATCATATATATCACTGTGCAAAGCAAAACTCTTAAAAGCAATCAAAAGACAAACCGAGTGTGTAGCATCTGCCAGTTATTGCTAAAGGAGTCACTTCCGGTGAAGGGATCTCGGTCCTTTCCTTATCGAATAAGGTGCAGGATATATCACATATACCGCTGTGCAAAGCAAAAACTGTAGCTACCTGTTTTATTTTGAAATTCGATTCTACAACATCTTAGGTTTCTTTTATTTCATTAATCACATTAATGAAGTCCCATCATTTAAGTACCTAAACATCACAGATAAATACGACGTACACTTATGCCATCCGCATTCGCCTCGATGTCCCCTCGTGCACCGTTAGGTTAGGTAACTAACGGCAGAGCAGGGCAGGGCTAGCGCGGGTGTAAAACATAAGTAACGCCTATATAATATATCATATATACTATATATACAGTATCCATCACAGAACATATCACATGATCACATCACAGATATCGCAGCAGAAGAATCATATGAAATATTGGATATACTAGGACGTCCGTGTTTTCAATACGAGCCAGTATAAAACACGGATTCCACGGTCGTGATGAATAGCCAAACCCACACCCCTAGACCCCTATGAGAGCGTCAAGAAACCCTACCAATTCTAGAGTTAGGAGACCCGGACTCGACTCCTCGAGTTGGTCTCCCACTGGACTCCAGAACCCGGTTACTTGTGCTCCCCTCCTTGGGTCTATCCTAGTGCGGAAAAGTAAATAATATACAAAAGGTGACATCTTCCGCAACCTGGAAGTGCCCCAATAAAAGAATATTACATACAAGTTTTTACATGAATGAAAATGAAAAACACTCATCTCACATAAAAACCCCCGGCTATTCAAACACGACGATCCAATATAACATATCCAGCAACACATAACATCACATTTCATCAACGTAAGTAAATATGCGCATCCCAATTGTCGTTGACATATAGCAACGAAACCGGCGATATCACATATTACACTTACGGTCGCAGAAAAGAAAGTGTAAAGCTACAACAGTTGGAATCCGCAACCACCTCAGACATCGCATGCCTGACCAAATGAATTCCTTAGACATCGCATGCCTAACAATTATAAACCCCGCATTTTAGTCTCAAAATCGAAAACACTTTTCAATATCAAGTCGGGCAATTCAACAAGATTCCCGACATCCTGATCGAATGCTCGTCGCAAACTTCAGTAGACGGCAGCACCTCCGATACCGTCGACGAAGTGCACCAAGGCGGAA
This sequence comes from Agapanthus africanus, assembly GCA_030015575.1. Lineage (NCBI taxonomy): Eukaryota > Viridiplantae > Streptophyta > Magnoliopsida > Asparagales > Amaryllidaceae > Agapanthus > Agapanthus africanus. Next base: position 702,572,799 of record JASDDO010000024.1, on the reverse strand, counting down.
CACCGCTACCGGGAGCACCCAAACGGATGCTTTCGGCGACGGGGTTCTCCTACAGTCACTTGGTCGGGGCTATGGAGTGAGGCTGTCTATTAAGTTTACCCGGCGAGTATCCGCGTACGCTACGTGATTGCGACGGACTTTTGATCACATCAAAATTCCGTGGCAACCGATCAAGTGAGACTAAACCGCTAGATTTATAACATTCAGTTATCTCATAACTACTTGTGGATTCCAGGTATTGTATCGCATTCCGGATAAATAGAAAATGTTAAACTTTTCGATCGAACATTCAAACACCCAAGTTTTCCCGATACAGATCAACACATGAAACAAGTCTAAAAACATTCAGTTCGTGCCTCAGTACCAACGGTCCAGCCGTAGAAGGGTCAAGCCAGCGCCTCACATGTGGCACGCCGTACTGCCCCAAACCCGAAGGTTCAAAGGGCAGTTCAAGACGGTCACATAATCGAGTTAAGGTTTGTTGTCTTCTAGAGGGACCATCGCGTTACTTGCACTACTTAGAACGTCTTTAAACTACGGAAAAATCCAACACTTAGAAATTTCCCTACAGGGGAAAAGTTGGGTATTTATGTCCGGTCGAACTTTTTAACATATCCAAAAATTATCCGGAAAAGCACACTGACAAAATTAGACAATCCGATCGATACACCGAGTCCCCAATACAACCTAGAAAATTCAACTCTTGAAAAATATTAAAAACATCCAGAACACACAAGAAACACCAACAGAAACAACTGAAGAAGACCCACAGCCTGATCATCACAGACGGCCGCGGAACCGCCGCAAAAGGGGGGTCAGCGCCGCGGTTCCGCGGCCGTACTGTAGAATTAGGCTGTCGTTTTCTGCAGTTTTTCTTAGAATTTCCTGCACATTTCTCTGCATATTTTTAATTCTAAAAATTCCTCAATTTTCAAAAAAGTACAGAGAGCAATATTAGGGTTTGGGTTTTGATTCGATCGGAGTTCTAATTCCGTCTGGACTTCGCCTAAGGCTCTAGCTAGGCTCTGATACCACTGTTGGGTTCCTGGGCACACCAAGGAGGTCTCACAAGGCATCAACCATGCCAATTTCAAATTTTAACGGTGCCGAGAAACCCTAACAAGATCGTTGGCTAGAAATTTAGGCGACAAAGAAAACTAGTTAACACTTAACTACTAGAATACGGAAATACAACCTTTGTAGATTCGGTCCTCCACCTCCACGGCTCCGTGATGAAGTCCTCTCCGCTGTCCATATCAAATCCCGGGCTTTAGCGTCGGCTTCATCGGAGAAAGAGCGGGCTAGGTCATCGACGACATGCCGAAGATGATGTACGTCGAGGCATCACTAGATCAAGCTCCACCTTCATCAAGCCTTGAAAACTTGTGAAGGAAACACACTCTACTACTTGGCAAGAGGTAGAGGATGAAGAAATAGGAAGTGGGTAGACTTTAGAATTGGATTTCTCACTCTTTTTCACAAGTTGCCATTGATGGAGGCAAGCTTGCTTCAATGTTGAAGATGAAGAAGAAGAAGAAGATAAAGTTATGATAAGTTAATTCCAAAAAGAAAATTAAAAGAATACTTATCATAACCAAACCATGGTCAAGTGTAGAGAATAAATCATGGTTAGTGGGATGGTTAGGGTTAAGCATGAAGACAAAATGGTCACTTAGTCAAAGCTTCATGAACTTTCAATGTAAAACAAAACTAGCAACCATTTTCTTTTCTTTTGCCATTTCTTTTCCAAAATAAAATAAATGAAATAAATAAATAAATGAAAAAGAAAACCCTAACCATTACACAACCATGGTTTAATCTTTACACAAACCCTAGAGAGCATGTATCATCAAACATGATACAATCAAGTGCACAAAAAGTATATCACATATACAATGTGCACATCCGAGCGAGAAAATCCATTTAAAGTGAGCCGATACTAGTTAATGCAAAGTAATATATCAAATATATAATTATGCATTAAATCATTAAATCAACACTTGATTTAATGATCCGGTCATATCGCATATAACCGACTAGTATCCAATGTATCGGCTTATCGAATCAATCCTCGATTCGATAACTAGGTTATATCGCATATAACCATTCAATACATTCATCGCGAGAATAGAATACGGTATCACATACACGCATTATTCTCGGTCCCGCACATATCTCATATGCGCTCCTATTTCGTTCCGCTTGAGCCAGGAAACCTCTGTGTAGGACTCTAAAGACTCGTCAATACACCGGCAGCAGATGATGATCATATCAAACACCCACAAGCCGCAAGCGGTCTGCTAAACGTAACGGCCACCCGGGTATTGAGCGATCAGAAGATCGACGAGCAAGCCCGCTCACACTCCAGTGAATCCAACCAGTAACACTTACTGTACAGTCCGGTCAGATCGTCTGATATGTCGCATATCTCGCCTAGGGGTGGTAAACGTCAGACCCCAATAGCTCGATAAGTCGTGTCGATATGAGGTCTATAACAATTCGAGAAACTACAGGTAACACTTACCAGTAAATCTCAGCAACCCTGGCCAGGGATTTCCTGTTATAGCCAATCGAACACAGCGTAACATCAACCCCCTATACCGGGAGAGACGAATCCCCTCCTATCGCTCATTGCCTCCATATGACTCGGGACTGTACCCAAAAACCACCGTTTTGCACGCCCTCTTGGACGTGGTAAGGTGGAAATCAAAGCACAGTGGGAACCATATAAGACTCTATGACGATCTCGGGTCAACAGACTACTCTGTACCGGTGTCACCAGAGAACTGCCATCTGACGTAAGGTATAATACCATCTGGGAGTTCTCGGCGAGTCCGTCCAGTGTACCCAGTCTCCACTGAGCACCCGTATATCATCTCTGATGTCAAACACCAATGGATATGGGATCATCCATCGCCCATCTATATGGGTCGAGAAGGTATACGCTAGTCTACTCTGGTATATCGATGCCCCGTCTCGATACACCCACGACTAAGGACTTTGAAGGATGTACTTATAGACTATCTGTCCCCACTAGTATGATCTGCATCATAGTCCAGGTAGTCAAGTACACATCCTAAGGGCTTTACCAACGTGTAACAGAGAGACAATCAGTATACACGTTAAGGTAAAGAGCAACCAGATAGCATACTATCATGTCGAGCAAGAAAGTCCTCCCTATATATGTCCCAGCATCCACTACAATATACATCCTATGTACAGTAATGGCCTCTAGGGCATACATATAACTAACAATGAGTCCAGACAGCCATATATTAAATGGATCACCACGTTAAGTTGATCTTAGTCTCAAATCAGACTAACGTATCCTTAACGAACGTTTAAGTTGATCTTAGCCTCAATACGGCTAACGTATCCTTAAACTAAAAACACCAAACCCAAATCTAAGTAAATGCGGATTTGGACTAATCCACGTCCTTCGGGCGACGGTATTATTCAGTCTCCGTATACAATCCATGGGCAACCATAAACAAAACAAACACACATGACACGAAGTGAAATTCTGGAGAAGGAGAAAGTTGCTGCCGCGATGCGGTAGCGTAATTAACTGCAGGGGCTTGCGCATGCAGGGAAGAGTGTCCCCACAATCAAAAACCCCTCTAACGAGGGGGAATCTGACGAAGTCTGCTACATCGGCCGCATCCGTCTAACCCTCCGATACACGGTGCCATAAATCAACTTGGCATCTTCGGAGAGGTGGACGGGTAAAACCATATAGCATCTGCCCCGAATCTCAGGCAAGACGTCCTCACGTCGCCGCCGCCATTCGGAGGGGAACAGCGTTGATTCGGATCAATGCAAGCTAAACAAACCTATTCTGATGTTGTTGGAACATTTTTCAAAAAGCTGTTATTGCAAGGGCGTTCTCTTTTGTTTTGCACAGTGGTATTCGGTTATGAATATCCAGCACCTCAGTCGACGAGGCAAGGGCCGAGATCCCTTCACCGGGAGTGACCCCTTGGACAGAAGTTTGCGTCAGGGCAATAACTTCACTATAGCCGATTACTTTTGCTTTGCATCGTGGTATTCAGTTGGAATATCCTGCACCTCATTCTATGGGGAAAGAGCCGATATCCCTTCACCGGGAGTGACCTCTTTAGCAAAGGTTTTCGTTACTATATTTTTAAAAAGCTATCCAGTTCCTTCAACGATATCAAGTTCATTACGTTAAAGGTTTTTCGCCAGAAACCATTCGTAGCCCTCCGTCATTTCAGGAAGGTAGCACTTAGTATTCATTCTATGTATGTTGGTTTTCGTCAAGGCATAGTGTATGGTAGCTATTTGTTACTTTTCTGCAACATAGATAGATGCGTTGGTTTGGGACAGCCGTACTACTATTTTGGCCTTCGTCAAGGTTAGTACGGGTGGGTTCAAATTAACCTGGACAATGACGGGTAGAACTTGACATGTGACTTATGATATGTTGGCCTTCATCAAGGTCATAAGAGCATGGGGCAAAAATCACATCGGGAGTTTCTAAAGAAACTGAAACTTTCCAGATATGCGCATACCTTCTGGAGTGTGATAACGTGAGCGGATTCCGTTACGTTATCATGCGATGATAGTTGGATCCCGATTCCCACTGATGAGTTGGTTTACTCCTCGGGTGATCCCGACTAATTCTTCTTTCAGGTTTGGAGGAGAATTTGACGGTACAGTGGGAAGTTTCCTGATTAGATAAATTGATAACCATTCTGATCTAGGTTAGAGTGCACGCTGAGTGTTTCTTTTCTCTCTCTCTTTGGCAGCGACCATGACCCGACCCTAGACTATGACTCAGTGACCAAGATTAACCGAACCTTCTTATATGACTGGCTTTTGGATTGTCTGAGTTGTAGACCTCATTGCCACTCCTACTTTTACCCTTTTCTCCAGGACACCCCGTATTACTACGAACGTCCACTTCCATTGGATAAAACCATCGTATGGTTATATACGAACTCGAAGGAATTTATTCGAGGATGGTTTCCGGTTCTGGAGAAAACGAATAGGACTATTCAGTTGTCTTTTCCTTTTACCTTCTCTCAGGTTGCGAATGCTCCTTGGATTAGGACATTACACCTATTACGCAAATTGGATAGTCTTCTTCCAAACCATAGGCAGGTGCCGACCGGTAGGGAATGAAGAAAACCAATTAGCCTAAACGGTGTACAGAAGGTATTAAGTTAAGACAAAGAAAGGGATTAGAAGGAGGGCAAAGTAAATTGCGACTGCTATTCACGACCAAACCAAGTATTTCATTACCACTCCCATTTCACCTTTGTATTTCTCCAGGACACTCCGTATCACTACGAAGATCCACAGTTTATTGGATACTCCATCGTATGGTTATATACGAACTCGAAAGGAACTCGTTCCAGTTCGGGGATGGATTATGGTTCAGGAGAAATAGGAATAAGGTTTATTCGGTTGTCTTTTATCGTCACCTTCTCTCGCATTGCGAGTGCTTCTAGGATTAGGACAGTACACCCATTATGCTGATTGGATAGTCTTCTTCCAAACCATAGGCTGGTGCCGAATGGTAGGGAAGGAAGAAAACCATTTAGCCTTAGTGGGTGTACAGAAGGTAATGACTAAAGACATATGAAGGGATTTGGAGAGATGGTAAAGTAATATACGGTTACAGTTATGAATCTGGATAATGGAAGAGGCATTACTAGGAATACCCGGATACCCCATCGAAACATTTCAATGTTTCAGTTTCACTGTGTACTGTTAAAAAAAAACTGATTTCCCAATTAGACACTTGCTCCAGGGTATGTATTTACCAGGTATGATTCTCACATCTGTATGGTTTTACAGATGATGAGTGGGAGTAAGTTATTGGGAATTAGGTGATCATCCTCATTATATCGGAATTCGTTGTAATTGGTGATATTTGAGGAAATCGCCTGGGCTATTTGCCGGACGGCGAATATTTGGTTTTGAATATCCGCTGTTATTCACCAATTTCAAATTGATATATCTGTACGTCTATTTTCATAGAGTGAGATATAAATTTTTGAAATTATGTCAATGACATTTACCTATATCAGTGGATGGTTAGGTAAGGAGCATTAAACAGCGGTGTAATTGTTCTTAACCATAAGTACAGTTTTCAACCTACGATACACAGGGAGTGAGTTATTAAACTCAGGGGACTTATACAGAGTATTGTATGTTGTCCAGTGTCCATGAGGACATAGGGGTTGGTTCTCGTACTATATTCGGTTTACTTATGACTTCTCTGGTTTTTAGACAAGTGTTTCGTAGAAACACAGGGTCCAAATTTTGAGAAGTTATAGGTATAAGAGCAGAGTAGAGAACCAGGTGTTGCAAGTATCGGGATTATTCAAGGTGATCGAAGATGTAGATACTTGTATGTGGTATTCAGTTAATAGTAATGATTAAGAGAACTTGCATCTCTTTCAGGTTACTCATAATTGGAAGCATTCCTAAGTTGAGTAATGCTGATCGGCCTCCTTCCATTTAGTTGACATGCACTGGAGACAGCTGCATGATTTGAATCTGGTTCAATTAAATCAGTGCCTCTGTTTCTGTATTGGATATAGAATAGTTCGTATCTTAACGGTGTTAAGGTACGGGGAGTTGTCCGGCTTATGCTTAAAACCAGACTCTGGATAACTCAAGGCACGTTTCTGTAATGGCTGTTTGTGGGTTGACCCAGGCTATGACGAGGGTTGACTTTCTACCATCTGGAAGATCAATAGTGTTATTGTTCTTGACTCGGCACAGTTTTAATAAAAATGATTTTTTTCAGAAAAAAGTAGAGGGAGTATGGTAGAACTGGAAGTGATTCCAGAACCGCAAACGATTACTGAAGATTTGATAAGAACCTAAAGATTCAATCTGTCTTGACATTCCATTGGCCACTCCGCAGATAAGGTGGGTAACCTCAGGCACCCGAGAGGTACTCCGGTAGCCTCAAGGACGGTGACAGGGAGGTTCTTGTTTACCCAGACTTGCCATTGCTGTTGCTCCAGGCTGTGAGACCCGACAGGAGGATGAGTATAGCGTCGTTCTAAACTAGCTTTAGAAATGAACGTGTATATGACTCTGCCAGAGGGTTGTCGTAGTCAGAGCGGAAGCATTGGTGGACAGGTGGCTTATGTCTATTTATAGACTAAAGCAGATATAGCGGAGAAAGATCATCTATTTCTGATGTGATAGTCATAGGTTTGACTTCATCAGAATAGGGGATGGATCTGTTAAGAAGGTAGTAGGGTGTGATGTCTTGGTATTTGGATGGCATACACACAGTAGGAAGTGATATTCCTATACTACGATCGGTTATACTTTGGTTGTCACACAGTGGTTTCTCCACATAGGACTTGGATATTATATCAGACATTCTGGTTACTGGATCTATAGTTTTAGATCTAGATTTGGGTAGTTTCCCAATCTGGGTACTTAGACAGCATTCTATGAGTATTTAGAATGGACGACTCCTAGCACGGTAGTGTACCTGCAGGTGATGGAGTCACCCTCTCTAAAGGTGTCTCATAGACTAAAGTAGAGAGGGATGTGCATGATTGGCAGATCACTTGCTTAGGCAATTGAGTCAATCATGAGATGTCAAGTACTACACCAGATGTTGTTTTTGTATTAGATGCAATAAGTTGATATTTATTTAATCCTGGAGAAACGGTCAGAAGCAGTTTTAGAACATAAGTGGATGTTCTAGGGATATGATAACGTCAGCCTCATTCGGGTGACAGTTATCATTCCAGGCTTCCAAAGTGACCTGGATGACAGAGTGACTGTCAGAGTTATAGTTCTCCCTCTGAAGAGGGGCAGTATTTTGGACAGGTGATCCAAGCAGATACTGAGGGAGGCATGGCACAGGATACTGATTAAGTTCAGTTGACGATACAGTCTAAGAAGTTTGGATTTGGAGTTCATTTATGAGCTAGGTCCTATCAGACATCCAGACACATTCTAAGACAGGTATTACTCATTTCGGGGAGATGGATTTCTCCGTGAACCTGAGATAAAGAGAGATATAGAAAGAAACATCAAAGCGGATTCACTCACTGAGGCTATTCCTCAAACGCGATAGTTTTGCAAACGGGTTTTGTGAGACTGACTAGTAGAGGAGTTGGGTGTTCGGTATCACACGGGCTGTGAGTATGCAACATCGCAATAATTAGCCTTGAGTGCAAGTGGGAGATTGTTGGAGATAGTGCCCTCAGAGTCAATTATTGGATCACAGGCACGTGATTGCAATGATTGAGGGAGGACCTATACCGGTAGGACAGTCTTACTCAAGATGATAGTATGCTATCTGGTTTATCTTTATCATCGTGTACTGTTTTAGGTGACCTTACAGGTCACTATTGCACGTTGACAGAGCCCCTAGGATTCTTGCTTGACTGCCAGCAGTATGAGGGCGATCATATACGTGGGAGCTGGGGTCTATAAACAAATCCTTAAAAGGTCCCTAGTCGTGGGAGTTTCGGGACAGGGTATCGATTCTCCAGAGTAGACTAGTTTATACAGTCGAGACCCCGACGAGGGGCGGTGGCCGGTCTCACAAGCCACTGGTGTCAGTTGGTTCACCTAAGATGTGTACAGGTGCTCATTGGGTTATGAGTACACCGGACAGGACTCGCCGGGAACATGCTAGTTGGTCTTATACCAGACGTCAGATAGCAGTTCCCTGGTGACATGTGTACAGGTTAGTTCATCGACCTGAGATCGTCATTTGTCTCGTGTGAGTTCCCACTGTACTTTGATTACTACCCTACCACGCTCAAAGGAGACGTGCAAACAGGTTTTAGTTGGGTACAGTCCCGAGCCACATGGAGGCAGTGAGCGGATCTGCAGGGGTTCGTCTCTCCCGGTATTGGGGGTGAGGTCGCGCTGTGTCTAGGAGAGCTATTACACGAAGTCCTTGGCCAAGGAAGGAGATTTACTGGTAGGTATTCCAGTAGTATCTCAGGGTGTTCTGGGCTACACTCCGACATGACTTGTACCGCTTTTAGGGGTTTGACTTTACCAACCCCCTAGGCCCGCCATGCGATGCTCATAGACGAACGGACTGGACTGTACGGATATTGTCACTGACAGGCTCAGTAGGGTGTCAGGATGAGTTCGCTCATCGACGTCCCTTTTGGTCAATACCTGGTAGCCCGTTACGTATAGGCTAATACCTCTGACGTGCTAGTGGTTAAATCCACGGCCAAAGTATTGATGAGTCTTTAGAGTCCCCCACAGACCGTTTTCTCAAGTTTCGGGAGAAACGCTGTAGAGGCCGTATGGAGATATGGCAGGGTTCGATCAGATACGTGCGGTATTGCACGGATCATGATCGGACGGATTTTACTAGCGGGCTTTGGTTTAAGCCGGATCCTAGTATTAGACAGTGTAGTTTTGTCTCTTTGCATTTGTATTCAGTTGGAATACAAATGCGGGCATGTATATGCAGTCACGGGGTTTTCCTGTAATTTATTACGGGATCAGTTTTATGAAGTTGCCAGTTTGCATTCCGTTCCGGCCAGTTTTCCTTTGTTCCTACCCGGCCGGACTTTTCCGATGGAGGGGGTTATTTGCAGTTGTGCAAATTATCTTTTGTGGAGGGTTTATTTGTGAAATGGTGGCATCATGATGGTTCTTGCATGATGAGAGTTGATTTGCATTTTGATGTGAGGCTTGCTTTTGGATGTGGTCACCTCTTTTGATTCCTACACTCACCTCCCTTCATGTTTTATTTCTTTTTCCCTCCACCATTTCATGATAGAGGGGCCGGCCACATTTGAGGGAGAGGGAGAGAGGGTTCATTCTTTTGTGAGGGAAATTCCATCATCTCTTTTTCTCTACTTGCCACAAAAATCTCCAAAGTTCATTCTTTCTCTTCTCCATCAAAGGCAACTTCATAACCCCAAAGAGACAAGCTACTACACTTAGCCTATAGCATTTCTTGGGCACATCGGCTTGCCAACTTCGTGCCCGAGTTGCCTCGGTCCAGAGGTGGGATCCCGTAAAAGAACCCGGCGATGTGGTTCCCGTTCCGACGAGGAGATGAAGACCGGAGGTTCCGCGAGGAGATCGGAGTGGAGGCGAAGACCGAAGGACACGGATCGCTTGGTATAGCTTCTCTACTCCTTTTCTAGTTTGCTAGAGTTAGATTAATGGCCCGATCTGGGTTTAAAGTACGCGGTGGTGCCGGTTTACAAGTTTTGTAAAGTTTTCATTTCCACAATTCCGGCGTCGGATTGACGGCCGGGGCGCCGCCGTGCACTTACAAATAGTATACTAGCATGGTTTGACTTTATCATCGTGTACTGCTTTAGGTGACCTTACAGGTCGCTATTACACGTTGATAGAGCCCTTAGGATTCTTGCTTGACTACCAGCAGTATGATGGCGATCATATACGTGAGAGTTAGGTAGTCTATAAGCACATCCTTAAAGTGGTCCCTAGTCGTGGGTGTTTTCGAGACTGGGCATCGATACTCCATTGGTAGACTAGTGTATACAGTCGAGACCCCGACGAGGGACGGTGGCCGGTCTCACAAGCCATTGGTGTCAGTTGGATCACCTAAGATGTATACAGGTGCTCATTGGGTTATGAGTACAACAAACAGGACTCGCCGGGAACATGCTAGTTGGTATTATACCTGACGTCAGATAGCAGTTCTCTAGTGACATGTGTACAGGTTAGTTCATTGACCTGAGATCGTCATTTGTCTTGTGTGAGTTCCCACTGTGCTTTGATTACTACCCTACCAAGGCTCAAAGGAGTCGTGCAAACAGGTTTTAGTTGGGTACAATCCCGAGCCACATGGAGGCAGTGAGCGGATCGGCAGGGGTTTCGTCTCTCCCGGTATTGGGGGTGAGGTCGTGCTGTGTCTAGGAGAGCTATTACACGAAATCCTTGGCCAAGGCAGGAGATTTACTGGTAGGTATTGTTGGATATATGTATGCCCTAGAGGCCATTATATGATAGTGGATGTATCTGTACATGTATATATATATTCAGTATGCATTCTTGCTCGACATGATAGTATGCTATCTGGTTCTTCTTTATCTGACATGTTGATTTGATCATGCTTTTATTCATTCATACATGCTGATAAAGCCCTGAGGATATCGGCTTGACTACTCTGATTATGATGGAGATCATACTAGTGCGACATCTGTAGTCCATAAGCATATCCTGGAATGTCCCTAGTCGTAGGTATATCGAGACGGGGCATTGATATACCAGAGTAGACTAGCGTATATGATACTAGACCCATACGATGGGCGATGAATGTTCCCACATTCATCGATGTTTGACATCAAGATCATATACGGGTGCTCAGTGGTGACTGGGTACACTGGACGGACTCGCCGAGAACTCCTATATGGAATTATATCTATCGTCGGATAGCAGTTCTCAGGTGACACTGGTACAGGTTAGTCTGTAGACCCGAGATCGTCATAGAGTCTTGTGTGTTCTCCCACTGTACTTTGATTGCCACCCTACCACGGCTGTACTGAGTCGTGCAAACAGGTGGCCGTTGGGTACAGTCCCGAGACACACGAAGGCAATGAGCGAAAGGAGGGGTTTCGTCTCTCCCGGTATTGGAAGTTGATGCTGTGCTGTGCCCGACTGGTTATATCAGTAAGTCCCTGGCCAGGGCTGCTGAGATTTACTGATAAGTGTTATCAGTAGTTTCTCAATCTGTTATAGACCATTCACCGGCACGACTTATTGAGTTATTGGGGTCGACGTGACCATCCCTAGGCTCGATATGTAGCATATCTGACGAAGAGACAGGACTGTACGGTAGTGTTGCCGGTTGGCTCGATGGGAGTTGTAGCAGGTTCGCTTGTTTTCTTCTGATCGCTCAATACCCGGGTGGCCGTTACGTTTAGCTGACCGCTTGCGGCTTGGGGGTGCTTGATAAAAATCATCACCCACTGCCGGCGTATTGACGAGTCTTAGAGTCCCACAAAGGAGTTACCTAGTCCAGGCGAAACGTTGTGGTGCGCGTATGCGATATGCTCATGGACCCGATTAAAATGCGTGTATAGGATACCGTATATTGATCGGGCGGCTTGATTTTGGTGGGGTCATATGTGATATGGCCGAATTGATAAATCAAGTGTTGATTTATCATTTAACCATTAGTTTTCTCACTTGAAACCTTTTCTTGTTCATGATGGATGTATGCATGCATGTATGCTATCTTTCTTTTAGTTTCATGCACATATGGATGTGCATACACACATACATACATGCATCATCCTTCATGGTTGCTTATACATGGAATATGATGGCAATATAAGACTCACACCATGGTTGAATATATGGATTATTATTTGATTTATTGTTAAAACAAAAGATATAAAGGAAAGGATAATTCTTGACTTGTTTCTACACTCTTCTTTAACCTAACCATCCTCACCTACCCTTAACCATGGATTAATCTTTCCTTCTTTGTTTTAAACTCTAATTAAATAATAACTCAAACATTTGACCATGGTTTGAGATGAGAAGAAATAAATATATAAGGATATATTCTCATTTCTTTTCAAGGGTTATCTTTTTACTCTTGTTAAAAGAAAGCCATCATCTTCTTCCTCCTTCACCATTTGCTCTCTAGCCTTTTGTAGTGAGCAATATACTCATCAAGATTAGTTTTTGAAGTGAGAAAAGCCACCACAACATCATTCTACACAAGTTTAGCCAATTTGTTTAGAGTGTTATCTTCTTTTCTTCTCTTGAAAAGTCAAGTTGATAGCTTGGACGAAGGAGCTTCGGGTGGATCGTCATGGACACAAGAAGACTTCAAGAGGACCTTCCTCCAACACTCAAGAGGCCAAAGAGTCTAGCGAAGGGAGCTACAAAGGTTGTAGTCTTGAAACCCTAGTCTTTTTGCCTTTAACATTTGGAAACCCTAATTTTCTAGGATAAGATCCTTTGTATGCTTGCTTAGCACCATAAAAACTTGAACTTTGTAACATGTGATGCTTCCAAACTCTACATAGGGTGCTAGGTAAACCTTTCAGGTATTCCAGTAGTATCTCAGGATGTTCTGGGCTACACTCCGACACGACTTGTACCGCTTTTGGGGGTCTGACTTTTACCAACCCCCTAGGCCCGCCATACGATGCTCATAGACGAACTGACCGGACTGTATGGATATTGTCACTGACAGGCTCAGTAGGGTGTCAGGATGAGTTCGCTCATCGACCTCCCTTTTGGTCAATACCTGGTAGCCCGTTACGTACGGCTAGTACCTCTGACTTGCTAGTGGTTAAATCCACAGCCAAAGTATTGACGAGTCTTTAGAGTCCCCCCACAGACAGTTTTCAAGTTTCGGGCGAAACGTTGTAGAGGCCGTATGATATATGGCAGGGTTCGATCTTATACGTGCGGTAGTGCACGGATCATGATCGGACGGATCATACTAGTGGTCTTTGGTTTAAGCCGGATCCTAGTATTAGATTTGTTGGATTAGTTTAGTCTCATCGTATTCGCATTCAGTCGGAATGCGGATGCAGGTATGTATATACAGGTGAGGGGTATCCTTGTGATCCGTCACGAGTTTACTTTAGATGTTGCCGTATCTTTTTATTGTTGCAAACATTTGGATTAATGTTTGCATATGGAAATTATGAGCTAGAAATCATCATTTTGTGCATTTAATGTGACATAGACGTCATTAGTGACCCATGGTCTTTTTTATTGTGCTAATGTCACATTATTTGATGGATTTGAGTCTTGATATGATAAGGAGAGAGAGAGGGGCTGCCATGATATGGTTTTGGTCTTGTATTTTTCATAGAACACTCTCTCTTTTTATCATAAGAACATAACACAAAAGAAAATGCTTCTTCTTCTTCTTCCTCTAGCTCACAACCTCCATTAATGGCATCATCTCTAACCTCCATTCATACACTCTCATGTGATGAGAATCAATGGATGCTTGAGACAAAGTGATGACACAAATTCTCTACATCGCCTTGGACACGTCGGCTAGCGAACTTCGTGCCCGAGTTGCTTCGGACGAAGCGGGAGCCCGTAAAAAGACTCGAAGATGTGGTGCCCTTTCCGACGAGAAGATCGAGACCGGAGATGCCGCGAGGAGCTTGGGATGGTGACCAAAGACCGAAGGACACAGATCGATCGGTATAGCTTTCCAACCCTCTCTCTATTTGCTAGTTATAGTTAATGGTTCGATCCGGGATTAAAGTCCGCGATAGCGCCGGTTTCTAGTTTTGAAAAAGTTTTCGTTTCCGCATTTTTGTCTCGGACAGACGGCCGGGGCGCTACCGTAGACTTACATGGTATCAGAGCCACGCCATTAACCTTTACTAGCTTACTCTAGCGTGTTTAGAACTTCGATCGGACGAAATTTCCAAAAACTGCATTTCCAATTCTGAGTTTCTGTCGAATTTTTTTTGTCGTCGAAAAATTATTTTGAGTATTGCAGAAAATCAGGCAGGTTTTTTTAAGAAATCTGAGAAAAATTGGTTCACTGATTCCACTGTAGCAGCGCGGAACCGCGGCCGTACCCACGTTTTGGCCGCGGTTCCGCCGCCGTACTGTAGCATTAGTGCACGAAATTTTCTGCAGTGCTCTCTGACTTGAAAATGGGGTTTCTGGTATTTTTTGTTTGGGCCCAGATTTGTCTGAGTACTGGGAATTGTGCTTGGGGCCCACTTCGGGAAATTTTGTCGATCGAAATTTTAAATATGTTAGTTCACAGTATTTACATTATATCTGCGACCGTGAATGTCATTTGATCGGTAAATCTTGTCTAATTGCTATAGCCCTTTTAGACGGATTTGCGAACGTGACATTCACGTTGATGTTCTGTGTTGTGCTGTGATGTTGCGGATTTGTCGTAGTGGATAGGTGTTCATACCATAATTTTGCATTATTTTATTCCCCATTCTTATTCAGTTTACAAATAAACAGGTGCTTTTGACCTATGTCTGCTACATAGTTGCAGGTTACAGGTTCTCGGATCAAAAACAGTGAAAAAGATAAAAAGACGATACAAAAGTGAGACTACGACCAACAAATGGAAGAATCTTGATCAAGCCAACAGTTTGAAGACTAAATGAAGATCAATGGACGATTTCACAAAGAACAAAGGCAGTGCAAGGTTCAAGACTTCGTCACGAAGCAAGCGGTAAAAGTCCACGACTATATTCACTGTGGAAATCTGGAAGAAATCTAGAAGCCAATCCGAGAAAACAACTGAAGAAAATAGAAGTAAAAATGCAACAGAAGAATACCTGGAAAATTAAGCCCATAAGCCCTCCTTTTGGCCGCGGATCCGCGGCCATGTGAAGCCCGTGTCGGCGCAGAAATTTTGTGGAAGTGAGGCGGCGCGTTGACTAGGTCTTATTTAGGGGTAAAATTGTAAATGCAGACGTGCGTCAATTGTAACCCTAGGGTTTTCTATGTTCTATAAATAGAAACCCTAATGCTCTTTTAAGAGCATGCCTCTTCTTGTGCATCATTGTAAATCTCAAAATTCAGAATTCAATTCTTGAAAAGTATGAAGAGTGCATCAAATTAGAGTAAGTTTTCAATTCTTGCCCTAGTTTAATTTATTTTCCTGCCCTAGTATAGATTTATTTTCCTGCCCTAGCATAGATCTTTCATTCTCTGCCCTAGTTAGATAGTTAAATCATGTCTTTCAATTCCCTAATGAGTGAGTAGTCTCCTCGCTTGTTAGGGTTAGATTTGGGGAAGGCTTGAGAGATGAAGATCTCTCACCCCTTTCTTTCCCATCACACGTTTTTATAGGACTCCATGCATACATGCACACACCGCTCCCTGCGGCACCCTATCCCACGAGGCAGCGGTGATACCGTAGTATAAAGGACCGGTTGAGCGTGTTTTCCATGGAGATTAGGGTAAGAATTAAGAAAGGAAGGACAAGAACCTAGAGGAAGAAACACCGTTTCTTTCCGATGGTACTAATCCCCTTTATTAATAATTACCATAACACTTAAAGAGATCTTAAATAGGGGATAGAAAGCGGTGGGAAATCTTTGCATTTCCAAACTCAACCTAAACCTAACCCTAGCAAGATTTTAATCCTAGTTTAGATCTACTTTAGTTTTTAGATTTAATCAATCCGACAACAATCAGAATTAACTCGTTAGAACAAATCGAAAAACACAAAATCCCTGTGGACCGACCCGTACTCACCGGCTAGCTACCAAGCGACGCCGTTCTTGATTGCGGTTATAAATTATTCTTTGAGATCAATCAAATGGCGCCGTTGCCGGGGATGGCGTGTTATTTTCTTTTTGTAATTTCGGGTTAATATAAAATTGAAAAATCATAAAAACTGAAAAAAAAAATACAAAAATTTATCATCTTTTTATTGTTTGAATGGTATTTTTGTTTGAATTTTGCAGGACCGAAGAACAAATTCAGATCTGGAAAAATCCAGAGATCGAAATAGAAAACGGCAGATCTGAACAACAGAGGATTTCCACAACAGAACAACAGAAGAAGGCTGGAGGGCCAAGTCAACAGGGAGACCGCGGAACCGCCACAATATCTCGCTCCCGCCGCGGAAACGCGGCATCATCGTGACGTCAGCAAAATTTGGAGGCGTGATCTTGCGTTTCCATCGCGGAACCGCCGAGCGAGCCTACCTGTGGCCGCGGAACCGCCACGCCCTGGTCAATTCAGCGCTTGAACAAAATCTCTGTGAGCTTTTTCTTTCCTCCTCTGCAAATCCTAATATTTCCTCTGTAAAATCTCCTGCAGGATTCTTTGCGCTAAAAAATCTCTCCCCCTTCCAATAATTGATTTTGTGCAGGATTCTTTGCGCCGCGCTAAAAATAAAAAAAATTGATTGCAAGTGATTGTTATTGCTTTGCATATTTTTAATCGGACTTTAAGGGGCTTGAAACCAATCCAGATTGGGTGGGAATTTCATCACCGTTCCCAGGACCCCAGAAATCACATAAGGCATATTGCATTGACCATTATTTAATTAAAAAAATATTAGACTCAGCCCTAAGGACTTCGCGCTCAATAGGATAAATGACTAGTTGTTGGCATCGGCCGTTGATCCTAACCTGACTTTGTGGTGTCTAGAAAAGTGTGTCTAAGGCAAGTGGTTACTTAATTAGGTCTACTACTTACGTGGTGGAGAGCCTCTCACTTACTTGGCACTTACGTGGCCACAATTGACGGTGAAGAGGCGGTTTGAGGTCATATTTCTTACCCTTTGGAACAGTTAGGAGCTGTCTAGCTGACCTAGGTGACCCTAGATCTAGGCCTGATTGTGCATTTGTGGTTGATTGAAAGTGTGTCTAAGCCCTTTATCGAATTTTTTTGCAAAAAGCTCCACATAAAAAAAAGGAAAATTTTTACAAAGACTTGCAAAAAAATTTTGTCGCCAAGAAATCCAGTGCACCCCACTTATAACCACCTTTTTTTCTTCTCTTTCTTACATAATGGGTACCCCACCTCTCAAATCTCTTGCCGAACTTTGGTACCCTGAACCAAACTTTGCTTCATACGCGAATTGTTTCGGTCGAATTACGGACGACCCCTCCATGCCCAAAATTTCTTTGAAAGATCGAATAGAAGCGTCTAGGAGAAATAGTTGGACTCCGCAATCCAATTTGTATCAACCGTGTCAACCTTCACCACCTTCTTACGTTGATACTCCTTTTTCGAATCCTATTGTAACTCCGAAACCCATGTCTATTGCTGAACATATTGAGCAATCTTGTAACCGATCTTTCACTCCTTTCAACACATCTAATTCTTGGGATCAACGAGTCCATTCACCTTTTTATCCAAATGTTGATCCTACTCCTGTCCAACCATTCAATTCCTACCAGTCCTACCCGACTTCCGCACCTTCCCTAGACATTGCTTCTACACAGCCATCTGGGAGTTTCAAGTATCCAAACAATTTTGAATCTTTTACCGAAACCCCTTCACAACTCATGTCTAGTCTGGAACAGTCGTTGGAAGCCTATATGGTAGCGACAAACCAAATGATGAGGAATTTGGATGCGTCCATTGCCGCCCTTATGCAACCTAATGAACCGGTAGCTAGTTTCCAACTAGCTCCAAATCTTCCAATGTATGATGAGGCGGTTGGACAGAGTGAGAATTTGAGAGGAGAGAGTGAGCTGTACGCCCTTTCAAATCAAACCTACCCATTACCAATTGAATTCCAAAACTACAGTTTGCAAACAAGTGTCCCAAATGATTCATCAGTTGAAAATAAAACATTTAATGAGTTGTGCGACTTTGCAGTGCTTGATTTGCCAGATTGTGAAGAGTCCCTTTCGAGTGAAACCACACCTAATCCTTTTGAACTCTACACCTCCAATCTAGAACCTGAATTGATAAATATCCATGCCTTTAATGTGGTGTCTGAAAAAATAGATTTTCACTTGATTGAGGATATTGACGCCGGGAATATTTTGGATGATGAACCAGTAGATTTGACTGAAATTTTATCTCCAATTCATCATCCCGAGTCATTAAATGTTTCTGCCGAACTTCATATGCGTCTTGATTTTGATGATAATTGCATGGATGCGATAATTTTTGAGGAGAATTATAAGGATAGTATTGAGGATAATATTGAGGATGAACCATTGTTGTTTGATGAGTCGGATTTTCCAATTCATCCTCCTGAACCTTTAACTGTTATACTTCCTAAATCAAACCCCCTCCTTTCCATCGTTCCGACCACACAAAAGATCACGCAGGAGGACTGTGAGCTTGAAAGATTTCTCTTCGATCATAGCAGTTTGGACGCCACTAGTGCGTTCCTCCTTGAATCTGACACTCTTCTCACAGCCGATAATGATTACGAGTGTTTCACTTTTTTGGACGATGTTGAAGACTCACCGCGTGAGTTTGAGTCCTTTGAATTTACAGATGAGTTAGTTGAACCATCAGACTCGGTTGCTTACAGTTGTTTCGAACCATTGATGGAATCCTTCAAGTTCGAGACAGATTACTTAGGTGAGAATAAGACTATTCGTCCTTCCTATCGTTTCGACCATGCAAGAATTCGTCACGCTTCCACTTTCAATGTTTGGTTTACCAAGTTCAAAGTACTCATGTTTTCTTGCGAATCTTGAGGGATTTGACCCTATTTCTCGACGGGGTGATAAATTAGCACAATCGCTTATAACACATCGGTCATCGCAACTTGCGCTAATTTATTCACTCGATTTACACCCTCTAGATTGTACTACACTTCTTTCTCTTTTCCGCCATTCTTCTCCTCCACCGAGACCATATTCCACCCTTCTTCCCATACGGTCTTGTGTGTTTCTCAACTCCTTTCTCTACACTCCATTCTTCCACCAACCCTACCATTATCACGATAGAATTTTTGAATGGTTGGTGCTAACTTTTGGTCTGTGTAAGTCCTTGTATAGTTTGATTTTTCTCCTCCCTAAATCTGAACTTTAACGCTTAGAAAGTGGAAACACTGTTTCACTTAAGTTTGGGGGGAACCTTGTTGTATATGTATTTTGTTTTTCTTTTAAATAAAAAAAACAAAAAAAATAATTTTTTTATATAAATAAATAAACAGGGGAGTGCCGTCAATTTTGACCCTCTTGGTATAGCATGACAGTGAGGACACTGTCAAGTTTAAGTTTGGGGGTGTGCTCGGTAAGCTTTCTTCCTTCGCATTCATTTGTATATTCTTGCATTTGCATACTTATTTTAAAACCCATAAAAAATTGAAAATTTTAAAAATTATAAAAATTGAAATATTCAATTTTGGCCATAATTGACTTGAGTTTAACAAGAAGGTTAACTAGCTAGGAAAAACTAGATCCTAGACTTTGTAAATTAAAAACCCTAAAAATAACATTTCTTAAAATTTAACGGTAGAAAGTATATGTCTTTTTAGTTTATTTAGAAATAGGTAAATTTCGAGTTGACTTCGTGAGCTAAGTTAAAACAAGGGAAAAGTATTGATATCTTTATTAAAGTATAAGTTTAAAAAATAATTCCTAGCTTAAGTCTAAATTCTGAAAATGTATACCCTACAAATTGCACAAACACGAATCTTGAAACTTGGAATAGTAGAAGAGACCTTGAAATGCTCTTGTCTAAAGTCCTTAGTACGAAGAAAAAATAAAAATATAAATATGAATAAAGAGAAATAAAAAAATGAACACTGGTTGTTGTGATTACTTAAGGCTGCATTAATAAAAATATTTAGCAAGGGTGCCTTATCACCTAGTGCCTTAGACCAACTGGTTTGAGAGTCACTGCTAAAGCCTTAGGTGTTACAAGACTAGGAATTACGCTTTAATGTGCAAACACATTTTGTAATCGGTCGTTGATACCTCAAAAAGTATTAACGGTCGCATGAAGAATGTGTGAGCAATTTCATCTAAAAATTCACCAATTGAAAAGTACTTTGGACGATGGACAAGAGTATAATAGATTGATTTGAATTTCCAAGTGTAGGGATGATATATACACATACGTAGGGGTATGTGATTGGGGTTTAGATAAGAGATAGGAATGAAGAATATGACTTATATCTTTAATAGAGATGATAAAAATTCCTAAGTTGAGATGGAACCCTAGATAGAAAACTTAAAAGATGCCAAAAACTAAGTAAATTCACAAGAATATATATGATCTTAAGTTAAACAATAAGGAAGCGTGAAAAATACGGGTGTATAAGTTATGAGTCGAAAATAATAGAGTTTCTTGTTAGAAAACCTAATTGGAAAATAAAAATCAATAGGCCGAATTGATAGGATTTTGTGGGTAGTATCCGCTGAAAACCCTCAGAAGACAACACTCCTCCTACTGGGGACACCTAGAGGTTTAACGGCTTGTTGCACGAGCTCAGTGCAATCGCGTTTCGCTGCGAAAGTGAGGCTAGGTCTTTTTCAAGAATAAAACTAGTTTTGCTCGAGGACGAGCAAAAGATAAGTTTGGGGGTATTTGTTCATACCATAATTTTGCATTATTTTATTCCCCATTCTTATTCAGTTTACAAATAAACATGTGCTTTTGACCCATGTCTGCTACATAGTTGCAGGTTACAGGTTCTCGGAACAAAAACAGTGAAAAAGATAAAAAGATGATACAAAAGTGAGACTACGGCCAACAAATGGAAGAATCTTGATCAAGCCTACAGTTTGAAGACTAAACGAAGATCAATGGACGATTTCACAAAGAACAAAGGCAGTGCAAGGTTCAAGACTTCATCACGAAGCAAGCGGTAAAAGTCCACGACTATATTCACTGTGGAAATCTGGAAGAAATCTAGAAGCAAATCCGAGAAAACAACTGAAGAAAATAGAAGTAAAAATGCAACAGAAGAATACCTGGAAAATTGAGCCCATAAGCCCTCTTTTGGCCGCGGATCAACGGCCAAACATAGGTTTTGGCCGCGGATCCGTGGCCATGTGAAGCCCGTGTCGGCGCAGAAATTTTGTGGAAGTGAGGCGGCGCGTTGACTAGGTCTTATTTAGGGGTAAAATTGTAAATGCAGACGTGCGTCGGTTGTAACCCTAGGGTTTTCTATGTTCTATAAATAGAAACCCTAATGCTCTTTTTGGAGCATGCCTCTTCTTGTGCATCATTGTAAATCTCAAAATTCAGAATTCAATTCTTGAAAAGTATAAAGAGTGCATCAAATTAGAGTAAGTATTCAATTCTTACCCTAGTTAAATTTATTTTCCTGCCCTAGTATAGATTTATTTTCCTGCCCTAGCATAGATCTTTCATTCTCTGCCTTAGTTAGATAGTTAAATCATGTTTTTCAATTCCCTAATGAGTGAGTAGTCTCCTCGCTTGTTAGGGTTATATTTGGGGAAGGCTTGAGAGATGAAGATCTCTCACCCCTTTCTTTCCCATCACACGTTTTTATAGGACTCCATGCATACATGCACACACCGCTCCCTGCAGCATCCTATCCCACGAGGCAGCGGTGATACCGTAGTATAAAGGACCGGTTGAGCGTGTTTTCCATGGAGGTCAGGGTAAGAATTAAGAAAGGAAGGACAAGAACCTAGAGGAAGAAACACCGTTTCTTCCCGATGGTACTAATCCCCTTTATTAATAATTACCATAACACCTAAAAAGATCTTAAATAGGGCATAGAAAGCGGTGGGAAATCTTTGCATTTCCAAACTTAACCTAAACCCAACCCTAGCAAGATTTTAATCCTATTTTAGATCTACTTTAGTTTTTAGATTTAATCAATCCGACAACAATCGGAATTAACTCGTTAGAACAAATCGAAAAACACAAAATCCCTGTGGACCAACCATACTCACCGGCTGGCTACCAAGCGACGCCGTTCTTGATTGTGGTTATAAATTATTCTTTGAGATCAATCAATAGCCTCGATGCAATGGTAGTACAGTTTGGTTGTATTTGTACATTTGATATTGCGGGACGAGCGTCCGACATGTGGACTGCCGTCACCGCCTGTTTGTATATTATTCTTTTGGGGCATGACCGGGATGAGGTCGATGTACCCGTTGTATATATTTTACTTTCTGTACTAGGATTACCCCGCGGTGGGGTACACGGATAGCCGGGTTCTATAGGGCAATGGGCCCGCATCTCATGGCTTTGAGACGGAGGGGGCTTCACTCTAGAATTGGCGGGCTATTCGCCGCACTCATAGGGGGTATAGGTTGACCCAAGGTGGGGTGCTCAAGTTACCCAATTCCGTGAAGTGCTGGGTGGTCCATTCACGTTGTTGAAGGGGGCTGCCTTGCTTCAGGTTTTGGCGGGTAACTTGCCACGCCCGTAGGGGTCTAGGATTTCATTGCACAGGTTATCCACACGACCAGGGGAACGTCGGGTTTCAGTAGCGGCTATATGAAACCCGGGGATCCCAGATTATCTGTATTGTTCTGCGATGCTTATTACAATTCTGTGATGTTGCATTTTATCACGCCTTGAGCGAATATTATATATTGATGTATATACTAGTAGATGTTGTATATGTTTTAAACCCGCGCTAGTCCAGTCCCCGCTCTGTCGTTAGTTAAGTAACCTAACGGGTGATGACGGGACCCAGTGGCGAATGCGGATGACATATATGTACATCGTATTTTCGTTCTTTTGTGGTGTGATTAATTGATGGGACTGCGTTGATTCGGATCAATGCAAGCTAAACAAACCTATTTTGATGTTGTTGGAACATTTTTCAAAAAAGGCTGTTATTGGAAGGACGTTCTCTTTTGTTTTGCACAGTGGTATTCGGTTATGAATATCCAGCACCTCAATCGACGAGGCAAGGGCCGAGATCCTTTCACCGGGAGTGACCCCTTGGACAGAAGTTTGCGTCAGGATAATAACTTCACTATAGTCCATTATTTTTTGCTTTGCATCGCGGTATTCAGTTGGAATATCCTGCACCTCATTCTACGGTGAAAGAGCCGAGATCCCTTCACCGGGAGTGACCTCTTTAGCAAAGGTTTTCGCCTCTATATTTATAACAAGCTATCCGGTTCCTTCAACGATATCAAGTTCATTACATTAAAGGTTTTTCGCCAAAAACCTGCCGTAGCCCTCCGTCATTTCAAATTAGTATTCCTTAGTATTCGTGCTACGTTTGTCGTGCATTGCCGAGGCGTAGTGTTCGGTAGCTCTATAATGCTTTTCTGTCGCATGGATATGTGGATTGGTTAGGACAGTCGTACGGTTATGTTGGCATTGTCAAGGACTCGTACGGGTGGGTTTAACGCAATCAAGATAATGATGGGTTGAACTTGACTAGGACACTTTGATATGTTGGCATTGTTAAGGTCACTTGGGTCTTAGGGGTAAAAACATACATCGGGAGTTTCTAAGGAAACTGAAACTTGCCAGGCATGCGCATACCTTCTAGAGTGTGATAACGTGAGTGGATTCCATCACGTTATCATCCGATGATAGTTGGATCCCGATTCCCACTGATGAGTTGGTTTACTCCTCGGGTGATCCCGACTAAATCTTCTTTCAGGTTTGGAGGTGAATTTGAGGTTACAGTGGGAGGTTTCCTGAATAAATAAATTGATAACCATTCTGATCAAGGCTAGAGTGCACGCATAGTGTTTCTTTTCTCTCTCTCTTTGGAAGCGACCATGACCCGACCCTTGACTATGACTCAGTGACCAAGTTAACCGAACCTTCTTAAAAACACTGGCTTTTAGATTGTCTGAGTTGCAAACCTCATTGCCACTCCTACTTTTACCCTTTTCTCCAGAACACCCCGTATTACTATGAACATCCACTTCCATTGGATAAAACTATCGTATGGTTATATACGAACTCGAAGGAACTTGTTCCAGATTCGAGGATGGTTTCCGGTTCTGGGGAAAATGAATAGGACTATTCAGTTGTCTTTTATCTTTACCTTCTCTTGGGTTGCGAGTGCTCCGTGGATTAGGACGGTACACCTATTATGCAAATTGGACAGTCTTCTTCCAAACCATAGGCAGGTGCCGAACGGTAGGGAATGAAGAAAACTAATTAGCCTAACGATGGTGTACATAAGGTAATAAGTTAAGACAAATAAAAGGATTAGTAAGAGGGCAAAGTAAATTGCGACTGCTATTCACGACCAAACCAAGTATTTCTTCGCCAATCCTACTTCACCTTTGTATTTCTCCAGGATACTCCGTATCACTACGAAGATCCACAGTTATTTGGATACTCCATCGTATGGTTATATACGAACTCGAAGGAACTTGTTCCAGTTCGGGGATGGATTCTGCTTCAGGAGAAATAGGAATAAGGATTTATTCAGTTGTCATTTATCTTTTCCTTCTCTCGGGTTGCGAGTGCTCCAAGGATTAGGACAGTACACCTATTACGCTTATTGGATAGTCTTCTTCCAAACCATAGGCTGGTGCCGAACGGTAAGGAAGGAAGAAAACCATTTAGCCTAAATGGGTGTGCAGAAGGTAATGACTAAAGACATATAAGGGGATTTGGAGAGATGGAAAAGAAATATACGGTTATAGTTGTGAATTTGATAATGGAAGAGGCATTAGTAGGAATACCCGGATACCCCTTTGAAACATTTACATGTTTCAGTTTCACTGTGTATTGTTAAAAGAAAACTGATTTTCCAATTAGCCCTTGCTCCAGGGTATGTATTTACCAGGTTTGATTCTCACATCTATATGGTTTTACAGATGATGAGTGGGAGTAAGTTATTGGGAATTGGGTGATCATCCTCATTATATCGGGATTCGTTGTAATTGGTGATATTTGAGGAAATCGCCTGGGTTGTTTGCCGGACGGCAAATATTTGGTTTTGAATATCCGTTGTTATGCACCAATTTCAAATTGATATATCTGTACGTTTATTTTTATAAAGTGAGATATGACTTTTTGAAATTATGTCCATGACATTTACCTATATGAGTGGATGGTTAGGTAAGGAGCATTAAACAGCGGTGTAATTCTTCTTAACCATAAGTACAGTTTTCAACCTACGACACATGGGGAATGAGTTAATAGACTCAGGGGACTTATACAAAGTATTGTATTTTGTCCAGTGTCCATGAAGACAGAGGGGTTGGTACTAGTACTATATTCTGTTTACTTGTGACTTCTCTGGTTCTTAGACATGTGTTTCGTAGAAATGCAAGGTCTAAGTTTTGAGAAGTTATAGGTATAAGAATAAAGTAGAGAACCAGGTGTTGCAAGTATCATGATTCTTCAAGGTGATAGAAGATATAGATACTTGTGTATGGTATTCAGTTGATAGTAATGATTATGAGAACTTGCTTCTCTTTCAGGTTACTCATAATTGGAAGCACTCATAAGTTGAGTAATGTTGATCGGCCTCTCTCCATTTAGTTGACATGCACTGGAGACAGCTGCGTGATTTGAATCTGGTTCCAATTAAATCAGTGCCTCTGTTTCTATATTGGATATAAAATAGTTCATATCTTAACAATGTTAAGGTACGGTGAGTTGTCCGGCTTATGCTTAAAACCAGATTCTGGATAACTCAAGGCACGTTTCTGTAATGGCTGTTTGTGGGTTGCTCCGGGCTACGATGAGGGTTGACTTTCTACCATCTGGAAGATCAATAGTGATATTGTTCTTGACTCGCCACAGTTTTAATAAAAATGGATTTTTTTTCCAGAAAACAATAGTGGGAGTATGGTAGAACTGGAAGTGATTCCAGAACCGCAAACGATTACTGAAAATTTGATAAGAACCTAAAGATTCGATCTGGTTTGACATTCCATTGGCCACTCCGCAGATATGGTGGGTAACTTCAGGCACTCGAGAGGTACTTCGGTATGCTCAAAGACGGTGACAGAGAGGTTCTTGTTTACCCAGACTTTCCATTGCTGTTGTTCCAGACTGTGAGACCCGGCAGGAGGATGAGTATAGCGTCGTTCTAAACTAGCTTTAGAAGTGTACATGTATATGACTCTGCCAGAGGGTTTTCGTAGTCAGTAGGAGCAGCGGAATTATAGTGGACAAGTAGCTTATGTCTATTTATGGACTAAAGCAGATATAGCGGAGATAGATCATCTATTTCTGATGTGACAGTCATAGGTTTGACTTCATCAGAATAGGGGATGGATCTGTTAAGAAGGTAGCAGGGTGTGATGTCCTGGTATATGGATGATATACACAGAGTAGGAAGTGAAATTTCTATACTACGATCGGTTATACTTTAGTTGTCACACAGTAGTTTCTCCACATAGGATATGGATATTATATCAGATAATCTGGTTACTAGATCTATAGTTTTAGATCTAGATTTGGGTAGTTTCCCAATTTGGGTACTTAGACAGCATTCTAAAGGTGTTTTAGAATGGACGACTCCAGGCATGGTAGTGTACCTACAGGTGATGGAGTCACCCTCTCTAATGGTGTCTTACAGACTAAAGGGGAGAGGGATGTGCATGATTGGCAGATCACTTGCTTAGGCAATTGAGTCAATCATGAGATGTCAAGTACCACACCAGATGTTGTTTTTGCACGAGATGCAGTAAGTTGATATTAATCCTATCCTGGAGAGACATTCGGAAGCAGTTTTAGAACATAAGTGGATGTTCTAGGGATATGATAACAACAGCCTCTTTTAGGAGACAATTATCATTCTAGGCTTCCAAGGTGACCTAGATGACAGAGTGACTGTCAGAGTTATAGTTCTTCCTCTGACGAGGGGCAGTGGTTTTGGACAGGTGGTCCAAGCGGATACTGAGGGAGGTATGGCGCAAGATACTGATTAAGTTCAGTTGACGATACAGTCTAAAAAGTTTGGATTTGGAGTTCATTTATGAACTAGGTCCCATCAGATATCCAGACATATTCTAAGACAGGTATTGCTCATTTCGGGTGATGGCTTTCTCCGCGAACTTGAGATAATGAGAGACATAGAAAGAAACATCAGGACGGATCCACTCACTGAGGCTATTCCTCGAACGCAATAGTTTTGCAAACGGGCTTTGTGAGAATGATCAGTAGAGGAGTTGGGTGTTCGGTATCACGGGCTGTGAGTATGCGACATCGCAATAATTAGCCTTGAGTGCAAGTGGGAGATTGTTGGATATAGTGCCCTCAGAGTCAATTATTAGATCGCAGGCACGTGATTGCAATGATTGAGGGAGGACCTATACCGGTAGGACAGTCTTACTCGAGAGGTTTGTATACTATCTGGTTTGTCTTTATCATCGTGTACATGTTTTAGGTGACATTGTTGTTCACTATTACACATTGATAGAGAATAATATGCTAGCATGGTTTGTCTTTATCATCGTGTACTGCTTTAGGTGACCTTACAGGTCGCTATTACACGTTGATAGAGCCCTTAGGATTCTTGCTTGACTACTAGCAGTATGATGGCGATCATATTCGTGAGAGTTAGGTAGTCTATAAGCACATCCTTAAAGTGGTCCCTAGTCGTGGGAGTTTTCGAGACTGGGCATCGATACTCCATTAGTAGACTAGTGTATACAGTCGAGGCCCCGGCGAGGGGCGGTGGCCGGTCTCACAAGCCATTGGTGTCAGTTGGATCACCTAAGATGTATACAGGTGCTGATTGTGTTATGAGTACACCGGACAGGACTCGCCGGGAACATGCTAGTTGGTATTATACCTGACATCAGATAGCAGTTCCCTAGTGACATGTGTACAGGTTAGTTCATCGACCTGAGATCGTCATTTGTCCCATGTGAGTTCCCACTGTGCTTTGATTACTACCCTACCACGGCTCAAAGGAGTCGTACAAACAGGTTTTAGTTGGGTACAGTCCCGAGCCACATGGAGGCCGTGAGCGGATTGGCATGTAGGGTTCCTAGGCACTCATACAAGGGTCTATAAGGCATAAACCATGCCCGATTTAAAATTTAGACGTGCCGAACAACCCAAAGCCGGGATCTTTGCTAGATAATTAGGGTTTCACATGCAAGTAAACATCTTTACAACTAAGAGTGAGGGATTACAACCTTTGTAGTCTGCTCCTTCGCTTCATAAGCTCCGAGTAGAAGTCCCTTCGCCGCGATCCATGATCTCCCGGACTCAAGAGAGGCTCCATGACCCGAATGATCCATGCTAGCATGTAGTCTTCCTTTTCTCCGATGATCTACCTCGAAGTTTCTATAACTCAAGATCTCTCTCTCTAATGAGGTGAACACCCTAATCTAATTGGCTAGATTGGATGAGGATTATGGAGTAGTATTTGTGCTCTCTTTTTATATCAAATTCTCACTTTAATTCATCACCTAAAGAAAACCTAGAAAGCTTTTTCAAAGCTCAAGCAAGAAGAAGAAGAAGGAAAATCCTTTTGTGATGAATAATGAAAAATATCATAATGATTAATAATGCAACCATGGTTGAATATGAAGAGGCTAACCATTGTAGAGACTTAACCTAGGGTGAAGGGTTTGGGTTGGGTTAGAAATATCTAGCAAAAATATCTAGCATAATATCTTTACTAGAAACAAACTAAAAGCTTCTAGAAGCTACAAGAAAAAGCTAACCCAAATCAAACCCTAACTAGGTTTAATTTCCACTATACATGTTCCATTAGTAATCATATCATGTTACAATATTATATATCACATATATAATATATATTTGTAACAAAAGAAAATAATACAATTAACATATATCACATATATATCAATGTATTATCCGGTGAGAAAATGAATCAATAAAGTGAGCCAATATTAGATAATGTAATTTAATATATCACATATATAATTATACATTAAATTATTGTATCAACACTTGATCCGACAATCCGGCTATATCGAATATAATCGACTAATATATCATGTACCGATTCATCGAATCAATACTTGATCCGATGACCCGGCTCATACCAAAATATCGTGAGAATATAATACGGTATCTCATATCGTATTATCCTCGGTCCTGCACATATCACATATGTGCTCCTACTCCGTTTTGCCTGAGTCAAGAAACCTCTGTGCAGGACTCTAAAGAATCGTCAATACGCCGGTAGCAGGTGATGATCATATCAAACACCCACAAGCTGCAAGCGGTCAGCTAAACGTAACAGCCACCCAGGTATTGAGCGATCAGAAGATCAACAAGTAAGCCTGTACATTCTCCTGTGAATCCAATCAGTAACACTCCCGTACAGTCCCGTCTCTTCGTCTGATATGTTGCATATCTAGTCTAGGGGTGGTATACGTCAGACCCCAGTAACCGATAAGTCGTGTCGATGTGAGGCTCATAACAGGTCGAGAACCTACTGATAACACTTACCAGCAGTACTCAATATCCACCTTGGCCAGGGACTTCCGGTTATAGCCAATCGAACACAGCACAACATCAACTCCCTATACCGGGAGAGACGAATCCCCTCTTATCGCTCATTGCCTCCATGTGATTCGGGACTGTACCCAAAAGCCACCGTTTTGCACGCCCTCTTGGACATGGTAAGGTGGAAATCAAGCACAGTGGGAATCACACAAGACTCTATGACGATCTCGGGTCTACAGACTAACCTGGACCAGTGTCACCAGAGAACTGCCATCTGACGTGAGGTATAATACCATCTGGGAGTTCTCGGCGAGTCCGTCCAGTGTACCCAGTCTCCACTGAGCACCCGTACACCATCTTTGATGTCAAACACTGATGGATATGGGATCATCCATCGCCCATCATATGGGTCAAGATGCGTATACGCTAGTTTACTCTGGTGTATCGATGCCCTGTCTTGATACACCCTCGACTAGGAATAGTTGTAGGATGTACTCGTCGACTACCGTGGCCCCACTAGTATGATCTCATCATAGTCTCAGTAGTCGAGTACATATCCTAAGGGCTTTATCAACATGTGAGAGTAAGACGGTAAACTAATATAAGTCAACATGTTAAGATAAAGAGAAACCAAATAGCATACTATCATGACGAGCAAGAAAGTCCTCTCTATATATATCCAAGCATCCATTATAATATACATCATATGTACAACAATGGCCTTTGGGGCATATATATAACTAACAATCTCCCACTTGCACTAAGGCCAGCTGTTGTAGTATCTCATACCTAGCATCCCGAATAATCTCTCAAACTGTATCTGGGGAATGGCCTTCGTTAGTGGATCCGAGGTGTTGTCCTTCGTATCAACTCTCCTGACCTCGATCTCCCGGCGATCAACTATCTCCCTGATCAGGTGATACCGCCTCAGAATATGTCTGGACTTCTGATGGGACCTGGGTTCCTTGGCCAAAGCCACTGCTCCATTGTTATCGCAATACAAAGGTATTGGATGCTCATTGGATGGAACTACACCAAGTTCAATAATGAGCTTCTTTATCCAGACAGCCTCTTTGACAGCATCGTTGGCTGCGATGTATTCAGCCTCCATCGTTGAGTCTGCAACGGTATCCTGTTTGGAACTTTTCCAACATACCGCACCTCCATTGAGGGTAAAGACAAATCCCGAGTGTGACTTAGAGTCGTCCTTATCACTTTGGAAGCTGGAATCGGTAAAGGACTCCACTTGGAGTTCTCCGTTACCATACACCAAGAACATCTCTTTAGTCCTTCGCAAGTACTTGAGAATGTTCTTCACAGCTGTCCAGTGACTCTCTCCAGGATCTGCATGATACCGACTCACTACACTTAGTGAGTGTGCTACATCGGGTCTCGTACATAGCATCGCATACATGATAGAGCCTACTGCCGAAGCATAGGGTATCCCTTGCATGCGAGCTCTTTCCAAATCAGTCTTGGGAGACATCTCTTTGGAAAGAGTGAGTCCAGAGATTGTGGGTAGATTCCCACGCTTGGATTCTTCAATACTAAACCTCTTTAGTATGGTGTCAATGTACCTGGATTTGGACAATCCCAATATCCGTTTAGATCTATCTCTATAGATCATAATTCCTAGTATGCAGGAGGCATCACTTAGATCTTTCATTGAGAATCTTTATGATAAGAAGAGCTTGACTGATTGCAGCATATGAACATCATTTCTATCAAGAGTATGTCATCGACGTACAATACGAGAAAGACAACCTTACTCTCTGCAGCCTTCTTATAAATACAAGGTTCATCTACGTTTTTGATGAAGTCAAACTCTTTGACTACAACATCAAAGCAGATGTTCCAACTCTGCGATGATTGCTTTAACCCATAAATGGATTTAAGCAGCTTGCACATCTTTCCGCTGCTCCCACTGTCTACGAAGCCCTCTGGCTGAGTCATGTACACGCACTATTCTAAATCATCATTTAGAAAGGCGGTCTTAACATCCATTTGCCAGATTTCGTAATCATGGTATGCAGCAATGGCAAGTAAGATCCGGATGGACTTAAGCATAGCCACTGGGGAAAAGGTTTCGTCATAATCCACACCTGGTCGTTGACGAAAACCCTTTGCAACAAGTCTAGCTTTGAAAGTCTCAACTTTTCCATCTACACCAATTTTCCTTTTAAAGATCCATTTGCTCCCAATGGGTTTTACCCCTTCAGGAGCAACTTCCAAAGTCCATACTTTGTTGGTGTACATGGATTCCATCTTAGAACGCATTGCATCCAGCCATTTCACAGAGTCACCACTCGTGATGGCCTGCTCGAAACTAGTTGGGTCGTCATCTTCCATGATGCAATTCTCGCTCCCACCATCAATGAGAAAACCGTAGTATCTCTCATGTGGATGAGAAACCCTACTAGATCGGCGGAGAGGCTGGGGTTCGTCGGGAACTACTGAATCCTCTGGTTCCACTAAATCTTCAGTTGCAGTTTGTGTCGCTGGAACTTCTTCCACCTCTACCTCTTTGCCACTAATTTCTTTTGCAAGAAATTCCTTTTCTAAAAAGGTGGCATATTGGGAAACAAACATTTTTTGTTCTTCAGCGTGGTAGAAAAAATATCCTTGGGAATTCTTGGGATATCCCACAAACTTACAAAGAACTGATCGTGCCTCTAGTTTGTCCGGATTTTGCCTTTTGACATAGGCCGGACAACCCCATATCTTAACTCGTTTAAGATACGGTCTCTTCCCACTCCATATCTCATATGGTGTGGTAGGTACAGATTTAGATGGAATTTGATTCAATAGGTATGCTGCTGTCTCAAGTGCATAACCCCAGAAGGAAATAGGCAACTCAGGAGTGCTCATCATAGAGCGCACCATATCTAATTCGGTGCGATTCCTCCGCTCCAATACACCGTTGTGCTGTGGTGTATAAGAAGGAGTAAGCTGAGAGAGAATCCCATTCTCTTTTAGATAGCTAGCAAGTCATTGCTCAAGTATTCTCCTCCTCGATCAGATCGAAGGATCTTAATACTTTTGCCCGTTTGGTTCTCTACTTCGTGCTTATATTCTCTGAATTTCTCAAAAGCTTCAGACTTGTGTTTCATCAGGAACACATGTACGAATCTTGAGAGATCGTCAGTGAATGTAATGAAGTAAGAAGAACCGTTCCTGGCATATGTAGACATGGGACCGCATACATCACTATGTACCAGTCCTAAGAGTTCCGTAACTCTTGCTCCGTGTCCACTAAACGGAGTTTTGGTCATTTTCCCTTTGAGACATGAATGGCAAGTATCATAAGATGATAATTCGAACGGATTTAAATATCCATCCTTATGTAACTTAGCTAGCCGTGTTGTATTGATATGACCAAGTCTACAATGCCACAAGAAGGATTTGTTAATTTCTGAACTCTTCCTCTTGTGTGTGTTTTGTATATTAAGGACTGTATTTTGATTGAGAATAAATATGCCATTATGTAACGAGCCTGATCCAATCAACTTTTGATCTAGGAAGATGTTCATAACATTATCCTGTACTACAAAATTATATCCTTCTTTACTTAATAAAAAAACTGATATAATGTTGCACATCATGTTCGGTATATAATAGCACTCGTTCAGAATCAATGTATTACTACTTGGTAATACAAGGTGATATTCGCCAACTGCTTTGGCTGCAATACTTGCACCATTCCCTACTTGTACGGAATGATCACCCTTTCCCAGTTCTCTACCTTTACGTAGCCCACGTAACAATTTACATATGTGGGATCCTGATCCGGTATCTAATACCCATGATGTAGGATGAACTGAGAAACAGTTCTCAATAACTAACACACCCGAAGAAGATGCATCAGCATGCCTGTTCTTCGTTTGGCCGGCGTGAGAATCCAGATTTTCTCCTGTTTCCTGCTCAGTCTTATAACTCTTATAAGAAAGAACGGGATCAACGATCCCCTGCTCAGTATAATAAGCAGGTTCAGTCAATACATCCATATTTTTATCTTGATTAAGTCCTGACATGGTCGCTACCTGGAGAGAGAGAGAAGGAAACACTTTAGCGTATGCTCTTGCAAGATTAGATTGGTTATTATCTTATCTAATCAGGATGTCTCCCACTTTTTTTTTTTATCAAATCTTCCTTCAAACCCTAAAAGGTAAGATTAGCCGGGATTAATTACACCCTACAATTTCGTCAATCTTTCAGCCAGATCAGTGTTGGTACTTGAGGGAGGTTCCTCGTGCTTTCGCACGGACCTAATTAAAATAAATCTCGTCTTCCCAGAGGCTTAACCCTGTTAACACCTTTCTAGACACCTACTTGATCGGCTAATTGTCCTGTGTAAAATTCTCTCAGGAGTAACTCTTACTCGCAGTGGGTATCAGGATCCAACTGTCTCATAGGAAGTATGCAATCTCATTGCAAATTTCAAGAAATTCCCGATAATACTTTTTCCCCTAGCAACTTATGACCTTAACATAGTCAACAAATCATAATTGCTAGCCAAGTTCAACCCGTCATTTCCCGATTGAATTAAACCCACCTGCATGACCCTTAACATAGTCAACAAAGTCGTACAACTACCCTAATCCAATTACATCTCATGTTTTAATAGATAAGCACTAAATAGCTACCGCACACTACGCCTTAACATAGTCAACAAACGTAGCACGAATACTAAGTAGTATTTATCTGAAATGACGGAGGGCTACGCAGGTTTTTCAAAAAACCATGAGCGTAATGAACTTGATATCGTTGTAGAAACAAGTGATTTTGAAAAAGAGTGTTTTTGAGGCTTTTCCAGTTTCGCTAAAGATGTCACTCCCGGTGAAGGGATCTCGGCTCTTTCCCCATCGAATAAGGTGCAGGGTATATCATATATACCGTGGTGCAAAGCAAGAACTATTTAAGCTGTCAAAAACTAAACCGTGAGTTTGTAGCATCTGCCAGTTTTGCTAAAGAGGTCACTTCCGGTGAAGGGATCTCGGCTCTTTCCTCATCGAATAAGGTGCAGGGTATATCATATATACCGCTGTCCAAAGCAAGACTGTAGCTACCTTTTTATAAAGTTTTGATTCTACAACATCTTTTAGGTTTCTTTTCTTTTTATTAATCTCATTAATATATCCCATCAGCTTATGCTTCCTAAGCATCACAGTAGAAACGAAAGCAGTAATATTTATATATCAGCATATATATATAGTATAAGTATTCATCTCAGGCAGTAATATGATCTCATCACAGAACATTGCAGCAGAGGAACATATATGAAATATTGGATATACTAGGATGTCCGTGTTTTAATACGAGCCTGTATAAAACACGGATTCCATGGTCGCGATGAATAGCCAAACCCACATCCCTAGACCCCTACGAGAGCGGTAAGTAACACTGGCAATTCTAGGGTTAGGAGACCCGGTCTCGACTCCTCGAGATGGCCTCCCACTGGACCCTAGAACCCAGTTACTTGTGCTCCCCTCTTTGTGTCTAGCTAATGCGGAAAAGTAAATAATATACACTGGTGACATCAACCTCATCCCAGAAGTGCCCCAATAAAAGAATATTACATATAAATGAATTTTACATGAATGAAAATAAAAACCCTCATCTCGCATAAAACCCCCGGCTATTCAGAACACGACGATCCAATATAACATATCACAGCAATACATAATATCTCATATCATCAACGTAAGTAAGTATGCATACACCGATCGTCGTTGATGTATAACAACGAAAACCGGCAATACAACTACATACTACACTTACGGTCACAGAAAAGAAAGTGTAAAACTACAACATTTGGAATCCACAATCTCGTTAGACATCGTAAATCCGAAATATCACATACTTCGCATTTCATGCCTAATTATATGAATTCCACATACTGTATCACATTCTAGATAAATAGACAGTATTAAACTTTCCGATCGAATAATCAAATACCCAAGATTTCCTAAATAGCTCAACACTTGAGCGGAATTCAAAAAATCCCAGAATATGTCACAGTACCAATGGTCCAGCCGTAGAAGGGTCAAGCCAATGCCTCACATGTGGCAACGCCGTACTGCCCCAAACCCTAAGGTTCAGAGGCGGTTCAGAGGCGGTTCAGACGGTCACATAATCGAGTTAAGGTTTGTGTTCTTCTAGAGGGTCCACTGCGTTACTTGCACGTTTTTCCGAAAGATTTAAACTCAAGAAAAATTCAACACTCGAAATTTTTTCGTGTCGGGAAAAAATGAGTTAATAATATCCGTTCGAACATTTTAACAGTTTCTAAATTATCCGGAAAACAGAATGAAATTAAACTTTCCGATCGAATCAACGAATTCAAAATAATCCCCAGAACACTCAACACTTGAGTTAGATTAAAAATACCCAGAAGAATGTATAAGTACCTACGGATATTACTGCACAAAACACTAACCCTAATTCTACTGTTCCGCCGCGGAACCGCCGCGCAAGCAAGGTATTGCCGCGGTTCCGTGGCTCTTTAGTGGAATTAGGATGTCGTGTTTTACAGTAACTCTTAGAATTCCCTGCAGATTTTTTCAGTATTTTAATGCAGAAAAAATCACATATTTAAAAAATTTCCAGAGAGGGGGTCATTTTCGATGTTTCGGGGTTCGATCGGAGTTTTAACTTTGTATACACGTCGCTTAATGCTCTATCTTGGCTGTGATACCACTGTAGGGTTCCTAGGCACTCATACAAGGGTCTATAAGGCATCAACCATGCCCGATTTAAAATTTAGACGTGCCGAACAACCCAAAGCCGGAATCTTTGCTAGATAATTAGGGTTTCACATGCTAGTAAATATCTTTACAACTAAGAGTGAGCGATTACAACCTTTGTAATACGCTCCTTCGCTTCATAAGATCCGAGTAGAAGTCCCTTCGCCGCGATCCATGTTCTCCCGGACTCAAGAGAGGCTCCACGACCCGAATGATCCATGCTAGCTTGTAGTCTTCTTTTTCTCCGATGATCTACCTCGAAGTTTCTATAACTCAAGCTCTCTCTCTCTAATGAGGTGAACACCCTGATCTAATTGGTTAGATTGGATGAGGATGATGGAGTAGTATTTGTGCTCTCTTTTTATATCAAATTCTCACTTTAATTCATCACCTAAAGAAAACCTAGAAAGCTTTTTCAAAGCTCAAGCAAGAAGAAGAAGAAGGAAAATCCTTTTGTGATGAATAATGAAAAATATCATAATGATTAATAATGCAACCATAGTTGAATATGAAGAGGCTAACCATTGAAGAGACTTAACCTGGGGTGAAGGGTTTGGATTGGGTTAGAAATATCTAGCAAAAATATCTAGCATAATATCTTTGCTAGAAACAAACTAAAAGCTTCTAGAAGCTACAAGAAAAAGCTAACCCAAATAAAACCCTAACTAGGTTTAATCTCCACTATACATGTTGCATTAGTAATCATATCATGTTACAATATTATATATCACATATATAATATATATTTGTAACAAAAGAAAATAATACAATTAACATATATCGTATATATATCAATGTATTATCCGGTGAGAAAATGAATCAATAAAGTGTGCCAATATTAGATAATGTAATGTAATATATCACATATATAATTATACATTAAATTATCGAATCAACACTTGATCCAACAATCCGGTTTTATCGAATATAACCGACTAATATATCATGTATCGATTCATCGAATCAACACTTGATCCGATGACCCGGCTCATACCAAAATATCGTGATAATATAATAAGGTATCTCATATCGTATTATCCTCGGTCCTGCACATATCACATATGTGCTCCTACTCCGTTTTGCCTGAGTCAAGAAACCTCTGTGGAGGACTCTAAAGAATCGTCAATACGCCGGTAGCAGGTGATGATCATATCAAAGACCCACAAGCTGCAAGCGGTCAGCTAAACGTAACAGCCACCCAGGTATTAAGCGATCAGAAGATCAACAAGCAAGCCTGTACATTCTCCTGTGAATCCAATCAGTAACACTCCCGTACAGTCCGGTCTCTTCGTCTGATATGTTGCATATCTAGTCTAGGGGTGGTATACGTCAGACCCTAGTAACCGATAAGTCATGTCGATATGAGGCTCATAACAGGTCAAGAACCTATTGATAACACTTACCAGCAGTACTCAATATCCGCCCTGGCCAGGCACTTCCAGTTATAGCCAATCGAACACAGCACAACATCAACTCCATATACCAAGAGAGACGAATCCCCTCCTATCGCTCATTGCCTCCATGTGATTCGGGACTGTACCCAAAAGCCACCGTTTTGCACGACCTCTTGTACGTGGTAAGGTGGAAATCAAAGCACAGTGGGAATCACACAAGACTCTATGACGATCTCGGGTCTACAGACTAACCTGTACCAGTGTTACCAGAGAACTGCCATCTGACGTGAGGTATAATACCATCTGAGAGTTCTCGGCTAGTCCGTCCAGTGTACCCAGTCTCCACTGAGCACCCATACACCATCTTTGATGTCAAACACCGATGGATATGGGATCATCCATCGCCCATCATATGGGTCAAGATGCGTATACGCTAGTCTACTCTGGTGTATCGATGCCCTGTCTCGATACACCCTCGACTAGAAACAGTTGTAGGATGTACTCGTCGACTACCGTGGCCCCACTAGTATGATCTCATCATAGTCCCAGTAGTCGAGTACATATCCTAAGGGCTTTATCAACATGTGAGAGTAAGACAGTAAACTAATATAAGTCAACATCATAAGATATAGAGAAACCAAATAGCATACTATTATGACGAGCAAGAAAGTCCTCTCTATATATATCCAAGCATCCATTATAATATACATCATATGTACAACAATGGCCTCTAAGGCATATATATAACTAACACGGCAGGGGTTTCGTCTCTCCCGGTATTGGGGGTGAGGTCGCGCTGTGTCTAGGAGAGCCATTACATGAAGTCCTTGGCCAAGGCAGGAGATTTACTGGTAGCTATTCCAGTTGTATCTCAGGGTGTTCTAGGCTACACTCCGACACGACTTGTACCGCTTTTGGGGGTCTGACTTTTACCAACCCCCTAGGCCCGCCATGCGATGCTCATAGACGAACTGACCGGACTGTATGGATATTGTCACTGACAGGCTCAGTAGGGTGTCAGGATGTGTTCGCTCATCGACCTCTCTTTTGGTCAATACCTGGTAGCCCGTTACGTACGACTAGTACCTCTGACTTGCTAGTGGTTAAATCCACAGCCAAAGTATTGACGAGTCTTTAGAGTCCCCCCACAGACAGTTTTCAAGTTTCGGGCGAAACGTTATAGAGGCCGTATGATATATGGCAGGGTTCGATCTTATACGTGCGGTAGTGCACGGATCATGATCGGACGGATCATACTAGTGGTCTTTGGTTTAAGCCGGATCCTAGTATTAGATTTGTTGGATTAGTTTAGTCTCATCGTATTCGTATTCAGTCGGAATGCGGATGCAGGTATGTATATACAGGTGAGGGGTATCCTTGTGATCCGTCACGAGTTTACTTTAGATGTTGCCGTATCTTTTTATTGTTGCAAACATTTGGATTAATGTTTGCATATGGAAATTATGAGCTAGAAATCATCATTTTGTGCATTTAATGTGACATAGACTTCATCAGTGACTCATGGTCTCTTTTATTGTGCTAATGTCACATTATTTGATGGATTTGAGTCTTGATATGATAAGGAGAGAGAGAGGGGCTTCCATGATATGGTTTTGGTCTTGTATTTTTCATAGAACACTCTCTCTTTTTATCATAAGAACACAACACAAAAGAAAAGGCTTCTTCTTCTTCTTCTTCTTCTTCCTCTAGCTCACAACCTCCATTAATGGCATCATCTCTAACCTCCATCCATACACTCTCATGTGATGAGAATCAATGGATGCTCGAGACAAAGTGATCACACACATTTTCTACATCGCCTTGGACACGTCGGCTAGCGAACTTCATGCCCGAGTTGCTTCGGACGAAGCGGGAGCCCGTAAAAAGACTCGAAGATGTGGTGCCTTTTCCGACGAGGAGATCGAGACCGGAGATGCCGCGAGGAGCTTGGGATGGTGTCCAAAGACCGAAGGGCACGGATCGATCGGTATAGATTTCCAACCCTCTCTCTAGTTGCTAGTTATAGGTTAATGGTTCGATCCGGGATTAAAGTCTGCGATAGCGCCGCTTTCTAGTTTTGAAAAAGTTTTCGTTTCCGCATTTTGGCCTCGGACAGACGGCCGGGGCGCTACCGTAGACTTGCATTATGAAAGGAAAACATGTTAAAACTTTGTATATCCTTCAGAGTAGTATAGTGATATGTACTGCAGCTTTATCATCATTCGTCGATTCAGTTTCAGACGCAACTCGTCTTTGGCATATGCGGATAGGGCATATGAGTGAGAGGGGACTTGATATATTGAGCAAGCAAGGGTTTCTTTGTGGCCAGAAAACATCCGAGCTCGATTTTTGCGAGCATTGTGCGCTTTAAAAACAACACAGGGTTTCTTTTGGTAAAGATGTTCACAGAACCAAAGGTGCCTTAAACTACATATATTCAGATGTTTGGGGTCCCTCTCAGGGTCCATCGAAAGGTGGAGCTCGATATCTTTTGACGTTGATCGATAATTTTTTCAGAAAAGTTTGGGTGTATCCTTTGAAGCATAAAAGCGATGTGTTTGCTACTTTCAAGCAATGAAAGGTTATGATCGAAAAGCAAACATGCAAGAAAGTGAAGTACCTCAGAACCAACAATGGGATGGAATTATGTTCCAATGAGTTCGATCAATTCTGCAAAAAAGAAGGCATCGTGCGGCATCATACAGTTCGAGAAACACCACAGCAAAATGGCGTTCCCGAGCGAATGAACAAAACTCTTTTGGAGAGAGCTCGATGCATGCTATTTAATGCTGGTTTATCGAAAATATTTTGGGCCGAGGCGATTAACATAACTTGTTACTTGGTTAATCGATCTCCTTCTACAACGATCAATTTCAAAACTTCTGAAGAAGTATAGTCTGATAATCCCGCTAATTTTTCGCATTTAAAAATATTTGGTTGTCCTGCTTATTTTTATATTAATGATGTTAAGCTTGAACCTGGGACAAAGTAAGCTATATTTCTTGGTAATCCTAGTGGGGTTAAAGGATATAGGCTTTGGTATCCTTATCCTAAATCACCTAAATTTATTATTAGTATAAATGATACTTTTGATGAAAATTCCATGATCCGAGAAATGATTTTGTTGAGTACAGGTTTAGGAGAGAAAATCAACGAGCAAGTGGAGTTAGAGAGTTCAACTCTACTGCAAGCGCGTGATAGCGCTCAAGTTGAACCAGATGATACTGTACAAGGTTCAACTCTAGCTGATGATACACCTCAAGAATAACAATACAGTATTGACACCGGAAGAGAGACAAGACAGATTCGACCACCACCGCGATATGCTCATATGCAGATATGGTGGCTTATTCCTTAAGCATGACAGATTCCATTGAGATTCCAGAGCCTTCTACCAACAAGAAGGCTATTAGCAACAATGAAGCCGGGTAGTGGACCACAACAATGACCGAAGAGATTGAGTCACTTCATAAGAACCAAAATCTGGATCTAGTGAAACCAACGAAAGAAAAGAAAATCGTTGGTTGCAGATGAGTCTTTAAGAAAAAGGAACTCTAGGGGCAGAGTCTATAACGCACAAAGCACGTTTAGTAGCGAAAGATTATAGTCAAAAAGAGGGTGTCGACTATAATGATATTTTTTCTTCAATTGTGAAGCACACCTCTATTCGCGTGTTGTTTTCTATGGTTGTTTGGTTCAATTTAGAGCTCGAGAAACATGTTGTGAAAACAACTTTTCTGCATGATGAGCTTGAAGGGCAAGTCTTTATGCATTAGCTAGAGGGGTTCGTTGTTGAGGGAAAAGAAGATCATGTTTGTAGACTACAGAAATCTTTGTACGGTCTAAAGCAGACTTCGAAACGATGGTATTTGTTGGGTTATGTCAGCGGCCCGGCCATCAAACCGTGGCCAAATGCGGAACAAATTTTTTCTAAACTGGCGCTAACGGAACCCGATTCTACGGATCGACCATTAACTCTAGACTTGCAATATGTAAAGGAGTTTAGAATGGTTATACCGAATGATTCGTGTCCTTTGGTCTTTAACCTCCTTCCCAAGCTCCTAGTGGCCACCATGATCATGCTTGATCTCTGGTCTCCCCTCATCGATGATGATCCACCTGAGGATTTGTAGTTCGAGCTCCAACCTCATAACCGAGGTAACTCGGATACCTAGTTCGCTAAACTGGATATCCAAGATGAAGTAGAGAGAATGAATGATTAGTTTGTCTTAAGATACCCTAGGTTTCTCAACACATGAGACTTGTAGGGTGGAGGTAGAAGAAGATGCCATGAGGATGAGAGTGTGAAGAAAACTCAAGTGAAGAAAATGGCTAAGTGTTGTGAGAGATAAAGAATGAAGCATGCTAGAAAAAATATATCCATTCTTTACAAATATCTCACAACACAAACTAAATATCAAGTATGCTAGAATAGTGTCCCATGAGTCACTACATGAGTCACCACAATGAGTCACCACAAAGCATGCCATCAATTTAATGCCAAGCATGACTCATCCTCCACCTTATTAACCATTTCTTACTAAATGGTTCAAACTAAATGAGGTGTAATCTTCTAGAAGCAATCTTGTAATAAATTACCAGAATACCCCTCGTCCGTATATACATACCTGCATCCGTATTCCGACAAAATAAGAATACTATGAGACAAAAATAATCCAACAATATAGTACTAGAATCCGTCTTAAACCAAAGCCACTAGAATTATCTGTCTGAATCATGATACGTGCACAAGTGCACGTATATGATCGAACCCTGCCGTAAAACCATACGACCTCTACATTGTTTCACCCGAAGCAGGGAAACCCTTTGTGTGGGACTCTGAAGACTCGTCAATACGCTGGCAGTGGATTTAACCATAAGCACGTCAGCGTCACTAGCTGTACGTAACGGTTACCTAGGTATTGAGCGAAAGGGAGGCCTATGAGCAAACTCATCCTGAAACCCCTACTGAGCCTGACAGTGACAATATCCGTACAGTCCGGTCCGTTCGTCTATGAGTATCGCATATCGAGTCTAGAGGGTGGATAAAGTCACACCCGTAATAACGTGACATATAGTGTCGGTATGAAACCCATCACCACCTGAGAAACTACCGATCCTAGATCAGTAATTCTCTTCCACCTTGGCCGAGGATTTCTAGTGATGGCCATCCATGCACAACACGACATCAATCCTCAATACCGGGAGAGACGAATCCCCGACGATCCGCTCACTGCCTCCATGTGGTTCGGGACTGTACCCAACTAAAACCTGTTGATATAGTGGATGCTTGGACATATATATAGAGGATTTTCTTGCTCGACATGATAGTATATTATCTGGTTACATTTATTTTAACATGTAGACTGGTATCTTTATATTGTCTGTCTCTTACATGTTGATAAAGCCTTTAGGATATGTACTTGACTACCATGATTATGATGAGATCATACTAGTGGGGCTAGGGTGGTCCAAAAGTACATCCTTTAAGTGTTCCTAGTCGAAGGGATATCGAGACTAGGGCATCGATATTCCAGAGTAGACTAGTGTGTACATTTCTTTTCCCTTAGAGGGCGATGGCTGATCCCACAGCCATTGGTGTATGAAATCAAAGTTTGTATACAAGAACTCACTAGAGAATGGGTACACCGAACGGACTCGCCGAGGACTCCTAGTTGGTATTATACCTATCGTCAGATAGCAGTCCTCTGGTGATACTGGTACAAGTTAGTTTGTAGACCCGAGATCATCATAGAGTCTTGTGTGGCTCCCACTGTGCTTTGATTTCCTCCCTACCATGCTCAAGAGGAGTTGTGCAAACAGGTGGATTTTGGGTACAGTCTCGAGTCACATGGAGGCAATGAGCGATAGGAAGGGTTTCGTCTCTCCCGATATTGGGGGTTGATATTGCGCAATGATCGATTGGCTATAACTAGAAGTCCATGGCCAGGGCTGCTGCTGAGATTTACTGATAAGAGTTATCAGTAGTTTCTCGAACCGTTATAAGCCAGACATATGCATGACT
This sequence comes from Agapanthus africanus, assembly GCA_030015575.1. Taxonomy (NCBI): domain Eukaryota; kingdom Viridiplantae; phylum Streptophyta; class Magnoliopsida; order Asparagales; family Amaryllidaceae; genus Agapanthus; species Agapanthus africanus. Next base: position 702,528,928 of record JASDDO010000024.1, on the reverse strand, counting down.
TATCACGTTACTGGGGTCTGACGTTTACCACCCCTAGACATGATATGCGAAATATCAGACGAAGAGACCGGACTGTACGATAGTGTTACTGATAGGCTTCATGGAGAGTATGAACAAGCTTACTTGTTGATCTTCATATCTCTCAATACCCGGATAGCCATTATGTCCAGCTAGTACCGCTGACGGCTTGTAGGTGACTGATGTGATCATCACCTACTGCTGGCGTATTGACGAGTCTTTAGAGTCCCACACAGAAGTTCCCTGGTTCAAGCGAAATGAAGTAGGACACATGTGATATGTGTGTGGGCCTGATTAAATACGTGTATGTGATACGGTATTATAATCTGACAGTTATTTGTTATCAGTTAGGTTATATGTGATATAACCAGATTATCGAATCAAGTGTTGATTTGATAATGTGATATACAGATAAATGATATTAGTCGGTCATATGTGATATAACCGGATTATTAAATCAAGTGTTGATTTAATAATGTGATATACATTATATTTGATATAATTATATCTTAGCTAATATTATTAGCTCACTAAATATTTTCTTATATATATATATATATATATATATATATATATATATATATATAGCATGGCGCATGAATTCTATTTTGTGAAAATAGAAATGAGGTGGAAATTGGGAGCATGGATGAAGGCATGGGCTTTATTGTTTGTTTATTCATCTTGACTCACTATTCAAGTACGGTTGCAATTTTATATTGCAATAATTCCATGCTTGAATGAGTGAGGGTCAAGGGGTTGCCATTCACTTCATTCATTCTAACACTAGAGCTCTTCTTTAGTTGCTCCAATGGTTGCTCTCTTGCTCTCATCTTCTTCCTCTTCTTCATGCCACCATGGTTCAAGCTTCAACCCTCACATATGATGTGAATCATGAAGCTTGAACACATACTAGTGAGCAAACCAAAACCCCTACTTCACCATCCTACACTTGTCTAGCAATCAAGTATAGCATGTTTCCTACACTAAAAGAGTTTAGTGTAGAGATAGCTTGAGTTGGAGGGACTTCGCGTGGATCATCTTCGGCACGAAGGTCATCGGAGGAAGCTTTTCCAAACCCTCAAGTAGATCTTAGTGAAGTCGCAGGACTACTACGCGGAGCATGTGAAATGAAGGACTCGATCTACGAGGGTATATGTAACATTTCAGAAAATAAAATATTATTTTTAGGAATTTAAATAATTAAATTAATAACTATTATGAATTATTATACAATTATTTGTAAATGGGTTATTTACTAAACTCGATTAGTATTTACTAATTTTGCATTAAATGTGTTATGTGCATGTGACATGCAACATAACATGTTGCATGGGACTTATAATGTTTTTCTTTTGTTGAACCATGCCCAAAATTCCTCATTTGTCTTTATTTATGTTTTGGTTTTAAATAAAAAGATAAAAGAAAAAGGAAATTTTTAAATGGGACATGGGAGGTATGTACTTGGCATAGGAGGAGAGAGAGTGGGGGGAGGGGGGTATTGACCATGGCTCATCACCCATTCTCACTTCACCTCTTCTTCATCTTCTTCATCTCCTTCTCATCTCCCCTCCACCTCCTTCTACCACCTCAAGCCACCCCCAAAACCAAACCAAAAACTTATACCCCATTCACAAAAAATGTGCACAAGCTCACTATAAGGACCATAGTGTGATCAAGTTGCCACTTTGAAGACTTTGAGCAACTCAAGAATATTCTTGAGTTGCCAAATGAGGTATAACCCTACACTCTTGTTTAGAATTTTAGTTTTCTAAATTCATATAATAGTTTTGAGTTGATTAAATAAGGTTTAGTGATCTTGGAAATTTCCAAGATAAGGTTTAAGGTATGATTTGGTTTGTGAAGATGTATTTGAGGTGTAGTGATATTTTACATGACCTTAGAGATTTCTTTTTTGGACCAAAACCGAGACTTGAACCCAAACCATGATCCTAGAATTTTCCCACATCGGTTTTGTGATTTTTTTGAGGTTTACAGGGAATCTGGAGCAACTTGGGAACCTTTTAAGAAAATCAACCAAACCCAGAGACCTAGTTAGACCAATAGGAGACCACCACCAAAAGACGAGACCAAAATTCAAAAGCTAGGCCGGTAGGGGCGGTTACTGTAGCACTATTGGCCGGCCAGATTTTGGCTTCTGATGTTGGGTTTTGGCCTATAGCTCACACTCATAACATAGCCACTGTATTGTTCTTTTTGTCCCAAAATACCTGAGGCAAAATCTGGGAGTGTTTGAGTTAATTATAGCAATGGTTTTCCGATTTCTAAAACATAGATTTAGGCATTTGATTGTGGATTTGGTCGTTGGACGTTTGTACGTCAACGACGAGGGTTTGTGATTGTTTTTGCATTCGTAGGCTATAGGTTCCAACCTATGAGCACTTCGCATGTCTTGTCGGTTTTTGAATCGGATATTGATGCGATACGATATATTTTGTGATATGTAGGCACCCTCACGTGGACTTCGGATATCAAGGAAGAGTGTGGCGTCATCGACTTCGGCAAGCGAGGATCGAGGTGAGTAGATGTATATCTACGGGGGAAGTCGGGTGGATGGCGTATTGCATCCCCGCAATAGTAGAATATGGTATTACTATAACAGTAAGTTTGGATACGATTTGGATACTTAGCGAATATGGTATTTAGAAGATCTTAGGTTAGATTAGGAAGACCTATCCATAGGATGATTACTTTGGTGGCGAATCGCAGGTTATATGTAGACATACACACATACACGTGATTTTGTGTGTGTGTGTGTGTATACATGTATGTGTGTATGTGTGTGTATATATACATATGCATATACACGGGTGATGAGGATAGTATGAGATATGTGGAGATGAGTCGACATGACTGGGCATGATGCCGTGAGACTCTGATAAGTGATTGAGTTGTGATATGAGATATGATATGATATTGTAGTGGATCGTTGGGCGATATGTTTTCATACATACGATAATAAGTGAGTCGATGATATTGGAATGTACGAAACTTTAGAACAGTACCCCTGATCATGATATTGTTCGATGATGATACCATATGAATAATGATGTATATATGATAGTTGACCTGTACCCTCGATTTTGGAGATGCTGTACGATGGATTTTTCCGTACGAGGTATAGATATGATGATTGATCCGCACTCTTGACTCGAGGATTCCATACCATGTATTATAAAGTATGTGACGATATGAGGCTGGATCGCCAACTACTAGGTATATCGACTCGGAATATATGTAGATTTTCTTATCTCTCCAACTAGTTCCTTAGTTTAGTCTCTTAGTTGTTTGGACAGATGCCAGGCTAGGCTCGAGTCATACCTATTTTCAAAACTAACGAATCGTGAGTATTTTCAAAGGACCATCCGAGGGATGCTACGGATTTTTCAAAGGACATATCTTTTCTCAAAAACACCGTAGCCCCTACTTTTCTAAAAACTACAATTCATGCTATTTCAAAACACCAAACCCATATGACTCGTACAACGATATGTATATTGATTAATGTTACGTTTACTATTCCCTTTTCTGTTATATTTATGTTCTCATTGCATTGCATATTTATCACATGTGTTTCTCTAGATATTACGAAGCCCGTCTGTTAGGACACCAGCACCATTACCACTGATGCGCATGTTCCACGTACACTTACTTGCTGGCACACACACCATCAGTAATTGCCTTGTCACGTACACTTTAGAAAATGTTACTTCATTGGTATAACCTGCTAGCTGATAGTTTCACATATTATTAGTACTCTCATATGCTAGTTTAGATGTTACATTCCTTACTTATATACCACATGCATATATATATATATATATATTCTGTATGAAATATTGTGGGTTTTATGCCGGTGTTCACTGCTTATTGACTCTTGATTTTGGGATTTTGGATTTCCATGAGATTTCTGGATTCGGGGGAAAAACCGCAAGAATTTTATAAACTCATTATCATTTTAAAAATGCAAGTTGTGGTTTTCTTGTGATATGATGTGTATAGCGTCCACCATGAGTTTTCTCGGTTCTTGAGCTGTATTTTATACCCGATTCGAGGAGGGGGATGCACCGTCTGCTGGTACATGGTAGACCCGGTGAGGTACCTTGGGGCAAGATGGACGTATTGAGAAGGCGTTGAGCCTGGCAGGGGAGCATTACCTACCGGTGATAGTTGGCGCGGTGGATATCTGGAGGATACCGACAGTAGTATTGGGATATTGAGATATTGAGATATTGAGACATTGAGATGTTGAGATATACGGATTTGGTGTCGATGCTTGACACGGATTTTATGTCGATTCACCGATGATGTTCCGGCTTTATTATACACTATTTTCTTATACCAGATATATCCAGATTTCATGGTTGATTGTTTCATTTATGATGCATTCATACATCAGATATATGACTTGTTGCTGCTTAGTGACACTGACACGAGAACATAGTGTTGGAGATAGTGCCCTCAAAGTCAATTATTGGATCGCAGGTACGTGATTGCAATGATTGAGGCAGGACCTATACCGATATGACAGTCTTGCTCGAGATGATAGTATGCTATCTGGTTTTTCTTTATCATCGTATACATGCTTTAGTTCACTATTGCATGATGATAGAGCCCATAGGATTCTTTCTTGACTACCAGCAGTATGATGGCGATCATGTACGTGGGAGCTGGGGTCTATAAGCACATCCTTAAAAGTGTCCCTAGTCGTGGGAGTTTCGAGACAGGGCATCGATACTCCAGAGTAGACTAGTATATACAGTCGAGACCCCGACGAGGGGCGGTAGCCGGTCTCACAAGCCACTGGTGTCAGTTGGTTCACCTAAGATGTATACAGGTGCTCATTGGGTTATGAGTACACCGGACAGGACTCGCCGGGAACATGCTAGTTGGTATTATACATATCGTCAGATAGCAGTTCCCAAGTGACATGTGTACAGGTTAGTTTGTCGACCTGAGATCGTCATTTGTCTCGTGTGAGTTCCCACTGTGCTTTGATTTATACCCTACCACGCTCAAAGGAGACGTGCAAACAGGTATTTTTTGGGTACAGTCCCGAGCCACATGGAGGCAGTGAGCGGATCGTCGGGGATTCGTCTCTCCCGGTATTGGGGGTTGATGTCGCACAGTGCACGGGTGGCCATCACTAGAAATTCTCGGCCGAGAAAGTGGAGAATTACTGATTTGGATCTGTAGTTTCTCAGATGGTGATGGGCTGCATACCGACACGATTTATCGCGTTATTAGGGGTCTGACTTTATCGACCCCCCTAGACTCGATATGCGATACTCTTTAGACGAACGGACCAGACTGTATATACATTGTCACTGTTAGGTTCAATAGGGTTTATAGATGAGTTCGCTCGTCAGCTTCCCTTCCAATCAATACATAGGCAACCGTTACGTACAGCTCGTACCTCTGACGTGCTAGAGGTTATACCCAGTGCCAGTGGGTTGAAGAGTCATTAGAGTCCCCCAGAGACAGTTTCCCAAGTTCGGGCGAAATGTTGTAGAGGCCATATGGTTTTATGGCAAGGTTCGGGAAATGCACGTGCGTTTTCGCACGTGTCATTTTTCGGGCAGATAATACTGGTCGGTTTTGGTTTAAGCCAGATCCGAGTATTATACTGTGTGGATATAATATTTTTGTCTCAGTTGCATTTTTATTCGGTCGTAGTATAAATGTGGGTATGTTTATACTGATACGGTATCCTGAAATTCGTTTCAGGATCACTTTTGGAAGTTGCCAGTTTCCAGTTTTCTATCACCCGTATTTGACATTCGGTTAAATGCGGATTTATCTTTTCTTCTTGGGTGAGTCATGAGAGTGAGTCATGCTTCTAGAAGGTTCTAGAAGTGGTGATTAGGCTTGTGAGTCATTAGTGCTTTAATGGTTCATTTAATGATATGATGATGTGTTTATATGATTCATTGTATGCATTAAATGTGTTCATACTAGGTGTTTATATGACTCATCCACTTCATTATTGTTATGATCACCACTTGCTCCTACACTCATCCCTTCCTCCTCTTTATATGGCCGGCCCCTCCCCTCCTCTTCACACACACTCTCTCACTTGTTGATTAAAAGATTATGATAGTTTGGATTCATGGAAATTAGATACCTCATTTCTCATTTCACCCGATCCAAAAGGCAACTTCATTAACCGTTCGTCCATAGCCTTAGATGCAATGAGACAAAGTGTTCTACTCATTCTCTACTTCATCTTGGTCGTCTCTTTTGGCAAACTTGACGACCGAGTTGCCTCGGTTTAGAGGCAGGAGCCCGTTTAAAGATCCGTCGACGTGGTGCCACCTGGACGACGAGACTGGAGATTCAGGAGATCGGAGCAGCCGCAACAGAGCGTGGGATGATGGTTGAAGACCGAAGGACTTGGATCGTTCAGTATAACATTTCTACCTAGTTTGTAGTTTGTTAGTTTAGCTTTAATGGTAGATCCGGGTTACGGTACGCGATAGCGCCAGTTTGTAAAAAGTTTTTGTTCCGCATTTGGCGTCTGTTAGACGGCCGGGGCGCTACCGTGGACTTACAGTGGTATCAGAGCCTCACCATTAAGCTATACTAACTTATGCTAACGCGTTTAAAATAACGATCGAACGGATTTTCGAAAACCGCAAATTCCAAATTCTGAGTTTCTGTTAATTTTAAATGATGTCTAAAAATAATTTTGCATATCACAGAAAAGCGTGCAGGGTTTTTTAAGCATACTGGAAAAGGTTGGGCACGTGATCCCATAAGAGCATCGCGGTTCCGCGGTCAAACCCTAGGTTTGACCGCGGAACCGCGGTGCTTTAGTGGGAACAGTGCATCAATTTTTCCCAGAGAGCTTCACTTGGGAAATTGCGGTTTCTGGTACTGTTCATTTGGGCCCAGTTTTTATTACTGTACACCAGTAGTACGTGGGGCCCACTTCGGGAAATTTAGTCGATCGAAATTTTAAACTTGTTAGTATGCAGTATTTACATTATATCTCCGACCGGGAATGTCATTTGATCGGTAAACCGCGTCTGATTGCTATAGTTCTTTTAGACGGGTTTGCGAACGCGACATTCGCGTTGATGTTCTGTATTGCGCTGTATTGTTGCGGATATGTCGTGATGGATAGCAGGGTTCAATGATAGTGCTGTATTGTTGCGGATATGTCGTGATGGATAGCAGGGTTCAATGATAGTGCTGTTTGGATTTATTTGTACATTTGATATTGCAGGGCGAGCGTCCAACATGTGGACTGCCGTCACTGCCTGTTTGTATAATATTCTTTTGGGGCATGACCGGGTTGAGGTCGATGTACCCATTGTACATATTTTTAATTTCTGTACTAGGTTTACCCCGCGACGGAGTGCACGGATAGCCGGGTTCTGGAGGGCAACGGGTCCGTATCTCATGGCTTTGAGAGGCAGAGGGACCTCACTCTAGAATCGGCAGACTATTTGCCGCACTCGTAGGGGGTACAGGTTGACCCAAGGAGGGGTGCTCAATTTACCGGATTCCATGAAGTGCCGGGTGTTCCATTCACTATGCTGTGGGGGACTACCTCGCTTCAGGTTTTGGCGGGTAACTTGCCGCACCCGTAGGGGTCTAGGTTTCATTGCACAGGCTATCCACACGACCAGGGGAACGTCGGGTTTCAATAGCAGCTCTGTGAAACCCGGGGATCCCAGATTATCTGTATTGTTCTGTGATGCTTATTACTTTTCTGTAATATTGCATATTATCACGCCTGGAGTGATTACTGTATATTGGTTTATATACTATTAGATGTTGTATATGTTTTACACCCGCGCTAGTCCAGCCCCCGCTCTGTCGTTAGTTAAGTAACCTAACGGGTGATGACGGGACCCGGTGGCGAATGCGGATGGCATATACGTACATTATATTTTCGTTCTTTTCTGGTGTGATTGATTGATGGGACTGCATTGATTCTTATCAATGCAAGGATAAAACAAACCTATATTTGATGTTATTGGAACAAATTTTAAAAAGGGTTATTACAAAGACGTTTCCTTTTGTTGTGCACAGTGATATTCATGTTAGTTATATGTATGCCCTAGAGGCCATTACTGTACATACGATGTATATTGTAATGGATGCTGGGACATATATAGGGAGGACTTTCTTGCTCGACATGATAGTACGCTATCTGGTTGTACTTTATCTTAACATGTACTCTGATTGTCTCTATATTACATGTTGATAAAGCCCTTAGGATATATGTACTCGACTACTGGGACTATGATGAGATCATACTAGTGGGGCCACGGTAGTCGACGAGTACATCCTATAACTGTTCCTAGTCGAGGGTGTATCGAGACAGGGCATCGATACACCAGAGTAGACTAGCGTATACGCATCTTGACCCATATGATGGGCGATGGATGATCCCATATCCATCGGTGTTTGACATCAAGGATGGTGTATGGGTGCTCAGTAGAGACTGGGTACACTGGACGAACTCGCCGAGAACTCCCAGATGGTATTATACCTCACGTCAGATGGCAGTTCTCCGGTGACACTGGTACAGAGTAGTCTGTTGACCCGAGATCGTCATAGAGTCTTGTGTGATTCCCACTGTGCTTTGATTTCCATCATACCATGTCCAAGAGGGCGTGCAAAAAGGTGGCTTTTGGGTACAGTCCCGAATCACATGGAGGCAATGAGCGATAGGAGGGGATTCGTCTCTCCCGGTATAGGGAGTTGATGTTGTGCTGTGTTCGATTGGCTATAACCGGAAATCCCTGGCCAGGGTTGCTGAGATTTACTGTTAAGTGTTATCAGTAGCTTCTCGAACTGTTATAGACCTCATATCGACACGACTTATCGAGCTACTGGGGTCTGACGTTTACCACCCCTAGGCGAGATATGCAACATATCAGACGACGAGACCGGACTATACGGGAGTGTTACTGTTTGGATTCACAGGAGAATGTACAGGCTTGCTTGTTGATCTTCTGAGCGCTCAATACCTGGGTAGCTGTTACGTTTAGCTGACCGCTTGCAGTTTGTGGGTGTTTGATATGATCATCACCTACTGCCGGCGTATTGACGATTCTTTAGAGTCCTACACAGAGGTTTCTTGGCTCAGGAAAAACGGAGTAGGGGCACATATGTGATATGTGCGGAACCGAGGATAATGCGATATGAGATACCGTATTCTATTCTCGCGATATATGATATCAGCCGGGTCATCGGATCAAGTGTTGATTCGATGAATCGGTACGGATAAATATTAGTCGGTTATATGTGATATAGCTGGATTGTCGGATCAAGTGTTGATTCGCTAATTTAATGTATAATAATATATATGATATATTAAAATTAAATTAACTAATATTTGCTCACTAAAAGATTCTTTTTCTCACTCGGGTAATACATTGATATATATATGCGATATATGTTAAATGTATTATTTTATATTGTTACGATAAATATTATATATGTGATATATAATATTGTAACATGATATGATTACTAATGCAACATATTTAGTAGAGATTAAACATGGTTAGGGTTTGATTAGGGTTAAACCTTTCTAGATGTTTCTAGAAGGTTTTCTTTTTTGTTTTGGAAAAGATATTTTTTGCATGATATTTCTTAACCCAACCACACCTCTTAACCCTAGTTCAATCTCTACAAAGGTTAGTTGACCATGGTTGCATTATTTATCATATTAATTCTTTCTATTCATCACAAAAGAAAAATTCAATGATTATTCATCTTCTTCTTCCTTCATTCTTTCATGAAAAAGCTTTCTAGATTTTTTCTAACTGATGAATAAATGTGAGAAAAAGATAAATAAAGAGAGCAAAAATCCTACTTCATCATCTTCATCTTCCCTTGCCCTTTAGATGAGAGTGTTCACTCAATTTTAGTAAGTGTTAGCTTGTGTTAATGAAACTTCAAGGTAGATCATCTTTGTATCGAAGATCGGAAGCAAGACTGCATCTTTCTCTTCATGGAACCTCTCGAGAGTCCGGAACCCGATGATCGCAGCGAAGGGACCACAACACGGAGCTTATGAAGTGAAGGACCGGATCTACAAAGGTTGTAATCCCTCTCACTTGGTGTTAAAGTGTTTAGCATGCTTGTTTTCGCCTAATCTCTAGTTTAAAGATCCGTATTCGGGTTGTTCGGCACGGCTAAAATTTTAATCGGGCATGGTTGATGCCCTGTAGACCCTTGTGCGCGTGCCCAGCAACCCTACAGTGGTATCAGAGCCAAGCTAGAGCTTTAGGTGAAGTCTACACGAATTTTAAAGTCCGATCGAACCCGGAAAACCCGATATACCCTAGTTTCTGGAAATTTTTCAAAACTGTGATTTTTTCCATATTAAAAATACCCAAAAAATTCAGCAGGGTATTTTAGGAATTACTGTGAAACCCGACCCCCTAAATTGTCCAAAGCGCCGCGGAACCGCGGCCAAACCCTGGTATTGGCGGCGGTTCCGCGGTAAGAAGGAAGGATTGAGGGATAGGGTTTGCACAGTAACCTCCATAGCTAATTCCTGATTCTTCTGGGCATTTTTAATTATACTCAAGTGTTGGGTTTTTTGGGGTGTATTGGAGACTCGTTGTTTCGATCAGATATTTTAACTTTGTTTAGTTTGTCCGGATAATTTTTAGAAACTGTTAAAAAGTTCGAACGGATATCAATAACTCACTTTTTCCCCTGTCGGAAATTTTTTCAAAAGTTGGATTTTTTCTCGTATTTAAGAACGTTCTAAGTCGTGCAAGTAACGCGGTGGACCCTCTAGAAGACAACAAACCTTAACTCGATTATGTGACCGTCTTGAACTGCCTTTTGAACCTTAGGGTTTGGGGCAGTACGGCGTGCCACATGTGAGGCGTTGGCTTGACCCTTCTACGGCTGGACCATTGGTACTGTGGCATGTGATGGATGTTTTTAAACTGATTTCAAGTGTTGAGATAAATTGGGGAAATCTTGGGTGTTTGATTATTCGATCGGAAAGTTTAACATTGTCTATTTATCTGGAATGTGATACAATATTTGGAATCCACAGGTAGTTATGAGATAGCTAATTTGAATGTTATAAATCTAGCAGTTCAGTCTCAATTGATCGGTTGCCACGGAATTTTGATGTGATCAAAAGTCCGTCGCAATCACGTAGCGTACGCGGATACTCGCCGGGTAAACTTAACAGACAGCCACGCCCCATAGCCCCGACCAAGTGACTGTAGGAGAACCCCGTCGCCAAAAGCATCCGTTCGGGTGCTCGCGGCAGCGGTGTTCCGCCTTAGTGCACTTCGTCGACGGCATCTGGGGTTGCGGCCGTCTACTAAAGTTTGCGACGAGCATTCGATCTGGACGTCGGGAATCTTGTTGAATTGCCCGACTTGATATTGAAAAGAGTTTTCGATAATGAGACTAAAATGCGGGGTTTATAATTGTTAGGCATGTGATGTCTAAGAAATTCATTTGGTTAGGCATGCGATGTCTAAGGAGGTTGCAGATTCCAACTGTTGTAGTTTTACACTTTCTTTTCTGTGACCGTAAGCGTAGTGTGTGGTGTATCGCCGGCTTCGTTGCTATACATCAACGACAATCGGGATACGCATACTTGCTTATGTTGATGATATGTGATATTATGTGTTGCTGTGATATGTTATATTGGATCGTCGCATTTTGAATAGCCGGGGGTTTTATGTGAGATGAGAGTTTTTTTCTTTTTTATTCATGTAAAATTCATTTGTATGTAATATTCTTTTATTGGGGCACTTCCAGGTTGCGGAAGATGTCACCGTTGTATATTATTTACTTTTCCGCACTAGGATAGACCCAAGGCGGGGAGCACAAGTAACAGGGTTCTACGGTCCAGTGGGAGACCATCTCGAGGAGTCGAGACCGGGTCTCCTAACCCAAGAATTGGCAGTGTTGCTTGCCGCTCTCGTAGGGGTCTAGGGATGTAGGTTTGGCTATTCATCGCGACCGTGGAATCCGTGTTTTATACAGGCTCGTATTAAAAACACGGACGTCCTAGTATATCCAATATTTCATATATGTTCTTCTGCTGCAATGTTCTGTGATGAGATCATATTACTGCCTGGGATGAATGTTTATATTATATATATATGAGATATATGTTATATTGCAGATTTCGTTTCAAAATATGATGCTTGCGAAGCATAATAAAATGGGACTTCATTAATGAGATTAATGAAATAAAAGAAACCTAAGATGTTGTAGAAACTTGTTTAAATTAAAAACTGGTAGCTCTAGTTCTTGCTTTGCATCGCGGTGTTCCTTGTAGAACATCCCGCACTTTACTCGATGAGGAAAGGACCGAGATCCCTTCACCGGGAGTGACTCCTTTAGCAATAACTGGCAGATGCTACACACTCGGTTTGTCTTCTGATTGCTTTTAAGAGTTTTTGCTTTGCACAGTGATATATATGATATATCCCGCACCTCATTCGACGAGGAAAGGACCGGCGATCCCTTCACCGGGAGTGACTCCTTTAGCAAAACTAGAAAAGCCTCAAAAGCACTCCATTTTAAAATCATTTGATTCTACAACGATATCAAGTTCATTACGCAATAGGTTTTCAGAAAAACCTGTCGTAACCCTCCGTCATTTTAGGAAGTAGAGTACTTAGTATTCGTGCTGTGTTTGTTGACCATAGTTAAGGCACAGTGTGCGGTAGCTAAGTGATGTCTTCCTATATAGTATATGATGCGATTAGTTAGGACAGTCATATGACTTTGTTGACCTTAGTTAAGGGTCATGTGGGTGGGTCTAATTAATCAAGAAATGACGGGTAGAACTTGACTAGTGCTTATGATTTGTTGACCATAGTTAAGGTCATAAGTCACTAGGGGTAAAATATTATCGGGATTTCAAGTGTTGAAATTTGCAATGAGATTGCATACCTTCTATGAGATAGTTGGATCCCGATACCCGCTGCGAGTAAGAGTTACTCCTGGGAGAGTTTTACACATTACAATTAGCCGATCAAGTAGGTGTGTAGAAAGGTGTTAACGGGGTTACGCCTCTGGGAAAACGAGGTTTACTTTAATTAGGTTCGTGCGAAAGCACGGGGAACCTCCCTCAAAGTACCGACACTAGCCTGGCTGAAAGATTGGCGAACTTGTAGTGTGTAATTAATCCCGGCTAGTCTTTCCTTTTAGGGTTTGAAGGAAGATTTTACTAAAACAGTGGGAGACATCCTGATTAGATATATTAGATAACCAATCTAATCTTGCAAGAGCATACGCTGAGTGTTTTCTTCTCTCTCTCTCCAGGAAGCGACCATTTCACGCCTTAATCAAGATAATTAAACGGATATATTGACCGAACCCGCTTGTTATACTGAGCTGGGGAACGTTGGTCCCGCTCCAACTTATACTTGTTATAAGAATAGAGCAGGAAATTGGGGAATACCAGATTTCCCGTGCCGCCCAAACGAAGAAAGTGCATGTTGATGCATCTTCTTCGGGTGTGTTCATTACAGAGAACTGTTTCTCAGTATCCTTCACGTCCTGGGTATGAGATACCAGATCAGGATCCCGTATATGTAATCTGTTACATGGGCTACAGAAAGGTAGAGAACTGAGAACAGGTGATAAGTTTCATGAGACAGAAAATGGTGCAAGTGTTGCAGCCAAGTCTGTTGGTCACTATCACCCTGTATTACCAGAATACATTAATTCTGAACAAATGTTATTAGATACCGAACCTGATATACAACATCATATCAATCTCTTTATTAGTAAAGAAAGGATATAATTTTGTATTGTTGGATAATAATTTGAACATTTCCTATATCAAGAGTTGATCGGTTCAGGCACGTTATCTAAAAGCTTTGACGTTCTAAATCAAACTACAGTTCTTTGTATACAGAACACACACAAGAGGAAGAGTTCAGAAATGAACGAATCCTTCTTGAGGTATTGTAGACTAGGTCATATCAATGCGACCCGACTAGCCCAGTTACATTTAAATGCATATTTAAATTAGTTTAAATTTACATCTTATGAAACTTGCCGGTCATGTCACAAAGATAAGATGACCATAGCTCTGTTTATTGGAAACAGAGAAAGAGTTAGTGAACTCTTGGGATTGATACATGCTGATGTATGAAAGTCTCCTGTCTACACATGCCAAGACTGGTTCTTTGTACTTCATTACATTCTCTGATGATCTCTCAAGATTCAGACATATGTTCCCGTTGAAACACAAGTTAGAACCTTTTGAGATATTCACGGAATATAAGTTAGAAGTAGAGAACCAATACGGGTATAAGTATTATGTCCTTTTATGTGATCAAGGAGAAGAATACTTGAGCACGGAATTCCTGGACTATTCTAAAGGAGAATGAGATTCTCTCTCAGCATTACTCCTCCATATACACCACAGCACGTTGGTATATCGGGGCGGAGCAATAGCACCCTATTTGATATGGTGTGCTCTATGGTGAGTACTACTGAGTTTCCTATTTACTTTTGAGAGTTATGCACTTGAGAAGCTGCATACCTATTGAATAGGGTTCAAATCAAATCAGTTGCCTACCACTTCATATATGATATGGAAAGGGAAGAGCCTATATCTTAAGTTTGTTAAGATTTGGGGTTGTCCGGCCTATGTCTAAAAGCAAAATCCGGACAAGCTCGAGGCAAGGTCTGTTATGTAGAACTGGAAATGTTCCAGCTATACAAACTGCAGCTGATGATTTCGTAGAACCAAAGGATTCAATAGTTTTCAACGACCTTCAGCCACTCCGCCGATCTAGTAGGGTTCCTCACCCACCCGAGAGACACTTCGGTTTCTCTATGACAGTGGGAGCGAGGATTGCATCATGAGATGATGACCCAACTAGTTTCGAGCTGGCCATCAGGAGTGAGACTCTGTAAGAATGGCTGGATGCTTATCGATCTGAGATGGAATCCTTATACACCAACAAAGTATGGACTTTGGTTGCTTTATCTGAAGGGTTAAATCCCCATCAGGAGCGAGTATATCTTGAGAAGATTACTTGGTGTACATGGACGACAGCACGGATCCATTCACAAAGGCCTTTTTCCCAGTAGAGACTTTTATGGGATGGTTGAGTATGAGATACTTCAACCGCAGCTAATTGTTGGGTATGCGATACCATAACAGATGGCCCTAGTGCAAGTGGGAGATTGTTAGTTATATGTATGCCCTAGAGGCCATTACTGTACATACGATTTATATTGTAATGGATGCTTGGCCATATATAGGGAGGACTTTCTTGCTCGACATGATAGTACGCTATCTGGTTGTACTTTATCTTAACATGTACTCTGATTGTCTCTATATTACATGTTGATAAAGCCCTTAGGATATATGTACTCGACTACTGGGACTATGATGAGATCATACTAGTGGGGCCACGGTAGTCGACGAGTACATCCTATAACTGTTCCTAGTCGAGGGTGTATCGAGATAGGGCATCGATACACCAGAGTAGACTAGCGTATACGCATCTTGACCCATATGATGGGCGATGGATGATCCCATATCCATCGGTGTTTGACATCAAGGATGGTGTACGGGTGCTCAGTAGAGACTGGGTACACTGGACGAACTCGCTGAGAACTCCCAGATGGTATTATACCTCACGTCAGATGGCAGTTCTCCGGTGACACTGGTACAGAGTAGTCTGTTGACCCGAGATCGTCATAGAGTCTTGTGTGATTCCCACTGTGCTTTGATTTCCATCATACCACGTCCAAGAGGGCGTGCAAAAAGGTGGCTTTTGGGTACAGTCCCGAATCACATGGAGGCAATGAGCGATAGGAGGGGATTCGTCTCTCCCGGTATAGGGAGTTGATGTTGTGCTGTGTTCGATTGGCTATAACCGGAAATCCCTGGCCAGGGTTGCTGAGATTTACTGTTAAGTGTTATCAGTAGCTTCTCGAACTGTTATAGACCTCATATCGACACGACTTATCGAGCTACTGGGGTCTGACGTTTACCACCCCTAGGCGAGATATGCAACATATCAGACGACGAGACCGGACTGTACGGGAGTGTTACTGTTTGGATTCACAGGAGAATGTACAGGCTTGCTTGTTGATCTTCTGAGCGCTCAATACCTGGGTAGCTGTTACGTTTAGCTGACCGCTTGCAGCTTGTGGGTGTTTGATATGATCATCACCTACTGCCGGCGTATTGACGATTCTTTAGAGTCCTACACAGAGGTTTCTTGGCTCAGGAAAAACGGAGTAGGGGCACATATGTGATATGTGCGGAACCGAGGATAATGCGATATGAGATACCGTATTCTATTCTCGCGATATATGATATCAGCCGGGTCATCGGATCAAGTGTTGATTCGATGAATCGGTACGGATAAATATTAGTCGGTTATATATGATATAGCTGGATTGTCGGATCAAGTGTTGATTCGCTAATTTAATGTATAATAATATATATGATATATTAAAATTGCATTAACTAATATTTTCTCACTAAAAGATTCTTTTTCTCACTCGGGTAATACATTGATATATATATGCGATATATGTTAAATGTATTATTTTATATTGTTACGATAAATATTATATATGTGATATATAATATTGTAACATGATATGATTACTAATGCAACATGTTTAGTAGAGATTAAACATGGTTAGGGTTTGATTAGGGTTAAACCTTTCTAGATGTTTCTAGAAGGTTTTCTTTTTTGTTTTGGAAAAGATATTTTTTGCATGATATTTCTTAACCCAACCACACCCCTTAACCCTAGTTCAATCTCTACAAAGGTTAGTTGACCATGGTTGCATTATTTATCATATTAATTCTTTCTATTCATCACAAAAGAAAAATTCAATGATTATTCATCTTCTTCTTCCTTCATTCTTTCATGAAAAAGCTTTCTAGATTTTTTCCAAGTGATGAATAAATGTGAGAAAAAGATAAATAAAGAGAGCAAAAATTCTACTTCATCATCCTCATCTTCCCTTGCCCTTTAGATGAGAGTGTTCACTCAATTTTAGTGAGTGTTCGCTTGTGTTAATGAAACTTCAAGGTAGATCATCTTTGTATCGAAGATCGGAAGCAAGACTGCAACTTTCTCTTCATGGAACCTCTCGAGAGTCCGGAACCCGATGATCGCAGCGAAGGGACCACAACACGGAGCTTATGAAGTGAAGGACCGGATCTACAAAGGTTGTAATCCCTCTCACTTAGTGTTAAAGTGTTTAGCATGCTTGTTTTTGCCTAATCTCTAGTTTAAAGATCCGTATTCGTGTTGTTCGGCACGGCTAAAATTTTATTCGGGCATGGTTGATGCCCCGTAGACCCTTGTGCGCGTGCCCAGCAACCCTACAATTCAGTTAGAATATCCTGCACCTCATTCGACGAGGCAAGGGCTGATATCCCTTCACCGGGAGAGACCCCTTGGGCAGAAGTTTGCGTCTGGGTAATAACTTCATTATAGTCGATTACAAGTTGCTTTGCATCGTGGTATTCAGTTAGAATATCCTGCACCTCATTCCACGAGGAAAGAGCCGAGATCCCTTCACCGGAAGTGACCTCTTTAGCAAAAGGTTTTTCGCCACTATATTTTTATAAAAAGCTATCACGTTCCTTCAACGAGATCGAGTTCATTACGTTAAAGGTTTTTCGCCAAAAACCAGTCGTAGCCCTCCGTCGTATCTTATGGATGGTCAGTAGTATTCAAGCTATGTTTGTTGACTTTCGCCAAGGCATAGTGTTTGGTAGCTGCTGGGTATTCATTTGTTGCATAGATAGATGTGTTGGTTTGGGACAGTCGTATTACCTTGTTGGCTTTCGTCAAGGGTATGTACGGGTGGGTTCAAATTAACCTGGATAATGACGAGCAGAACTTGACATGTGACTTATAATTTGTTGGCTTTCGTTAAGGTCATAAGAGTATGGGGCAAAAATCATATCGGGAGTTTCAAACATACAGGAAACTTGCCAGGCATGCGCATACCTTCTGGAGTGTGATAACTTGAGTGGCTTCCATCAAGTTATCATGCGATGATAGTTGGATCCCGATTCTCACCGATGAGTTAGTTTACTCTTCGGGTGATCCCGACTAATTCTTCTTTCAGGTTTGGAGGAGAATTTGAGATTACAGTGGGAGGTTTCCTGATTAGATAAAGTGATAACCATTCTGATCTAGGTTATAGTGCACGCAGAGTGTTTCTTTTCTCTCTCTCTTTTTGGCAGCGACCATTGACCGACCCTAGATTATGACTCGGTGACCAAGTTGACCGAACCTTCTTAAAATACTGGCTTTTGGATTGTCCGAGTTGCATACGTCATTGCCGCTCCTTCTTTTACCCTTTGTATTTCTCAGAACACCCCGTATTACTACGGATATCCACTTCCATTGGATAGATCCATCGTATGGTTATATACGAACTCGAAGGGACTTCTTCGAGCATGGATCCAGGTTCAGGAGAAATAGAATTGCTTTATTCAGTTATCTTTTATTATCACCTTCACCCAGGTTGCGAGGGCTCCTTAGTTTAGGAGAGTACACCTATTACGCTTATTGGATAGTCTTATTCCAAACCATAGGCTGGTGCCGAAAGGTAGGGAATGAAGAAAACCAATTAGCCTAAGTAGGGTGTACAGAAGGTAATAACTAAAGACAAAATAAAGGGATTAGAAAGAGCGCAAAGTAAATTGCGACTGTTATCATTCACGACCAAATCACGTACTTCATCGCCACTCCTATTTCATCTTTAATAGAATAAGGTATTATTCAGTTGTCTTTTATTACCACCTTCTCTCAAGTTGCGAGTACTCCTAGGATTAGGAGAGTACACCTATTATGCTTACTGGATAGTCTTCTTCCAAACCATAGGCTGGTGCCGAACGGTAGGGAAGGAAGAAAACCACTTAGCCTAAGGGGTGTACAGAAGGTAATGAATAAAGACAAATAAAGGGATTTGGAGAGGTGGCAAAGAGATATACGGTTAAAGTCATGAATTAGATTATGGAAGAGGCATTACTAGGAATACCAGGATATCCTTACGAAACATTTTCATGTTTCAATTTAACTGTGCATTGTTAATTATAAACTGATTTCCCAATTAGACCCTTGCTCCATGGTATGTATTTACCAGGTTTCATTCTCATATCTGTATGGTTTTACAGATGATTAGTGGGAGTAAGTTATTGAGAATTTAGTGATCATCCTCATTATATCGGAATTCGTTATAATTGGTGATATTTGAGGAAATCACCTGGGTACAGTTTTCAACCTACGACGCACAGGTTTTGAGTTATTCAAACTTAGCGGACTTATACAGAGTATTGTATGTTGTCCAGTGTCCGTTAGGACAAAGGGGTAGGTCCTCGTACTATGTTCTGTTTACTTGTGACTTCTCTAGTTTTTAGACAAGTGTTTCGTAGAAATACAATGTCTATGTTTTGAGAAGTTGTGGGTATAAGAATAAAGTAGAGAACCAGGTATCGCAAGTATCGGGATTCTTCAAAGAGATCGAAGATATAGATTCTTGTGATTCGTATTCAGTTGATAGTAACGGTTTTGAGAAACTTGTTTCTTTTTCAGGTTACTCATAATTGGATGGATTTCTAAGTTGAGTAATGCTGATTAGCCTTTCTCCATTAAGCTGATATACACTGGAGACAGCTGCATGGTTTGAATCTGCTTCCAATTAAATTAGTGCCTCTATTTCTATATTGTATATAGAATGGTTCATATCTTAACGATGTTAAGGTAAGGGGAGTTGTCCAGCTTATGCTTAAAACCAGACACTGGATAACTCAAGGCAGGTTTCTGTAATGGCAGTTTGTGGGTTGACCCTGGGTTTGACGAGGGTTGATTTTCTACCATCTGGAAGATCAATAGTGATATTGTTCTATACTCGCCACAGTTTTAGTAAAATGGATTTTTTCAAAAAAAGTAGTGGGAGTATGGTAGAGCTGGAAGTGATTCCAGAACTGCAAACGATTACGGAAAATTTAATAGGACCTATATATTCAATCAGGTTTGACATTCCAATAGCCACTCCGCAGATATGGTGGGTAACCTCAGACACCCGAGAGGTACTCCGGTAGCCTCAAGGACGGTGACAGGGAGGTTCTTGTTTACCCAGATTTGACACTATTGTTGTTCCAGGCTATGAGACCCGGCAGGAGGATAAGTATAGCGCCGTTCTAAACTAGCTTTAGAAGTGCACGTGTATATTATTCAGCCAGAGGGTTGTTGTGGTCAGTGGGAGCAGCGGAAGCATAGTGGGCAAGTAGCTTATGTCTATTTATAGACTTGAGCAAATATAGCGGAGATAAGATCATCTATTTTTGATGTGACAGTCATGGGTTTGACTTCATCAGAATAGGGGATGGATCTGTGAAGAAGGTAGTAGGGTGTGATGTCCTGGTATTTGGATGACATACACAGAGTAGGAAGTAAAATTCCTATACTACGATCGGTTGTACTTTGGTCGTCACACAGTTGTTTCTTCACACAGGATATGGATATAATATCTGACATTCAGGTTACTAGATCTATGGTTTTAGATTTAGATTTGGGTAGCTTCCCAATATGGGTACTTTGACAGTATTCTAAAAGTATTTAGAATAGATGACTCCTGGCATGGTGGTGTACCTGCAGGTGATGGAGTCACCCTCTCTAATGGTGTCTTACAGACTAAAGGGGAGAGAGATGTGCATGATTGGCAGATCACTTGCTTAAGCAATTGAGTCAATCGTGAGATGTCAAGTACCACACCAGATGTTGTTTTTGCACTAGATGCAATAAGTTTATATTAATCCAATCCTGAAGAAACATAAGGAAGCAGTTTTAGAATATAAGTGAATGTTCTACGGAATTGATGACGGCAGCCTCCTTCGGGAGACAGTTATCATTCCAGGATTCAAAGGTGACATGATTGACAGAGTGATTGTCAGAGTTATAGTTTTCCCTCTGACGAGGGACAATATTATGGACAGGTGGTCCAAGAGGATACTGTGGGAGGCATGGTGCTGGATACTGATTAGGTTCAGTGATCACTACAGTCTAAGAAGTTTGGATTTGGAGTTCATTTATGAACTTGGTCCCATCAGATATCCAGACATATTCTAAGACAGGTATTACTTGATTCGGGAGATGGCTTTCTCCGCGAACTCGAGATTAAGAGAGACATAGAAAGAAACATCAGGGCGGATCCACTCACTGAGGCTATTTCTCGAACACAAGAGTTTTACAAACTAGCTTTGTGAAACTGATTAGTAGAGAAGTTAGATGTTCGGTATCACACGGGCTGTAAGTATGCGGCATCGCAATAATTAGCCTTAAGTGCAAGTGGGAGATTGTTGGAGATAGTGCCCTCAAAGTCAATTATTGGATCGCAGGTACGTGATTGCAATGATTGAGGCATAACCTATACCGATATGACAGTCTTGCTCGAGATGATAGTATGCTATCTGGTTTTTCTTTATCATCGTATACATGCTTTAGTTCAATATTGCATGATGATAGAGCCCATAGGATTCTTGCTTGACTACCAGCAGTATGATGGCGATCATGTACGTGGGAGCTGGGGTCTATAAGCACATCCTTAAAAGTGTCCCTAGTCGTGGGCGTTTCGAGACAGGGCATCGATACTCCAGAGTAGACTAGTGTATACAGTCGAGACCCCGACGAGGGGCGGTGGCCGGTCTCACAAGCCACTGGTGTCAATTGGTTCACCTAAGATGTATACAGGTGCTCATTGGGTTATGAGTACACCGGACAGGACTCGCCGGGAACATGCTAGTTGGTATTATACATATCGTCAGATAGCAGTTCCCAGGTGACATGTGTACAGGTTAGTTTGTCGACCTGAGATCGTCATTTGTCTCGTGTGAGTTCCCACTGTGCTTTGATTTATACCCTACCACGCTCAAAGGAGACATGCAAACAGGTATTTTTTGGGTACAGTCCCGAGCCACATGGAGGCAGTGAGCGGATCGTCTGGGATTCGTCTCTCCCGGTATTGGGGGTTGATGTCGTACAGTGCACGGGTGGCCATCACTAGAAATCCTCGGCCGAGGAAGTGGAGAATTACTGATTTGGATCAGTAGTTTCTCAGATGGTGATGGGCTTCATACCGACACGATTTATCGCGTTATTAGGGGTCTGACTTTATCCACCCCCCTAGACTCGATATGCGATACTCTTTAGACAAACGGACCGGACTGTATATACATTGTCACTGTTAGGCTCAGTAGGGTTTATAGATGAGTTCGCACGTCAGCTTCCCTTCCAATCAATACATAGGCAACCGTTACGTACAGCTCGTACCTCTGACGTGCTAGAGGTTATACCCAGTGCCAGTGTGTTGACGAGTCATTAGAGTCCCCCACAGACAGTTTCCCAAGTTCGGGAGAAATGTTGTAGAGGCCGTATGGTTTTATGGCAAGGTTCGGAAAATGCATGTGCGTTTTCGCACGTGTCATTTTTCGGGCAGATAATACTGGTCGGTTTTGGTTTAAGCCGGATCCGAGTATTATACTGTGTGGATATAATATCTTTGTCTCAGTTGCATTTGTATTCGGTCGTAGTACAAATGCGGGTATGTTTATACTGATACGGTATCCTGAAATTCGTTTCAGGATCACTTTTGGAAGTTGCCAGTTTCCAGTTTTCTATCACCCGTATTTGACATTCGGTTAAATGCGGATTTATCTTTTCTTCTTGGGTGAGTCATGAGGGTGAGTCATGCTTCTAGAAGGTTCTAGAAGTGGTGATTAGGCTTGTGAGTCATTAGTGCTTTAATGGTTCATTTAATGATATGATGATGTGTTTATATGATTCATTGTATGCATTAAATGTGTTCATACTAGGTGTTTATATGACTCATCCTCTTCATTATTGTTATGATCACCACTTGCTCCTACACTCACCCCCTTCTCCTCTTTATATGGCCGGCCCCTCCCCTCCTCTTCACACACTCTCTCTCACTTGTTGATTAAAAGATTATGATAGTTTGGATTCATGGAAATTAGATAGCCTCATTTCTCATTTCACCCGATCCAAAAGGCAACTTCATTAACCGTTCGTCCATAGCCTTGGACGTAACGAGACAAATTGTTCTACTCATTCTCTACTTCATCTTGGTCGTCTCTTTTGGCAAACCTGACGACCGAGTTGCCTCGGTTCAGAGGCGGGAGCCCGTTTAAAGATCCGTCGACGTGGTGCCACCTGGACGACGAGACTGGAGATTCAGGAGATCGGAGCAGCCGCAACAGAGCGTAGGATGATGGTTGAAGACAGAAGGACTCGGATCGTTCGGTATAACATTTCTACCCACTTTGTAGTTTGTTAGTTTAGCTTTAATGGCAGATCCGGGTTACGGTACGCAATAGCGCCGGTTTATAAAAAGTTTTTGTTCCGCATTTGGCGTCTGTTAGACGGCCGGGGCTCTACCGTGGACTTACACATAGTATTACAGTAATGTTTAGACGATTGCCCTTACCACTACTAGATATTTCAGTATATTATGAATACAGTATGGTATGACCTAAGAGATCGTTATACATTCGGTTTCTACTCGGTGATGTATTCTACTCACGAGTTGGCAACTCACCCCCGTTGTGCCACAGTTTCTTGCAGGTTTTACCGTACAGGTTCCATGGCGGCTTCGCTGGCACACTACTTCCCTCCGGGTGATTGCTTTGGTGGGTGGGTTCACTTGCATCGTGATCACCGTTGTACTTTTATTTATTTCAGTTGTATCGAGTAAGCTCCATCAACCAGCCTTGTATATTTAGTAGACTTAGATAACCACTGCTTGTATATTCTTTCGGACTTAGAGCTGCGCTCATGTATTTATTGATGTTTTCTAGTTTTCTTGATGATGCATGTTTTCATCTTCTTCTGAGTTTTGATTCTTGCCTTCGGCGTTGTATATTGCATTACATGTGTAGTTGTTTCCGCTAATTGGCGAAGAGCTAGCTCCCGCTTGGGGATGCCTTATATGATATTGTTTGTACCGTTTTCTGATTAAGTTTTACAAAGGAGGTGCTGTCCAAATTTTCAATGAGGAAAATGTTTCCAATTTAAATATAAACATTGTGTTTTCCGTATACTATTAGCTATGTTTCGTAGAAAGAACTTGATTTCAGTAACCTTATTTCAAGACTGCACCTCCACTATTTTCCCTAAAAAGGTATAGATTTATGGGCTTTTGGCTTACTTGTATTAGGTGTGGTCCTATAGACTTCACCTAATTCAAGAGCCAGTCACGTGCTTTTTCGGGTCGTGACAAAATTAGTTTCAGAGCGCTAGGTTTAACCTTGGTTAGAGTCTAGGTTTTACTATGTGGAGTCTAGGGCGTATATATATATTCGGAATCTAGGTTTGACCTTACGGAACTTATACTTGGCCGAGGGGGTATTGGACACAAACTTTCGTCGCGTAGATTGACCTTGGTTGATGGAGTAGGTGACATAAGTAGAGTGACGTACCATGTGTATGTTCCGCGGCATACTTACGATACGCTACTTCGCTTAAGAAGCCTTAGGATGAATATTTCTTATGCACTGTATTCCTATTCGTTCCTATGATCTATCCTCATTGATATCAGATTGTGGTTTTTTCTACCACAGCTACACGAGCAGAGAGAGAGAGCTGCGGCTAGAGTTGCGGTCAACACGAGCTCGTCATGGACGAGAACTGACCAGGATGTATTCCGGTGACACGAGCATTTCGATATATTGTTTTACTATGTTTTCCCGTTGACGTGAGCGTTCGAGGTCTACACCAGATGACCGGGCCATTGCCAGAGGCCAGCTGTATTGTATAGACTACTAGGGTACCGTTAACTCCAGATGGTTGAGGCGTTGTCTACCGTGCGGACAGAGGAGCCAGTTGTTCCTGAATTTGATAACATATCGCCCCAAGACGTTTGAAAGCTATTGCAGCATGTGATAACACTCAGGAATGTGATAGAAGATCGCTAGTCACTCTTGGATAAGACTAGGACCTTTTGTTCGTTGGATACTCCGATGCGAGATCATCAGATTGATTAACTTCAGCTAGAAGAGGACCTTACACAGGCATGTTGTGAGTCGATCGAGACAGGACGAGAGTAGGTGCATCACTCTGATGATTTGAACGAGTTCCCGAGGACGTGGTTGGCCAGATGCCATCTACAGGACATTAGAGATACCGAGTTTGTAGCTTCGAGAGAGACTTTAGATATGAGTGCAGCCATTTGGAGAGCATTTCATATAGCTATGAAGAGATAATTCCGAATCGGTTCACATTGAAGAAAAGCAGAGTAAGTGGATCGTAGGAGATCTTGACGAGATGACGTTACACTCCGTTGACATCAGAAATGTGATACGCATGCAGAGGCGTTGAATATGGACCAATTATCAAAGATCCTGGGTCCAAGCCTCATCTCTGATAACTTCCGGGCAGTTCGACAGAGATGAGATTTAGGAGAGACCCCGACAGAATCTTTCTGGAATACTACACAAAAAGACTTGGACCCAGGATCGGTCGTATTACACACACTCTGTGAGCCAGAGTTGCCATCATTGACGAGATATGTTATGAGTAACCATGATAATTGGTCAGAAGATCTTCAGAGAAGCTTCAGAACGGGTCTGTTTCCGTCAGTACCTCGAATCAGGTTGTCAAGCCAAGAGGGAATACAACTGGTAATCCCCAGAGAGAGATGAGAACCTAAGGGCATAAGGCGTCAGACCGTGAACAGGAGGCAAGTAGATATCTTGCTCTGCTAGCTTTGAATGCACCGGCACCCTTCGATCTTGAAGGAGGGGCATGTTGACGATAGTATTTATGATTTGCGATTTAGTGATTCGAATATCACATTTCCGTTATTTTGGATTCTAGTATTTTGAGAATTTCGTTTTATGATTGATATTTCCTATGTGCATCACAGTTGCACATGATTCGTATTTCTATATATCAGTTGTACTGATTTTCGTTTTGTGCAGACCCATTGCACCTGATTTTGATTTCATACCCTCCGATATATTTGATTTTGAATTCATGCATAGGGGTTGCACATGATTTTGACTTATGTATTTGGTGTAATTTACACGAGCTTTCCGTATCTTGATATGATTTTGTGCACGCAGATGCACGCATTTATGAGTTTATATACCACGGTATTCCTGATTTGGATTGATGTATGTTGTATACCGTCAATTTTCGATTGTGATATTCGATATTTGTTTTCGTGCACATTGTGCACTTGATCTGGATTCTTGCGCATACTTGGCGCGCTAAATGCGATTTTGTTCATACCAGATGCACTAAATCGGGATTCTTCGTGCATATCAGATGCACCTGATATTGTCGTCAGGCACACCCGTTGCACTTGACAGATGTTTTCGTGCACACCCGTTGCACTTAGATTTTGTTTCTGTGCACATGTATGGCACATGCATTGATTTCGATTTCCGTGTGCACCAGACGCACGTGGCATTCTTGTACACATTTGGGATCGATTTCTTTTGGAACAATTTGTTTTATGATATTTACTATTTGGTTTAGTAACTGAGCAGGACTATTCTGAGAACAGTATCTAAGTGTTTTCGCATGCATCGATATTTACCGAAAGGATTTTCAAAAATGAGCTATAGCCTCAATATTTTCTTACGTGTCCATGATGACAAGAAATTTATGAAAGGAAAACCCTTCCTAAGGTTATTTTCAAAGGGCGGAAAGTGTATGTTAAAGAAAAGATATATATATATATATATATATATATATATATATATATATGTATAGCTATTTTTCCTTATAATGAACGCCCGCTACTTGTGCCGTGATATGCGCATCGCACGGCAGATTGAAAAGGATTTTTGCATGCATTTCTATGTGGATGTGTTGACAATTTTACAACGATGCGTACTATATATATATTATAGTTTTGATTACATCATGTTTGATTTCGTATTGGTTTTGGACATTTGTATTTTCGTCATAACTCCGATGATTGCGTGACGCTTGACGGAGTTTTGATTTTGAGTTTTTCCCTCGTTTTCATGCGCAAGTGTTGGGCTATGATATATTTGATGTATTCATGATTTCGGAGCCCCGACGACTTGATAGTTTGCTGAAATGTTTTAAATAATTAGGGGGTTTAAATTTAAATTCTGGGACCGAATTTATTTAAGGGGGGAAGATTGTAACATTTCAGAAAATAAAATATTATTTTTAGTAATTTAAATAATTAAATTAATAATTATTATGAATTATTATACAATTATTTGTAAATGGGTTATTTACTAAACCCGATTAGTATTTACTAATTTTGCATTAAGTGTGTTATGTGCATGTGACATGCAACGTAACATGTTGCATAAGACTTATTATATTTTTCTTTTGTTGAACCATGGCCAAAATTCCTCATTTGCCTTTATTTATGTTTTGGTTTTAAATAAAAAGATAAAAGAAAAAGGAAATTTTTAAATGGGACATGGGAGGTATGGGCTTGGCATGGGAGAAGAGAGAGAGAGAGAGTGTGTGTGAGAGGAGGGGGGGTTATTGACCATGGCTCATCACCCATTCTCACTTCACTTCTTCTTCATCTTCTTCATCTCCTTCTCATCTCCCATCCTCCTCTTTCTACCACCTCAAGCCATCCCCAAAATCAAACCAAAAACTCATACCTCATTCACAAAAAATGTTCACAAGCTCACTATAAGGACCATGGTGTGATCAAGTTGCCACTTTGAAGACTTTGAGCAACTCAAGAATATTTTTGAGTTGCCAAATGAGATATAACCCAACGCCCTTTTTTAGAATTTTAGTTTTCTAAATTCATATAGTAGTTTTGAGCTGATTAAATAAGGTTTAGTGATCTTGGAAATTTCCAAGATGAGGTTTAGGGTATGATTTGGTTTGTGAAGGTGTATTTGAGGTGTAGTGATGTTTTACATGACCTTAGAGATTTCTTTTTTGGACCAAAACCGAGACTTGAACCCAAAACACGATCCTACAATTTTCCCACATCGGTTTTGTGATTTTTTTGAGGTCTACAGGGAATCTGGAGCAACTTAGGAACCTTTAAAGAAAATCAAACAATCTCAAAGACCTAGTTAGACCAATAGGAGACCACCACCAAAAGACGAGACCAAAATTCAAAAGTGGGGTCAGCGGGGGCGGTTACTGTAGCACTATTGGCCGGCCAGATTTTGTCTTCTGATGTTGGGTTTTGGCCTATAGCTCACACTCCTCATAACTTAGCCACTGTATTGTTCTTTTTGTCCCAAATTATCTATGGCAAAATCTGGGAGCGTTTGAGTTAATAATAGCAATAGTTTTTCGATTTCTAAAACATGGATTTTGGCATTTGATTGTGGATTTGGTCGTTGGACGTTTGTACGTCAACGACGAGGGTTTTATGATTGTTTTTGCATTCGTAGGCTATAGGTTCTAGCCTATGAGCACTTCGCGTGTCGTGTCGGTTTTTGAATCGGATTTTGATGCGATACGAAGTATTTTGTGATATGTAGGTACCTTCACGTGGACTTTGGATAACAAGGAAGAGCGTGGCGTCATCGATTTCGACAAGCGAGGATCGAGATGGGTAGATGTATATCTACGGGGGAAGTCGGATGGATGGCGTATAGCACCCCCGCAACAGTAGAATAGGGTATTTATATAATAGTAAGTTTGGATACGATATTGGATACTTAGAGAATATGGTATTTAGAAGACCTTAGGTTAGATTAGGTTGATCTAGGAAGACCTATCCATAGGATGATTACCTTGGTGGCGAATCGCAGGTTATATATAGAGACACACACACGCACAACACATACATGATTTTGTGTGTATATGTGTATATATATACACATGTATGTATGCGTGCTGTAGGGTTACAGGGCACTGTCGCAAGGGTCTATAAGGCATCAACCATGCCCGATTTAAAAATTAGACGTGCCGAACAACCCTAACCAAGATCTTAGACTAGAGATTAGGCGAAACAAAGCATGTAAACAACTTTACATATAAGAGTTAGGGATTACAACCTTTGTAGTCCGTTCCTTCACTTCTAAAGCTCCGTGTTGAGGTCCCTTCGCTGCGATCATCGAGTACCCGGACTCAAGAAAGGCTCCATGAAGAGAAAGATGCAAGCTTGCTTCCGATCTTCAATAACAAAGATGATCTACCTTGAAGAAACTCAAACCCAAGCTTTTTCTTTGCTAATCAAGTATTAACAAAGCAAACACCCTAATCTAAGCGGTTAGAATAGATGAGGATGATGAAATAGGAATTTAGCTCTCATTTGTTTTCAAAATCTCACTCAATATCATCACATATGAAAAAGCTAGAAAGCTTTTCAAGAACTCAAGGAAGAAGAAGAAGAATATTCCTTTTGTGATGAATAATGAATCAAGTGCGTGGTTAGAAATGCAACCATGGGTTAAGTATGAAGACTTAACCCATGTAGAGATTTAACTATGGTTAAAGGGTTGGGTTTGGTTAAAGAAATATCTTTGCAAAATATCAAAAAATATCAAGGTCAAAGTCAAAGCTTCTAGAAGCTTCTTGAAAGCTTCATGAAAACTTAACCCTAATCCAAACCCTAACCATATTTAAACTTCACAAATCATGTTGCATTTATAACCATAACATGTTACAATATTATATATCACATATACAATATTTATTGTAACAAAATAAAATAATACAATTAACATAATCACATATATATCAATGTATTACCCGAGTGAGAAAACAAATCTTTAAGTGAGCTTATATCAGTTAATGTAATTTAATATATCAAATATATAATTATACATTAAATTATTGAATCAACACTTGATCCGATAATCCGGCTATTTCATAAATAACCGAATAATATAATCTGTATCAGTTCATCGAATCAACACTTGATCCGATGACCCGGCTATGTCACATATACCCGGCCGATATCTCATATCGTGAGAATATAATACGGTATCGCATACACGTATTATTTTCGGTCCCACACATATCACACATGTGCTCCTACGCCGTTTTTCCTGAGCCAGGAAACCTCTGTGTAGGACTCTAAAGAATCGTTAATACGCCGGCAGTAGGTGATGATCATATCAAACACCCACAAGCTGCAAGCAGTCAGCTAAACGTAACAGCCACCCAGGTATTGAGCAATCAGAAGATCAACAAGCAAGCCTCTACATTCTCCCATGAATCCCACCAGTAACACTCCCGTACAGTCCGGTCTCTTCGTCTGATATGTCGCATATCTCTCTTAGGGGTGGTAAACGTCAAACCCCAGCAGCTTGATAATGTTAGTTATATGTATGCCCTAGAGGCCATTACTATACATAGGATGTATATTGTAGTGGATGCTTGGACATATATAAGGAGGACTTTCTTGCTCGACATGATAGTATGCTATCTGGTTGCTCTTTACCTTAACGTGTACACTGATTGTCTCTCTGTTATATGTTGGTAAAGCCCTTAGGATGTGTACTTGACTACCTGGACTATGATGCAGATCATACTAGTGGGGATATGATAGTCCATAAGTACATCCTTCAAGGTCCCTAGTCGTGGGTGTATCGAGACGGGGCATCGATATACCAGAGTAGACTAGCGTATACCTTCTCGACCCATACAGATGGGCGATGGATGATCCCATATCCATTGGTGTTTGACATCAGAGATGATATACGGGTGCTCAGTAGAGACTGGGTACACTGGACGGACTCGCCGAGAACTCCCAGATGGTATTATACCTTACGTCAGATGGCAGTTCTCTGGTGACACTGGTACAGGTTAGTCTGTAGACCCGAGATCGTCATAGAGTCTTGTGTGATTCCCACTGTGCTTTGATTTCCACCTTACCACGTCCAAGAGGGCATGCAAAATCGTGGTTTTTGGGTACAGTCCCGAATCACATGGAGGCAATGAGCGATAGGAGGGGATTCGTCTCTCCCGG
Source organism: Agapanthus africanus (assembly GCA_030015575.1). Taxonomy (NCBI): domain Eukaryota; kingdom Viridiplantae; phylum Streptophyta; class Magnoliopsida; order Asparagales; family Amaryllidaceae; genus Agapanthus; species Agapanthus africanus. The sequence continues at coordinate 702,497,968 of JASDDO010000024.1, read as the reverse complement.
TATAGGGAGTTGATGTTGCGCTGTGTTCGATTGGCTATAACCGGAAATCCCTAGCCAGGGTTGCTGAGATTTACTGGTAAGTGTTACCAGTAGTTTCTCGAACTGTTATAGACCTCATATCGACACGACTTATCGAGCTACTGGGGTCTGACGTTTACCACCCCTAGGCGAGATAAGCGACATATCAAACGACGAGACCGGACTGTACGGTAAGTGTTACTGGGTGGATTCACAGGAGTGTGAGCGGGCTTGCTCGTTGATCTTCTGATTGCTCAATACCCGGGTGGCCGTTACGTTTAGCAGACCGCTTGCGGCTTGTGGGTGTTTGATATGATCATCACCTGCTGCCGGCGTATTGACGAGTCTTTAGAGTCCTACACAGAGGTTTCCTGGCTCAAGCGAAACGAAATAGGAGCGCATATGAGATATGTGCGGGACCGAGAATAATAACAGTATGTGATACTGAATTCTATTCTCGCGATATGTATCATTAGACGGTTATATGAGATATAGCCGGGTTACCGAATCAAAGGTTGATTCGATACATTGATACACTTGATATTAGTCGGTTATATGCAGTATGACCGGATCATTAAATCAAGTGTTGATTTACTGATTTAATGCATAATTATATATTTGATATATTACTTTGCATTAATTAGTATTGGTTCACTTAAGATGGATTTTCTCACTTGATGTGCACATTGTATATATGATATAGTTTTGTGCACTAGTTTGTATCATGTTTGATGATACATGCAAACTTGGGTGTGTATGATTAAACCATGATTAGGTTAATGGTTAGGGTTTTGATTTACATTTTTATTTATTCTTTTCCTTTATTCTTTTTGGCAATAGAAAATAAAATGGTGGCTTTTTGTTTTATACTTGAAGCTTCATGAAGCTTTGAAAAAGCTTTGACCATTTTGTTTTATTCCTAAACCCTAACCATTTAGCTTAACCCTAGTTTATTCTCTACATGAGTTTATCTCACCCATGGTTGCAATATGATAGATATCACTTTGATTTTCTTTTTGCAATAATTCTATTATTCATTTTCTTTGCTTCTTCTTCTTCTTCTTGAGGAAGAGAAGAAAACCTTTCTTGAAAATTCTAAGTGATGATTCCAAGTGAGAAATCCAAATCCAAAGTGAACCCACTTCCTATTTCTTCATTCTCTACCACTTGCTATGTAGTATAGGGTGTTTTCTTCACAAGTTTCATGACTTGGTGAAGTTGGGCTTGATCTTGAGTTGCCTCGACGTAGATCATCTTCGGCATCGAAGTCAACGACCTAGCCCGATCTTTTCTCCGATGAAATCACCGCGAGAGTCTAGGATCCGATGATCGCAGTGAAGGGACATCGTCATGGAGCTATGGAGGTGGAGGACCGGATCTACAAAGGTTGTATTTCCGTTCACTTAGTGTAAATGTGATTTACTTTCATTCGGTTTCACCTAAACTCTAGTTAACGATCTTTGCTTAGGGTTTCTCGGCACCTAAAATTTGAATTTGGCATGGTTGATGCCTTGTGAAACCTCTTGAGTGTGCCTAGGAACCCTACAGTGGTATCAGAGCCTAGCTAGAGTATTAGGCGATATGTTAACGAAGTTAAAACCCCGATTGAACCCGGAATCGACAAAATAAAACCCTCTCTGTACATTTTTTAAAATCTGGGATTTTTCCAAATTAAAAATGCCTAAAAAAATCAGCAGGAAATTATAAGAAAAACTGTGCAAAACGACACTGTTTGGAGCTCAAACCGCCGCGGAACCGCGGCACGAGCATGGCTCGTGCGGCGGTTCCGCCGCCATTATGTGACGTCACCCTCTTAAATTTGCACAGTAATGTTTCTTTTTAATTCCCTGATATTTTATGGGTATTTTTATCTGACTCAAGTGTTGAGTATTTTGGGGTTTATTTTGTAGTCGTTGTTTCGATCGGAATTTTTAATTTCGTAATGTTTTCCGGATATTTAGAATATGTTAAAAAGTTCGACTCGATATAAATACCCACTTTTTCCCCTGCCGGGAAATTTCCAATTGTTGGATTTTTCCGTAGTTTAATGACGTTCTAAGTAGTGCAAGTAACGCGATGGTCCCTCTAGAAGACAACAAACCTTAACTCGATTATGTGACCGTCTTGAACTGCCCTTTGAACCTTAGGGTTTGGGGCAGTACGGCGTGCCACATGTGAGGCGTTGGCTTGAGCCTTCTACGGCTGGACCGTTGGTACTGAGGCATGAAGTGAATGTTTTTAAAACTTATTTCATGTGTTGAGCTGTTCCGGGAAAACTTGGGTGTTTGATTGTTCGATCGGAAAGTTTAACTTTTCTATTTATCTGGAATGTGATACAATAATTGGAATTCACAAGTAGTTATGAGATAACTGAATGAATGTTATAAACACAGCACTTTAGTCTCACTTGATCGGTTGCCACGGAATTTTGATGCGATCAAAAGTCCGTCGCAATCACGTAGCGTACGCGGATACTCGCCGGGTAAACTTAATAGACAGCTAGACCCCATAGCCCCGACCAAGTGACTGTAGGAGAACCCCGTCGCCGAAAGCATCCGTTCGGGTGTTCGCGGCAGCGGTGTTCCGCCTTAGTGCACTTCGTCGACGGTATCGGGGGTGCGGCCGTCTACTTAAGTTTGCGACGAGCATTCGGTCAGGATGTCGGGAATCTTGTTGAATTGCCCGACTTGATATTGAAAAGTGTTTTCGATAATGAGACTAAAATGCGGGATTTATAATTGTTAGGCATGCGATGTCTAAGGAATTCATTTGGTTAGGCATGCGATGTCTAAAGAGTTTGCGGATTCCAACTGTTGTAGATTTACACTTTCTTTTTCTGTGACCGTAAGTGTAATATGTGATATCGCCGGTTTCGTTGCTATATGTCAACGACAATTGGGATGCGCATATTTACTTACGTTGATGACATGTGATGTTATGTGTTGCTGGATATGTTATATTGGATCGTCGTGTTTGAATAGCCGGGTTTTTTTTATGTGAGATGAGTGTTTTTCATTTTCATTCATGTAAAAACTTGTATGTAATATTCTTTTATTGGGGCACTTCCAGGTTGCGGAAGATGTCACCTTTTGTATATTATTTACTTTTCCGCACTAGGATAGACCCAAGGAGGAGGGCACAAGTAACCGGGTTCTGTTGTCCAGTGGGAGACCAACTCGAGGAGTCGAGTCCGGGTCTCCTAACTCTAGAATTGGTAGGGTTGCTTGCCGCTCTAGTAGGGGTCTAGGGGTGTGGGTTTGGCTATTCATCGCGACCGTGGAATCCGTGTTTTATACTGGCTCATATTGAAAACACGGACGTCCTAGTATATCCAATGTTTCATATGATTCTTCTGCTGCGATATCTGTGTTGTGATCATTTGATATGTTGTGTTAGATACTGTATATAGTATATATGATATATTATATAGACGTTACTTATGTTTTACACCCGCGCTAGCCCTGCCCCCCTCTGCCGTTAGTTACCTAATCTAACGGTGCACGAGGGGACATCGAGGCGAATGCGGATGTCATAAGTGTACGTCGTATTTATCTGTGATGTTTAGGTACTTAAATGATGGGACTTCATTAATATGATTAATGAAAGTAAAAGAAACCTAAAGATGTTGTAGAATCGAATTTCAAAAATAAACAGGTAGCTACAGTTCTTGCTTTGCACAGCGGTATATAAGATATATCCTGCACCTTATTCGATGAGGAAAGGGCCGAGATCCCTTCACCGGGAGTGACCCCTTTAGCAATAACTGGCAGATGCTACACACTCGGTTTGTCTTTTGATTGCTTCTATAGTTTCTGCTTTGTACAGTGATATATATAATATATCCCGCACCTCATTCGACGAGGAAAGGGCCGACGATCCTTTCACCGGGAGTGACCCCTTTAGCAAAACTAGAAAAGCCTAAAAAACACTCCATTTCAAAATCATTTGATTCTACAACGATATAAAGTTCATTACGCAAAAGGTTTTCTTAAAAACCTGTCGTAACCCTCCGTCATTTCAGATAAGTAATAGTTAGTATTCGTGCTGCGTTTGTTGACTCGGTCAAGGCGTAGTGTGCGGTAGCTGATTAGTGCTTATCTACAAAGCATATGATGCGATTGGATTAGGGTAGTAGTGCGGCCTTGTTGACTCAGTCAAGGGTCATGCGGGTGGGTTTAATTCAATCGAGAAATGACGGGTTGAACTTTACTTGCGTTCTATGGTTTGTTGACTCAGTCAAGGTCATAGATCGCTTGGGGCAAATATTATCGGGAATTTCCAGTGTTGAAATTTGCAATGAGATTGCATACCTTCAATGAGATAGTTGGATCCCGATACCCACTGCGAGTAAGAGTTACTCCTGGGAGAGTTTTACACATTACAATTAGCCGATCAAGTTGTTAGTTATATGTATGCCCTAGAGGCCATTACTATACATATGATGTATATTGTAGTGGATGCTTGGACATATATAGGGAGGACTTTCTCGCTCGACATGATAGTATGCTATCTGGTTACTCTTTACCTTAACGTGTATACTGTTTGTCTCTCTGTTACATGTTGGTAAAGCCCTTAGGATGTGTACTTGACTACCTGGACTATGATGCGGATCATACTAGTGGGGACATGGTAGTCCATAAGTACATCCTTCAAGGTCCCTAGTCGTGGGTATATCGAGACGGGACATCGATATACCAGAGTAGACTAGCGTATACCTTCTCGACCCATACAGATGGGCGATGGATAATCCCATATCCATTGGTGTTTGACATCAGAGATGATATACGGGTGCTCAGTAGAGACTGGGTACACTGGACGGACTCACCGAGAACTCCCAGATGGTATTATACCTTACGTCAGATGGCAGTTCTCTGGTGACACTGGTACAGAGTAGTCTGTTGACCCGAGATCGTCATAGAGTCTTGTGTGGTTCCCACTGTGCTTTGATTTCCACCTTACCACGTCCAAGAAGGCGTGCAAAACGGTGGTTTTTGGGTACAGTCCCGAATCACATGGAGGCAATGAGCGATAGGAGGGGATTCGTCTCTCCCGGTATAGGGAGTTGATGTTGCGCTGTGTTCGATTGGCTATAACCGGAAATCCCTGGCCAGGGTTGCTGAGATTTACTGGTAAGTGTTACCAGTAGTTTCTCGAACTGTTATAGGCCTCATATCGACACGACTTATCAAGCTATTGGGGTCTGACGTTTACCACCCCTAGGCGAGATATGCGACATATCAGACGATCAGACCGGACTGTACGGTAAGTGTTACTGGTTGGATTCACAGGAGTGTGAGCGGGCTTGCTCGTCGATCTTCTGATCGCTCAATACCCGGGTGGCCGTTACGTTTAGCAGACCGCTTGCGGCTTATGGGTGCTTGATATGATCATCATCTGCTACCGGCGTATTGACGAGTCTTTAGAGTCCTGCACAGAGATTTCCTGGCTCAAGTGAAACGAAATAGGAGCGCATATGAGATATGTGCGGGACCGAGAATAATGCGTGTATGTGATACCGTATTCCATTCTCGCGATGAATGTATCGATTGGTTGTATGCGATATAACCTAGTTATCGAATCAAGGATTGATTCGATAAATCGATACATTGTATACTAGTCGGTTGTGTGCGACATGACCGGATCATTGAATCAAGTGTTGATTTAATGATTTAATGCATAATTATATATTTGATATATTACTTTGCATTAACTAGTATTGGTTCACTTTAAATGGATTTTCTCACTTGAAGTTCACAAGTTGTATATTTGATATACTTTTGTGCACTTGATTGTATCATGTTTGATGATACATGCTCACTAGGGTTTGTGTAAAGATTAAACCATGGTTGTGTGATGGTTAGGGTTTTCATTTTCTTATTCATTTATTTATTTATTTCATTTATTTTATTTTGGAAAAGAAAAAGGGAAAATGGTGGCTTTGTTTGTTTGTATATTGAAGCTTCATGAAGCTTTGACTAAGTGACCATTTTGTCTCATGTTTAACCCTAACCATTCCACTTAACCCTAGTTCATTCTCTACACTTGACCATGGTTTGATTATGATAAGTATTCATTTTATTTTATTTTTGAAATAATTCTTATGATAATCATCTTCTTCTTCTTCAAAGATGAAGAAAGCTTGCTCCATCAATGGAAACTTGAGTAAATGAGTGAGAAATCCAATTCTAAAGTGAACCCACCTCCTATTTCTTCATCCTCTACCTCTTGCCAAGTAGTATAGGGTGTTTGCTTCACAAGTTTCATGACTTGGTGAAGTCGGAGCTTGATCTTGTGATGCCTCGACGTAGATCATCTTCGGCATCGTAGTCGATGACATAGCCCGCCCATTTCTCCGATGAAGCCGACGCTAGAGCCCGGAATTTGATTTGGACAGCAAGGGGACTTCATCGCGGAGCTATGGAGGTGGAGAACCGGATCTACAAAGGTTGTATTTCCGTTCACTTAGTTAATTTGTTAACTAGTTGCATCTTTCGCCTAAAATTCTAGTTAACGATCCGTATTAGGGTTTCTCGGCACTCGTAAAATTTGAAATTGGCATGGTTGATGCCTTGTGAGACCTCATTAGTGTGCCTAGGATCCCTACAGTGGTATCAGAGCCTAGCTAGAGCCTTAGGCGAAGACTAGATGACGTTTGAAACCCGATCGAACCGAAACCCTAATTCAAAACATGCTCTCTGGACTTTTTTCAAAAACTGGGATTTTTCCAGATTAAAAATGCTTAAAAAATTCAGCAGGGAATTCTAAGAATTACGGTGCAAAAATTATCTCATGATCCCTCTAATGCGCGGCGGAACCGCGGCATAAGCCTGCCTTCAGCGGCGGTTCCGCGGCCACTTGATAGGATTTGCCTCCGAACTTTGCACAGTAATTCATGTTTTCAGCAGTTGAGTTTTCTGGGAATTTTTAATATTTATTCAAGAGTTGAATATTCTGGGTTGTATTGGGAGTTCGTAAATTCGATCGGATTATCAGATTTTGTCTATGTGTTTTCCGGGTAAATTTTAGAATATGTTAAAAAGTTCGAACGGATATAAATACCCACCTTTTCCCCTGTCGGGAAATTTCCATGTGTTGGATCTTTCCGTAGTTTAACGACGTTCTAAGTAGTGCAAGTAACGCGATGGTCCCTCTAGAAGACAACAAACCTTAACTCGATTATGTGACCGTCTTGAACTGCCCTTTGAACCTTCGGGTTTGGGGCAGTACGGCGTGCCACATGTGAGGCATTGGCTTGACCCTTCTACGGCTGGACCGTTGGTACTGAGGCATGAAGTGAATGTCTTTGAACCTATTTCATGTTTTGAACGGTTTCGGGAAAACTTGGGTGTTCGAATGTTCGATCGGAAAGTTTAATATATTCTATTTATCCGGAATGGGATACAATAATTGGAATTCATAAGCAGTTATGAGATAACTGAATGAATGTTATAAACAGAGCAGTTTAGTCTCACTTGATCGGTTGCCACGGAATTTTGATATGATCAAAAGTCCGTCGCAATCACGTAGCGTACGCGGATACTCGCCGGGTAAACTTAATAGACAGCCTCACTCCATAGCCCCGACCAAGAGACTGTAGGAGAACCCCGTCGCCGAAAGCATTCGTTCGGTTGCTCGCGGCAGCGGTGTTCCGCCTTAGTGCACTTTGTCGACGTTATCGGGGGTCCGGTTGCATACTAAAGTTTGCGACGAGCATTCGATCAGAATGTCGGGAATCCTGTTGAATTCGCCGACTTAATATTGAAAAGTGTTTTCGATTTTGAGACTAAAATGCGGGGTTTATAATTGTTAGGCATGCGATGTCTAAGGAATTCATTTGATTAGGCATGCGATGTCTAAAGAGTTTGCGGATTCCAATTGTTGTAGTTTTACACTTTCTTTTCTGTGACCGTAAGTGTAATATGTGATATCGCCGGTTTCGTTGCTATATGTCAACGACAATTGGGATGCGCATATTTACTTAAGTTGATGACATGTGATGTTATGTGTTGCTGGATATGTTATATTGGATCGTCGTGTTTGAATAGCCGGGAGGGTTTTATGTGAGATGAGTGTTTTTCATTTTCATTCATGTAAAAACTTGTATGTAATATTCTTTTATTGGGACACTTCCAGGTTGCGGAAGATGTCACCTTTTGTATAATATTTACTTTTCCGCACTAGGATAGACCCAAGGAGGAGGGCACAAGTAACCGGGTTCTGGGGTCCAGTGGGAGACCAACTCGAGGAGTCGAGTCCGGGTCTCCTAACTCTAGAATTGGTAGGGTTGCTTGCCGCTCTCGTAGGGGTCTAGGGGTGTGGGTTTGGATATTCATCACGACCGTGGAATCCGTGTTTTATACTGGCTCGTATTGAAAACACGGACGTCCTAGTATATCCAATGTTTCATATGATTCTTCTGCTGCGATATCTGTGATGTGATCATGTGATGTTCTGTGATAGATACTGTATATAGTATATATGATATATTATATAGACGTTACTTATGTTTTACACCCGCGCTAGCCCTGCCCCGCTCTGCCGTTAGTTACCTAACCTAACAGTGCACGAGGGGACATCGAGGCGAATGCGGATGGTATAAGTGTACGTCATATTTATCTATGATGTTTAGGTACTTAAATGATGGGACTTCATTAATGTGATTAATGAAAGAAAAAGAAACCTAAAGATGTTGTAGAATCGAATTTCAAAAATAAAACAGGTAGCTACAGTTCTTGCTTTGCACAGCGGTATATATGATATATCCTGCACCTTATTCGATGAGGAAAGGACCGAGATCCCTTTACCGGGAGTGACTCCTTTAGCAATAACTGGCAGATGCTACACACTCGGTTTGTCTTTTGATTGCTTTTAAGAGTTTTGCTTTGCACAGAGATATATATGATATATCCCGCACCTCATTCGACGAGGAAAGGGCCGACGATCCCTTCACCGGGAGTGATCCCTTTAGCAAAACTAGAAAAGCCTCAAAAACACTCCATTTTAAAATCATTTGATTCTACAACGATATCAAGTTCATTACGCAATAGGTTTTCAGAAAAACCTGTCGTAGCCCTCCGTCATTTCAGATAAGTCCTATTTAGTATTCGTGCTACGTTTGTTGACCTCCGTCAAGGCGTAGTGTGCGGTAGCTAAATAGTATTTATCTGCTTATGCATATGATGCAGATTGGATTAGGGTAGTCATGCGGCCTTGTTGACCTCCGTCAAGGGTCGTGCGGGTGGGTTTAATTCGATCAAGAAATGACGGGTTGAACTTGACTAGTAGCCTATGGTTTGTTGACCTCCGTCAAGGTCTTAGGGTGCTAGGGGCAAAATATTATCGGGAATTTCAAGTGTTGAAATTTGCAATGAGATTGCATACCTTCTATGAGATAGTTGGATCCCGATACCCGCTGCGAGTAAGAGTTACTCCTGGGAGAGTTTTACACATTACAATTAGCCGATCAAGTAGGTGTCTAGAAAGGTGTCAACGGGGTTACGCCTCTGGGAAAACGAGGTTTTCATTAATTAGGTTCGTGCGAAAGCACGGGGGACCTCCCTCAAAGTACCGACACTGGCCTGGCTGAAAGATTGGCGAACTTGTAGTTTGTAATTAATCTCGGCTAGTCTTTCCTTTTAGGGTTTGAAGGAAGATTTGATAAAAAGCAGTGGGAGCCATCCTGATTAGATAAAATAATAACCAATCTATTCTTGCAAGAGCGCACGCTGAGTGTTTTCTTCTTTCTCTCTCCAGGTAGCGACCATATCACGCCTTAATCAAGATAATAATACGGAATTTTGACCGAACCCGCTTGTTATACTGAGCTGGGGAACGTTGGTCCCGCTCCAACTTATAATTGTTATAAGACAGAGCAGGAAATTGGAGAATACCAGATTTCCCGTGCCGCCCAAACGAAGAAAGTGCATATGATGCATCTCCTTCGGGTGTGTTTGTTACACAGAACTGTTTCTCAGTATCCTCCGCATCCTGGGTATATGATACCGGATCAGGATCCCAGATATGTAATCTGTTACATAGGGCTGCAAAAAGGTAGAAAAACTGAGAACGGGTGATAAGTTTCATGAGACAGAGAACGGGGCAAGTGTTGCAGCCAAGTCTGTTGGTCACTGTCACCCTGTATTCCAAATACATTGATTCTGAACGAATGTTATTAGATACCGAACCTGATATACAAAATCATATCTGTCTCTTTATTAGTAAAGAAACGATAAAATTTTGTATTGTTGGATAATGTTTTGAACATTTCCTATATAAAAAGTTGATCGGTTCAGGCACGTTATCTAAAAGCATTGATGTTCTAAATCAAACTACAGTTCTTTAGTATACGGAACACACACAAGAGGAAGAGTTCAGAAATGAACGAATTCTTCTTGAGGCATTGTAGACTAGGTCATATCAATGCGATCCGACTGGCTGAAGTTACATTTTAGATGCATATTTAAATCAGTTTGAATTTACATCTTATGAAACTTGCCAGTCATGTCACAGAGATAAGATGACCATATCTCCGTTTACTGGAAACAGAGAAAGAGTTAGTGAACTCTTGGGACTGATACATGATGTATGTATGGTCCCCTGTCTACATATGCCAGTACTGGTTCTTTGTACTTCATTACATTCTCTGATGATCTCTCAAGATTCAGACATATGTTCCTGTTGAAACACAAGTCCGAACCATTTGAGATATTCACAGAATATGATTTAGAAGTAGAGAACCAAAACACGGGTATAAGTGTTATGTCCTTTGATGAGATCGAGGAGGAGAATACTTGAGCACGGAAATCCTGGATTATTCTAAAGGAGAATGAGATTCTCTCTCAGCATTACTCCTCCGTATACACCATAGCACGATGGTATATCGGGGCGGAGCAATCACACCCTATATGATAAGGTGTGCTCTATGATGAGTACTACTGAGTTACTTATTTCCTTTTTGGGAGTTATGCACTTGAGAAGATGCATACCTATTGAATAGGGTTCGAATCAAATCAGTTGCCTACCACTTCATATGTGATATGGAAAGGGAAGAGCCCATGTCTTAAGTCAGTTAAGATTTGGGGTTGTCCGGCCTATGTCTAAAAGCAAAATCGGGACAAGCTCGAGGCAAGGTCAGTTATGTAGAACTGGAAATGTTCCAGCTATACAAACTACAGCAGATGATTTGATAAAACCAAAGGATTCAATAGTTACCAACGAACCTCAGCCTCTCCGCCGATCTAGTAAGGTTCCTCACCCGCCTGAGAGACACTTCGATTTCTCTATGATAGTGGGAGCGAGGATTGCATCATGAGATGATGACCCAACTAGTTTCGAGCTGGCCATCAGGAGTGAGACTCTGTAAGAATGGCTGGATGCTTAGCGATCTGAGATGGAATCCATGTACACCAACAAAGTATGGACTTTGGTTGCTATATCTGAAGGGTTAAATCCCCATCAGGAGCAAGTATATCTTGAGAAGATTACTTGGTGTAGATGGAAAAGTTGAGACTTTCAAAGCTAGACTTGTTAAAGCTTTTCGTCATCGACCAGGCGTGGATAATGATGAAACCTTTTCAAGTGGCTATGCTTAAGTCCATCCAGATCCTACTTGCCATGGCTACATACCATGAATACGATATCTGGCGGTTGGGTGTCATGACTGTTTTTCTAAATGATGTTTTAGAAGAGAACGTCTATAAGTACACAGCCAGAGGGCTTCGTAAACAGTGGGAGCAGCGGAAACGTGTACAAGATGCTTTATAAGATAAAGCAGGCATCGTGGAGTTGGAACGTCTGTTTTGATGAGATAGTCAAAGAGTTTGACATCATCAAAATGGTAGATGAACCTTGTATATACAAAAAGGTAGTAGAGAGTATGGTGGCGATCCTCGTAGAGTACGTGGATGACATACTCTTGATAGGGAAGGAGTTTCCTATGCTACGCTCGATCAATCTCCGCTTGTCACATGGATTCTCTATATAGGATCAAAGTGATACCTCCTAAATCCTGAGTTTTCATCTATGAGATAGATGTTATATGGATGTTAGGATACTCACTAGATGTAGTGAGATGGTATCAGTTGATCCTGGGGAGAATCACTGGAAGTGTTCCAGAGTGATAAGAACGACTGAATGTCAGTCACAGGCATTGTCTTTACCCTCAGTAAAGGGACGGTATGTTGGAACAGTTCCAAGCTACATACCGGGGCATACTAGACGATAAAGGCTGGATACATCGCTACTTAAGATGCTACCAAAGAGGCTGTTTGGGTGTAAATTGGTTCATGAGATGAACTATATTCCTTCCATTGTGAGAAAATGGAGTTATGGCTTGTGCCAAGGAACGCAGGTCCCATCAGTGATCCAGACATATTCTAAGGCAGTGTCACCTGATCGTGGAGATGGTTGATCTCCAGGGGATCGAGGTCAGGAGAGTAGACTCAGAGGACAACACGGCGGATCAACTCATGAAGGCCTATTCCCAGAGAGAGACTTTTATGGGATGGTTGAGTATGAGATACTACAACCACTGCTATCAGATGGCCCTAGTGCAAGTGGGAGATTGTTAGTTATATGTATGCCCTAGAGGCCATTACTATACATAGGATGTATATTGTAGTGGATGCTTGGACATATATAGGGAGGACTTTCTCGCTCGACATGATAGTATGCTATCTGGTTACTCTTTACCTTAACGTGTATACTGTTTGTCTCTCTGTTACATGTTGGTAAAGCCCTTAGGATGTGTACTTGACTACCTGGACTATGATGCGGATCATACTAGTGGGGACATGGTAGTCCATAAGTACATCCTTCAAGGTCCCTAGTCGTGGGTATATCGAGACGGGACATCGATATACCAGAGTAGACTAGCGTATACCTTCTCGACCCATACAGATGGGCGATGGATGATCCCATATCCATTGGTGTTTGACATCAGAGATGATATACGGGTGCTCAGTAGAGACTGGGTACACTGGACGGACTCGCCGAGAACTCCCAGATGGTATTATACCTTACGTCAGATGGCAGTTCTCTGGTGACACTGGTACAGAGTAGTCTGTTGACCCGAGATCGTCATAGAGTCTTGTGTGGTTCCCACTGTGCTTTGATTTCCACCTTACCACGTCCAAGAGGGCATGCAAAACGGTGGTTTTTGGGTACAGTCCCGAATCATATGGAGGCAATGAGCGATAGGAGGGGATTCGTCTCTCCCGGTATAGGGAGTTGATGTTGCGCTATGTTCGATTGGCTATAACCGGAAATCCCTGGCCAGGGTTGCTGAGATTTACTGGTAAGTGTTACCAGTAGTTTCTCGAACTGTTATAGGCCTCATATCGACACGACTTATCAAGCTATTGGGGTCTGACGTTTACCACCCCTAGGCGAGATATGCGACATATCAGACGATCAGACCGGACTGTACGGTAAGTGTTACTGGTTGGATTCACAGGAGTGTGAGCGGGCTTGCTCGTCGATCTTCTGATCGCTCAATACCCGGGTGGCCGTTACGTTTAGCAGACCGCTTGCGGCTTGTGGGTGCTTGATATGATCATCATCTGCTACCAGCGTATTGACGAGTCTTTAGAGTCCTACACAGAGGTTTCCTGGCTCAAGCGAAACGAAATAGGAGCGCATATGAGATATGTGCGGGACCGAGAATAATGCGTGTATGTGATACCGTATTCCATTCTCGCGATGAATGTATCGATTGGTTGTATGCGATATAACCTAGTTATCGAATCAAGGATTGATTCGATAAATCGATACATTGTATACTAGTCGGTTGTGTGCGACATGACCGGATCATTGAATCAAGTGTTGATTTAATGATTTAATGCATAATTATATATTTGATATATTACTTTGCATTAACTAGTATTGGTTCACTTTAAATGGATTTTCTCACTTGAAGTTCACAAGTTGTATATTTGATATACTTTTGTGCACTTGATTGTATCATGTTTGATGATACATGCTCACTAGGGTTTGTGTAAAGATTAAACCATGGTTGTGTGATGGTTAGGGTTTTCATTTTCTTATTCATTTATTTATTTATTTCATTTATTTTATTTTGGAAAAGAAAAAGGGAAAATGGTGGCTTTGTTTGTTTGTATATTGAAGCTTCATGAAGCTTTGACTAAGTGACCATTTTGTCTCTTGCTTAACCCTAACCATTCCACTTAACCCTAGTTCATTCTCTACACTTGACCATGGTTTGATTATGATAAGTATTCATTTTATTTTATTTTTGAAATAATTCTTATGATAATCATCTTCTTCTTCTTCAAAGATGAAGAAAGCTTGCTCCATCAATGGCAACTTGAGCAAATGAGTGAGAAATCCAATTCTAAAGTGAACCCACCTCCTATTTCTTCATCCTCTACCTCTTGCCAAGTAGTATAGGGTGTTTTCTTCATAAGTTTCATGACTTGGTGAAGTCAGAGCTTGATCTTGTGATGCCTCGACGTAGATCATCTTCGGCATCGTAGTCGATGACCTAGCCCGCCCATTTCTCCGATGAAGACGACGCTAGAGCCCGGGATTTGATTTGGACAGCAAGGGGACTTCATCGCGGAGTTATGGAGGTGGAGAACCGGATCTACAAAGGTTGTATTTCCGTTCACTTAGTTAATTTGTTAACTAGTTGCATATTTCGCCTAAAATTCTAGTTAACGATCCGTATTAGGGTTTCTCGGCACTCGTAAAATTTGAAATTGGCATGGTTGATGCCTTGTGAGACCTCATTAGTGTGCCTAGGATCCCTACACAAGTAGGTGTTAACGAGGTTACGCCTCAGGGAAAACGAGGTTTACATTAATTAGGTTCGTGCGAAAGCACGGGGGACCTCCCTCAAAGTACCGACACTGGCCTGGCTGAAAGATTGGCCAACTTGTAGCGTGTAATTAATCCCGGCTAGTCTTTCCTTTTAGGGTTTGAAGGAAGATTTGATAAAAACAGTGGGAGCCATCCTGATTAGATAAAACAATAACCAATCTATTCTTGCAAGAGCGCACGCTGAGTGTTTTCTTCTCTCTCTCTCCAGGTAGAGACCATATCACGCCTTAATCAAGATAATAATACGGAATATTGACCGACCCCGCTTGTTATACTGAGCTGGGGAACGTTAGTCCCGCTCCAACTTATAATTGTTATAAGAAAGAGCAGGAAATTGGGGATTACCAGAATTCCCGTGCCGCCCAAACGAAGAAAGTGCATACTGATGCATCATCTTCGGGGGTGTTCTTTATACAGAACTGTTTCTCAGTATTCTTTACGTCCTGGATATGAGATACCAGATCAGGATCCCGCATATGTAATTTGTTACATGGGCTACAGATAGGTAAAAAACTGAGAACGAAATAGGAGCCCATATGAGATATGTGTGGGACCGAGAATAATACCAGTATGTGATACTGAATTCTATTCTCGCGATATGTATCATTAGACGGTTATATGAGATATAGCCAGGTTACCGAATCAAAGGTTGATTCGATACATTGATACACTTGATATTAGTCGGTTATATGCAGTATGACCGGATCATTAAATCAAGTGTTGATTTAATGATTTAATGCATAATTATATATTTGATATATTAATTTGCATTAACTAGTATTGGTTCACTTAAGATGGATTTTCTCACTTGATATGCACATTGTATATATGATATAGTTTTGTGCACTAGTTTGTATCATGTTTGATGATACATGCAAACTTGGGTGTGTATGATTAAACCATGATTAGGTTAATGGTTAGGGTTTTGATTTACTTTTTTATTTATTCTTTTCCTTTATTCTTTTTGGCAAAAGAAAATAAAATGGTGGCTTTTTGTTTTATACTTGAAGCTTCATGAAGCTTTGAAAAAGCTTTGACCATTTTGTTTTATTCCTAAACCCTAACCATTTAGCTTAACCCTAGTTTATTCCCTATATGAGTTTATCTCACCCATGGTTGCAATATGATAGATATCACATGGATTTTCTTTTTGCAATAATTCTATTATTCATTTTCTTTGCTTCTTCTTCTTCTTCTTGAGGAAGAGAAGAAAACCTTTCTTGAAAATTCTAAGTGATGATTCCAAGTGAGAAATCCAAATCGAAAGTGAACCCACTTCCTATTTCTTCATCCTCTACCACTTGCCATGTAGTATAGGGTGTTTTCTTCACAAGTTTCATGACTTGGTGAAGTTGGAGCTTGATCTTGAGTTGCCTCGACGTAGATCATCTTCGGCATCGAAGTCAACGACCTAGCCCGATCTTTTCTCCGATGAAACCACCGCGAGAGTCTAGGATCCGATGATCGCAGCGAAGGGACATCGTCACGGAGCTATGGAGGTGGAGGACCGGATCTACAAAGGTTGTATTTCCGTTCACTTAGTGTAAATGTGATTTACTTTCATTCGGTTTCGCCTAAACTCTAGTTAATGATCTTTGCTTAGGGTTTCTCGGCACCTAAAAATTGAATTTGGCATGGTTGATACCTTGTGGAACCTCTTGAGTGTGCCTAGGAACCCTACAGATAAGTCGTGTCGATATGAGGTCTATAAAAGTTCGATAAACTACTGATAACACTTACCAGTAAATCTCAGCAACCCTGGCCAGGGATTTCCAGTTATAGCCAATCGAACACAGTGCAACATTAACTCCCTATACCGGGAGAGACGAAACCCCTCCTATCGCTCATTGCCTCCATGTGATTCGGGACTGTACCTAAAAGCCACCATTTTTCACGCCCACTTGGACATGGTATGATGGAAATCAAAGCACAGTGGGAATCACACAAGACTCTATGACGATCTCGGGTCTACAGACTAACCTGTACCAGTGTCACCAGAGAACTGCCATCTGACGTGAGGTATAATACCATTGGGGAGTTCTCGGCGAGTCCGTCCAGTGTACACAGTCTCCACTGAGTACCCGTACACTATACTTTGTGTCAAACACCGATAGATATGGGATCATCCATCGCCCATCATATGCGTCAAGATGCGTATACGCTAGTCTACTCTGGAGTATCGATGCCCTGTCTCGGTACTCCCACGACTAGGAACATTTGAAGGATGTACTTGGCGACTACATTGTCCCCACTAGTATGATCTGCATCATAGTCCTGGTAGTCAAGTACTCATCCTAAGGGCTTTATCAACATGTAACATAGAGACAATCAGAGTACATGTTAAGATAAAGTGCGACCAGATAGCATACTATCATGTCGAGCAAGAAAGTCCTCCTTATATATGTCCAAGCATCCACTACAATATACATCGTATGTACAGTAATGGCCTCTAAGGAATACATTTAACTAACAATCTCCCACTTGCACTAGGGCCATCTATTGTGGTATCGCATACCCAACAATCAGATGTGGTCGAAGTATCTCATACTCAACCATCCCATAAAAGTATCTACTGGGAAATAGGCATTTGTGAGTGGATCCGCGCTGTTGTCCTCTGTGTCTACTCTCCTAACCTTGATCTCCCTAGAGATCAACCATCTCCATGATCTGGCGATACTGCCTAAGAATATGTCTAGATCTTTGATGGGACGGGGGTTCCTAGGCATAAGCCACAACTCCATTGTCACACAATGGTAGGAACGAGATTCATCTCATGAACTCATATATATCCAGACTGCCTCTTTGGTAGAATCCTTGGTAACGATGTATCTTGCCTTTAATCGTCTAGTATGTCACGGTATCTAGCTTGGAACTCTTTCAACATACCATCCCTCCACTGAGGGTAAAGACAATGCCCGCGACTGACATTCAGTCGTCCTTATCACCCTGGAACCTTTCCAGTGATTCTCCCCAGGATCGATTGATACCATCTCACTACAACTAGTGAGAATCCTAACATCCAATTAGATCTATCTCATAGATCCATAACTTAGGATTTAGGAGGTATCACCTTGATCCTATATGGAGAATCTTTGTGATAAGAGGAGATTGACCGAGCGTAGCATAGGAAACTACTTCCCTATCAAGAGTATGTCATCCACGTACTATACGAGGATCACCACCATACTCCCTATTACCTTTTTGTATATACTTGGTTCATCTACCATTTTGATGAAGTCAAATTCTTTTACTAGCACATCAAAACAGACGTTCCAACTTCGCGATGCCTGATTTATCCTATAAAACATCTTGCTCACGTTTCCGCTGCTTCCACTGTCTACGAAGCCCTCTAGCTGTGTACTTATAGGCGCTTTCTTCCAAATTATCATTCAGAAAAGCTGTCATGACACCCAACCACCAGATATCATAGTCATGGTATGTAGCCGTGGCAAGTAGGATCTGGATGGACTTAAGCATAGCTTTGAAAGTCTCAACTTTTCCATGTACACCAAGTAATCTTCTCAAGATATACTTGCTCCTGATGGGGATTTAACCTTTCAGATAAAGCAACCAAATTCCATACTTTGTTGGTGTATAAGGATTCCATCTCAGATCGCTAAGCATCCAGCCATTCTTACAGAGTCCCACTCCTGATGTCCTGCTCGAAACTAGTTGGGTCATCATCTCATGATGCAATCCTCGCTCCCACTGTCATAGAGAAACCGAAGTATCTCTCAGGTGGATGAGGAACCCTACCAGATCGGCGGAGAGGCTGAGGTTTGTTTGAAACTATTGAATCCTCCGGTTCTACCAAATCATCAGCTGCAGTTTGTTTTAGCTGGAACTTCTTCCAGTTCTACCTTATGACTACTAATTTCTTCACAAGAAATTCCCTTTTTCTCAATAAGTGGTATGCCGAGAAATAAAACATCTTTTGTTCCACGGTGTGGTAGAAGATATTCCCTTGCGAATGCTTGGGATATCCAACAAACTTCCACAGAACTGACCTTACCTCGAGCTTGCCCGGATTTTGCTTTTGACATAGGCCGGACAACCCCAAATCTTAACATCTTTAAGAGATGGGCTCTTCCCATACCATATCACATATGGAGTGGTAGGCATCTGATTTGGTTGGAACCCTATTCAATAGGTATGCAACTTCTCAAGTGCGTAACCCTAAAAGAAAATAGGCAACTCAGTAGTACTCATCATAGAGCACACCATATCACATAGGGTGCGATTGCTCCGTCCCGATACACCGACGTGCTGTGGTGTATACGGAGGAGTAATGCTGAGAAAGAATGTCATTCTCCTTTAGAATAGTCCAGGAATTCCGTGCTCAAGTATTCTCCTCCTTGATCTCATCAAAGGACATAATACTTATACCCATTTTTGGTTCTCTACTTCTAACTTATATTCATTGAATTTCTCAAAAGTTCCAGACTTGTGTTTCAACAGGAACATATGTCCGGACCTTGAGAGATCATCAGTGAATATAATGAAGTACAAAGAACCGGTCTTGGCATGTGTAGAAAGGGGACCTTCATACATCAACATGTATCAATCCCAAGAGTTCACTAACTCTTTCTCTGTTTCTAATAAACGAAGCTGTGGTCATCTTATCTTTGTGACATGACTGGAAAGTTTTTACAAGATGTAAATCCAAACTAATTTAAATATGCACCTTTATGTAACTTCAGGCAGTCGGGTCGCATTGATATGACATAGTCTATAATACCTCAAGTAGGATTCGTTCATTTCTGAACTCTTCCTCTTGTGTGTGTTCTGTACGTTAAGAACTATGGTTTGATTTAGAACGTCTATGCTTTTAGATAACGTGCCTAACCGATCAACTCTTGATATAAGAAATGTTCAAAACATTACCCAACAATACAAAATTATATCCTTCTTTACTAATAAAGAGACTGATATGCTGTTGTATATCAGGTTCGGTATCTAATAACATTCGTTCAGAATCAATGTATTCTGGTAATACAGGGTGATAACTGCCAACAGACTTGGCTGCAACACTTGCATCATTTCCAACTCTCTAAACTTATCACCCGTTCTCAGTTCTCTACCTATATGTAGCCCATGTAACAGATTACATTTACGGGATCCTGATCCGGTATCTCATACCCAGGACATAAAGGATACTGAGAAACAGTTCTCGGTAATGAACACACCTGAAGATGATGCATCAGCATGCACTTTCTTCGTTTGGGCGGCATGAGAATTCTGGTAATCCCCTATTTCATACTCTGTCTTATAACAATTATAAGTTGGAGCGGGACCAACGTTCCCTAGCGCAGTATAACAAGCGGGTTCGGTCAATACATCCGTATTATTATCTTGATTAAGACGTGACATGGTCGCTACCTAGAGAGAGATAGAAGAAAACACTCAGTGTATGCTCTTGCAAGATTAGATTGGTTATTAATATATCTAATCAGGATGTCTCCCACTGTTTTAGTCAAATCTTCCTTCAAACCCTAAAAGGAAAGACAAGCCGGGATTAATTACACTCTACAGGTTCGCCAATCTTTCAGCCAGGCCAGTGCCGGTACTTTTAGGGAGGTTCCCCGTGCTTTCGCACAGACCTAATTAAAATAAACTTTGTCTTCCCAGAGGCATAACCCTGTTGACACCTTTCTAGACACCTACTTGATCGGCTAATTGTAATGTGTAAAACTCTCCCAGGAGTAACTCTTACTCGCAGTGGGTATCGGGATCCAACTATCTCATAGAAGGTATGCAATCTCATTGCAAATTTCAACTCTTGAAATTCCCAATAATATTTTACCCCTACCATCCCATGACCTTGACGAAAGCCAACAAACCATAAGATACTAGTCAAGTTCAACCCGTCATTTCCCGATTGAATTAAACCCACCCGCACGACTCTTGACGAAAGCCAACAAAGTCGCACGACTACCCTAACTCAGTCGCATCATATGCTTATACAGATAAGCATAAATAGCTACCGCATACTACGCCTTGACGAAAGCCAACAAACGTAGTACGAATACTATGAAGTACTTAACTGAAATGACAGAGGGCTACGACAGGTTTTTAAGAAAACCCTTTCCGTAATGAACTTGATATCGTTGTAGAATCAAGTGATTTTAAAAGGAGTGTTTTTGAGGCTTTTCTAGTTTTGCTAAAGAGGTCACTCCCGGTGAAGGGATCTCGGCTCTTTCCTTATCGAATAAGGTGCAAGATATTTCACAAATACCACTATGCAAAGAAAAAACTATAGAAACAATCAAAAGACAAACCGAGTTTGTAGCATCTGCTAGTTTCGCTAAAGAGGTCACTCCCGGTGAAGGGATCTCGGCTCTTTCCTTATCGAATAAGGTACTAGATGTTCTATAAGGTGTAGGGTTCCTAGGCACACCCATGAGGTTGTACAAGTGATCAAACATGGCCAATTCAAAGTTTTTCTATGTGCCGAGAAACCCTAAACTAGATCGTTACTAGAGGTAAGGCGATGCAAGCAAGTAAACAACTTTATTGCTAAAGGAAAGTGATTACAACCTTTGTAGATCCGGTCTTCCACTTCCTTGGCTCCGTGATGACGTCCCTCCGCTGTACCCATCGGAATCCTAGACTCTCGCGGTGGTTTCATCGGAGAAAAGATCGGGCTAGGTCGTCGACTTCGATGCCGAAGATGATCTACGTCGAGGCAACTCAAGATCAAGCTCCAACTTCACCATGTCATGAAACTTGTGAAGAAAACACCCTATACTACTTGGCAAGTGGTAGATGATGAAGAAATAGGAAGTGGGTTCACTTTGGATTTGGATTTCTCACTCTTTTTCTCAAGACACCATTAATGGTAGCAAAGTTTCTTCTTCTTGAAGAAGAAGAAGAAAGAATATTATGAGAGAATAATCAAATCAAAATGATAAATCAAGTGAAGCTATCATAATGCAACCTTGGTTAAGTGTAGAGAATAAACTAGGGTTAGGTGAATGGTTAGGTTTAGGCAAAAGACAAAATGGTAGATAATCTAAAGAAGCTTCATGAAGCTAAAGCAAAGATACAAAATTAGCCACCATTTCATTTTGCCAAAAATGAATAAATAAATACATGAATAAGTAAATAAATCAAACCATAACCATTAACCTAATCATAGTTAAAAGCATACACACACCCAAGTTTGCATGTATCATCAAACATGATACAAACTAGTGCACAAAACTATATCATATATACAATGTGCACATCAAGTGAGAAAATCCATCTTAAGTGAACCAATACTAGTTAATGCAAAGTAATATATCAAATATATAATTATGCATTAAATCATTAAATCAACACTTGATTTAATGATCCGGTCATACTGCATATAACCGACTAATATCAAGTGTATCAATGCATCGAATCAATATTTGATTCGGTAGCCCGGCTATATTACATATAACCGTCCCATGATACATATCACGAGAATAGAATACAGTATCATATACTGGTATTATTCTCGGTCCCGCACATATCTTATATGTGCTCCTATTTCGTTTCGCTTGAGCCAGGAAACCTCTGTGTAGGACTCTAAAGACTCGTCAATACGCCGGCAGCAGTTGATGATCATATCAAACACCCGCAAGCCGCAAGCGGTCTGCTAAACGTAACGGCCACCCGGGTATTGAGCGATCATAAGAACGACGAGCAAGCCCACTCACACTCCTGTGAATCCAA
The DNA here is from genome assembly GCA_030015575.1 of Agapanthus africanus. Taxonomy (NCBI): domain Eukaryota; kingdom Viridiplantae; phylum Streptophyta; class Magnoliopsida; order Asparagales; family Amaryllidaceae; genus Agapanthus; species Agapanthus africanus. The sequence continues at coordinate 702,475,411 of JASDDO010000024.1, read as the reverse complement.
CCAGTAACACTTACCATACAGTCCGGTCTGTTCGTCTGATATGTTGCATATCTCGCCTAGGGGTGGTAAACGTCAGACCCCAGTAGCTTGATAAGTCATGCCGACGTATGGTCCAAAACATTCGTGAAACTACTGATAACTCTTACTAGTATATCTCTGCAACCCTGGCCAGGGATTTCCGGTTATGGCCAGTCGAGCATAGCACAACATCAACCCCCAATACCGGGAGAGACGAATCCCCTCCTATCGCTCATTGCCTCCATGTGAATCGGGACTGTACCCAAAAACCACCTGTTTGCACGCCTCAGTAGAGCCGTGGTAGGGTGGAAATCAAAGCACAGTGGGAGACACACAAAACTCTATGACGATCTCGGGTCAACAGACTAAGCTGTACCAGTATCACCAGAGAACTGCCATCTGACGTGAGCTATAATACCATCCGGGAGTTCTCGGCGAGTCCGTTCAGTGTTCCCAGTCTCGATTGAGCACCCGCATACCATCTCTGATGTCAAACACCAATGGATATGGGATCATCCATCGCCCATCACATGGGTCGAGAAGATATACGCTAGTCTACTCTGGAATATCGATGCCCCGTCTCGATATTCCCACGACTAGGAACAGTGAAGGATGTACTCATGGACTACCCAGGCACCACTAGTAGATCTACATCATAGTCCTGGAAGTCGAGTACACATCCTAAGGGCTTTATCAACATGTAACAGAGAGACAGAAAGTATACATGTTAAGATAAGGAGCAACCAGATAGCGTACTATCATGTCGAGCAAGAAAGTCCTACCTATATATGTCCCAGCATCCACTACAATATACATCCAATGTACAGTAATGGCCTCTAGGCCATACATATAACTAACAATCTACCACTTGCACTAAGGCCATCTGTAGCAGTGGTTGCAGTATCTAATACTCAACCATCCCATAAAAGTCTCTCTCTGGGAAAAAGCCTTTGTGAGTGGATCCGCCGTGTTGTCCTCTGAGTCTACTCTCCTAACCTCGATCACCCTGGAGATCCACCATCTCCATGATCAGGTGATGCTGCCTCAGAATATGTCTAGGTCACTGATGGGACCGGTGTTCCTGGGCTAAAGCCACACTTCCATTGTCACACAATGGTAGGAACCTAGTTCATCTCATGAACCAATATACACCCAAACTGCCTCTTTGGTAGTATCCTTAATAGCGATGTTACCAGCCTTTATCGTCTAGTTTGCCACGGTATCTAGCTTGGAACTCTTCCAACATACCGTCCCTTCACTGAGGGTAAAGACAATGCCTGCGACTGACATTCAGTCGTCCTTATCACCCTGGAACCTTTCTAATGATTCTCCCCAAGATCGATTGATACTTTCTTACTACAGCTAGCGAGAATCCTAACATCCATTTAGATCTATCTCATAGACCCAAATCCCAGGATTTAGGAGGCATCAACTTTATCCTATATGGAGAATCCTTGTGATAAGAGGATATTGACCGTATGTAGCATAGGAAACTCTTTTCCTATCAAGAGTATGTCATCCACGTACTCTACGAGGATCACCACCATACTCCCTGCTACCTTTCTGTATATACAAGGTTCATCTACCATTTTGATGATGTCAAACACTTTGACTACCACATCAAAACAGACGTTCCAACTCCGCGATGCCTGCTTTAATCTATAAAGCAACTTGCACACGTTTCCGCTGCTCCCACTGTTTACGAAGCCCTCTGGCTGTGTTCTTATAGACGTTCTCTTCTAAATCATTATTTAGAAAAGTAGTCATGGCACCCAACCACCAGATATCGTAGTCATGGTATGTAGCAATGGCAAGTAGGATCCGGATGGACTTAAGCATAGCTATTGGAAAAGGTTTCATCATTATCCATGCCTGGTCGATGACGAAAACCTTTAACAAGTCTAGCTTTGAAAGTCTCAACCTTTCCATCTACACCAAGTAATCTTCTCAAGATATACTTGCTCCTGATGGGGATTTAACCCTTCAGATATAGCAGCTAAAGTCCATACTTTGTTGGTGTAGATGGATTCCATCTCAGATCGCTAAGCATCCAGCCATTCTTACAGAGTCCCTACTCTCGATGGCCTGCTCGAAACTAGTTGGGTCATCATCTCATGATGCATTCCTCGCTCCCACTGTCATCGAGAAACAGAAGTATCTCTCAAGCGGATGAGGAACCCTGCTAGTTCGGCGGAGAGGCTGAGGTTCGTCGGGGACTATTGAATCCTTTGGTTCTTTCAAATCATCAGGTGCAGTTTTGTATAGCTGGAACCTTTCCAATTCTACAGAACTGACCTTGCCTCGATCTTGTCCGGATTTTGCTTTAGACATAGGCCGGACAAACCCAAATTTTAACTTACTTAAGAGATAGGCTCTTCCCATACCATTTCTTATATGGAGTGGTAGGCAGTGATCTGATTTGAACCTAATTCAATAGGTATGCAGCTTCTCAAGTGCATAACCCCAAAAGGAAATAGGCAACTCAGTAGTACTCATCATAGAGCACACCATATCTAATATGGTGCGATTGCTCCGCCCTGATACACCGTTGTGCTGTGGTGTATTCAGAGGAGCAACACCGAGAGAGAATCTCATTCTCCTTTAGAATAGTCCAAGAATTGCATGCACAAGTATTCTCCTCCCTGATCTTATCATAGGACATAATACTTATACCCGGTTTTTGGTTCTCTACTTCTAACTTATATTCGGTGATTATCTCAAAAGTTTCGGACCTATGTTTCAACAGGAACATATGACTGAGCCTTGAGAGATCATCAGAGAATGTAATGAAGTACAAAGAACCGGTCCTGGCATGTGTAGACAGGGGACCTTACATACATCATCATGTATCAGTCCCAAGAGTTTACTAACTCTTTCTCTGTTTCCAATAAACAGAGCTTATGGTCATCTAATCTTTATGACATGACTGGCAAGTTTCTCAAGATGTAAATTCAAACTAATTTAAATATGCATCTAAATGTAACTTCAGCCAGTCGGGTCGCATTGATATGACCTAGTCTACAATGCCTCAAGAAGGATTCGTTCATATCTGAACTCTTCCTCTTGTATGTGTTCTGTATACTAGGAACTGTAGTTTGATTTAGATCATCAATGCTTTTAGATAACGTGCCTGAACCGATCAACTTTTGATATAGGAAATGTTCAAAACAATATCCAACAATACAAAATTATATCCTTTCTTTACTAATAAAGAGACTGATATGATTTTGTATATCAGGTTCGGTATCTAATAGCATTTGTTCAGAATCAATGTATTGGTAATACAGGGTGACAGTGACCAACAGACTTGGCTGCAACACTTGCACCATTTTCTGTCTCATGAAACTTATCACCCATTCTCAGTTCTCTACCTTTTTGTAGCCCTATATAACAGATTACATATCTGGGATCCTGATCCGGTATCAGATACCTAGGACGCAGAGGATACTGAGAAACAGTTCTGTATAATGAACACACCCTAAGGAGATGCATCATATGCACTTTCTTCGTTTGGGTGGCATAGGAATTCTGGTATTCCCCTATTTCCTGCGTGATCTTATAACAATTATAAGTTGGAGCGGGACCAACGTTCCCCAGCTCAGTATAACAAGCGGGTTCGGTCAATACATCCATATTATTATCTTGATTAAGGCGTGATATGGTCGCTACCTGGAGAGAGAGAGAAGAAAACACTCTGCGTGCGCTCTTGCAAGATTAGATTGGTTATTTATTTTATCTAATCAGGATGGCTCCCACTGTTTTTATCAAATCTTCCTTCAAACCCTAAAAGGAAAGACTAGCCGGGATTAATTACACTCTACAAGTTCACCAATCTTTCAGCCAGGCCAGTGTCGGTACTTTGAGGGAGGTTCCCCGTGCTTTCGCACGGACCTAATTACAGTAAACCTCGTTTTCCCAGAGGCGTAACCCTGTTGACACCTTTCTAGACACCTACTTGATCGGCTAATTGCAAAGTGCAAAACTCTTCCAGGAGTAACAATTACTCGCAGTGGGTATCGGGATCCAACTATCATATAGAAGGTATGCAATCTCATTGCAAATTTCAACACTTGAAACTCCCGATAAAGGTTTTTACCCCTAGCACCTATGACCTTAACTATGGTCAACAAATCATAAGTACTAGTCAAGTTCTATCCGTCATTTCGTGATTAATTAGACCCACCCACATGACCCTTAACTAAGGTCAACAAAGTCACGTGACTGTCCTAACTAATCGCATCATATGCGGTGTAGGAAGACATCACTTAGCTACCGTACACTGTGCCTTGACTATGGTCAACAAATACAGCACGAATACTAAGTACTCTACTTCCTAAAATGACTGAGGGTTGCGAATGGTTTTTAAGAAAACCTTTAACGCTTTGAACTTAATCTCGTTGCGGAATCAAATGGTTTTTAAATGGAGTGTTTTTGAAGCTTTTCTAGTTTTGCAAAAGGGGTCACTCCCGGTGAAGGGATCGTCGGCCCTTTCCTCGTCGAATGAAGTGCGAGATATATCATATATATCACTGTGCAAAGCATAAACTATAGAAGCAATCAAAAGACAAACCGAGTGTGTAGCATCTGCCAGTTATTGCTAAAGGAGTCACTCCCGGTGAAGGGATCTCGGTCCTTTCCTCATCGAATAAGGTGCATGATATATCATATATACCGCTGTGCAAAGCAAGAACTGTATCTACTTGTTTTATTTTTGAAATTCGATTCCACAACATCATTTAGGTTTATTTTCTTTCATTAATCTCATTAATGAATGTCCCATCATTTAAGTCCACCTAAACATCACAGATAAATATAACGTACGCTTATGCCATCCGCATTCGCCTCGATATCCCGTCTGCACCGTTAGGTTAGGTAACTAACGCCAGAGCGAAGCAGGGCAAGCGCGGGTGTAAAACATAAGCAACGTCTATATAATATATCATATATACTATATACCATATCTATCTGAACAAATCACATGATCACATCACAGATAACGCAGCAGAAAATATCATATGAAATATTGGATATACTAGGACGTCCGTGTTTTTAATACGAGCCAGTATAAAACACGGATTCCACGGTCGTGATGAATAGCCAATCCCACACCCCTAGACCCCTACGAGAGCGGCAAGCAACCCTACCAATTCTAGGGTTAGGAGACCCGGACTCGACTCCTTGAGATGGTCTCCCACTGGACCCTGGAACCCGGTTACTTGTGCTCCCCTCCTTGGGTCTATCCTAATGCGGAAAAGTAAATAATATACATCAACGGTGACATCTTCCGCAACCTGGAAGTGCCCCAATAAAAGAATATTATATACAAGTTTTTACATGAATGAAAATGGAAAACACTCATCTCACATAAAAACCCCCCGGCTATTCAAACACGACGATCCAATATAACATATCCAGCAACACATAACATCACATGTCATCAACGTAAGTAAACATGCGTATCCCAATTGTCGTTGACATATAGCAACGAAACCGGCGATATCACATATTACACTTACGGTCACAGAAAAGAAAGTGTAAAACTACAACAGTTGGAATCCGCAACCTCTTTAGACATCGCATGCCTAATCAAATGAAATACTTAGACATCGCATGCCTAACAATTATAAACCCCGCATTTTAGTCTCATTATCGAAAACTCTTTTCAATATCAAGCCGGGCAATTCAACAAGATTCCTGACATCCTGATCGAATGCTCGTCGCAAACTTCAGTAGACGGCTGCACCCCGATGCCGTCGACGAAGTGAACTAAGGCGGAACACCGCTACCGCGAGCACCCAAACGGATGCTTTCGGCGGCGGGGTTCTCCTACAGTCACTTGGTCGGGGCTTTGGGGTGAGGCTGTCTATTAAGTTTACCGGCGAGTATCCGCGTTCACAACGTGATTGCGACGGACTTTTGATTACATCAAAATCCCGTGGCAACCGATCAAGTGAGACTAAACTGCTATGTTTATAACAATCATTCAGTTATCTCATAATTACTTGTGGATTCCAAATATTGTATCACATTCTGGATAAATAGAAAATGTTAAACTTTCCGATCGAACAATCGAACACCCAAGTTTTCCCGAAACAGCTCAATACAAGAAATAAGTTCAAAAACATTCACTTCATGCCTCAGTACCAACGGTCCAGCCGTAGAAGGGTCATGCCAACGCCTCACATGTGGCACGTCGTACTGCCCCAAACCCTAAGGTTCAAAGGGCAGTTCAAGACGGTCACATAATCGAGTTAAGGTTTGTTGTCTTCTAGTGGGATCATCGCGTTACTTGCACTATTTAGAACGTCATTAAACTACGGAAAAATCCAACAATTGGAAATTTCCCGGCAGGGGAAAAATTGGGTATTTATATCCGGTCGAACCTTTTAACATGCTCTAAAAATACCCGGAAAACAAAGTAAACAAAGTTAAATAATCCGATCGAATCATCGAGTCCCAATACAACCCCAGAACACTCAACTCTTGAGTCATAATAAAAATACCCATAAAATATAAATCTCAGAAATAGGAATTATGGTGGAAAAATTACGGCTTAACTCCTCTGTACGGCCGCGGAACCGCGGCCCAAGCAGGGTATTGCCGCGGTTCCACGGTGGAATGTACGATTTAGGCCGTCGTTTTTCACCACAATTCTTATATTTCCCTGCTCAATTTTTCAGGTATTTTTAATTCTGAAAAATCCACAATTACAGAAAATGTACAGAGAGGGTTGAAAATTAGGGTTTCGGGTTCGATCGGATTTCTAACATCGTCTACGTATCGCCTAAGGATCTAGCTAGGCTCTGATACCACTGTAGGGTTCCTAGGCACACCCATGAGATTCTACAAGTGATCAAGCATGGCCAATTCAAAGTTTTTCTATGTGCCGAGAAACCCTAAACTAGATCGTTACTAGAGGTAAGGCGATGCAAGAAAGCAAACAACTTTATTGCTAAAGGAAAGTGATTACAACCTTTGTAGATCCAGTACTCCACTTCCTTGGCTCCGTGATGACGTCCCTCCGCTGTACCCATCGGAATCCTAGACTCTCGCGGTGGTTTCATCGGAGAAAAGATCGGTCTAGGTCGTCGACTTCGATGCCGAAGATGATCACGTCGAGGCAACTCAAGATCAAGCTCCAACTTCACCAAGTCATGAAACTTGTGAAGAAAACACCCTATACTACTTGGTAAGTGGTAGAGGATGAAGAAATAGGAAGTGGGTTCACTTTGGATTTGGATTTCTCACTCTTTTTCTCAAGACACCATTAATGGTAGCAAAGTTTCTTCTTCTTGAAGAAGAAGAAGAAGAAGAAAGAATATTATGAGAGAATAATCAAATCAAAATGATAAATCAAGTGAAGTTATCATAATGCAACCTTGGTTAAGTGTAGAGAATAAACTAGGGTTAGGTGAATGGTTAAGTTTAGGAAAAAGACAAAATGGTAGATAATCTAAAGAAGCTTCATGAAGCTAAAGCAAAGATACAAAATTAGCCACCATTTCATTTTGCCAAAAATGAATAAATAAATACATGAATAAGTAAATAAATCAAACCCTAACCATTAACCTAATCATAGTTAAAAGCATACACACACCCAAGTTTGCATGTATCATCAAAAATGATACAAACTAGTGCACAAAACTATATCATATATACAATGTGCACATCAAGTGAGAAAATCCATCTTAAGTGAACCAATACTAGTTAATGCAAAGTAATATATCAAATATATAATTATGCATTAAATCATTAAATCAACACTTGATTTAATGATCCGGTCATACTGCATATAACCGACTAATATCAAGTGTATCAATGCATCGAATCAACATTTGATTCGGTAGCCCGGCTATATCACATATAACCGTCCCATGATACATATCACGAGAATAGAATACAGTCTCACATACTGGTATTATTTTTGGTCCCGTACATATCTCATATGTGCTCCTATTTCGTTTCGCTTGAGCCAGGAAACCTCTGTGTAGGACTCTAAAGACTCGTCAATACGCTGGCAGCAGGTGATGATCATATCAAACACCCACAAGCCGCAAGCGGTCTGCTAAACGTAACGGCCACCCGGGTATTGAGCGATCAGAAGATCGATGAGCAAGCCCGCTCACACTCCTGTGAATCCAACCAGTAACACTTACCGTACAGTCCGGTCTGTTCGTCTGATATGTTGCATATCTCTCCTGGGGGTGGTAAACGTCAGACCCCAGTAGCTTGATAAGTCATGCCGACGTATGGTCTAAAACATTCGTGAAACTACTGATAACTCTTACCAATATATCACTGCAACCCTGTCCAGGGATTTCCTGTTAGTGTATATGCCCTAGAGGCCATTACTGTATCATACTAGCTTGTATATTACTTAATGGAAGCTTGGGATATTCACAGTTGTATATACAATCTTGCTCGAAATGGTAGTATGCTACTTGGTTTGTCTCTGCTTTAATATGTGCATGTGTTTCTTTTAGCATATTGCTGGTATACATATTAGTAGAGCCCTTAGGATCTTTGCTTGATTACCAGCGTTGTGATGGCGCTCGCACTCGTGGGAGCTGGGTAATCTATAAGCACATCCTTATACAGGTCCCTGGTCGTTGGACTATCGAGACAGGGCATCGATACTCCGGAGTAGACTAGCGTATGCGCTTCTCATCCCAGTGTGGGAGACGGTCTGTCCCACAGCCGTTAGTACGTCGTACTTGGGATAGTATGCGGGTGCTCGTTAGGTTACGAGTACACTGGACAGGACTCGTCGGGAACTGTTGGTTGGTAATATACCTATCGTCAGTTATCAGTTCCCAGGTGACATGAGTACAGCTTAGTCCGCTGACTTGATACTGTCACTTCGCCTCGAGTGTGTTCCCACTGCACTTTGATTACTACCCTACCACGGCTCAAAGGAGCTGTGCAAACAGGTAGTTTTTGGGTGCAGTCCCGAAGCACTTGGAGGCAGTGACGGTTAGACAGGATTCGTCTCTCCCGGTATTGGGGGTTGACATCGCGCTGTGTCTAGGAGAGCCATTACACGAGTAGTCCCTGGCCAGGGCAAGCGAGATATACTGGTAGGTTTCCAGTGTTATCTCAGGGTGTTCTGGGCTACACTCCGACACGACTTGTACCGCTATTAGGGGACTGACGTTCACCGCCCCCCTAGGCCCGCCATGCGATGTATCAGACGAACAGACCGGACTGTACGGAGACTGTCACATACAGGCTCAGTAGGAGTGCAGATGGGGTTCACCTCGTCAGTCTTCTTATCGACATCTACCTGGGGACCGTTACGTACAGCTAGTGCCGCTTGCGGTCTGTGGTTAAACCCACTGCCAGCGTAGTGTCGAGTCTTTAGAGTCCCACACAGAGAGCTATTCGCCTTTAGGCAAAACGAGTAGAGGTCGCATGGTTTTGCGACAGGGTTCGTTCGCATCCGCGCACTTGTGCACGTTTGCTGTCCGGACAGTTTATACTAGCGGGCTTTGGTTTAAGCCGGATCCTAGTATATGATTTGAGATTGGTTTTTCTCATTGTGTTCGTGTTCCTCGGATCACGAATGCGGGTGCGTATGCACAGTTGCTTGAGATTGGGGGAGAGGACCTTGTTTAGGGTTAATGGCTTTTGTCATTTTATTAACCCTATTGTTTTTGTGTGGATTATTGTTAATTGATAATTAGCTTAATTATTGTGCATGGTTGTTGTTGACAATTTGACTTCATTGACTTGTTGACCATGTTGACAACTTGACCATAATCATTTCATTTGGAAGATGCTCTTTGATCTTTGCAAAAATTGAAATGATAATGGTCAAGTCATGATTTATCATGACAATTTTCAAGCTAATTATCTAATTAAAATTATCCTCACATATTAGTGAGAATGGCTCACTATTATTTCATTCTATCATTTTCATTTCTCTCTCTTGCTCATCCTCTCCCTCAAGCTCTCTCCCTCTCATGTGTTGAGAAACAAAAAGCTTGAGAAAAACCCTCTCTTGATCTTCTCTTCTCACTTCTAGGGTTCAAGTCTTAGCATTTCTTGCACTCTAGTTACTCCTAGCTTGGAGTTGAAGCTAAAGGTGGTGGCTTTCAAGTGGATCTTTCTTTGACGGGAGAAGACAAGCAAGGTGAACTCTTTCTACCATACCTAGGAGCAAGGAGAGAAGGACTAAAGACCAAAGGTATAACCTTTCATCACTTAGCTACTTTGTAGTTAGGGTTAGCTAGTTTATGTTTAGCAAAGATCCTCACAAGCATAGTCCATGTTGCCTAAGTCATTAAAAATCCGTTTTTTATTATGTTTTCCGCCTCCCGTAAGCACCGGGATGGGCAACACGGACTTACAGTGGTATCAGAGACTAACTAAACCTAAACTAGTTAAGTAGTTAAGTGTAACGAAGTTCGGAACCGGAAAAATCACAAAACCAAACTTTTACAAAATCCAAGTTTCTGTTAAAATTTTTCCTGCTCTAAATGAAAAACTTTATACATGTAAAATCGTCTCAGGGTTTTGTGAATACACCCAAGAAAAACGATACCCTAATTCCCTCAAGTCGCCGCCCTTCCGCCGCATGAAGTAGGTATATGCGGCGGAACCGCCGCGGATTGTCGTGATCGGCGCATCGTTTTTCGTGCAGAGTGTGTTGTTGTTGGTTTTGGGATTTTTAGGATATATTATATGTACCCAGATTTTACAGAAAAGAAATTTCCTTTTGGGGTCCTATAATTCCGTATTTTTCCGAACTTCACTGCACTTTAACTATATCGGTTATATCTGTAATGCTTGCATGTATTGAACGTCAGCTAATCGCTATAAGACGATTAGTCGGGGTTATACATGATCTGTGATTGTTATTGGTTTGTGGATATGAATGGATTGGATTGTCACGGGTGAATAGCCGAGTTGGATGTGAGATGAGCGTTTTTTTTTTCTTTCATTCATTTGTAACATGTAAATTGATGTAATAATATTCTTTGTATGGCCGCACAACCGGGTCGGGGTTGTAGCCGTCATTGTATAATTCTTTTTACTGTTTTTGCTCCTAGGATAGACCCATGGAGGGGGTGCACAAACTACCGGGTATCTCGAAGTGCCGAGTGGCCTACTCACGGTGGTGAGGGAGGTTGCTTCGCTTCGGGTGCTTGGCGGGTAGTTTGCCGCACCCGTAGGGGTCTTGGGTGGGGTATTGGCTATTCACCGCGACCGTGTAATCCGCTTTGCGTTGCAGGCTCGAACGCATTGCGGATTCCTAGTATATCCAATGTATTCATCTGTGATCTGTAATGTCTATCATTGCTATATATTTATATATAATAACTATTTAGGCGTTGCTTATGTTTTACAGCCGCGCTAGCCCAGCCCCCGCTCTGTCGTTAGTTAAGTAACCTAACGGGTGATGACGGGGCCCCGTGGCGAATGCGAATGGCATAAGCGTACGTCATATTTTGGTTGTTTTCTGCAATGGTAGGATTAAATGATGGGACGCATTAAAAGAACTAATGCAAGAAATAAACCAAGTAAAAGTCGATTGGAACACTTTGAAAACCACTCGGTTCTTTTTCAAAAACTAAACTTTTAAACGCGGAGCTTGAACCACTCCTTTTAAAAGCTATCTCGTTCCATCGATTATATCAAGTTCACTACGTTCACGGTTTCGCCAAAACCATCCGTAGCCCTCCGTCGTTTCATATGAATAATCAACGGTATTCAAGCTGTGTTTGTTGGCCTTAGTCAAGGCACAGTGTTTGGTAGCTGGTGGGTATTCATATGTTGCATAGATAGAATGCGTTGGTTTGAGACAGTCGTATTGCCTTGTTGGCCATAGTCAAGGATGGATACGGGTGGGTTCAAATTAACCTGGATAACGACGGGTAGAACTTGACATGTGACTTATGATTTGTTGGCCTTAGTCAAGGTCATAAGAGCATGGGGCAAAAATCCACATCGGGAGTTTCATAAGTACTGAAACTTGCTAGATTTGCATACCATTTGGAGTGTGATGATTCTGGTAGGATTCCTTCGGTTTTATCACGCGATGATATTTGGATCCCGATCCTACTGTGAGTATATGCTACTCCTCGGGAAAACTCTCACTTAACGATCAATGCTATAAACCTAGTAGGTGCCTAGAAAGGTGTTTGCGGGGCTACGCCCACAGGGAAAAGAGGTTACTTAATTAAGGAACTTCGCGAAAGCGTTGGAAAACCTCCCTCGAAGTACCGACACTGGCCTGGCTGAACGGTTAAGCAAGTATTGTACGGTGAGAATGATCCCGGCTAATCCTTTTCTTTACGGTTTGAGAAGGGATTCGAGAGACAGTGGGAGCCATCCAGTTTAGACAAACTAAAAACCACTCTAAACTTGCAAGAGCATCATGCTAAAGTGTTTCTTTTCTCTCTCCTAATTGCAGCGACCATTCAAGATGACCGGACTTAAGTTACTATTAGATAAAAACATATTGACAGGGCCAAACTACAAAGATTGGCTCAGGAATGTCAAGATGGCTATCACTTATGACAAGCTGGGGTATATACTTACCACCAAAGCTCCCCCCGTCCCAGGTCCCACCTCCAGCGTCGCGGATGTAGAAATCCGTAAGACATGGGAGATAGATTGCGCGAGGGCCAGATGCCTCGTACTAGCCTCGATGGACAACGACCATCAGAGGAGGCACGAGAATATGGACCTAGAGTCCATATTTCTCCATACAAAAGAACTGTATGGAGAGCAGTCTCGTATCGCTAGATACGAAGTGTCGAAGAAGCTCTTTTCGGCAAGGTTGGCCGTCGGATCATCGGTAGCGGACCACGTGCTTAAGATGATCGGCTACATAGAGGAGCTCGCGGACCTTGGGACCACGTTGGAGAATGAACTCTATACCGATTTGATTCTCCAGTCCCTTCCTTCCACTTACGCCCAGTTCATTCTTAACTTCAACATGCAAGGAAAGGAGGTTGAACTTGCCGAGCTTCTGAACATGTTGAGGACTGCTGAGGGCACCCTACAGAAGGGTAGGGAGACATCCACTTTGTTTGTAGGAGGATCTTCCTCTTCTAGGTCCAGGGCGAAAGCCAAGGGCAAGAAGAAGAAAGCCCCCGCCAAACCAAGAGGCGGTGTCGGTAAAGTGGATACGAAGGGAAAGGGTAAAGCAACAAAGGTAGCGGGGAAGCTGGTGGGGAAGGAAGAATGCTTCTATTGTCACAAAAGTGGCCACTGGAAACAAGATTGCAAGGCTTGGAAAGCCAGAACACAGGATTTGAAGCGAGTTGCAGCTTCAGCTTCAGGTGTGTATGTTATTGAAAATTGTCTATCAATAAACTCTACTTCTTGGGTATTGGATACCGGATCAGGATCTCATATCTGTAATTCTTTGCAGGCGTTGAGAAAGCGTAGAGTTTTGAAGGCAGGTGACATGACCCTCAGAGTTGCGAACGGTGCTAGCATGGATGCTGAGGCCGTGGGGGACTATCACCTGGGATTATCTGATGGACACTTTTTGGTTTTGCGTAGTTGTTATTATGTACCAAATGCAACCTGTAATATCATTTCTGTATCTTTATTATCTAAAGAAGGTTATGAATTTGCATTTGTAAGCAATGTAGTGAACATTCACCTTAATCAAGTTTTGATTGGGTCAGGTACATTAAACAACGGTATTTACGTTTTAAACCAACCACAGGTTTTCAATATCCAGAATACACACAAAAGAAAGTCTCCAGATATTAATCAGGCTTTCTTATGGCATTGTAGACTGGGTCACATCAATGAGACACGGTTGACTAAGTTACATAAAGAAGGATACTTGGATCCGTTCGAGTATCAGTCTTATGCCACTTATGAATCTTGTCTCATGGGAAAGATGACAAAGGCTCCGTTCACTGGACACGGAGAAAGAGCGAGCGAGCTCTTGGGACTCGTACACAGCGACGTGTGCGGTCCAATGTCTACACATGCGCGAAGCGGTTACTCTTACTTCATTACTTTTACGGATGACTTTTCAAGGTACGGTTATGTCTTCTTAATGAAACATAAGTCCGAGGCCTTTGAAAAGTTCCAGGAATATAAGAGTGAAGTGGAGAAACAAACCGGCAAAAGTATCAAGATCCTAAGATCGGATCGAGGAGGAGAATACTTAAGTGCCGAATTCCTGAATTACTTAAAAGAGAATGGAATTCTCTCTCAGCTTACTCCTCCATACACTCCGCAACACAACGGTGTATCGGAGAGACGGAACCGAACCCTATTGGATATGGTACGGTCCATGATGAGTAAGGCTGAGTTACCGCGATCTTTCTGGGGCTATGCACTGGAAACAGCTGCACATCTCTTGAACCAAGTTCCTACTAAAACAGTGCCTACCACACCATATCAGATGTGGAGTGGGAAGAAACCCTGTCTTAAATCCTTTAAGACATGGGGATGTCCAGCTTTTGTAAAAAAGCAGCATGCGGACAAGCTCGAGGCACGCTCAGTACAGTGCAAGTTTGTGGGATACCCAAAGAACTCCAAGGGGTATCTCTTCTATTACGCAGAGGAGCAAAAAGTCCTTGTTTCTCGTCATGCCCGCTTCTTGGAAACTGAGTTTTTAGAAAATCAGATAAGCGGGAGCGCAGTAGAACTGGAAGAAATTCCAGAACCACAAACCATTACTGAAAGCTTAGAGGAACCAGCAGGTTCGAAAGAACAAGACATTCCCATGCCACTCCGCAGGAGTAGTAGGCAGTCTCATCCGCCCGAGAGGTACTACGGTTTCCTCATTAACGGGGATAGAGAGGACTGCATCCTAGATTGTGATGAGCCTACTAGCTTCCAGCAAGCCATTCAGAGCGTCGACTCGGTAAAATGGCTGGATGCAATGCGGACCGAGATGGAGTCCATGTACACCAACAAAGTATGGACGTTGGACATTGCTCCAGACGGGGTAAAACCCGTAGGATGCAAGTGGATCTTCAAAAGGAAGATTGGTGTAGATGGACAGGTTGAGACCTATAAAGCTAGACTGGTAGCAAAGGGTTTTCGTCAGCGACCTGGTTTGGACTATGACGAAACCTTTTCTCCAGTAGCTATGCTGAAATCCATTCGGATCCTTCTTGCCATCGCTGCTTTCCACGATTATGAGATTTGGCAGATGGACGTAAAGACAGCTTTTCTAAATGGTCATTTAGAGGAGTGTGTCTATATGGACCAGCCAGAGGGTTTCATTCAGGGTGGGAGCAGCGGAAAGGTGTGCAAGTTGCTCAAGTCCATTTATGGACTCAAGCAGGCATCGCGGAGTTGGAACATCTGTTTTGATGAGACGGTCAAAGAATTTGGCTTTATCAAAAATCCAGATGAACCATGCATCTATTGTAGATTTGTAGCGAGAACTGTAGTATTCCTCGTTTTATACGTGGATGACATTCTCTTAATAGGAAATGACATTCCTATGCTACAATCTGTCAAGGGGTTCTTGTCACACAGGTTCTCCATGAAAGACCTGGGTGATGCCTCATACATTCTGGGTATCCGGATCTACCGTGACAGATCCAAGAGGATATTAGGACTCTCGCAGTCCAGGTACATCGACACCATACTGAAGAGATTCAGTATGGAAGATTCCAAGCGCGGTAATCTACCGGCTTGTCACGGGATCACCCTCTCCAAAGAGATGTCTCCCAAGACTGATTTGGAGAGGGATCGCATGTCTATTATACCCTACGCTTCTGCGGTAGGCTCTATAATGTATGCGATGTTGTGTACCAGACCGGATGTGGCTTATGCACTGAGTGTGGTAAGCAGGTATCAGTCAAACCCTGGGGAGAAACATTGGATAGCAGTAAAGAACATTCTCAAGTACCTGAGAAGGACTAAGGAGATGTTCTTGGTGTATGGCGGAAAAGACCTGCAGATTGAGGCCTTTGCTGACTCCAGCTTCCAGAGTGACAAGGATGATTCCAAGTCCATGTCGGGTTTTGTCTTTACCCTCAATGGAGGGGCGGTGTGTTGGAAGAGCTCCAAACAGGAAACCGTTGCTGACTCGACTATGGAAGCGGAATACATCGCTGCATCTGATGCCGCAAAAGAAGCTGTCTGGATGAGGAAGTTCTTGAAAGAACTTCAGGTGGTTCCGTCCATTGTTGACCCAATACCTCTGTATTGCGACAACAACGGGGCTATAGCTTTAGCGAAGGAACCCAGGTCCCATCAGAAATCCAGACACATCTTAAGGCGGTATCACCTGATCAGGGAGATCGTGGATCGCCGGGAGATCGTGGATCGAGGTCCGGAGAGTTGCATCAGAGGATAACACAGCAGATCCATTCACCAAGGCCTTGCCCCAGACTCAGTTCGAGCGGCTGATCGAGATGATAGGTCTTCGATACGCCAGTACATGGCCTTAGTGCAAGTGGGAGATTGTTAGTGTATATGCCCTAGAGGCCATTACTGTATCATACTAGCTTGTATATTACTTAATGGAAGCTTGGGATATTCACAGTTGTATATACAATCTTGCTCGAAATGGTAGTATGCTACTTGGTTTGTCTCTGCTTTAATATGTGCATGTGTTTCTTTTAGCATATTGCTGGTATACATATTAGTAGAGCCCTTAGGATCTTTGCTTGATTACCAGCGTTGTGATGGCGCTCGCACTCGTGGGAGCTGGGTAATCTATAAGCACATCCTTATACAGGTCCCTGGTTGTTGGACTATCGAGACAGGGCATCGATACTCCGGAGTAGACTAGCGTATGCGCTTCTCATCCCAGTGTGGGAGACGGTCTGTCCCACAGCCGTTAGTACGTCGTACTTGGGATAGTATGCGGGTGCTCGTTAGGTTACGAGTACACTGGATAGGACTCGTCGGGAACTGTTGGTTGGTAATATACCTATCGTCAGTTATCAGTTCCCAGGTGACATGAGTACAGCTTAGTCCGCTGACTTGACACTGTCACTTCGCCTCGAGTGTGTTCCCACTGCACTTTGATTACTACCCTACCACGGCTCAAAGGAGCTGTGCAAACAGGTAGTTTTTGGGTGCAGTCCCGAAGCACTTGGAGGCAGTGACGGTTAGACAGGATTCGTCTCTCCCGGTATTGGGGGTTGACATCGCGCTGTGTCTAGGAGAGCCATTACACGAGTAGTCCCTGGCCAGGGCAAGCGAGATATACTGGTAGGTTTCCAGTGTTATCTCAGGGTGTTCTGGGCTACACTCCGACACGACTTGTACCGCTATTAGAGGACTGACGTTCACCGCCCCCCTAGGCCCGCCATGCGATGTATCAGACGAACAGACCGGACTGTACGGAGACTGTCACATACAGGCTCAGTAGGAGTGCAGATGGGGTTCACCTCGTCAGTCTTCTTATCGACATCTACCTGGGGACCGTTACGTACAGCTAGTGCCGCTTGCGGTCTGTGGTTAAACCCACTGCCAGCGTAGTGTCGAGTCTTTAGAGTCCCACACAGAGAGCTATTCGCCTTTAGGCAAAACGAGTAGAGGTCGCATGGTTTTGCGACAGGGTTCGTTCGCATCCGCGCACTTGTGCACGTTTGCTGTCCGGACAGTTTATACTAGCGGGCTTTGGTTTAAGCCGGATCCTAGTATATGATTTGAGATTGGTTTTTCTCATTGTGTTCGTGTTCCTCGGATCACGAATGCGGGTGCGTATGCACAGTTGCTTGAGATTGGGGGAGAGGACCTTGTTTAGGGTTAATGGCTTTTGTCATTTTATTAACCCTATTGTTTTTGTGTGGATTATTGTTAATTGATAATTAGCTTAATTATTGTGCATGGTTGTTGTTGACAATTTGACTTCATTGACTTGTTGACCATGTTGACAACTTGACCATAATCATTTCATTTGGAAGATGCTCTTTGATCTTTGCAAAAATTGAAATGATAATGGTCAAGTCATGATTTATCATGACAATTTTC
Source organism: Agapanthus africanus (assembly GCA_030015575.1). Taxonomy (NCBI): domain Eukaryota; kingdom Viridiplantae; phylum Streptophyta; class Magnoliopsida; order Asparagales; family Amaryllidaceae; genus Agapanthus; species Agapanthus africanus. The sequence goes on along the minus strand of JASDDO010000024.1, from coordinate 702,457,474 downwards.
AAGCTAATTATCTAATTAAAATTATCCTCACATATTAGTGAGAATGGCTCACTATTATTTCATTCTATCATTTTCATTTCTCTCTCTTGCTCATCCTCTCCCTCAAGCTCTCTCCCTCTCATGTGTTGAGAAACAAAAAGCTTGAGAAAAACCCTCTCTTGATCTTCTCTTCTCACTTCTAGGGTTCAAGTCTTAGCATTTCTTGCACTCTAGTTACTCCTAGCTTGGAGTTGAAGCTAAAGGTGGTGGCTTTCAAGTGGATCTTTCTTTGACGGGAGAAGACAAGCAAGGTGAACTCTTTCTACCATACCTAGGAGCAAGGAGAGAAGGACTAAAGACCAAAGGTATAACCTTTCATCACTTAGCTACTTTGTAGTTAGGGTTAGCTAGTTTATGTTTAGCAAAGATCCTCACAAGCATAGTCCATGTTGCCTAAGTCATTAAAAATCCGTTTTTTATTATGTTTTCCGCCTCCCGTAAGCACCGGGATGGGCAACACGGACTTACATTTCCGGTTATGGCCAGTCGAGCATAGCACAACATCAACCCCTAATACCGGGAGAGACGAATCATCTCCTATCGCTCTTTGCCTCCATGTGAATCGGGACTGTACCCAAAAACCACCTGTTTGCACGACTCAGTAGAGCCGTAGTAGGGTGGAAATCAAAGCACAGTGAGAGACACACAAGACTCTATGACGATCTCGGGTCAACAGACTAAGCTGTACCAGTGTCACCAGAGAACTGCCATCTGACGTGAGGTATAATACCATCTGGGAGTTCTCGGCGAGTCCGTTCAGTGTATCCAGTCTCTACTGAGCACCCGCATACCATCTCTGATGTCAAACACCAATGGATATAGGATCATCCATCGCCCATCACATGTGTCGAGAAGATATACGCTAGTCTACTCTGGAATATCGATGCCCTGTCTCGATATTCCCACGACTAGGAACAGTGAAGGATGTACTCATGGACTACCCAGGCCCCACTAGTATGATCTACATCATAGTCCTGGAAGTCGAGTACACATCCTAAAGGCTTTATCAACATGTAACAGAGAGACAGAAAGTATACATGTTAAGATAAAGAGCAACCAGATAGCGTACTATCATGTCGAGCAAGAAAGTCCTACCTATATATGTCCCAGCATTCACTACAATATACATCCAATGTACAGTAATGGCCTCTAGGGCATACATATAACTAACACAAGGATCACCGCTATGCAAAGCAAGAACTAGAGCTACCTGTTTTTGAGACAAGTTTCTACAACATCTTTAGGTTTCTTTTAGTTACATTAATCTCATTAATGAATTCCCATTTTATTATGCTTCACAAGCATCACTTTTGAAACGAAATCAACAATATACAATATATATCTCATATATATAATATAGACATTCGTCTCAGGCAGTAATATGATCTCATCACAGAACATTGCTGCAGAAGATAACATATGAAATATTGGATATACTAGGATTTCCGTGTTTTATGCGAGCCTGTATAAAACGCGGATTCCACGGTCGCGATGAATAGCTAAACTCACATCCCTAGACCCCTACGAGAGCGGCAAGCAACACTGCCAATTCTAGGGTTAGGAGACACGGTCTCGACTCCTTGAGATGGTCTCCTACTGGACCCTAGAACCCGGTTACTTGTGCTCCCCGCCTTGGGTATACCTAATACGGAAAAGTAAATAATATACAATGGTGACATCATCCTCAGCCCAGAAGTGCCCCAATAAAAGAATATTACATACAATGAATTATACATGAATGAAAATAAAAACCCTCATCTCACATAAAAACCCCGGCTATTCATAACGCGACGATCCAATATAACATATCACAGCAACACATAATATCTCATATCATCAACGTAAGTAAGCATGCGTATCCCGATTGTCGTTGATGTATAGCAACGAAGCCGGCGATACACCACATACTACGCTTACGGTCACAGAAAAGAAAGTGTAAAACTATAACAGTTGGAATCCGCAATGTTTTTAGACATCGCATGCCTAACCAAATGAATTCCTTAGACATCTCATGCCTAACAATTATAAACCCTGCATTTTAGTCTCGATCTCGAAAACACTTTTCAATATCAAGTCGGGAAATTTAACAAGATTCCCGACATACTGATCGAATGCTCGTCGCAAACTTTAGTAGACGGCCGCACCCCCGGATGCCGTCGACGAAGTGCACTAAGGCGAAACACCGCTGCCGCGAGCACCCGAACGGATGCTTTTGACGACGGGGTTCTCCTACAGTCACTTGGTCGGGGCTATGGGGCGTGGCTATCTATTAAGTTTACCCGGCGAGTATCCGCGTACGCTACGTGATTGCGACAGACTTTTGATCACATCAAAATCCCGTGGCAACCGATCAAATGAGACTAAACTGCTAGATTTATAATATTCAAATTAGTTATCTTATAACTATTTGTGGATTCCAAATATTGTATCACATTCCATATAAATAGACAGTGTTAAAGTTTCCGATCGAATAAACAAACATCCAAGATTTCCCTAATAGCTCAACACTTGAGCGGAGTTCAAAAAGTATCCATCACATGCCACAGTACCAATGGTCCAGCCGTAGAAGGATCAAACTAACGCCTCACATGTGGCAACGCCGTACTGCCCCAAACCCTAAGGTTTAGAGGCGGTTCAGACGGTCACATAATCGAGTTAAGGTTTGTGTTCTTCTAGAGGATCTACCGCGTTACTTGCACGACATAGAACGTTCTTTAACTAAGGAAAAATCCAACATTTGAAAATTTTCCGGCAGGGGAAAAAGTGAGTTATTGATATCCTGTTCAAACTTTTTAACACGTTCTAAATTACCCGGAAAAAGTTAAACGAAGTTAAATTATCCGATCGAATCATCGAATACAAATGATCTCCAGAAAACTCAACACTTGAGTAGAATTAAAAATTCTCAGAAGCATGCATAAATACCTACGGATGTTACTGTAGGAAAAACTAACCCTAATTCCCCTTAACGGCCGCGGAACCGCCGCGCAAGGCAGGGTATTGCCGCGGTTCCGCGACGCTATGAGAGAATTAAAATGTCGTTTCTCACAGTAATTTTTAGAATTCCCTGCTTAATTTTTTGAGTATTTTTAATACAGAAAAAATCAACATTTTAAAAAATTACCAGAGAGGGGGTCTAATGCGATGTTTCGGGGTTCGATCGGACTTTAAACTTTGTCTAGACTTCGCTTAAAGCTCTAGCTTGGCTCTGATACCACTGTAGGGTTACTAGGCACTGTCGCAAGGGTCTATAAGGCATCAACCATGCCCGATTTAAAAATTAGACGTGCCGAACAACCCTAACCAAGATCTTAGACTAGAGATTAGGCGAAACAAAGCATGTAAACAACTTTACATATAAGAGTTAGGGATTACAACCTTTGTAGTCCGTTCCTTCACTTCTAAAGCTCCGTGTTGAGATCCCTTCGCTGCTATCATCGAGTACCCGGACTCAAGAGAGGCTCCATGAAGAGAAAGATGCAATCTTGCTTCCGATCTTCAATAACAAAGATGATCTACCCTGAAGAAACTCAAACCCAATCTCTTGCTTTGCTAATCAAGTATTAACAAAGCAAACACCCTAATCTAAGCGGCTAGAATAGATGAGGATGATGAAATAGGAATTTAGCTCTCATTTGTTTTCAAAATCTCACTTAATATCATCACATATGAAAAAGCTAGAAAGCTTTTCAAGAACTCAAGGAAGAAGAAGAAGAATATTCCTTTTGTGATGAATAATGAATCAAGTGTGTGGTTAGAAATTCAACCATGAGTTAAGTATGAAGACTTAATCCATATAGAGATTTAACTATGGTTAAAAGGTTGGGTTGGGTTAAAGAAATATCTTTACAAAATATCACAAAATATCAAGGTCAAAGTCAAAGCTTCAAGAAGCTTCTTGAAAGCTTCATGAAAACTTAACCCTAATCCAAAACCTAACCATATTTAAACTTTACAAATCATGTTGCATTTTTCAAAGCTTCATGAAAACTTAACCCTAATCCAAAACCTAACCATATTTAAACTTCACAAATCATGTTGCATTTTTAACCATAACATGTTACAATATTATATATCACATATACAATATTTATTGTAACAAAATAAAATAATACAATTAACATATATTACATATATATCAATATATTACCCGAGTGAGAAAAAGAATCTTTAAGTAAGCTTATATCAGTTAATGTAATTTAATATATCAAATATATAATTATACATTAAATTATCGAATCAACACTTGATCCGATAATCCGGCTATTTCACAAATAACCGACTAATATAATTTGTATTAGTTTATCGAATCAACACATGATCTGATGACCCGGCTATATCATATATACCCGGCCGATATCTCATATCGCGAGAATCTAATACAGTATCGCATACACGTCTCGGTCCCGCACATATCACATATGTGCTCCTACTCCGTTTTGCCTGAGCCAAGAAACCTCTGTGTAAGACTCTAAAGAATCGTCAATATGCCGACAGTAGGTGATGATCATATCAAACACCCACAAGCTGCAAGCGGTCAGCTAAATGTAACAGCCACCCAGGTATTGAGCAATCAGAAGATCAACAAGCAAGCCTGTACATTCTCCCGTGAATCCAACCAGTAACACTCCCATACATTCCGGTCTCTTCGTCTGATATGTCGCATATCTCGCCTAGGGGTGATAAACATCAGACCCCAGCATCTTGATAAGTCGTGTCGATATGAGGTCATAACAGTTCGAGAAACTACTGAGAACACTTACCAGTAAATCTCAGCAACCCTGGCCAGGGATTTCCAGTTATAGCCAATCGAACACAGCGCAACATCAACTCCCTATACCGGGAGAGACGAAACCCCTCCTATCGCTCATTGCCTCCATGTGATTTTGGACTGTACCCAAAAGCCACCGTTTTGCATGCCTTCTTGGACGTGGTATGATGGAAATCAAAGCACAGTGGGAATCACACAAGACTCTATGACGATCTCGGGTCTACAGACTAACCTGTACCAGTGTCACCAGAGAACTGCCATCTGACGTGAGGTATAATACCATCTGGGAGTTCTCGGCGAGTCCGTCCAGTGTACCCAGTCTCCACTGAGCACCCATACACCATCCTTGGTGTCAAACACCGATGGATATGGTATCATCTATCGCCCATCATATGAGTCAAGATGCGTATACGCTAGTCTACTCTGGAGTATCGATGCCCTGTCTCGGTACTCCCACGACTAGGAACATTTGAAGGATGTACTTGGTGACTACACTGTCCCCACTAGTATGATCTGCATCATAGTCCTGGTAGTCAAGTACTCATCCTAAGGGCTTTATCAACATGTAACATAGAGACAATCAGAGTACATGTTAAGATAAAGTGCGACCAGATAGCATACTATCATGTTGAGCAAGAAAGTCATCCCTATATATATCCAAGCATCCACTATAATATACATCGTATGTACAGTAATGGCCTTTACGGCATACATATAACTAACATGTGTGTGTGTGTGTGTGTGTGTGTGTGTGTGTGTGTACATATACACGGGTGATGAGGATAGTATGTGATATGTGGAGATGAGTCGACATGACCGGGCATGATGCCGTGAGACTCTGATATGTGATTGAGTCATGATATGAGATATGATATGATATTGTAGTGGATCGTTGGGCGATATGTTTTCATACATAAGATAATAAGTGAGTCGATGATATTGGAATGTACGAAACTTTAGAACAGTACCCCTGATCATGATATTGTTCAATGATGATACCATATGAATAATGATGTATATATGATAGTTGACCCGTACCCTCGATTTTGGGGATGCCGTACGATGGATTTTTCCGTACGAGGTATAGATATGATGATTGATCTGCACTCTTGACTCGAGAATTCCGTACTATGTATTATACAGTACGTGACGCTATGAGGCTGGATCGCCGAATACTAAGTATATCGACTCGGAATATATGTAGATTTTTTTATCTTTCAGACTAGTTCCTTAGTTTAGTGTCACGACCCGAAATTGGCACGTGACGGCTCTAATACTACGCAACGCCTAAAGACGTAACGCAGTAAAAGAAAGCCAAAACTTAGAAATCTAAACCATAAAAAGAAGATAAGAAAAGATAATAGCAGTTTTGAAACATTTGAAATCGCAACCCAAATTCTTTAAAATCCCACTTTCTATATTTAAAATTTTGGCAACACCCCTTTTTGTAAAAACTGACCCAAAGGCGGAAAACAATCCACATCATAAATATACGACGCCGTAGCGAAGAAATAAAGACAATAGAGATAAAGCTGAATATAAGACAACAAAGCCACAATAATATACAATATCGTCCTCACCAAGTCTCTAAGTCAACAACATAATAGTAGATGGAGAGTACAAGATACAACGAATGTATAATATGAAATACAGATAATCATCCAACCCACCTAAGCAAAATAGTATACTGTGAGCCGATGCGGTATCTGTAGCAAAAGATGATAGGTGAATAGCCTGCCTCGACTACTCTGGGGAACACCCTGCAACGCCTGTGGCACAACGGGGGTGAGTTGCCAACTCGTGAATAGTAAATAACATATGCAGGTAATCGCAGGCATGTACGTACAGCATGAATCTAAGATATGTGATTACAGTAATAAAATGTCATGTGAATGCAGAATAATGGAAAGTACACTAGCAGGTACAATAAATATGTGAAGCAATAGTAACATGTCAGTAGTATGCAATAACTATGCAATAGGGATATGAGAATGTAAATATGCAACAATCACACTAACATGTAGTCCTAATACATGGAACAGTGCATATGTGAAAAGGTATGAGGTATGGAGTGAAATATGTCATCCCACGGAATCCTGTCATCGTGGTAGGATCACAATCCATCAAGGCACTCAAATCCCAATTCCTCAAATCAGCCCCCACGTTGGGCTCTCATATCATATAAGTCTCACATCTCCTCAATGTACAATATCGAGTAATCTCCTATATCCCGAATGTACAAATCAGTAATCCCATATGTATAGCCAATATCCAACCTCAATGAATCACTTAATATCCCAAATCAAATCTCAAGTAGAAATCTAACATCCTAAAGGTATATATTTGCAGAAATAAATATGATGGGGTCAATACACATATATTAGCGTCCCACTCCACTAATATTGGTGTAAGGGTATATATAACAACGGCTAAATCCCCTGTTATATATACAAAAGTGTTAAAAGAAATATCATGAAAACAATGTGCCAAGCATCGATATAGAAATCCTGATCTATCAGATGCCGTCACCAAGACTAGCATCCTGATAGGTACGTATCATAAGCTATCCCGAAAGCACGAGTGCCTAGCTCTGACCCTCGCCTTTCGACGTATGCATACGTGCATGACTCCCAACGGTATCTCCGTGATCCCCGCCGAGTCATTGGTACTGTCACCGGTAGGTACTTGCCCGCCTCCAGGCTCAATCGGCGAAGTCCATCGATCATCTTGCCGAGGGGAACCATACCGGGCCCCACCATGTACCCTCATACGGCAACCACACCTCGTATGGAGTATATAATCAGAACCGATAAATCTCATGGTGGCTGCGCAAATATCATATCAAGGAAACCTGGTTTTTCAATGTATGCATAATTTCATGAACTCCCGCGGTTCCCAAATCCAGAAAACATCATGTAAAATCCAAATAAACAATACGCAAATCCAGGAATAAATATATGCGATATATCTGAAATGCGAGCATATAAAGGTAAATATGTAGCTGAAACCAAATGTATGCGAAATCAATAAGGTACAGCTGAGTATAGGTGTCTACCTATAGGTAAATGATGTCGTATACCCCCTGGGTATAAGTAAAATATGTAGGATACCCCCTGGGTATAAGTAAAATATAAGCAAGGTATACCTGTAGCTGTATCGTAAGGTGTATATATACCTATCACTAATTGTATGATACACTATAGGTATACCGACAAGCTAGATGTCATGTGTGATAAGCAATATAGTATCTATAAGGGGTTTGTGTGTGACATGGCAATTATTGACGGTGTGTGTGTAGCATACAATTCGTGCTCGTGCAACCTGAACCGTCAATAATATGTGCAGTGTCCTACGGCTACTAGTCACAATACCATTATATCTAATAAATAGGGTAAGGCGTAATTCTAACAATGACGTAGAATACGCAACAAGTATTAGAATCATAGCTTAGACGCATAACGCCATGCGGGCGATTCCCCTGTAGATGTTAAATCTACTCACCTACGCTTCAAGTTAGGTGAATCCTACCACCTATCTCCCTCTATAGCCGTGTCCGTAGTCCCCGCCTGCAAACCTGAAAATGAGACAAGGAATACTTATATAAGCCAAATATTCCGCAAAACGCGATATCGAACCCAAACGAGAAACTCGCGTCGCGAACTAAACGTGCGTGTGCACGATACGCTAAAACGTGTGTATACGCGTCTAAAACTACCGCGACACGCCGCGACACGCTGGATCGCAGAACCCACTCATGTATCGCGCGTATCGTGCAAACAAAACGGACATGAAAAACGATATTTGATCCCAGATTTTCCTACAGGTCAAATCTCACAAAACTACACATGCCAAAACACTATAGAACACAGCAGACTACCCCACACAAAAACCTAACACCCCAGTCCCCTACCTGGCCGCAATTTGCGGCTAGAACTAATAAACCGGCGGCCCAAGCTAGGAGTTAGGGTCTCATGCTCAGGTGGTGTGGTCTAGACCTACTAAGCATACTGCAGTTTCCTCAATTTTGTTCTGAAGGGTCCGGGTCAATAGCAGATCACAGAAATCCCTAAAGTCGCTTAAAAACACCAATTTTGCACAAAAAGCAAACCCTATGGTATTTCAGTGAAATCTAGGTTAATTCTCAGTTAAAGTGACCCTAATAACACTTAAATAAGTAGGGTTTACCAACACAATCATCACTTTGCCACAAGTCCACACAATTTACCATAATTAGCACTAAACTCACTATTTAATACAAACCGAAGCTAATTAACACACAAACTAAGCAAAAGGGAAATTGGGTTCAGAACATATACCCTAAAGGATCCTAGGAAGCGGGTGAAGAAGTGGATGGAGGAGATGAGGGCTGCTGCAGTTGCTAGAGCTCCTGCTGCTATTGCCAGAAGCTGCTGCTGATGCTGTTCTGCTGCTGATGCCTTGCTTCTCTTGTTGCTGCTGCTGATGCTTTTTGCTGCTGCTGCTGGGCTGCTGAAGGGTGTGTGTGTGTTTGAGAGTGTGAGAGAATGAGAGAATGAGAGAAATTCAAAAAAACCCTCCCTTCTCTTTCTCTTCCCTCATTAATGAGGCATGGCTTGAGCCATGTAGCACCATGCCTCTCTCTCTCTCTCTCAAGGTCAACATATCAAACTAATTAAAAACCCTTTTTTTCATTTTAATTTAAAAACAACCATACCTAAAACACTTAAATAAATTTGTAAAACTAGATTAGGGAAAATGGTTAGCTAACCATGATTGGTAATCATGGTTAACCCTAAATTACAACCCTAGTTATCATGCACAAGTGTGTGCAAGCCTAGGAAAAATCTAATAAAATATTCATTAATTAAGATAAAATAATTGAAAACCAATTTGGTAAACTTTTTATTAAAAACCATTTATTAAAATATAATTAGCCACAAAACACATTCTAAGGTGTTACAATCTCCCCCCTTAAAAGAAATTCGTCCCCGAATTTAAAATATACTGTTATGCATACCTTCAAAGAGAAGATTACAACTCTCAAATCTCGCTCGCAGCCTCCCAAGTGATTATCTCACTATACGGCTACGTCCAAGAAAAACCCTTCACAGATGGCAAGGCCCTTGACTGATGTTCCTCCACCTGCCGAGCTGTTAATACCATTGGCTGCTGGTGAACGAAAGATCGCGTCAAGCTAAATGGTCTAGTGCTAAATCATGTGAGAAAAGTCAAGAAGGTAATTTTAAAGTATCATCACAAGGAATACGGGGTGAAAACTCAATAATCTGGGCGGAAGTGCCAAATTAAAGGCAACGAAACTAACTCGCTTATAGGATCTTAAAAGGGCCTAAAATCCTGGGATAAACTTCCCAAAATCCAACACCTCATTCATCGGAAAAATCCGCAGGAATACAAGATTTTCCACTGCGCACTTAAGTCTACGACCAACACAGTCGGCATAAGACCTCTATTTGCACTGGCTACTATCATCCTGACCTGAATCAACTGGATCATCTCCGAAGTCTCTAGACTAGCTGGGGTCCAAAAATCCTACTTACGCAGAGTCAGAAAACAACAGACTGGTGATCGACACGACCTAACCCCTAAACCTATAGGTTGCCAATTGGAGTGTCTCCTGATAATAGCTATCGAAGAAGAATCCTAACAATGGCGAGTGACGATCCCCAACTGCCGACAACAAAAACACAAATGAGCAACTTAACAAAGAACAACTGAGCAAACTGAAACCGGACGACAAGAATCCGAATGGAGTCACACCCTGACTAACACCGGGGTAGACACCATAAAGAAATTCATGGAGATCTGCTCCCACTCCTACTTCGGAATGGTAAAAGGTTGCAACTCTCCAACCGGGCTCAGATGCTCGAACCAAGCACACAACAAGACAGACACCTTGAAACGAACCCAAAACTTCTCTTTACATCCCTGCCCACCCGTAACTATCTCACAAGTCACATTAAATGTTGGTGGAACTTGAATGAAAACAGAGAGTTGACTGATGTGCTTGCTCTAGGATTTCACGTCTCTACCCGATAACATCAGGTACACAAACGCGTCCCTAACTTAGCACACCCGTGTCACAAATCAAGGGCTCCAAATCATTACCCAGCCGAGTATGCTCAAGTATCACTGACGAACGAGCATCGGCGGGCAGTGTCTTGCGAAAGCGATTAAAGAAAAGTGGTCGGGCGCGGACATGAGCAAGCTGTCCCCTCCGTAGAGACGAACTTAAGCTGTACTCAACGATCGCACAAGAACTGTAAATCTGCAGAAGACTATCACAACAATCAAAATCCACTGCAGGAAGATGTACATTAAGCTCTGGTGGTCCGTGAAAATCTGACACGACTCTCGAACCAGTAGTGTCTCCAAATCTCCAACGCAAAACCACCGCGGCCATCTCCAGATCATGAGTGGAATATCCTTCTCGTACTTCCTCCAAATGTAGGGAAGAAAAAGCGATAACTCTATAGTGTCACCTTAGTACACACTCGAGCCCCACTCAAGAAACATTACAGTTAAAAAAAAAGGTCGCCCGAACCAAAAGCAAAGAAAGAACTGACGCAATTGTTAACCGAATCTTCAACTGCCGAAAACTCCGTACATATGCCTCAGTTCACAGAAAAGAAACCTCCCTTCTGGTCAATTTAGTCGACGGTGCAACACTACTCTAGCAATCCTGCACGAAACGGCGGTAAGAACCTGCTAAGCCCAAAAATCTGTGGACCTCCGTCCTGCACACAAGTCTGGACCTAAGCTGTACGGCCACGATCTCCTTCGGAACCATACAAAACCGTCTCCCGTGACAACAAGACCTAGGAGTCAACACAAACAAGCCCGAAGAAACAGTCCAAGAATCTAGCAAACTGCTGGTGCTCTCCCAGTATCTGCATAACAAATCCTCAAGTGCTACTCCTATCCCTCAAGACATATTAAATAGACCAGAATGTCGTAAATAACACAACAATACTAGTCGAGGAACGGCCTGAAGAAATCTGGTTCATCACATCTACGAATGCTGCTAGGGCATCAATGAATCCAATGACTCACTAATACACACAAAGCCCGTAGCACGCATAAGGCAGTCTTCGGAATGCCATCACTCCGAACCTGCAACTGATCCCGAACAAACTTAGAAAATGTCTCGCACTCTGGAGCTGATCGAAGAAATCGTCAATGCGAGGTAAAGGATACCCATCCACACCGTCAGCCGGTTCAATCGACGACCCATCAAAACACAACCTCAAACTGCCGTCTTTCTCCTTGACGAACAGAAATAGGAGCTTCCAAAAGCGAAACACTCAGACGCACAAAACTCCCCAACAAACCACTCTGCAGCTGATCCTTAAGCTCCCTAAGCTTCGCCGGCTCATCTAGAACAACGTCGGAAAACTCTCGCACGATAGGAAAAACCGGTCCAACAATCCCAACCGTGGCTACGGTATCACGAATGAATGCCAAGAATCCACGACATCTCCTCAAAAGCCGACTAGCGAAAAAGGCTGAATTCAAGCTGTGAGAGGCGGCACAACTATCCACCTACACAACAAGAACTGACTCGCCGGGAAAAACAAGACCTGACTGTTTTCTCATGGTAGTCCACAGACGCCTAGCACGTAGTTAACAAGTCCGTGCCCAGGAGAACGTCAAATCCAACATCTCTAGACGTGGAACATATGCATCATCGATAATGGTGCCGGTGTCCTAACAACATGGTTTTGATATAACAATAAACATATTTATCATGCAATGCGATGCAAACAGTAAGTATATGCAGCAAATGAATAACAAACACAACAGTGTAGAAGCTAAATCAATGCATCCATATCATACTGTTTTGCCATTTGAAAGAAGACGAATCGGGTTTTTTAGGATAATAGGGGCTACGGTGTTTTTAAGAAAAGATGCGTCTTTTGAAATATCCGTAAAATCTCTTTACCTGTTTTTAAAATATTCCCGATTCGTTAGTTTTTGAAATAGGTATGACATCAACCTAGCTTAACATCTACTAGCAATACTACAGCTCTAACTAACAAGTCGGTCAGGAGGGGTATGGAAACCACCTAAATCTGAGTCGATATATATATAAAAGTATAATAGTCGGTGATCCTGCCTCAAAGGTACGATACAATATCATATGACATCCTCGAGTCATGAGTGCGGATCTATCATCAATATAAAGCTCGTACGGTAAATCATCGTATGGCATCCCAAAAGCAGGTTACGGGTCAATATCACATTCATCTCATCAATTATCTGGTATCCTTATCATCATATCTCTTGATCTGGGGTACTGATCTAAGTCTAGTACAAATCGATACCGTCTATATAAATATAAATGCGTGTGTGGAACACACGTCCAAAGGCCCGCTAAAATCTCATGTCGTATCCCAAATACGAATCACAATATATCACCGATCTCATGGCACTATACCCAATCTCATCGACTCATCTTCAAATATCAACCACTATCCTCGTCATCTAAGTATAAGTATAACGAATATGCATGTGTGTGCGTGTAGGTGTAAGCCTAGTCTAGGGTTCATAACTAGGAACTATACTAGTTTACTTCTATGCCCTAATCTAATCATAGTGCACCTAATCTCATCTCAAATATCCATGACACACAATAAGCTATCATAAATAGTATATATATACTATACTAAATATCGGACTGCGGGGGTGCTATACGCCATCCACCCGACTTCCCCCGTAGATATAATCTACTCACCTTGCATCCTGCGTGTCGGTGTCGATGTCGCCTTCATCTTCTTCAACGTATGAAATCCACATGATGGTACCTATATAGATAACATAATCGGAACGCGTATTAAAATCACATCAGGAATACCCAAAACGATACGCTAATGCCTATAGGTTAGAACCTATAGACTACGCTTTCAAAACCATCAAACGACCCTCGATCTCGTCGTACAAACGTCAAGTGATCGAGCTAAAACACAATACGCAAATCCAGAATTTAAAATACTCAATACGAAAACACGAATCAAAACAGCAACTATAGAAAAGGGTCCCAGATTTCACCCTAGGTCAAATCAGACAATTTTGCATATACCAAGGGTCTATTGTACATGAAATAAAGCTACAGAACCAACACGAGGCCAAATGACCTAGGTCTGGCCGCAATTTGCGGCCAGGCAGAGTAAATCTGCGGCCAAGGAAGGGAACTAGTGTAACGTTTTAAAAATAATTAAATAATTAATTAAATGAATAAAATTGTGCAAGTGAATTTTATGATTTTCGGTAAAATAAAATGTATTTTTCGTAAAATCAAACCGCAATTGTTTTTCATTATAAATTCAAAAATACCTATTTAATTATGTAATTACTAGTAAATAGTGTTTATTTAGCCACTTATAAATTTTTAGTTTAATAAAATATTTTTCCTAAATTAATTATTTTAAATATTAACATAAGCTTTATTTTACGCTAAATTAGTGTAAATTACAAATTTGAATGATTTTAATTTGTAAAAATGAACCATGGCATATTAGAATTTAGTGTGTATCATGCAAAATTTATTTGCAAACTTTTCCAATTTCTAGACTTTTCTTTAGTTGCTATAGTGAAGAAATGAAAAGAAAATTAATAAATCATGAAAAGACATATGTATACATCATATTGTGTGAACCTTCTACACAATTCTTCCCTCTTTCTTTTTCTCCCTCTCTTCCTCTTCATGTGGCCGGCCATGATCCCCATGGCAGCCCCCCCCCCAATTTCCCACCTCATTTTATTACATAAAATCATTAAAAATCCACCAAAATTCAATATTTCATGCACAAAATCCTATTTATTCTCTACCCTTTATTCTTTGCTCATTTTACATGGATTTTGGAGATGGGAAGCATGCAATTTTGAGGCTCATTTTCATGTTGGATTTCATAATTTTGGAGGTATAAATTTCCTTCTTTTGTTTTATTGTTATTAGATGTTTCATTAAGCTTAATTAGATTTAATATGTTAATTCTATTTACTACTTTAAAAAATTAAAGTGAGGGTTTGTAAAATTTAGTTGGGGTTTTATTATATCATTAGGTTTATAATAACTAGATTAGCACTTTTACAAATGGAAAATCATGCATAGTTGATATATTGCAAAGTGTGATCCAAATTTCTTAAATTAAACTTTTTTTTTAGCAAACTAGATTTCTATATATTTTATATATTGGTGAGATAAATTCCAATGAATGTTTGTAACAATAGATTATTGTTTAAATGAGGATATTGACATATTAAAGGAATGGAAAACTTAGTTTAGTTACTAGTATTATTGATAATTGATAAATTTTGATAAAAAATTGCTATTTTGCTAACTAGTTTTTGGAAATTATTAAATAAATGAGATTTAAAATATAAATTAAGGTTTCATTATATCATTATCATTGTAAAGTGTAGTTTGATATATTAATTCATACAAAATCAAGTGTTGTTGTGGAATTGTGGAATTTTGCTTGTAAGTGTGGAAATTTGATAAAATTGCAAACTAGAAAGTTATTTGTAATATATATTAGTGTAATAAAAATATGGTAAAGGTTTCTATAACTTAGTTATGTTATTTAATGAATATTATGACCTTTAGTTTCGTTAAACGTCAAGTTTTGAAGTAAAACAGTGAATTGACATTTTCAAGGTTTTCGGAGTTGGATGATTTGCTCGATTTTAGGGTTCCGATGATTTGAACCAAGTTTTATATTATAAGTAATGGGTTTTGAAACTACGAGTTATTTGTTAATGTTTATCTCGATCCATCGGAGTTTGTACGCCGATATCGAGAGATATTTGGTGCTTTTGCGTGGACGAGACATAGGTTTTAACCTATGCTTGTTCCTTGTATCGTTTGACTTTTGTATGTGATTCGGTTTACGATGTTATTTATATGTTTGCGTTTAGGTACCCTTCAAGTGGACTACGGGCGATGAAGAGGAGGATCGCGACACCGTCGTCGGCAGACATGGACCAGGTGAGTAGATGTATATCTACGGGGGGAAGTCGGGTGGATGGCGTTTAGCACCCCCGCAACGTAGAATAGGAATAGTACTTAGTGACATTAGGAAACCCGATGTGACCCTAGATTCTTACCGAGCAGGACCCTAGTAATGACCCTAGGCGGGACTAGACTGATTTAGGAAAACCATACCTGAGGATGAATACTTTGGGAAAGGTTCGTAGGTTTCTGATAGAAACAGACACGCACACACTAAAACTTGACTTGGCGTATACGTATATGTGTGTATATATATAAAACTGGGTATAGGTGTATATATATACACCACACGTATATGGGATTCATTGATGTGATATGATATCCGAGGTATGATGAAACAGTATAACTGGGCTTGATGCCGTGATTCTTGACTATACAGTCGTAATAAAGTGTTAGCGGATCATTAGAGAATGAGATAGTGAACATGAATATATAAGTTATAAGGAGTGGTGGTGATATGGGTGTACATGGGACGCTAGAATAGTACCCGGACTATAACTCGTGACTGATTGTGATATGGGATATGTATGACTTGATTACGACATCACATAGGTGCGACCTGATGTCGATACTATAGAGGTGTGACTTGAGGACGATATAATATCCGTATGACTTAATCACAACATGATACATAGGACATGACATTCCTAAGGATGACATTATACGAATGATGAGACACCTAGGAGATACTTGACCGTACCCCGATATTGGGATGCCGTACGATGGATGTTACCGTACGAGGCTTAGATTTGATGATTGATCCGCACTCTTGATTCGAGGAAGCCGTACTACGTACGTGACGCTATTGAGGCGGGATCGCCGACTATTAGAAATATTGATTCAGACCTTAGGTAGACTTTAGTTTCTTATTGACTAGTTCTTAGGAGGTTAGATGGACACTAGGTTAGGGTTGAGTCATATAGTGGTAGTAGTATTAGTATATTAAATGAGTGGAACGCACTTTCGTCTTTACTTTCATACTGTAATCATAATGTTGCATGTTCATACATAGGTTGCTATAACAGTATAAACCTTACCTGTTAGGACCCCAGCACCATTACCGATGATGCGCATATTCCACGCACACTTATTTGCCGGCTCACACACATCATCATCGGTAATTGCTATGTCACGTACACTTTAGATCACATTATATTTTGTTGATAGAATCAGTTAACAACTAAACCGATATAACATTGTGATTACTCTCTGATGTTAGTATAGACATGATATTCATAACTTAGACATTCCTGCATTCATATTTTCATGTTATCGCACAGTATTATGAGCATATGCCGACATTTATCATATACTACTCATGATGTTGAGATTTGGATTCTGTGAGATTTCTGGATTTTTGGGGAAAACCGCAAGAATATATATAAAAACTTCTCTCTCTCTCCTCTTCTCTTTTTAAAATAAGATGCGGTTTTCTCGTGATGTATGTGTCGTCCACCATGAGTATTTCATGTTTTCTGATGGATTTCGAGACCCGATTCGAGGAGTGGATGAACCGTCTCGGGTACATGGTGGGCCCGGTATGGTACCCCGGGGCAAGAAGATCGAGTTGTAGACGATGAGCCTGGCAGGGGAAGGCTACCTACCGGTGATGTCTGGCGCGGCGGATATCCGGAGGATACCGACCGTTGTCGTGGGATTTGATGATATGGGCCGATCCGGACTGACGGAGCCCGACATATTGAGACTTGAGATTACATGTGTTGTGTCGATGCTTGACACGGATTTCTATGGATTTCATTGTTGAGATTTCAGATGCTTATACACACTTTACTATGATAATAGCTAAAGAGTTCTTATTCATGTATATCTGGATTTCAGGATTTGTTACTTTACATTCATGGTGCATGCATTTCATTTCATATAACATAGTATTATATTAAGCACTGACACGAACACGGATTATCTGCACCTACACGTAGTATTACCCTGCTATTACTAGTTGTTTGGGATATAGTAGTGTATTATTATGACCTAGGATAGCGTCGTGCATTCGATTTCTTTTCGTAGATGTCTTCTACTCACGAGTTGGCAACTCACCCCCGTTGTGCCAAATTCTTTTCAGGTGCGATGTACAGGTCTCCCTTGGTAGTTGCTGGCACATCATTTTCATTTCGGGTGATTTGCACGGCAGGTTGGTTCATTTGTATCTGAACCGCCGTTGTATTTTTTTATTATTTCATTTGTATCTAGAAAGCTCCATCAACCATATTTGTATTACTTGATAAGTTTATTGGACCAGTCTTTTATTTCGACCTTAGAGTCGCGCATGTATTATTCTGATCTGGTGGTTTGTGTTTTCTTTTGAGATTTGAGCCTCGCCCTTTGGCGTTGTATATTTTGTGATTGTTGTGGTTGTCTCCGCCCGTTGGCGTTGAGCTAGCACCCATTTGGGGATGCTTTTTATTGTTTATTCATATTATACTTGTTGTACCCGTTTGGGGGCCAGTTTTGCAGAGGAGACTCTGCCGAAATTTTTGGTAAAATTTGCTGATGTTTTTATACTTGTTTTATTTTCTTTTCTTCTTTTTCTTCTTTTATGGTTTAGATTTCTGGGCTTCGGCTTACTTAGGTCACGTGGCGCCTCTAGACGCTTCGTAATCTAAGTGCCGGTCACGTTCCGTACTTTCGGGTCGTGACAAAGTTGGTATCAGAGCGCTAGGTTTAACCCTGTATAAGTCTAGGTGACCCTTGGTTGATGGAGTAGGCGATTTAGGTAGAGTAACGTACCGTGGGTATGGTCCGCGGCATACTTACGATACGCTACTCTGCTTAAGGAGCCTTAGGATGTACATTTGCTTGCACCGTATTTCATTCGTTCCTTGATCTATCTTCGTCAATGTCGGAGGGTGGTTCTGTTACCACGAGCGCACGGGCAGAGGAAGCTGCGGCTCGAATGCGATAACCATTAGAGTATTGGTTATTCTTGAGGATTGAAGCATTGCTTAGCGTGCGGATGAAGGGTATTCACATGCCGTCCGGATGAAGTTAAAGGGGTTCGAACGATTATCAGAAAACCATTTTCCTAAGTTTAAAGTATTCGGAAGAACATGCAGGTATTTCGATGGACCCTCTAGAAGAATGAAACCCTAACTCGACATAATGACCACGAGAGCGCCCTTGAACCTTAGGGTTTACGGCTGTTCCGCTGTGCCATTAGTGAGGCTTGGGTTTGCCCTTCTACAGCTGGATCATCGATGCTGGGGTATGTACCGGATATTTTTAAACTGTATTTGAGTGTTGAGCTCTCAGGGAATTATGGGATTTTGATAGATCGATCAAAAAGTTTAATGTAGTCCGGATATCAAGTGAAGGGATCGACTATGTGGGAGGCTCTAGACACGAGTATTGCCGTTGGTAGCGCATTCAGCACACCTATGAAGGAACGAGTTTGAAGCAGTCGACATCAGAGGGAAGAGGCGCACATTGACGATAGTGTTTACGATTGTGATTTAGTGATTTGAATTCCATATTTTCTGTTATTGGATTTTGGCATTTGAGGAATTCGTTTTACGATTGGTATTTCATGTGTGTACCTTCATTACATTCTAGTTGTGTTTCATATACCAGTTGTATTGATGTTGTTTAGTACACACCCAGTACACTTGATTTGGTTTTATATATATTGAGATTTTTGATTTGACTTCGTGCATAGGGGTTACACATGATTTTGACATATGTTTCGACCTAGTTTTCATGCATTTTGTGCTGTGATTTCGATTTTGATATTCGATATATGTTTTCGTGCTCCATGTGCACCTGATTAGGATTCTTGCGCATACTTGGCGCACTTGATGCGATTTTGTGCACACCAGATGCACTAAATCGGGGTTTTGTGCAGATTAGATGCACCTGATTTTGAGTCGTGCACACCCGTTGCACTTGACAGATGTTTTTGGTGCACACCTGTTGCACTTAGTTTTGTTTTGTGGGTATTCATGGTATCTGTATTTGGTTTCGATTTCAGTGCGCACCGGACGCACATGATATTTTATTGATGTGATTGGGATTGATTTCAGTTTGAGCAGTATATTTTCATAATGATTATTATCTGATTTAGTAATCAGGCGGGACGTGTATGTTAAATAAAAGATATAAATATATATATAGTTATTTTTTAAATAAACGTCCGCTACTTATACCGTGACACGTGCATCACACGGCAATTTTCAAAAGGGGTTTGCATATTTTCTTATCCGGATATTTGAACGGTTTTACTGTGATGCACACTATATATAAGTTATAGATTGAAATATATTAGGATGGTTTTCATATTGGGTTTATTTTATTCTCGCCATAACTCCGATGATTGCATTATGCTTGACGGAGTTGATTTTTGTTATGTATTGATAATTTCGGAGCCCCGACGATTTGAGTGTTTGCTAAATGTTTTAGTGTTTGGAGGGGGAGTTTTAATTTAAATTCGGGGACCGAATTTCCTAAAGGGGGGAAGATTGTAACGTTTTAAAAATAATTAAATAATTAATTAAATGAATAAAATTGTGCAAGTGAATTTTATGATTTTCGGTAAAATAAAATGTATTTTTCGTAAAATCAAACCGCAATTGTTTTTCATTATAAATTCAAAAATACCTATTTAATTATGTAATTACTAGTAAATAGTGTTTATTTAGCCACTTATAAATTTTTAGTTTAATAAAATATTTTTCCTAAATTAATTATTTTAAATATTAACATAAGCTTTATTTTACGCTAAATTAGTGTAAATTACAAATTTGAATGATTTTAATTTGTAAAAATGAACCATGGCATATTAGAATTTAGTGTGTATCATGCAAAATTTATTTGCAAACTTTTCCAATTTCTAGACTTTTCTTTAGTTGCTATAGTGAAGAAATGAAAAGAAAATTAATAAATCATGAAAAGACATATGTATACATCATATTGTGTGAACCTTCTACACAATTCTTCCCTCTTTCTTTTTCTCCCTCTCTTCCTCTTCATGTGGCCGGCCATGATCCCCATGGCAGCCCCCCCCAATTTCCCACCTCATTTTATTACATAAAATCATTAAAAATCCACCAAAATTCAATATTTCATGCACAAAATCCTATTTATTCTCTACCCTTTATTCTTTGCTCATTTTACATGGATTTTGGAGATGGGAAGCATGCAATTTTGAGGCTCATTTTCATGTTGGATTTCATAATTTTGGAGGTATAAATTTCCTTCTTTTGTTTTATTGTTATTAGATGTTTCATTAAGCTTAATTAGATTTAATATGTTAATTCTATTTACTACTTTAAAAAATTAAAGTGAGGGTTTGTAAAATTTAGTTGGGGTTTTATTATATCATTAGGTTTATAATAACTAGATTAGCACTTTTACAAATGGAAAATCATGCATAGTTGATATATTGCAAAGTGTGATCCAAATTTCTTAAATTAAACTTTTTTTTTAGCAAACTAGATTTCTATATATTTTATATATTGGTGAGATAAATTCCAATGAATGTTTGTAACAATAGATTATTGTTTAAATGAGGATATTGACATATTAAAGGAATGGAAAACTTAGTTTAGTTACTAGTATTATTGATAATTGATAAATTTTGATAAAAAATTGCTATTTTGCTAACTAGTTTTTGGAAATTATTAAATAAATGAGATTTAAAATATAAATTAAGGTTTCATTATATCATTATCATTGTAAAGTGTAGTTTGATATATTAATTCATACAAAATCAAGTGTTGTTGTGGAATTGTGGAATTTTGCTTGTAAGTGTGGAAATTTGATAAAATTGCAAACTAGAAAGTTATTTGTAATATATATTAGTGTAATAAAAATATGGTAAAGGTTTCTATAACTTAGTTATGTTATTTAATGAATATTATGACCTTTAGTTTCGTTAAACGTCAAGTTTTGAAGTAAAACAGTGAATTGACATTTTCAAGGTTTTCGGAGTTGGATGATTTGCTCGATTTTAGGGTTCCGATGATTTGAACCAAGTTTTATATTATAAGTAATGGGTTTTGAAACTACGAGTTATTTGTTAATGTTTATCTCGATCCATCGGAGTTTGTACGCCGATATCGAGAGATATTTGGTGCTTTTGCGTGGACGAGACATAGGTTTTAACCTATGCTTGTTCCTTGTATCGTTTGACTTTTGTATGTGATTCGGTTTACGATGTTATTTATATGTTTGCGTTTAGGTACCCTTCAAGTGGACTACGGGCGATGAAGAGGAGGATCGCGACACCGTCGTCGGCAGACATGGACCAGGTGAGTAGATGTATATCTACGGGGGGAAGTCGGGTGGATGGCGTTTAGCACCCCCGCAACGTAGAATAGGAATAGTACTTAGTGACATTAGGAAACCCGATGTGACCCTAGATTCTTACCGAGCAGGACCCTAGTAATGACCCTAGGCGGGACTAGACTGATTTAGGAAAACCATACCTGAGGATGAATACTTTGGGAAAGGTTCGTAGGTTTCTGATAGAAACAGACACGCACACACTAAAACTTGACTTGGCGTATACGTATATGTGTGTATATATATAAAACTGGGTATAGGTGTATATATATACACCACACGTATATGGGATTCATTGATGTGATATGATATCCGAGGTATGATGAAACAGTATAACTGGGCTTGATGCCGTGATTCTTGACTATACAGTCGTAATAAAGTGTTAGCGGATCATTAGAGAATGAGATAGTGAACATGAATATATAAGTTATAAGGAGTGGTGGTGATATGGGTGTACATGGGACGCTAGAATAGTACCCGGACTATAACTCGTGACTGATTGTGATATGGGATATGTATGACTTGATTACGACATCACATAGGTGCGACCTGATGTCGATACTATAGAGGTGTGACTTGAGGACGATATAATATCCGTATGACTTAATCACAACATGATACATAGGACATGACATTCCTAAGGATGACATTATACGAATGATGAGACACCTAGGAGATACTTGACCGTACCCCGATATTGGGATGCCGTACGATGGATGTTACCGTACGAGGCTTAGATTTGATGATTGATCCGCACTCTTGATTCGAGGAAGCCGTACTACGTACGTGACGCTATTGAGGCGGGATCGCCGACTATTAGAAATATTGATTCAGACCTTAGGTAGACTTTAGTTTCTTATTGACTAGTTCTTAGGAGGTTAGATGGACACTAGGTTAGGGTTGAGTCATATAGTGGTAGTAGTATTAGTATATTAAATGAGTGGAACGCACTTTCGTCTTTACTTTCATACTGTAATCATAATGTTGCATGTTCATACATAGGTTGCTATAACAGTATAAACCTTACCTGTTAGGACCCCAGCACCATTACCGATGATGCGCATATTCCACGCACACTTATTTGCCGGCTCACACACATCATCATCGGTAATTGCTATGTCACGTACACTTTAGATCACATTATATTTTGTTGATAGAATCAGTTAACAACTAAACCGATATAACATTGTGATTACTCTCTGATGTTAGTATAGACATGATATTCATAACTTAGACATTCCTGCATTCATATTTTCATGTTATCGCACAGTATTATGAGCATATGCCGACATTTATCATATACTACTCATGATGTTGAGATTTGGATTCTGTGAGATTTCTGGATTTTTGGGGAAAACCGCAAGAATATATATAAAAACTTCTCTCTCTCTCCTCTTCTCTGTATAAAATAAGATGCGGTTTTCTCGTGATGTATGTGTCGTCCACCATGAGTATTTCATGTTTTCTGATGGATTTCGAGACCCGATTCGAGGAGTGGATGAACCGTCTCGGGTACATGGTGGGCCCGGTATGGTACCCCGGGGCAAGAAGATCGAGTTGTAGACGATGAGCCTGGCAGGGGAAGGCTACCTACCGGTGATGTCTGGCGCGGCGGATATCCGGAGGATACCGACCGTTGTCGTGGGATTTGATGATATGGGCCGATCCGGACTGACGGAGCCCGACATATTGAGACTTGAGATTACATGTGTTGTGTCGATGCTTGACACGGATTTCTATGGATTTCATTGTTGAGATTTCAGATGCTTATACACACTTTACTATGATAATAGCTAAAGAGTTCTTATTCATGTATATCTGGATTTCAGGATTTGTTACTTTACATTCATGGTGCATGCATTTCATTTCATATGACATAGTATTATATTAAGCACTGACACGAACACGGATTATCTGCACCTACACGTAGTATTACCCTGCTATTACTAGTTGTTTGGGATATAGTAGTGTATTATTATGACCTAGGATAGCGTCGTGCATTCGATTTCTTTTCGTAGATGTCTTCTACTCACGAGTTGGCAACTCACCCCCGTTGTGCCAAATTCTTTTCAGGTGCGATGTACAGGTCTCCCTTGGTAGTTGCTGGCACATCATTTTCATTTCGGGTGATTTGCACGGCAGGTTGGTTCATTTGTATCTGAACCGCCGTTGTATTTTTTTATTATTTCATTTGTATCTAGAAAGCTCCATCAACCATATTTGTATTACTTGATAAGTTTATTGGACCAGTCTTTTATTTCGACCTTAGAGTCGCGCATGTATTATTCTGATCTGGTGGTTTGTGTTTTCTTTTGAGATTTGAGCCTCGCCCTTTGGCGTTGTATATTTTGTGATTGTTGTGGTTGTCTCCGCCCGTTGGCGTTGAGCTAGCACCCATTTGGGGATGCTTTTTATTGTTTATTCATATTATACTTGTTGTACCCGTTTGGGGGCCAGTTTTGCAGAGGAGACTCTGCCGAAATTTTTGGTAAAATTTGCTGATGTTTTTATACTTGTTTTATTTTCTTTTCTTCTTTTTCTTCTTTTATGGTTTAGATTTCTGGGCTTCGGCTTACTTAGGTCACGTGGCGCCTCTAGACGCTTCGTAATCTAAGTGCCGGTCACGTTCCGTACTTTCGGGTCGTGACAACTAGGGGCTGGGGTCTTGGGGTTAGCTTTCTGGGTGCCTGCACATCTCGATGTGTTCACAAAATAATTTTCAGAGTCTCGGGATGATAGAAGATTCCATTTAACCCTCACAGATTCCACAATTCTTCCGATATCGGTTTCTAAATCCGTATTCCGGGTTTCTAGTCTCAGGTTTGAGTCTTAATTCTAGCACTAGGGGGTTTGTGTGGCCTCTACTGAGCTTAATTACCCATCGCCACTCTCAATTCCCATTAACCCTAACTAGGTTTTTCCTAAGTTCACAAAACCACTCGATATCGGTTCAAATCTAACATGGGGGTAAAAGTAAAGGAAACACTAAGCTTATGGTTCCGAAATTACCTTATTTGGCAACTCAAGAAAATTCTTGAGTTGCCCCAAGTGGCCAAAACCTTTCCTTTCTTGGTCCAATGCGCTTCTCTTGAGCTTGTGCATCTTTTTTGAGAAATGAGGGTGGGGTTTGGAGTTGCTTTTCATGGTGTTTTGGGGGATTTTATGGAGAGGGAGAGAGGGTGCAGCAGCAGCAGCAGCAACAACAAAGTAGGGGAGAGAAATGAGGGGAAGAAATGAAGAAGAATGGCCAAGTCAAAGCACCCTCACCTTTCTCTCTCTCACCCATACCTATATATTTTATTGCTTTTCTTTTTCTTTTCTAATTCCTTTCTCACATCAATAGTAACCCCAAAATAACAAGCCATGCACCCAAAACATGTAGGAAAATGCAACAAGTGTAGAAAAAAGAAATGGTGCATGTTTTGCACAAAATACGCTTAAAGCGCGATTAGCGATTTTTAATCGCGATTAGCACTAAATTAGCATATAATTAATCATAAAAGCATAAAAATGACATAATTCATATAAGACACCCTCTTTTAGTAATTTCTATAATTTTCCAAATTTTTCCCAATTTATCGGTATTTAATTATTCCGAAATATTAAAATATTCATTAAAAATAATATTAAATTATAAAAATTCCCAAAAATAATATTTTATTTTTTTTAAAATGTTACAATCTTCCCCCCTTAAATAAATTCGGTTCCCTAATTTAAATTTAAACCCTCAAATTCTAAAACATTTCCATAAAAGTCTAAGTCGTCGGTGCTCCGAAATCATCAATACATAAAATGCATCATAGCGCAATGCACGCGCATGAGTAATGAGTAGATAACTAAAAATCAAAACTCCATCAGGCATCCCACAATCATCGGAGTTATGGTACAGACACATTTTCAAATCCAAATCAAAACCAATATGATATAAATCAGAACTATACATGTAAATATCTGAAGAAAATGCATGAAAAGTATATCCAGGCACTGTCCTCTGACTAGTCCTGCTCAGTACGAAAACAAATAGCAAATATCATAAAAACGTACTGGTCCATAAGGAATAAATCCCAAAAATGTATATAAGAATACCCTGCGCGTCTGGTGCGCACGGAAATCAAAATCCATTTATGTGCCATACATGTGCACAGAAACATCATCTAGGTGCAACGGGTGTGCACGAAACATCTGTCATAGGCAGCGTGTGTGCCTGACAGAAAAATCAGGTGCATCTAACATGCACAAGGAATCCCGATTTAGTGCATATGGTGTGCACCAAAATCGTATCTCAAAACATGCGCCCAACACGCGCGAAAATCCAAATCAAAACACTAAAAGTGCATGAAAACTATGCTGGAAGCGTAAATCAAATCACCGGCATAAAATAGGCATGAAATCACAATCAATACCTCAAGCGTAATAACTATGCGCAAAATATAAATACCCAGTAGGTGCAACCATGGTGCACGAAAACAGAAATCATGAAACTCAGCCATCAAGACCAAATCATGTGAATAGATCGTCCAAAATACCGAAATCCAAGATGACGGATACGTGATAATCGAATCACAAAATCACAAATCATAATTACCGTCGTCGATATATCCTCCTTCAATGTCGAGAAGGTGTCGGTGCATCCAATGCTAGCAACGCAAGATATCTACTTGCCTTCTGTTCATAGTCTGGCGTCCTCTGTCTCTGGGTCCCTATCTTCTCTGTGGATTACCTATCTCGCAATCAATTAGATCATCGGCCCTGTCAGGTGTGTTAATAGGGACGATTCCATTCTGGCACTTCTCTGGTCATCTGCGTCCTCAGCACAGCATATTCCTCGGAAACTGGTCACATCCCAACGCCTCTGTAGACATATCCAATCTTTAATCTTAATGGGGAGTAACAAAAGCTCGTCAGCATCTCGCCTCAACCTCTTGTCCCACTTGTCTATATCATCGTCTATTCCGATGTCACATCTCTATCTGCGCACTGCAAATGTTCTCGGCTACGGTCAATCCGAAGTCTCTCACACGGACTCGAAATAATGAACTCGGTATCTTCATCACTCTGTAGAAGATATCTGGACGAACACGTTCTCGGGAACTCGTCCCAACCTGTAGAGGTATACTCCATACTCGTCCTTTCTTGATCAATTCACAACGCATCTGGGTGAGGTCCTCTATCCTAACCTGGTCAACTATCTCGTCGATGATGCCGAACTCTGGCCTGCTGGATGTGCGCAATATGACCACTCCTGGGTCCAAGTATTCTCGTATAGTATTCCAGAAAGGTCATGTCGAAGTCTCTCTCAATTCTCGTTTCTGCCGAATTGCCCGGAAGTCATCGTCCTTTACTAAAGCTAATTCTTAATCCGGAACGGCTGTATGCTCATCGCGACTCTTTCTGGAAGGTATATCCATGTACAACGCCTCTGCATGCGTATCGCATCTCTGATGTCAGCGGAGTAGAACGTCATCTCGTCGAAATCTCGTGCGAACTCTTTACTCCACTAGTTCCAATGTCAACTGATTCGGACTCGTCTTCTCGTGGCTGTATGGACTGCGCTCCAACGGCTATACTCGTATCTGGAGTCTCCCAAGCAGTATATCCCATCACATTATATCCGAAAGATGTCGAACCATCCTATCGATTTTTCAAAACCACATAATCCCCCAAGAGCTCAATATCTTGGGCACAGTTTAATAGTATCGAGTACATACCACAGCGTCGGCAGTCCAGCCGTAGAAGGGCAAACCCAAGCCTCACTAATGGCGCCGCGGAACTGCCGCAAACCCTAAGGTTCAAAGGCTTTCACACGGTCATTATGTCGAGTTAGGGTTTCATTCTTCTAGAGGGTCCATAGAATCGCTTGCATGTCTTTCCGAATACTTTAAACTTGGAATATGGGTTTTCTGATATTCGATCGTCTATATCGACTCTCAACGAATCTGCGTGAAGTCGTCTCTAGCTGTAATCAATCTATCTGATGACCTCGCATCGGGGTAAGCGAACGAACCACATGTCCTAGTCCTTCATCCTTGGGTGACTAGCGACCTTCTATCATATCTCTAAGTATATACTTATGCTGCAGTAGCTCCAACATCTGGGCGATATCTCGTCATTTGCAGCAACAACTGGCTCATTCGTCTCTACACTGAACAGCGCCTCAATCATCGTGAATAAGCGATATATCAATGGTCATCACATCCTGGCTGGCCTCTAGCAGTAGCCTGATCCTCTGGTGCCGATCAGCACATCCGAGAAATCTCGTAACAGCGATCTGTCAAACGCTCATGGAGAGAAAATACAATAAAACGACGCCTCTATACACAATCGTACGCCTCTAGAATCACGCCCTGGTCAGTCCTCGTCCGTGACGAGCTCAAGCTGACGTAACTCTACCCATAGCTCTCTTTGCCCGTGTAGTCGTGGCAGCAAAATCATAACCAATATCGATGAGGATAGATCATAGGGATGAATATAATACTGTGCAAGGAAATGTACATCCTAAGGTTTCTTAAGCGGAGTAGCGTATCGTAAATATGCCGCGGAACATACGTACGGTACATCACTCTACTCAAGCTACCTACTCCATCAACCAAGGGTCATCCTATGCGACGAAAGTTCGGGTATAATACCCCCTCGATTAAGTCTAAGTTCCATAAGGTCAAGCCTAAGTTCCGTATATATATAAACGCTCTAGGCTCCACATAGTCAAACTTATACTCGAACCAAGGTTAACCTAGCGCTCTGATACCAACTTTGTCACGACCCGAAATAGCCCGTGATTGGCACTTGAATCATATGAAGTCTATAGGACCACATCTAATCCAAGTAAGCCAAAAAGCCCAGAAATCTAAAACCATTTTTAAGTAATAAATAAAGGAAATAGTTTTTAAGAAGTGAAGAAAACAAGTTTTTAAAACAAGGGTTTTAAAATAGGTAAGCCGAATATGAATTTTAAATCCTCCATATCTTTTCTAAAAATTTCGGTAAAGTTTCCTTTGTAAATACTGGCCCCGAACGGGGTACAACAAGAATAATATATATGCAATGATAAAAGGCATCCCCAAGCGGGAGCTAGCTCTTTTTCAATCGACGGTCACAACCACACAAGCAATATAATATACAACGCCGAAGGGCGAGGATCAAAACTCAAAAAAAAAGAACTCAAAATCAACATGAAAACCATAATACTACAACGCGCGACTCTAAGGTCGAAATAATACATAACTGGTTTTCTAAGTCTGAATAATATACATGTTTTGGTTGATGGAATTTCTAGATACAACTGAATAAAATAATTCAAGGGTGGTCACGATGCGAGTGAACCCACCTACCAATGCAATCACCCAGAAAGGGAGCAGTGTGCCAGAAAAGCCGCAATGAAACCTGTACGGCAAAACCTGCAAGAACTGTGGCACAACGGGGGTGAGTTGCCAACTCATGAATAGAAAACATCGCAGAGTAGAAATCGTATGCATGACATAATCCTAGGTCAATACGATCAGATATATATAAAAACCTCAAATGAATAAGTCTGAAGCAAGATAAGGTGGCAATGTAACAACTATACAAGAGTGTAGTGCCAAGTGCTCGTGCCAGTGCCTCAGGTAATAACATATCATAAATATGAGGTATGATCAAATTAATCAATGCCAATATATGTATGTGGAAATCGTCCACGTGTCACCCAATGACAATAAGCATCATGCATGTAAATATCATAAACATATGCATGGAAGTATGAGGATGTAAATCAACATGTGTCGCTCGCGACATATCAAAATCATGGAACCTGTGCCTAGCATCGGCACGAAAATCCTCATATATCAGGCCCCGGCAGTCCGGATCGGCCCATATCATCTCTCAACTCCGGTCGGTATCCTCCGGATATCCACCGAGCTCAAATACAATCACCGGTAGGTAGTGGTCCCTCTGCCAGGCTCACCGTCTAGCTACACAGCAGATCCGTTCTCGCCCCGGGGTACTATACCGGGTCCACCATGTACCCGCAATCGGCCTCATCCGCTCCTCGAATTGGGTTTCACATGTCGCTCTCAGCACCGAGAAAACACATGGTGGACGCACTGAAATATCATATCAAGGGTAACCGGGTTTTTAAAACAATTACATACTCTCTTTGGAAATATCCACGGTTCCCAAATCCAGAAATATCATGGAAACAATATATCTCATTGCGTATAATCAAAAGCATGATGTATGCGACATGTAAAAGAAATGTAAGCTTATCAGTATATCATGCAATATGGAATAGTAATATGTACATATTGAGGGAAACCGCTCTTTTAAAATGAATCAGTTTTAAAGAGTATCTTGCGGTTCCCAAATCTCCAAATCCAGCGAGAATCATCTATGTATGTGCGAATACGTATGTATGCACGTATGGGTGTACAATAGGTATGTACATAAGTATGCCATGCAAGGGATCATATCCTGAATGCAACAGTACTACAGTGTAGTGACATGGCTATTATCGATGATGAAGTGTGTGATCCGGCAAGCAGGTGTACGTGGAACATATGCATCATCGATAATAGTGCTGGTGTCCTAACAGCATGGTTTTGATATAACAATAAACATATTTATCATGCAATGCGATGCAAACAGTAAGTATATGCAGCAAATGAATAACAAACACAACAGTGTAGAAGCTACATCAATGCATCCATATCATACTGTTTTGCCATTTGAAAGAAGATGAATCGGGGTTTTTAGGATACTAAGGGCTACGGTGTTTTTAAGAAAAGATGCGTCTTTTGAAATATCCGTAGAATCCCTTTACCTGTCTTTAAAATATTCCCGATTCGTTAGTTTTTGAAATAGGTATGACATCAACCTAGCCTAACATCTACTAGCAAAACTACAGTACTAACTAACAAGTCAGTCAGGAGGGGTATGGAAACCACCTAAATCTGAGTCGATATATACATATAAAAGTATAATAGTCGGTGATCCTGCCTCAAACGTACGATACAATATCATATGACATCCTCGAGTCATGAGTGCGGATCTATCATCAATATAAAGCTCGTACGGTAAATCATCGTACGACATCCCAAAAGCAGGGTACGGGTGTAACACCTTAGGATGTGTTTTGTGGATAATTATATTTTAATATATAGTTTTTAATAAAAAGTTTACCAAAATGATTTCCAAATATTTTATCCTATTTAATGAATATTTTATTAGATTTTTCCTAGGCTTGCACACACTTTTGCATGATAACTAGGGTTGTTTTTGGGGTTAAACATGATTAGCAATCATGGTTAACTAACCATATTCCCTAATCTAGTTTTATGTTTTGTTTAAGTGTTATGGGTTTTTTTTAAGTGTGCATGGTTGTTTAAATAAAAAGGATTTTATTTTGAATTTTTGTTTTGGGTGTTGACTTGGTGTGAGAGAGAGAGAGAGTGCATTATGAGGCATGATGGCTTGCCCATGCCTTCATTTAATGAAGAGAGAGAGAGAGGAGGGGGTTGACTTGTTAGTGTTCTCTCATTCTCACTCATTTCTCTCATCCTCTCACTCTCAAACTCACACACACACACTCACACCCCTGCTTCAGCTTCAGCACCATCAGCTTCAGCAACATCAGCAGCAGAGCAGCTTCATCAGCAACACACACACCCACGACAGCAGAGCAAGGCAGCAGCAGCTCCAATACCAGCATCCATCAGCAGCAGTAGCAGACATCATCTTCATCATCAGGAGCAGCAGCAGTGGCAGCAACAACAACAACATCAGCACTGGCAGCATCAGCAGAAGCTGTAGCAGTAGCAGCCCCAGCAACTTGCAGAAGCTCTTCCTCCTCCATTCACTTCTTCACCTGCTTCCTAGGATCTCGTAGGGTATAATTCTGAAACCCAATTCCTAGTTTGCTTAGTTGTGTGTTAGTTTAGCTTCGGTTTGCGATTAATGTGAGTTTAGTGCTAGTTATGGTGTTTTATGTGGAAATTTGGTTAGAATGAGTTTGAGTTGGTTAACCTAGCTCATTCTAGTGTTGTTAGGTCACCTCAACTGAGATTCAACCCAGGTTTCACAAAAATACCATAGGTTTTCCATATTGTGCAAAATTGGTGTTTTAATGCGACAGTGTGACATTCTGTGATCTGCTATTGACCCGGACCCTTCAGAACAAAATTGAGGAAACTGGAGCATGCTTGTTAGGTCTAGAACACACACCCAGAACACGAGCCCCTAATTCCCAAACTTGGCCGCAATTTTAATCCTTCTGGCCGCAAATTGCGGCCAGGAAGGGGGGTGGGGTCTTGGGGTTTTGTCTACTGTTGTCTGAAGTGTATTGTAATGTATTGGCATGTATAGTTTTGTAAGATTTGGCCTGTAGGAAAATCTGGGACAATATACCATTTTTCATGTCCGTTGTGTTTGCGCGATACGCGCGATACGTGAGTGGGTTCTGTGATCCAGCGTATCGCGGCGTGTCGCGATGGTTTTAGACGCGTACACACATGTTTTAGCGTATCGTGCACACGCGCGTTTAGTTCGCGATGCGAGTTTCTCGTTTTGGTTCGATATCGCGTTTCGCGGAATATTTGGCTTATATATGATTTCCATGTCTTATTTGCAGGTTTGCAGGCAGGGACTACGGACACGGCTACAGGGGGGAGCAGATGGTAGGATTCACCTAGCGCAGAGCGTAGGTGAGTAGATTTAACATCTACAGGGGAATCGGCCGCATGGCGTTATGCGTCTGGGCTAGGATTCAATACTTGTCGCATATTCTACGTCACTGTTAGAATTGCGCCTTTACCCTATTTTACTTAGATATAGTTGTACGGTGACTAGTAGCCGTAGGGCACTGCACACATTATTGACGGTTCATGTTGCACGAGCACGGATTGTATGCTACACACACACCGTCAATAATTGTCATGTCATACATTAACCATTATAGATACTATTGCTTATCACACATGACATCTAGCTTATCGGTATACCTATAGTGTATCATACCTTTAGTGATAGGTACAGATACACCTTGCGATACAGCTACAGGTATACCTTGTACATATTTTACATATACCGGGGGGATATCCTACATGTTTTGCTTATACCCAGGGGGGTATACAACATCAGTTCTTATAGGTAGATACCTATACATTGCTACACCTGTATGTTACACACATATTCAGTTGCAGTCACATATTTATCTTTATTGATGTTACTTAGCTGTACCTTATTGGTTTCCCATACATCTGGTTTCAGCTACATAATCTCTGTTATATGCTCGCATTTCAGATATATCGTATATATTTATTCTTGGATTGCGCATTATTATTTGGATTTTACATGATGTTTTCTGGATTTGGGAACCGCGGGAGTTCATGAAATTATGCATACATTGAAAAACCTGGTTTCCTTGATATGATATTTGCGCATCCACCATGGGTTTTATCGGTGCTGATTATATATAT
The DNA here is from genome assembly GCA_030015575.1 of Agapanthus africanus. Lineage (NCBI taxonomy): Eukaryota > Viridiplantae > Streptophyta > Magnoliopsida > Asparagales > Amaryllidaceae > Agapanthus > Agapanthus africanus. The sequence goes on along the minus strand of JASDDO010000024.1, from coordinate 702,423,912 downwards.
ACCCCTACGAGGAGGCGTCGAGGCCGTAGAGGGTACATGGTAGGGCCCGGTATGGTTCCCGTCGGCAAGAAGATCGATGGATTTTGCCGATTGAGCCTGGAGGCGGGCTAGTACCTACCGGTGACAGTACTGATGACTCGGCGGGGGTCATGGAGACACCGTTGGGAGTCATGCACGTATGCATTCGTCGAAAGGCGAGGGTCAGAGCTAGGCACTCGTGCTTTCGGGACAGCGTATGATACGTACCTATCAGGATTTCTGTGTCGATGCTTGGCACATTGTTTTCATGATATTTCTTTTAAACACCTTTGTATATATAACAAGGGATTAGCCGTTGTTATATATACCCTTACACCAATATTAGTGGAATGGGACGCTAATATATGTGTATTGACCCCATCATATTTATTTCTGCATATATACATATACTTAGGATGCTAGAAACTTACTTGAGACTTTGACTTGGGATATCAGGTGATTCATTGAGATTGGAAATACATATGGGATTATTGATTTGTACATTCGGGATATAGGAGATTACTCGATATTGTAGATTGAGGAGACGGGAGACTTATATGATGTGAGAGCCCAATGTGGGGGCTGATTTGAGGAATTGGGATTTGAGTGTCTTGATGGATTGTGATCCTACCACGATGACAGGATTCCGTGGATGACATATTTCACACCATACCTCATACCTTTTCACTTATGCACTGTTCCATGTATTAGGAGTACCTGTTAGTGTACCCTTATGATAGTTGCATATCTACATTCTCATATCCCTATTGCATACTATTGTCATGTTACTATTGCTTCACATATTGATTGTACCTGCTAGTGTACTTTCCTTTATTCAGCATTTGCATGACATGTTATTACTGTAATCGCATATCTTAGATTCATGCTGTACGTACATTCCTGCGATTACCTGCATATGTTATCTACTATTCACGAGTTGGCAACTCACCCCTGTTGTGCCACAGGTGTTTCAGGTTGTTCCCCAGAGTAGTCGAGGCAGGCTATTCAGCTATTCATCTATCATCTTTTGCTACAGATATCGCATCAGCTCACAGTATACCGTTTTGCTTAGGTGGGTTAGATGATTATCCGTATTTCATATTGTACATTCGTTGTATTTGTACTCTCCATCTACTATTGTATTGTTGACTTAGAGACTTGGTGAGGACAATATTGTATATTATTGTGGATTTGTTGTCTTTTATATACAGCTTTCTCTCTATTGTCTTTATTTCTTCGCTACGGCGTCGTATATTTATGATGTTATTGTTTTTCCGTCTTGAGCTAGTTTTTACAAAAAGGGGGTGTTGCCAAATTTTAAAGAAAGAAAGTAAGACTTTTTAAGAATTTGGTTGCGATTTCAAATATTTCAAAAACTTATATTATCTTTTCCGTATTTTCTTGGTTTAGATTTCTAGGTTTTGGCTTCCTTTTACTACGTTACGTCTTTAGGCGTTGCGTAGTATTAGGGCCGTCACGGGCCAATTTTGGGTCGTGACAAAGTTGGTATCAGAGCGCTAGGTTTTATCTTTCGGAGTGTAGGATGACCTTAGTATGGTGGAGTAGGTAGCTTAAGCAGAGTAACGTAGTGTGTGTATGTCTGCAGCATACCCACGATGCGGTACCATGCATTAAGTAACCTAAGTACAATTTTGCTTGAAATTCCCTCCTTGATGATTCATATCCTTAAAATTCGATTCCTTATTCTCATCGAATCTTATATCTATTTATAGCCTTGCCGCCGATGACTATGGGGACTCAGAGTGATGCAGCGAGGGCCGAGGTCAGAGTTGGCTCGGGTGAGACGAGTACTGACCAGGATGGCACTCTAGTTGCACAGGTGCAGACGGATCAGCCTACGACATATACTATTGATAGACTTTTGGCAGAGATGCAGGACTTCCGCCAGACGATGAGTTCATTGGTTGATGTCGTTCGGGAGCTACGACAGGAGGTTGTCACCCATGTTACTCAGTTGTCACTTACGATCAGCATGCAGCAGTCCGTCACCTACATAGCACCAATGGTTGCAGCTCCAGTTGACGAGGCATATATTCCAGGACAGTGGAGGACTCGTACCAGTGTACCAACCCAGAGACAGAGGTTTGGTCATCGAGACAGATTTCATGGCCGTCGTGGGAGTAGCAGAGGCTTAGGACGAGGACAGTTCTTCAGCTCTCATCCCCAGGATGGTCAGCAGTCAGCACGTGGATGTTTTCGATGCGGAAGCCTTCAGCACTTCGTCAGGGATTGTTCCTCAGCATGGCATCAGGATCGTATTCAGAGAGGCCGTGGACGCGGGAGGTTCGCTCAGAGGGCTCAGTCTACCAGAGGAGTTCATCCAACTGCGAGTAGAGGGCAGACACAGGCGTTTGCTTCTACTCATTGGGACGCGCAGGCGTCCAATGCAGAGTTTTCAGGTATCCTTATTTCGCATGTTCTTTTGATGTATTCGTTTGTTTTTCATGCTTGTACCATGGTTGGGTAGATTAGTCGTAGTTGTGCTAACTTCTGTCAGCGATTCTTTTGTTGCGCGACACGTATTCAGTTGTGTGCCAATCGGATAGGAGATAGAGATTCGTCCGTCGTTTTGGTCCTTCTAGAGATGTTGGATTTGACGTTCTCTTGGGCACGGACTGGTTAACTACGTGCTAGGCGTCTGTGGACTACCGTAAGGAAACAGTCAGGTTTGTTTTCCCCGGCAAGTCAGTTCTCGTTGTGCAGGTGGATAGTTGTGCCGTCTCTCATAGCTTGAATTCAGCCTTTTTCGCTGGTCGGCTTTTGAGGAGATGTCGTGGATTCTTGGCGTTCATTCGTGATGCCGGAGCCACAGTGGGATTGTTGGACCGGGTTCCTTTCATGTGAGAGTTTTTCCGACGTTGTTCCGGAATGAGCCGGCGAAGCTTGGGAGCTAAAGGATCAGCTGCAGAGTTGTGGTTTGGGGAGTTTTGTACGTCTGAGTGTTTCGCTTTTGGAAGCTCCTATTTCTGTTCGTCAAGGAGAAAGACGGCAGTTTAGGGTTGAGTATCGACGGATCGTTAAGTGAACCGGCTTACGGTGCGGATAGGTATCCCTTACCTCGCATTGACGATTTCTTCGATCGGCTCCAGAATGCGAGACATTTTCTAAGTTTGCTTGGGATCAGGCCATCATTATTGCGGTTCAGGGTGATGGCATTCCGAAGACTGCCTTGTGCGTGCTACGGGCTTTGTGTGTTTTGGTGAGCCATTGGATTCACTGATGCCCTGGCAGCATTTGTAAATGTGATGAACCGGATTTCTTCACGCCGTTCCTCGACCAGTTTTTGTTGTGTTATATACGACATTCTGGTCTATTTAATGTGTCTTGAGGAATAGGAGCAGCACTTGAGGATTTGTTATACAGATACTGGGAGAGCACCAGCAGTTTGCTAAATTCTCGCAGTGTTTCTCCAGGCTTGTTTTGTGTTGACTCCTAGGTCCTGTAGTCACGGGAGATGGTTTCGTATGGTTCTGAGGGAGATCGTGGCCGTACAGCCTAGGCCCAGACTTGTGTGCAGGACGGAGATCCGCAGATTGTTGGGCTTAGCAAGTTTCTACCGCCGTTTCATGCAGGATTGCTAGAGTAGTGCTGCACCGTCGACTGAATTGACCGGAAAGGAGGTTTTTTTTCTTTGGACTGAGGCAAGTGTGCGGAATTTTCAGCAGTTGAAGATTCGGTTAACAACTGCATCAGTTCTTTCTTTGCTTTTGGTTCGGGCGACCTTGTTGTTTAACTGTAATGTTTCGTGAGTAGGGCTCGGGTGTGTACTGAGGTGACACTATAGAGTTATCGCTTTTACTTCCCTACTTTTGGAGGAAGTACGAGAAGGATATTCCACTCATGATCTGGAGATGGCCGCGGTGGTTTTGCGTTGGAGATTTGGAGACACTGCCTGTTCGAGAGTCGTGTCAGATTTTCCACGGACCACCAGAGCTTAATGTACATCTTCCTGCAGCGGATTTTGATTGTTGTGATAGTCTTCTGCAGATTTACAGTTCTTGTGTGATCGTCGAGTACAGCTTAAGTTCGTCTCTACGGAGGAGACGGCTTGCTCATGTCCGCGCCCGACCACTTTTCCCTAATCGTTTTTGCGAGACACTGCCCGCCCATGCTCGTTCGTCATTGATACTTGAGCATACTCGGCTAGGTAATGATTCGGAGACCTTGATTTGTGACAATGGTGCGCTAAGTTAGGGACACGTTTGTGTACCTGGTATCATCGGGTAGAGACGTGTAATCCTAGAACATGCACATCTGTCAACTCTCTATATGCATTCAAGTTCCACCAACATTTAGCGTAACTTGTGAGATAGTTACGGGTGGACAGGGATGTAAAGAGAAGTTTCAGGATTCGTTTCAAGTTGTCTGTCTTGTTGTGTGCTTGGGTCGAGCATCTGAGGCCGGCTGGAGAGTTGCAATCTTTAACCGTTCCGAAGTAGGAGTGGGAGCAGATCTCCACAAATTTCGTTATGGTTTCTACCCAAGTTTAGTCAGGGTGTGACTCCATTCGGATTCTTGTCGTCCGGTTATACTCAATGTGCTCAGTTGTTTCTTATTAAGTTGTGTGTTTGTGTTGATTGTTGTCAGCGGTTGGGGATCGTCACTCGCCATCGTTAAGGTTCTCCTTCGATAGCTCTTATCAGGAGACACTCCAATTGGCCACCTTTAGGTTTAGGGGTTAGGTCGTGTCGATCACCAGTCTGTTGTTTTTCTGACTCTGCGTGAGTAGGATTTTGGACCCTAGCTATGTCTAGAGACTTCGGAGATGATCCAATTGATTCAGGTCAGGATAAAAATTGTTCATCGCGGACAGAGGTCTTATGCAACCGTGTTGGTCGTAGACTTAAGTGCGCAATGGCAAACCATTTATATTCCTGCGGATTTTTCCGATAAAAGACGTGTTGGATTTTGGGAAGCTTATCCCAGAATTTTGGTCCTTCTGAGATCTTATAAGCGAGTTAGTTTCGTTGCCCTTAATTTTGCACTTCCGCCCAGATTATTGGATTTTCACCCCCTATTCCTTGTGATGATACTTTACAACTACCTTCATTACCTTTCCCACATAAATTGGTGTAAGTCCATGCTACCTCTCCCGGTACTTTCGGGAATGCGGAATTTGGTACTAAACGATTTTTACGGAGGTGGTAACATGGACCTAAAACCCGGATCTTGGTTAAACATCTATCTAGCAACCTAACTACGAGTTTCTAGCTACTCGGTTAGGGGGTTATACCTTGCTTGTCTTGAACTCCTTCGTCTTCAAACTCCGATGGTGGTCCGGATTGGCTTCTTCCCGTCGTCTCCGTACACCGAAGATAGATCCACCTGAAAAGCTCCAACCTTTGGCTCCTTCTTCGTTCTTTGAAGAAACTAGTTCACTCGGTTTGCTAAACCTTGTGAACAAGAGTGAGTAGAGAAAAGTTTGAATGGGATTTTATCTATGGTTCTTGATTCTCAACTCATGAGACAAGAGAACCATAGATTAAAGAGAGGGAAAAAGAGCAAGAGGGTGAGAGCAAAACAAGAGAGCTCAAGAACAAGAGAGAGAGTGAGCAAGAAAGAATGAGCAAGTCTTTTGTCTCTCACCCTCTCATAATCCAAAGTCATGATAACTCATCATATCAAAAAAAAGTCTTATGTGATGGTTGAAGCAACCATAACCATATCATTTCATGCACTCATTTTACACAAATGAGCAAGCAAACAAAAGTCTTTGCCATGAAATGATGGCTATGGTTATCATGATGGTCAACTAGTCAAGCCTAGTCAACCGGTCAACAAAGTCAACAAGTCAACAAAAGTCAACAAGTCAACAAAAGTCAACAAGTCAACAAAAATTCAACAAGTCAACAAAGTCAACAAGTCAACAACCATGTCACCATAATACTTAATTAATATAATAGTTAATCACATATCATATTCTTATTAGGGTTGAGCAAAAAGTCAAATAGTCAACGGTCAACTGTCAACAACCCTAATGAGAATCTGCTGCCTCTGTCTCCCTATCAACTGTGCATACACACCCGCATCCGCGTTCCGAGGAACAAGAATGCATACTGGATAAATCCAATCTCAATACGTACACTAGGATCTGGCTTAAACCAAAGCCCGCTAGTGCAAACTGTCCAGACACTGTACGTGCACAAGTGCACGGATGTGACCGAACCCTGTCGCAAAACCATGCGACCTGTCGCAATACCATGCGACCTCTACTCTTTTGCCTAAAGGCGAAAAGCTTTCTTTGTAGGACTCTAAAGACTCGACACTACGCTGGCAGTGGGTTTAACCACAGACCGCAAGCGGCACTAGCTGTGCGTAACGGTCCCCAGGTAATGCCGACAAGAAGACCGACGAGGCGAAACCCATCTGAACTCCTACTGAGCCTGAGTGTGACATTCTCCGTACAGTCCGGTCTGTTCGTCTGATACATCGCATGGCGGGCCTAGGGGGCGGTAAACGTCAGTCCCCCAATAGCGGTACAAGTCGTGCCGGAGCGAAGCCCAAAACACCCTGAGATAACACTGGAAGCCTACCAGTATATCTCGTTTGCCCTGGCCAGGGACTACTCGTGTAATGGCTCTCCTAGACACAGCGCGATGTCAACCCCCAATACCGGGAGAGACGAATCCTGTCTAACCGTCATTGCCTCCATGTGCTTCGGGACTGCACCCAACCACTACCTGTTTGCACGACTCCTTTGAGCCGTGGTAGGGTAGTGATCAAAGTACAGTGGAAACACACTCGAGGCGAAGTGACAGTGTCAAGTCAGCGGACTAAGCTGTACTCATGTCACCTGGGAACTGATAACTGACGATAGGCATAATACCAACTAGTCAGTTCCCGACGAGTCCTGTCCAGTGTACCCGTAACCTAACGAGCACCCGCATACTATCTCAAGTACGACGTACTGACGGCTGTGGGACAGACCGTCTCCCACACTGGGATGAGAAGCGCATATGCTGGTCTACTCCGGAGTATCGATGCCCTGTCTTGATAGTCCTGCGACCAGGGACCTGCATAAGGATGTGGTTTTAGATTACCCAGCCCCACTAGTGTGACGGCCATCACATCGCTGGTAATCAAGCAAAGATCCTAAGGGCTCCACTAATGTGTATAGGCGATATACAAAAATAAACACATGTACACATTGAAGTAGAAACAAACCAAGTAGCATACTACTATTTTGAGCAAGATTGTATATACAAGGTGAATATCCCAAGCTTCCATTAAGTAATATACAAACTAGTATGATACAGTAATGGCCTCTAGGGCATATACACTAACAATCTCCCACTTGCACTAAGGCCATGTACTGGCGTATCGAAGACCTATCATCTCGATCAGCCGCTCGAACTGAGTCTGGGGCATGGCCTTGGTGAATGGATCTGCAGTGTTATCTTCTGAAGCGACTCTCCGAACCTCGATCTCCTGGCGATCTACGATCTCCCTGATCAGGTGATACCGCCTCAAGATGTGCCTGGACTTCTGATGGGACCTGGGTTCCTTCGCTAAAGCTATAGCCCCGTTGTTGTCGCAATACAGAGGTATTGGATCAACAATGGACGGAACCACCTGAAGTTCTTTCAAGAACTTCCTCATCCAGACAGCTTCTTTTGCGGCATCAGATGCAGCGATGTATTCCGCTTCCATCGTCGAGTCTGCAACGGTTTCTTGTTTGGAACTCTTCCAACACACCACCCTTCCATTGAGGGTAAAGACAAAGCCCGACATGGACTTGGAATCATCCTTGTCACTCTGGAAGTTGGAGTCAGCAAAGGCCTCGATCTGGAGGTCTTTTCCGCCATACACCAAGAACATCTCCTTAGTCCTTCTCAGGTACTTGAGAATGTTCTTTACCGCTATCCAGTGTTTCTCCCCAGGGTTTGACTGATACCGGCTTACCACACTCAGTGCATAAGCTACATCCGGTCTGGTACACAACATCGCATACATTATAGAGCCTACCGCAGAAGCGTAGGGTATAATAGACATGCGATCCCTCTCCAAATCAGTCTTGGGAGACATCTCTTTAGAGAGGGTGATCCCGTGACAAGCCGGTAGGTTACCGCGCTTGGAATCTTCCATACTGAATCTTTTCAGTATGGTGTCGATGTACCTGGACTGTGAAAGTCCTAATATCCTTTTGGATCTATCATGATGGATCCGGATCCCCAGGATGTATGAGGCATCACCCAGGTCTTTCATGGAGAACCTGTGCGACAAGAACCCCTTGACAGATTGTAGCATAGGAATGTCATTTCCTATTAAAAGAATGTCATCCACGTATAAAACGAGGAATACTACAGTTCTCGCTACAAATCTACTATAGATGCATGGTTCATCTGGATTTTTGATAAAGCCAAATTCTTTGACCGTCTCATCAAAGCAGATGTTCCAACTCCGCGATGCCTGCTTTAGTCCATAGATGGACTTAAGCAACTTGCACACCTTTCCGCTGCTCCCGCTCTGAATGAAACCCTCTGGCTGGTCCATATAGACACACTCCTCTAAATTTCCATTTAGAAAAGCTGTCTTTACGTCCATTTGCCAGATCTCATAATCGTGGAAGGCAGCAATGGCAAGAAGGATCCGAATGGATTTCAGCATGGCTACTGGAGAAAAGGTTTCGTCATAGTCCAAGCCAGGTCTTTGACGAAAACCCTTTGCTACCATCCTAGCTTTATAGGTCTCAACCTGTCCATCTACACCAATCTTCCTTTTGAAGATCCACTTGCATCCTATGGGTTTTACCCCGTCTGGAGCAATGTCCAACGTCCATACCTTGTTGGTGTACATGGACTCCATTTCGGTCCGCATTGCATCCAGCCATTTCACTGAGTCAACGCTCTGAACGGCCTGCTGGAAGCTAGTAGGCTCATCATAATCTATGATGCAATCCTCTCTATCCCCGTCTATGAGAAAACCGTAGTATCTCTCGGGCGGATGAGTCTGCCTACTACTCCTGCGGAGCGGCGTAGGAATGTCCTGTTCTTTCGAACCCTCTGGTTCCACTAAACTTTCAGTAATAGTCCGTGGTTCTGGAATTTCTTCCAATTCTACTGTGCTCCCACTTATCTGGTTTTCTAAAAACTCAGTTTCCAAGAAGTAGGCATGACGAGAAACAAGAACTTTTTATTCCTCTTCACAGTAGAAGAAATATCCTTTGGAATTCTTTGGATATCCCACAAACTTGCACTGTACTGAGCGTGCCTCGAGCTTATCCGCATGCTGCTTTTTGACATAAGCCGGACATCCCCATGTCTTAATGTGCTTAAGATAGGGTCTCTTCCCACACCACATTTCATATGGCGTAGTAGGCACAGTCTTAGTAGGAACTCGGTTCAAAAGGTATGCGGCTGATTCTAGCGCATATCCCCAGAATGATCGCGGCAACTCAGCGTTACCCATCATGGACCGCACCATATCCAATAGGGTGCGGTTCCGTCTCTCCGATACACCGTTATGTTGCGGGGTGTATGGAGGAGTAAGCTGAGAGAGAATTCCGTTCTCTTTTAAATAGTCCAGGAACTCGGCACTTAAGTATTCTCCACCTCGATCCGATCTTAGAATCTTAATACTTTTGCCGGTCTGTTTTTCTACTTCATTCTTATACTCCTGGAATTTTCCAAAGGCTTCGGACTTATGTTTCATTAAGAAGACATAACCGTACCTTGAGAAGTCATCCGTAAAAGTAATGAAGTAAGAATAACCGCTTCGCGCATGTGTAGACATTGGACCGCACACGTCACTGTGTACGAGTCCCAAGAGCTCGCTCGCTCTTACTCCACGTCCAGTAAACGGAGTCTTTGTCATCTTTCCTTTGAGACAGGATTGACAAGTGGCATACGATTGATATTCGAACGCATTCAAATATCCTTCTGTATGTAACTTAATCAACCTTCTCTCATTGATGTGACCCAGTCTACAATGCCACAAGAAAGTCTGATTTATTTCTGGAGACTTTCTTTTGTGTGTATTCTGGACATTGAAAATCTGTGGTTGGTTCAATACGTATATACCATTACTCAGTGTACCTAACCCAATCAAAACTTGATTAAGGTGAATGTTTACAACATTACTCACAAACGCAAATTCATAACCTTCTTTAGAAACTAAAGATACAGAAATGATATTACAAGTTGCGTTGGGTACAAAAAAGCAATTACGCAAAACCAAAACATGTCCATCTGACATTCCCAGGTGATAGTCCCCCATGGCTTTAGCATCCATGCTAGCTCCGTTCGCAACTCTGAGGGTCATGTCACCTGCCTTCAAAACCCTACGGTTTCTCAACGCCTGCAAAGAATTACAGATATGAGATCCTGATCCGGTATCCAATACCCAGGAAGTAGAGAGTATTGAAAGACAGTTTTCAATAACATACACACCTGAAGCTGAAGCTGCAACCTGTTTCAATTCCTGTGTCCTGGCTTTCCAAGCCCTGCAATCATTCTTCCAGTGACCTTTCTTATGACAATAGAAGCATTCTTCCTTATCCACAAGCTTCCCCGCTTTCTTTGTTGCTTTGGCTTTTCCCTTCGTATCCACTTTACTAACACCGCCCCTTGGTTTGGCGGGGGCTTTCTTCTTCTTTCCCTTGGCTTTCGCCTTGGACCTAGAAGAAGATGATCCTCCTACAAACAAAGTGGATGTTTCCCTACCTTTCTGTAGGGTGCCCTCTACGCTCCTCAGCATGTTGAGGAGCTCTGAAAGTTCAACCTCTTTTTCTTGTAAGTTGAAGTTCAGTATGAACTGGGCGTAAGTGGAAGGAAGGGACTGGAGAACTATGTCCGTATAGAGTTCACTCTCCAATGTGGTCCCTAGGTCCGCGAGCTCCTCAATGTAGCTGATCATCTTTAGCACGTGCTCGGCTACTGATGATCCGACGGCCATCTTTGTCGAGAATAACTTTTTCGACGCTTCGTATCTTGCGATACGAGATTGCTCTCCATACAGTTCTTTTGTATGGAGAAATATGGATTCAAGGTCCATATTCTCGTGCCTCCTCTGATGTTCGTTGTCCATCGAGGCAAGTACGAGGCACTTGGCCTTCGCGCTATCAATCTCCCAAGTCTTGCGGATTTCCTTATCCGCGACGCTGGAAGTGGGGCCAGGGGCAGGGGGAGCTTTGGTGGTAAGAAGATACCCCAGCTTGTCGTAAGTGATTGCTATCTTGACATTCCTGAGCCAATCTTTGTAGTTTGGCCCTGTCAGTTTGTTTTTATATAGGAGTAACTTAAGTCCAGTCATGTCGATTTGGTTGCTGCAATTAGGAGAGAGAAGAAGAAACACTCAGCATGATGCTCTTGCAAGTTTAGAGTGGTTTTTAGTTTGTCTAAACAGGATGGCTCCCACTGTTTCTCGAATCCCTCCTCAAACCATAAAGGAAGAATTAGTCGGGATCAATCCCACCGCACAATACTTGCTTAACCGTTCAGCCAGGCCGGTGTCGGTACTTCGAGGGAGGTTTTCCAACGCTTTCGCGAAGTTCCTTAATTAAAGAACCTCTTTTCCCTGGGGGCGTAGCCCCGCTAACACCTTTCTAGGCACCTACTAGGTTTATAGCATTGATCGTTTAGTGAGAAATTTCCCGAGGAGTAGCATATACTCACAGTAGGATCGGGATCCAAATATCATCGCGTGACGAAACTGAAGGAATCCTACCAGAATCATCACACTCCAAATGGTATGCAAATCTAGCAAGTTTCAGTACTTATGAAACTCCCGATGTGGATTTTTTCCCCATGCTCTTATGACCTTGACTTTGGCCAACAAATCATAAGTCACATATCAAGTTCTACCCGTCGTTCTCCAGGTTAATTTGAATCCACCCGCACCTACCCTTGACTTTGGCCAACAAGGCAGTGCGACTGTTCCAAACCAACGCATCTATCTATGCTGCACATGAATACCCAATAGCTACCAATCACTATGCCTTGACTTTGGCCAACAAACACAGCTTGAATACTATTGACTATTCATGTGAAACGACGGAGGGCTACGAATGGTTTTGGCAAAACCGTGAACGTAGTGAACTTGATTTGGTCGATGGAACGAGATAGCTTTTAAAAGGAGTGGCTCAAGCTCCGCATTTAAAAGTTGGTTTTGAAAAGAACCGAGTGGTTTTTCGAAAGTGTTCCAACGACTTTAACTTGGTTTATTATCTTGCATTAGTTCTTTTAATGCGTGATATTCTTGCATTAGTTCTTTTAATGCGTCCCATCAATTAATCCTACCATTGCAGAAAACAACCAAAATATGACGTACGCTTATGCCATTCGCATTCACCACGGGGCCCCGTCATTACCCGTTAGGTTAATTAACTAACGACAGAGCGGGGGCTGGGCTAGCGCGGCTGTAAAACATAAGCAACGCCTAAATAATATCATATATAGATATACTGCAATGATAAACATTTCAGATCACAGATGAATACATTGGATATACTAGGAATCTGTAATTCGCACGAGCCTGTAACGAAAAACAGATTACACGGTCGCGGTGAATAGCCAAATACCCCACCCAAGACCCCTACGGGTGCGGCAAACTACCCGCCAAGTACCCGAAGCGTAGTAACCTCCCTCATCTCCATGAGTAGGCCACTCGACACTTCGGCATACCCGGTAGTTTGTGCACCCCCTCCATGGGTCTATCCTAGGAGCAAAAACAGTAAAAAGAAATTATACAATGACGGCTACAACCCCGATCCGGTTGTGCGGCCATACAAATAATTATTACATCAATTTACAAATTTACATGAATTGAAAGAAAAGAAAACTCTCGTCTCACAACCCCCGGCTATTCACCCGCGACAATCCAACATATTCATATACACATTCCAGCAACATTACAGATCACAGATTTGTATAACCCCCACTAATCGACATATAGCGATTAGTAGACGTTCAATACAAATATCACATTACAGGAAAAACCCGTTAGCTTAAGTCTTTTAGAAGTTCGATCAAAAATACGGATTTTCGGGACCCCAAAATAAAATTTTCGTTCTGGAAAATCTGGGCAGAAAACACATATACCAAAAATCCCAAAATACCCCCAGAATAACACTGCACCAAAGATTGTCCTCGGCCGAGTCAACTCGGCCGCGGATCCGCGGCGGGAGCGTGCTCCCGCCGCGTTTCCGCGGCGCTTTGACTCAATCGTGGGACCATCTTTGGTGGTTATTCACACAAAAGCCTGAGCCGATTTTAGGTGTTAAAATAATCAACTTTTGAACAGTAAAAAAATCGACAGAAAGTTCGAATTTCGGGGTTCGTTTTTGGGACTTTTCTTTGATCGATCTTCTAGTTACTTGCAAACATGTTAGATAGAGTTTAACTAGTCTCTGATACCACTGTAAGTCCATGCTACCTCTCCCGGTACTTTCGAAAATGCGGAATTTGGTACTAAACGATTTTTACGGAGGTGGTAACATGGACCTAAAACCCGGATCTTGGTTAAACATCTATCTAGCAACCTAACTACGAGTTTCTAGCTACTCGGTTAGGGGGTTATACCTTGCTTGTCTTGAACTCCTTCGTCTTCAAACTCCGATGGTGGTCCGGATTGGCTTCTTCCCGTCGTCTCCGTACGCCGAAGATAGATCCACCTGAAATCTCCAACCTTTGGCTCCTTCTTCGTTCTTTGAAGAAACTAGTTCACTCGGTTTGCTAAACCTTGTGAACTAGAGTGAGTAGAGAAGAGTTTGAATGGGATTTTATCTATGGTTCTTGATTCTCAACTCATGAGACAAGAGAACCATAGATTAAAGAGAGGGAAAAAGAGCAAGAGGGTGAGAGCAAAATAAGAGAGCTCAAGAACAAGAGAGAGAGTGAGCAAGAAAGAATGAGCAAGTCTTTTGTCTCTCACCCTCTCATAATCCAAAGTCATGATAACTCATCATATCAAAAAAAAGTCTTATGTGATGGTTGAAGCAACCATAACCATATCATTTCATGCACTCATTTTACACAAATGAGCAAGCAAACAAAAGTCTTTGCCATGAAATGATGGCTATGGTTATCATGATGGTCAACTAGTCAAGCCTAGTCAACCGGTCAACAAAGTCAACAAGTCAACAAAAGTCAACAAGTCAACAAAAGTCAACAAGTCAACAAAGTCAACAAGTCAACAACCATGTCACCATAATACTTAATTAATATAATAGTTAATCACATATCATATTCTTATTAGGGTTGAGCAAAAAGTCAAATAGTCAACGGTCAACTGTCAACAACCCTAATGAGAATCCGCTGCCTCTGTCTCCCTATCAACTGTGCATACACACCCGCATCCGTGTTCCGAGGAACACGAATGCATACTGGATAAATCCAATCCCAATACGTACACTAGGATCTGGCTTAAACCAAAGCCCGCTAGTGCAAACTGTCCAGACACTGTACGTGCACAAGTGCACGGATGTGACCGAACCCTGTCGCAAAACCATGCGACCTGTCGCAATACCATGCGACCTCTACTCTTTTGCCTAAAGGCGAAAAGCTTTCTGTGTGGGACTCTAAAGACTCGACACTACGCTGGCAGTGGGTTTAACCACAGACCGCAAGCGGCACTAGCTGTGCGTAACGGTCCCCAGGTAATGCCGACAAGAAGACCGACGAGGCGAAACCCATCTGAACTCCTACTGAGCCTGAGTGTGACATTCTCCGTACAGTCCGGTCTGTTCGTCTGATACATCGCATGGCGGGCCTAGGGGGCGGTAAATGTCAGTCCCCCAATAGCGGTACAAGTCGTGCCGGAGCGAAGCCCAAAACACCCTGAGATAACACTGGAAGCCTACCAGTATATCTCGTTTGCCCTGGCCAGGGACTACTCGTGTAATGGCTCTCCTAGACACAGCGCGATGTCAACCCCCAATACCGTGAGAGACGAATCCTGTCTAACCTTCACTGCCTCCAAGTGCTTCGGGACTGCACCCAACCACTACCTGTTTGCACGACTCCTTTGAGCCGTGGTAGGGTAGTGATCAAAGTACAGTGGGAACACACTCGAGGCGAAGTGACAGTGTCAAGTCAGCGGACTAAGCTGTACTCATGTCACCTGGGAACTGATAACTGACGATAGGCATAATACCAACTAGTCAGTTCCCGACGAGTCCTGTCCAGCGTACCCGTAACCTAACGAGCACCCGCATACTATCTCAAGTACGACGTACTGACGGCTGTGGGACAGACCGTCTCCCACACTGGGATGAGAAGCGCATGCGCTGGTCTACTCCGGAGTATCGATGCCCTGTCTCGATAGTCCTGCGACCAGGGACCTGCATAAGGATGTGCTTATAGATTACCCAGCCCCACTAGTGTGACGGCCATCACATCGCTGGTAATCAAGCGAAGATCCTAAGGGCTCCACTAATGTGTATAGGCGATATACAAAAATAAACGCATGTACACATTGAAGTAGAAACAAACTAAGTAGCATACTACTATTTTGAGCAAGATTGTATATACAAGGTGAATATCCCAAGCTTCCATTAAGTAATATACAAACTAGTATGATACAGTAATGGCCTCTAGGGCATATACACTAACAATTGGCACCAAACCTTTTGGCTTGGACGCGATCTTTCGTTCTCCAGCAGCCAGTTGTGTTAATGGCTCGGCAGGTGGAGGAACGTCGGTCAAGGGTCTTGCCATCTATGAAGGGTTTTCTTGGGCGTAGCCGTACAGTGAGGTAATCACTTGGGAGGCTGCGAGCGAGATTTGAGAGTTGTAATCTTCTCTTTGAAGGTACGCGTAGCAGTATATTTTTAAAATTCGTGGACGAATTTCTTTTAAGGGGGGAGATTGTAACACCTTAGGATGTGTTTTGTGGCTAATTCTATTTTAATATATAGTTTTTAATAAAAAGTTTACCAAAATGATTTCCAAATATTTTATCCTATTTAATGAATATTTTATTATATTTTTCCTAGACATGCACACACTTGTGCATGATAACTAGGGTTGTTTTTGGGGTTAAACATGATTAGCAATCATAGTTAACTAACCATTTTCCCTAATCTAGTTTTATGTTTTGTTTAAGTGTTATGGGTTTTTTTTAAGTGTGCATGGTTGTTAAAATAAAAAGGGTTTTATTTTGAATTTTTGTTTTGGGTGTTGACTTGGTGTGAGAGAGAGAGAGAGAGTGCATTATGAGGCATGATGGCTTGCCCATGCCTTCATTTAATGAAGAGAGAAAGAGAGAGAGAGGAGGGGGTTGACTTGTTAGTGTTCTCTCATTCTCACTCATTTCTCTCATCCTCTCACTCTCAAACTCACACACACACACACACACACCCCTGCTTCAGCTTCAGCACCATCAGCTTCAGCAACATCAGCAGCAGAGCAGCTTCATCAGCAACACACACACCCACGACAGCAGAGCAAAGCAGCAGCAGCTCCAACACCAGCATCCATCAGCAGCAGTAGCAGACATCATCTTCATCATTAGGAGCAGCAGCAGTGGCAGCAACAACAACAACATCAGCACTGGCAGCATCAGCAGAAGCTGTAGCAGTAGCAGCCCTAGCAACATACAGAAGCTCTTCCTCCTCCATTCACTTCTTCACCTGCTTCCTAGGATCTCGTAGGGTATAATTCTGAAACCCAATTCCTAGTTTGCTTAGTTGTGTGTTAGTTTAGCTTCGGTTTGCGATTAATGTGAGTTTAGTGCTAGTTATGGTGTTTTATGTGGAAATTTGGTTAGAATGAGTTTGAGTTGGTTAACCTAGCTCATTCTAGTGTTGTTAGGTCACCTCAACTGAGATTCAACCCAGGTTTCACAAAAATACCATAGGTTTTCCATATTGTGCAAAATTGGTGTTTTAATGAGACAGTGTGACATTCTGTGATCTGCTATTGACCCGGACCCTTCAGAACAAAATTGAGGAAACTGGAGCATGCTTGTTAGGTCTAGAACACACACCCAAAACATGAGCCCCTAATTTCCAAACTTGGCCGCAATTTTAATCCTTTTGCCCTCAAATTGCGGCCAGGAAGGGGGGTGGGGTCATGGGGTTTTGTCTACTGTTGTCTGAAGTGTATTGTAGTGTATTGGCATGTATAGTTTTGTAAGATTTGGCCTATAGGAAAATCTGGGACAATATACCGTTTTTCATGTCCGTTGTGTTTGCGCGATACGCGCGATACGTGAGTGGGTTCTGTGATCCAACGTATCGCGGCGTGTCGTGATGGTTTTAGACACGTACACACACGTTTTAGCGTATCGTGCACACGCGCGTTTAGTTCGCGACGCGAGTTTCTCATTTTGGTTCGATATCGCGTTTTGCGGAATATTTGGCTTATATATGATTTCCATGTCTTATTTGCAGGTTTACAGGTAGGGAATACGGACACGGCTACAGAGGGGAGCAGATGGTAGGATTCATATAGCGTTGAGCGTAGGTGAGTAGATTTGACATCTACGGGGGAATCGCCCGTATGGCGTTATGCGTCTGGGCTAGGATTCAATACTTGTCGCATATTCTACGTCACTGTTAGAATTGCGCCTTTACCCTATTTTACTTAGATATAGTTGTACTGTGACTAGTAGCCGTAGGGCACTGCACACATTATTGACGGTTCATGTTCCACGAGCATAGATTGTATGCTACACACACAATAGTGTATCATTATAGATACTATTGCTTATCACACATGACATCTAGCTTATCCGTATACCTATAGTGTATCATACCTTTAGTGATAGGTACAGATACACCTTGCGATACAGCTACAGGTATACCTTGTACATATTTTACTTATACCGGGGGGATATCCTACATGTTTTGCTTATACCCAGGGGGTATACGACATCAGTTCTTATAGGTAGATACCTATACATTGCTACACCTGTATGTTACACACATATTCAGTTGCAGTCACATATTTACCTTTACTGATGTTACTTAGCTGTACCTTATTGGTTTCGTATACATCTGGTTTCAGCTACATAATCTCTGTTATATGCTCGCATTTCAGATATATCGTATATATTTATTCCTGGATTGCTCATTATTATTTGGATTTTACATGATGTTTTCTGGATTTGGGAACCGCGGGAGTTCATGAAATTATGCATACATTGAAAAACCCGGTTTCTTTGATATGATATTTGCGCATCCACCCTAGGTTTTATCGGTGCTGATTATATATATACCCCTACGAGGAGTCGTCGAGGCCGTAGAGAGTACATGGTGGGGCCCGGTATGGTTCCCCTCGGCAAGAAGATCGATGGATTTTGCCGATTGAGCCTGGAGGCGGGCTAGTACCTACCGGTGACAGTACTGATGACTCGACGGGGGTCATGGAGACACCGTTGGGAGTCATGCACGTATGCATTCGTTGAAAGGCGAGGGTCAGAGCTAGGCACTCGTGATTTCGGGACAGCGTATGATACGTACCTATCAGGATTTCTGTGTCGATGCTTGGCACATTGTTTTCATGATATTTCTTTTAAACACCTTTGTATATATAACATGGGATTAGCCGTTGTTATATATACCCTTACACCAATATTAGTGGAATGAGACGCTAATATATGTGTATTGACCCCATCATATTTATTTCTGCATATATACATATACTTAGGATGCTAGAAACTTACTTGAGACTTTGACTTGGGATATCAGGTGATTCATTGAGATTGGATATACATATGGGATTATTGATTTGTACATTCGGGATATAGGAGATTACTCGATATTGTAGATTAAGGAGACGGGAGACTTATATGATGTGAGAGCCCAATGTGGGGGCTGATTTGAGGAATCGGGATTTGAGTGTCTTGATGGATTGTGATCCTACCACGATGACAGGATTCCGTGGATGACATATTTCACTCCATACCTCATACCTTTTCACTTATGCACTGTTCCATGTATTAGGAGCACCATTTGTGTACCCTTATGATAGTTGCATATCTACATTCTCATATCCCTATTGCATACTATTGTCATGTTACTATTGCTTCACATATTGATTGTACCTGCTAGTGTACTTTCCTTTATTCAGCATTTGCATGACATGTTATTACTATAATCGCATATCTTAGATTCATGCTGTACGTACATTCCTGCGATTACCTGCATATGTTATCTACTATTCACGAGTTGGCAACTCACCCCTATTGTGCCACAGGTGTTTCAGGTTGTTCCCCAGAGTAGTCGAGGCAGGCTATTCAGCTATTCATCTATCATCTTTTGCTACAGATATCGCATCAGCTCACATTATACCGTTTTGCTTAGGTGGGTTAGATGATTATCTGTATTTCATATTGTACATTCGTTGTATTTGTACTCTCCATCTACTATTGTATTGTTGACTTAGAGACTTGGTGGGGACGATATTGTATATTATTGTGGATTTGTTGTCTTTTATATACAGCTTTCTCTCTATTGTCTTTATTTCTTCGCTACGGCGTCGTATATTTATGATGTTATTGTTTTTCCGTCTTGAGCTAGTTTTTACAAAAAAGGGGTGTTGCCAAATTTTAAAGAAAGAAAGTAAGACTTTTAAAGAATTTGGGTTGCGATTTCTAATGTTTCAAAAACTTATATTATCTTTTCCGTATTTTCTTGGTTTAGATTTCTGGGTTTTGGCTTCCTTTTACTACATTACGTCTTTAGGCGTTGCGTAGTATTAGGGCCGTCACGGGCCAATTTTGGGTCGTGACAATGGGTCAGTATCACATTCATTTATCAATTATCTGGTATCCTTATCATCATATCTCATGATCTGGGGTACTGATCTAAGTCTAGTACAAATCGATACCGTCTATATAAATATAAATGCGTGTGTGCAACACACGTCCAAAGGCCCGCTAAAATCTCATGTCGTATCCCAAATACGAATCACAATATATCACCGATCTCATGGCACTATACACAATCTCATCGACTCATCTCCAAATATCAACCACTATCCTCGTCATATAGGTATAAGTATAACGAATATGCATATGTGTGCGTGTAGGTGTAAGCCTATTCTAGGGTTCGAAACTAGGAACTATACTAGTTTACTTCTACGCCCTAATCTAATCATAGTGCACCTAATCTCATCTCAAATATCCACGACACACAATAAGCTATCATAAATAGTATATATACTATACTAAATATCGGACTGCGGGGGTGCTATACGCCATCCACCCGACTTCCCCCGTAGATATAATCTACTCACCTTGCATCCTGCGTGTCGGTGTCGATATCACCTTCATCTTCTTCATCGTATGGAATCCACATGATGGTACCTACATAGGTAACATAATCGGAACGCGTATTAAAATCACATCAGGAATATCCAAAACGACACGCTAATGCCTATAGGTTAGAACCTATAGACTACGCTTTCAAAACCATCAAACGACCCTCGATCTCGTCGTACAAACGTCAAGTGTCGAGGTAAAACACAATATGCAAATCCAGAATTTAAAATACCCAATACGGAAACACGAATCCAAACAGCAACTATAGAAAAGGGTCCCAGATTTCACCCTAGGTCAAATCAGACAATTTTGCATATACCAAGGGTCTATTGTACATGAAATAAAGCTACAGAACCAACACGAGGCTAAATAGCCTAGGTCTGGCCGCAATTTGCAGCTAGGCAGAATAAATCTGCGGCCAAAGAAGGGAACTAGGGGCTGGGGTCTTGGGGTTAGCTTCCTGGGTGCCTGCTCATCTCGATGTGTTCACAAAATAATTTTCATAGTCTCGGGGTGATAGCAGATTCCATTTAACCCTCACAGATTCCACAATTCTTCCGATATCGGTTTCTAAATCCGTATTCCGGGTTTCTAGTCTCAGGCTTGAGTCTTAATTCTAGCACTAGAGGGTTTGTGTGGCCTCTACTGAGCTTAATTACCCATCACCACTCTCAATTCCCATTAACCCTAACTAGGTTTTTCCTAAGTTCACAAAACCACTTGATATCGGTTCAAATCTAACATGGAGGTAAAAGTAAAGGAAACACTAAGCTTATGGTTCAGAAATTACCTTATTTGGCAACTTAAGAAAATTCTTGAGTTTCCCCAAGTGGCCAAAAACTTTCCTTTCTTGGTCCAATGCGCTTCTTTTGAGCTTGTGCATCTTTTTTAAGAAATGAGGGTGGGGTTTTGAGTTGCTTTTCATGGTGTTTTGGGGGATTTTATGGAGAGGGAGAGAGGGTGTAGCAGCAGCAGCAGCAGCAGCAACAGCAAAGGAGGGGAGAGAAATGAGGGGAAGAAATGAAGAAGAATGGCCAAGTCAAAGCACCCTTACCTTTCTCTCTCTCACCCGTACCTATATAGTTTATTGCTTTTCTTTTTCTTTTCTAATTCCCTTCTCACATCAATAGTAACCCCAAAATAACAATCCATGCACCCAAAACATATAGGAAAATGCAACAAGTGTAGAAAAAAGAAATGGTGCATGTTTTGCACAAAATACGCTTAAAGCGCGATTAGCGATTTTTAATTGCGATTAGCACTAAATTAGCATATAATTAATCATAAAAACTTAAAAATGGCATAATTCACATAAAACACCCTCTTTTAGTAATTTTTATAATTGTCCAAATTTTTCCCTATTTATCGGTATTTAATTATACCGAAATATTAAAATATTCATTAAAAATAATATTAAATTATAAAAATTCCCAAAAATAATATATTTTTTTGAAATGTTATACGAGCACCATTACCACTGATGCGCATTTTCCACGTACACTTGCTTGCCGGCACACACATCATCATCATCGGTAATTGCCTTATAATGTACACTTTAGAAAATGTTACTTCATTGGTATAACCTGCTAGCTGGTAGTTTCACATATTATTAGTATGTTTTCTCTCATATGCTAGTTTAGATGTTACATTCCTTACTTAGATACCCCATGCATATATATATATATATATATATATATATATATTCATTCTGTATGCAATATTGTGGGCTTTATGCCGATGTTCACTGCTTATTGACTCTTGATTTTGGGATTTTGGATTTCCGTGAGATTTCTGGATTCGGGGGAAAAACCGCAAGAATTTTACATACTCATTATCATTTTAAAAATGAAAGTTGCGGTTTTCTCGTGATATGATGTGTATGGCATGCACCATGTGTTTTCTCGGTTATTGAGCTGTATCTTATACCCGATTCGAGGAGGGGGATGCACCGTCTGCTGGTACATGGTGGACCCGGTGAGGTACCCCGAGACAAGATGTGTTGGAGATAGTGCCCTCAGATTTAATTATTGGATCACAGGCACGTGATTGCAATGATTGAGTGAGGACCTATACCGGTAGGACAGTCTTACTCAAGCTGATAGTATGCTATCTGGTTTATCTTTATCATCGTGTACTGCTTTAGGTGACCTTACAGGTCACTATTGCACATTGATAGAGCCCCTAGGATTCTTGCTTGACTGCCAGCAGTATGAGGGCGATCATATACGTGGGAGCTGGGGTCTATAAGCACATCCTTAAACGGTCCCTAGTCGTGGGAGTTTCGAGACAGGGCATCGATACTCCAGAGTAGACTAGTGTATACAGTCGAGACCCCGACGAGGGGCGGTGGCCGGTCTCACAAGCCACTGGTGTCAGTTGGTTCACCTAAGATATATACAGGTGCTCATTGGGTTATGAGTACACCGGACAGGACTCGCCGGGAACATGCTAGTTGGTCTTATACCTGACGTCAGGTAGCAGTTCCCTGGTTACATGTGTACAGGTTAGTTCATCGACCTGAGATCGTCATTTGTCAAGTGTGAGTTCCCACTGTACTTTGATTACAACCCTACCACGCTCAAAGGAGACGTGCAAACAGGTTTTAGTTGGGTACAGTCCCGAGCCATATGGAGGCAGTGAGCGGATCTTCAGGGGTTCGTCTCTCCCGGTATTGGGGGTGAGGTCACGCTGTGTCTGGGAGAGCCCTTACACGAAGTCCTTGGCCAAGACAGGAGATTTACTGGTAGGTATTCCAGTAGTATCTCAGGGTGTTCTGGGCTACACTCCGACATGACTTGTACCGCTTTTGGGGGTCTGACTTTTACCAACCCCCTAGGCCCGCCATGCGATGCTCATAGACGAACGGACCGGACTGTACGGATATTGTCACTGACAGGCTCAGTAGGGTGTCAGGATGAGTTCGCTCATCGACGTCCCTTTTGGTCAATACCTGGTAGCCCGTTACGTATAGGCTAATACCTCTGACATGCTAGTGGTTAAATCCACAACCAAAGTATTGACGAGTCTTTAGAGTCCCCCACAGACCGTTTTCTCAAGTTTCGGGCGAAACGCTGTAGAGGCCGTATTGAGATATGGCAGGGTTCGATCAGATACGTGCGGTATTGCACGGATCATGATCGGACGGATAATACTAACGGTTTTTGGTTTAAGCCGGATCCTGGTATTATACAGTGTAGATTTTGTCTCTTTGCATTTGTATTCGGTCGCAATGCAAATGCGGGTATGTATTTACAGTCGCGGGGTTTTCCTGTAATTTATTACGGAATCAGTTTTTTGGAGTTGCCAGTTTGCTTTCCGTTTCGGCCATTTTCCTTTGTATCTTTCCTTGGCTAAATGTTGGTGGAGGAGGGCTTATTTGCAAGCATGCAAATTTGTTTTGTGGAGGGTGTTATTTGCATGTTGTATTGTTTCATGATGATTCTACCACCATTGACTTCATAAGTTCATGATTGCTTGACTTTTGGAGTTATAATGGTTGATGGAGTGTTGGACTTTGTTTGTGATGATCTTTTCTCATCATCACCCTTTTCTCTCTCTTTGATGTATGATAGCTTCCCCCCCTTGACTTTTCTCTCAACTCCCTCCATTTTTTTGGGCCGGCCATTCTTTTGTGGGGGCTGTCCAAAATATTGTGGTGGGGATTTTGTTCTCTTCATGCTTGCAAAATCCCCAAGTTTATCTACAAAAAGTTCATATCTCATTCCTCCACCAAAAGGCAACTTCTAGTAACCCCAAATGAGACAAAGCATTCTACAGTTAATCTACAGCACTTCTTGGGCACGTCGGCTCGCCAACTTCGTGCCCGAGTTGCCTCGGTCCAGAGGTGGGAGCCCGTAAAAGAACCCGGCGATGTGGTGCCCTTCCGGCGAGGAGGTGAAGACCGGAGATTCCGCGGGGAGATCGGGACGACGACGAGAAGACCTGAGGACACGGATCGCTCGGTATATCTCTCTACCCCTTCTCTAGTTAGCTAGGATTAGATTAATGGCTTGATCCGGGATTTTTGTGTGCGGTGGTGCCGGTTCTAGTTTATAGAAAAGTTTTACATTCTGCATTTTGGCCTCGTTCAGACGGCCGGGGCGCCGCCGTGCACTTACACTGGTATCATAGCCACGCAATTAACCTAGTCTAGCTTGCTCTAACGTGTTTACAAGTTCGATCGAACGAATTTCCAAAAACCACAATTTCTATTGCATCAGTTTATGTCAAATTTTTTTTTGATCAAATTTTTTTCAGTGTGTTGCAGAAACTTGTGCAGGGTGTTATATGAATACTGTTGAAATTTGGTTGCCTGAACTCACTGTGTAGCCGCGGAACCGCGTCCGTACCCCCTTTTGGCCGCGGTTCCACCGCAGAACAGTGAAGTCACTGCACCAAATTTCATGCAGTGATTCCTGAGTTGAAAATGGGGTTTTTGGAATATTCTGTTTGGGCCCAGATTTTCTTTGAGTGCTACAGTAGTGCTTGGGGCCCACTTCGGTAAATTTGATCGATCAAAAGTTTTAAACATGTTAGTTCACAGTATTTACATTATATCTGCGACCGTGAATGTCACTTGATCGGTAAATCCTGCCTGACTGCTATAGCCCTTTTAAACGGATTTGCGAACGTGACATTCACGTTGATGTTCTGTGTTGTGCTGTGATATTGCGGATTTGTTGTGGTGGATAGCCTGGATGCAATGTTAGTACAGTTTCGTTTTATATGTACATTTGATATTGCAGGGCGAGCGTCCGACATGTGGACTGTCGTCACTGCCTATTTGTATATTATTCTTTTGGGGCACGACCGGGCTGAGGTCGATGTACCCGTTGTATGTATATTTTACGTTCTGTACTAGGATTACCCCACGGAGGGGTGCATGGATAGCCGAGTTCTAGAGGGCAACGGGCCCGCATCTCATGGCATTGAGACGGATGGGGCTTCACTCTAGAATTGGCGGGCTATTCGCCGCACTCGTAGGGGGTATAGGTTGACCCAGGAGGGGTTCCCAAGTTACCGGATTCCGTGAAGTGCTGGGTGGTCCATTCACGTTGCTGAAGAGGGCTGCCTCGCTTCAGGTTTTGGCGGGTAACTTGCCGCGCCCGTAGGGGTCTAGGATTTCATTGCACAGGCTATCCACACGACCAGAGGAACGTCGGGTTTCAGTAGCGGCTCTGTGAAACCCGGGGATCCCAGATATCTGTATTGTTCTGTGATGCTTATTACATTTCTGTGATGTTGCATTTTATCACGCCTTGAGCGAATAT
Organism: Agapanthus africanus; assembly: GCA_030015575.1. Lineage (NCBI taxonomy): Eukaryota > Viridiplantae > Streptophyta > Magnoliopsida > Asparagales > Amaryllidaceae > Agapanthus > Agapanthus africanus. The sequence continues at coordinate 702,398,401 of JASDDO010000024.1, read as the reverse complement.
TATATATTGATATATATACTAGTAGATGTTGTATATGTTTGGCATCCGCGCTAGTCCAGTCCCCGCTCTGTCGTTAGTTAAGTAACCTAACGGGTAATGACGGGACCCAGTGGCGAATGCGAATGGCATATACGTACATCATTATTTTCGTTCTTTATTGGTGTGATCAATTGATGGGACTGCGTTGATTCGGATCAATGCAAGCTAAACAAACCTATTCTGATGTTGTTGGAACAATTTTTCAAAAAGTTGTTATTGCAAGGACGTTCTCTTTTGTTTTGCACAGTGGTATTCGGTTATGAATATCCAGCACCTCAGTCGACGAGGCAAGGGCCGAGATCCCTTCACCGGGAGTGACCCCTTGGACAGAAGTTTGCGTCAGGGCAATAACTTCACTTTAGCCGATTACTTTTGCTTTGCATCGTGGTATTCAGTTGGAATATCCTGCACCTCATTCTACGGGGAAAGAGCCGAGATCCCTTCACCGAGAGTGACCTCTTTAGCAAAGGTTTTCGTCACTATATTTTTATAAAGCTATCCGGTTCCTTCAACAATATCAAGTTCATTACGTTAAAGGTTTTCGCCAGAAACCATTCGTAACCCTCCGTCATTTCATATGGATAGTCAATTGTATTCAAGCTGTGTTTGTTGGCCAAAATCAAGGCACAGTGTTTGGTAGCTATTGGGTGTTCATATGAAGCATAGATAGATGCGTTTGTTTAGGACAGTCGTACTGTCTTGTTGGCCAAAGTCAAGGGTGGGTACGGGTAGGTTCAAATTAACCTGGAGAATAACGGGTAGAACTTGACATGTGGCTTATGATTTGTTGGCCAAAGTCAAGGTCATAAGAGCATGGGGTAAAAATCACATCGGGAGTTTCTAAAGAAACTGAAACTTGCCAGATATGCGCATACCTTCTGGAGTGTGATAACGTGAGCGGATTCCGTCACGTTATCATGTGATGATAGTTGGATCCCGATTCCCACTGATGAGTTGGTTTACTCCTCGGGTGATCCCGACTAATTCTTCTTTCAGGTTTGGAGGAGAATTTGACGGTACAGTGGGAGGTTTCCTGATTAGATAATTTGGTAACCATTCTGATCTAGGTTAGAGTGCACGCTGAGTGTTTCTTTTCTCTCTCTCTTTGGCAGCGACCATTGACCCGACCCTAGACTATGACTCAGAGACCAAAATTAACCGAACCTTCTTATAAGACTGGCTTTTGGATTGTCAGAGTTGCATACCTCATTTCCACTCCTACTTTTACCCTTTTCTCCAGGACACCCCGTATTACTACGAACGTCCACTTCCATTGGATAAAACCATCGTATGGTTATATACGAACTCGAAGGAAATTATTCGAGAATGGTTTCCGGTTCTGGAGAAAACGAATAGGACTATTCAGTTGTCTTTTCCTTTTACCTTCTCTCAGGTTGCGAGTGCCCCTTAGATTAGGGGATAGTACACCTATTACGCAAATTGGATAGTCTTCTTCCAAACCATAGGCTGGTGCCGACCGGTATGGAATGAAGAAAACCAATTAGCCTAACGATGGTGTATAGAAGGTATTATGTAAAGACAAATAAAGGGATTAGAAGGAGGGCAAAGAAAATTGTGACTGCTATTCACGACCAAACCAAGTATTTCATTATCACTCCCACTTCACCTTTGTATTTCTCCAGAACACTCCGTATGAATACGAAGATCCGCAGTTTATTTGGATACTCCATCGTATGGTTATATACGAACTCGAAAGGAACTTGTTCCAGTTCGGGGATGGATTCTGGTTCAGGAGAAATAGGAATAAAGTTTATTCAGGTGTCTTTTATCTTCACCTTCTCTCGCACTGCGAGTGTTCCTAGGATTAGGACAGTACACCCATTATGCTTATTGGATAGTCTTCTTCCAAACCATAGGCTGGTGCCGAACGGTAGGGAAGGAAGAAAACCATTTAGCCTAAGAGGGTGTACAGAAGGTAATGACTAAGGACACATGAAGGGATTTGGAGAGATGGCAAAGAAATATACGGTTACAGTTGTGAATCTGATAATGGAAGAGGCATTACTAGGAATACCAGGATACCCTCCCGAAACATTTCAATGTTTCAGTTTCACTGTGTATTGTTAAAAGAAAACTGATTTCCCAATTAGACACTTGCTCCAGGGTATGTATTTGCCAGGAATGATTCTCACATCTATATGGTTTTACAGATGATAAGTGGGAGTAGGTTATTGGGAATTGGGTGATCATCCTCATTATATCGGAATTCGTTGTAATTGGTGATATTTGAGGAAGTCACCTGGTTTGTTTGCCGGACGGCAAATTTTTGGTTTTGAATATCCGTTGTTATGCACCAATTTCAAATTGATATATCTGTACGTTCATTTTCATGAAGTGAGATATAACTTTTTGAAATTATGTCGATGACATTTACCTATATCAGTGGATGGTTAGGTAAGGAGTATTAAACAGCGGTGTAATTCTTCTTAACCATAAGTACAGTTTTCAACCTACGACACACAGGGAGTGAGTTATTAGACTCAAGGGACTTGTACAGAGTATTGTATGCTGTCCAGTATCCATTAGGACAGAGGGGTTGGTCCTCGTACTATATTCGATTTACTTATGACTTCTCTAGTTTTTAGACAGGTGTTTCGTAGAAACACAAGGTCCAAGTTTTGAGAAGTTATAGGTATAAGAGTAAAGTAGAGAACCAGGTATTGCAAGTATCGGGATTCTTCAAGGTGATCGAAGATGTAAATACTTGTGTATGGTATTCAGTTGATAGTAATGATTAAGAGAACTTCCTTCTCTTTCAGGTTACTCATAAGTGGAAGCACTCCTAAGTTGAGTAATGCTGATCGGCCTCTCTCCATTTAGTTGACATGCACTGGAGACAGTTGCATGATTTGAATCTGGTTCCAATTAAATCAGTGCCTCTGTTTCTATATTGGATATAGAACGATTCGTATCTTAACGATGTTAAGGTACGGGGAGTTGTCCGGCTTATGATTAAAACCAGACACTGGACAACTCAAGGCAAGTTTCTGTAATGGCTGTTTGTGGGTTGACCCAGGCTATGACGAGGGTTGACTTTCTACCATCTGGAAGATCAATAGTGATATTATTCTAGACTCGCCACAGTTTTAAGTAAAATGGATTTTTTCGGAAAACAGAAGTGGGAGTATGGTAGAACTGGAAGTGATTCCAGAACCACAAACGATTACTGAAAATTTGATAAGAACCTAAAGATTCAATCAGGTTTGACTTTCCATTGGCCACTCCGCAGATATGGTGGGTAACCTCAGGCACTCGAGAGGTACTTCGGTATGCTCAAAGACGGTGACAGGGAGGTTCTTGTTTACCCAGACTTGCCATTGCTGTTGTTCCAGACCATGAGACCCGGCAGGAGGATGAGTATAGCATCGTTCTAAACTAGCTTTAGAAGTATACGTGTATATGACTCTGCCAGAGGGTTGTCGTAGTCAGTGGGAGCAGCGGAAGCATTAGTGGACAGGAGGCTTATGTCTATTTATAGACTAAAGCAGATATAGTGGAGATAGATCATCTATTTCTGATGTGACAGTCATATGTTTGACTTCATCAGAATAGGGGATGGATCTGTTAAGAAGGTAGTAGGGTGTGATGTTCTGGTATTTGGATGACATACACAGAGTAGGAAGTGAAATTCCTATACTACGGTCGGTTATACTTTGGTTGTCACACAGTGGTTTCTCCATATAAGGCTTGGATATTATATCAGACATTCTGGTTACTAGATCTATGGTTTTAGATCTAGATTTGGGTAGTTTCCCAATCTAGGTACTTAGATAGCATTCTACAGGTGTTTTAGAATGGACGACTCCATGCACGGTAGTGTACCTGCGGGTGGTGGGGTCACCCTCTCTGAAGGTGTCTTACAGACTAAAGGGGAGAGGGATATGCATGATTGGCAGACCACTTGCTCAGGCAATTGAGTCAATCATGAGATGTCAAGTACCACACCAGATGTTATTTTTGTGCTAGATGCAATAAGTTAATATTAATCCAATCCTAGAGAAACATTAGGAAGCAGTTTTAGAACATAAGTGGATGTTCTAGGGAGATGATAACGTCAGCCTCATTCAGGAGACAGTTATCATTCCAGGCTTCCAAGGTGACCTGGATGACAGAATGACTGTCAGAGTTATAGTTTTCCCTCTGACGAGGGACAGTGTTTTGGACAGGTGATCCAAGCGGACACTGAGGGAGGCATTACGCAGGATACTGATTATGTTCAGTCGTCGATACAGTTTAAGAAGTTTGGATTTGGAGTTCATTTATGAGCTAGGTCACATCAGACATCCAGACACATTCTAAGACAGGTATTGCTCATTTCGGGAGATGGCTTTCTCCGCGAACTTGAGATATAGAGAGACATAGGAAGAAACATCAGAGCGGATCCACTTACTGAGGCTATTCCTAGAACGCAATAGTTTCGCAAACGAGTTTTGTGAGACTGACTAGTAGAGGAGTTGGGTGTTCGGTATCACACCGGCTGTGAGTATGCGACATCGCAATAATTAGCCTTGAGTGCAAGTGGGAGATTGTTGGAGATAGTGCCCTCAGAGTCAATTATTGGATCACAGGCACGTGATTGCAATGATTGAGGGAGGACCTATACCGGTAGGACGGTCTTACTCAAGATGATAGTATGCTATCTGGTTTATCTTTATCATCATGTACTGATTTAGGTGACCTTACAGGTTACTATTGCACGTTGATAGAGCCCTAGGATTCTTGCTTGACTGCCAGCAGTATGAGGGCGATCATATACGTGGGAGCTGGGGTCTATAAGCACATCCTTAAACGGTTCCTAGTCGTGGGAGTTTCGAGACAGGGCATCGATACTCCAGAGTAGACTAGTGTATACAGTCGAGATCCCGACAAGGGGCGGTGGCCGGTCTCACAAACCACTGGTGTCAGTTGGTTCACCTAAGATATATACAGGTGCTCATTGGGTTATGAGTACACCGGACAGGACTCGCCAGGAACATGCTAGTTGGTCTTATACCTGACGTCAGATAGCAGTTCCCTGGTGACATGTGTACAGGTTAGTTCATCGACCTGAGATCGTCATTTTTCTTATGTGTGTTCCCACTGTACTTTGATTACTACCCTACCACGCTCAAAGGAGACGTGCAACAGGTTTTTGTTGGGTACAGTCCCGAGCCACATGGAGGCAGTGAGCGGATCTTTAGGGGTTCGTCTCTCCCGTATTGGGGGTGAGGTCGCGCTGTGTCTAAGAGAGCCCTTACATGAAGTCCTTGGCCAAGGTAGGAGATTTACTGGTAGGTATTCCAATAGTATCTCAGGGTGTTTTGGGCTACACTCCGACACGACTTGTACCGCTTTTAGGGGTCTGACTTTTACCAACCCCCTAGGCCCGCCATGCGATACTCATAGACGAACGGACCGGACTGTATGGATATTGTCACTGACAGGCTCAGTAGGGTGTCAGGATGAGTTCGCTCATCGACGTCCCTTCTGGTCAATACCTGGTAGCCCGTTACGTATAGGCTAATACCTCTGACGTGCTAGTGGTTAAATCCACAGCCAAAGTATTGACGAGTCTTTAGAGTCCCCCACAGACCGTTTCTCAAGTTCGGGCGAAACGCTGTAGAGGTCGTATGGAGATATGGCAGGGTTCGATCAGATACGTTCGGTATTACACGGATCATGATCGGACGGATAATACTAGCGGGGTTTGGTTTAAGTCGGATCCTGGTATTGTACAGTGTAGATTTTGTCCTCTTTGCATTTATATTCGGTCGCAATACTAATGCGGGTATGTATATACAGTCGCGGGGTTTTCCTGTAATTTATTACAGAATCAGTTTTTTGGAGTTGCCAGTTTGCTTTCCGTTTCGGCCATTTTCCTTGTATCTTTCCTTGGCTAAATGTTGGTGGAGGAGGGCTTATTTGCAAGCATGCAAATTTGTTTTGTGAGGGTGTTATTTGCATGTTGTATTGTTTCTTGATGATTCCTACCACCATTGACTTCAAAAGTTCATGATTGCTTGACTTTTGGAGTTATGATGGTTGATGGAGTGTTGGACTTTGTTTGTGATGATCTTTTCTCATCATCACCCTTTTTCTCTCTCTTTGATGTATGATAGCTTCCCCCCTTTGACTTTTCTCTCAACTCCCACCATTTTTTTGGCCAGCCATTCTCTTGGGGGGGCTGTCCAAAATATTGTGGTAGGGATTTTGTTCTCTTCATGCTTGCAAAATCCCCAAGTTTATCTACAAAAAGTTCATATCTCATTCCTCTACCAAAAGGCAACTTCTAGTAACCCCAAATGAGACAAAGCATTCTACTGTTAATCTACAGCACTTCTTGGGCACGTCGGCTCGCCAACTTCGTGCCCGAGTTGCCTCGGTCCAGAGGTGGGAGCCCGTAAAAGAATCCGGCGATGTGGTGCCCTTTCGGCGAGGAAGTGAAGAGCGAGATTCCGCGGGGAGATCGGGACGACGACGAGAAGACCGGAGGACACGGATCGCTCGGTATATCTCTCTACCCCTTCTCTAGTTAGCTAGGATTAGATTAATGGCCCGATCCGGATTTTTGTGCGCGGTGGTGCCAGTTCTAGTTTATAGAAAAGTTTTACATTCCGCATTTTGGCCTCGTTTAGACGGCCGGGGCGCCGCCGTGCACTTACAAGATGGACGTATTGAGAAGGCGTTGAACCCGGCAGGGGAGCATTACCTACCAGTGATAGTTGGCGCGGTGGATATCCAGAGGATACCGACCGTAGTTTTAGATATTGAGATATTGAGACATTGAGATATTGAGATATTGAGATGTTGAGATATACGGATTTGGTGTCGATACTTGACAAGGATTTTCTGTCGATTCACCGATGATGTTCCAGCTTTATTATACAAGATTTTCTTATACCAGATATATCCAGATTTCTTGGTTGATTGTTTCATTTATGATGCATTCATACATCAGATATATGACTTATTGCTGCTTAGTGACACTGACCCGAGCACATGGTTTTACAGTAATATTTAGATGATTACCCTTACCACTACTAGATATTTCAGTATATTATGAGTACAGTATGGTATGACCTAGGAGATCTTTATACATTCGGTTTCTACTCGGTGATGTCTTCTACTCATGCGTTGGAAACTCACCCCCGTTGTGCCACAGTTTCTTGTAGGTTTTGCTGTACAGGTTCCATAGCGGCTTTGCTGGCACACTACTTCCTTCCGGATGATTGCTTTGGTGGGTGGGTTCACTTGCATCGTGACCACCGTTGTACTTTTATTTATTTCAGTTGTATATAGTAAGCTCCATCAATCAGACTTGTATATTTAGTAGACTTAGATAACCACAGCTTGTATATTCTTTCAGCCTTAGAGTCGCGCTCATGTATTTATTGATGTTTTCTGGTTTTCTTGATGATGCATGTTTTCCTTATCTTCTTCTGAGTTTTGATTCTCGCCTTTGGCGTTGTATATTGCATTACATGCGTGGTTGTTTCCGCCAATTGGCGAAGTGCTAGCTCCCGCTTGGGGATGCCTTATATGATATTGTTTGTACCATTTTTTGGTTAAGTTTTACAAAGGAGGTGCTGCCCAAATTTTCAATGATGAAAATGTTTCCAAGTTAAATATAAACATTGTGTTTTCCGTATACTATTATCTATGTTTCGTAGAAAGAACTTGATTTCGGTAACCTTATTTCAAGACTGCACATCCACTATTTTCCCTAAAAAGGTTTAGATTTCTGGGCTTTTGGCTTACTTGTATTAGGTGTGGTCCTATAGACTTCACCTAATTCAAGTGCCAGTCACGTGCCTTTTCGGGTCGTGACAGTATAGCCATCTTCACTTCTATAGTTTACTTTGATATCAAACTAAGACCCTACTCATCTAGTTAGCGATCTACGTTAGTGATACTTAGCACCCCGAAATTTTTTTAAAATGGCATGCTTGATACTTGTAAAACCCAGTAGGATGGTAACATACACTTTCATAGTGGTATCAGAGCCAAAGCTAGAAAATTAGACGATGTTAGATAAGTTACGAAACCGAAACAACTCTGAAACAGTTGCCATGAAACCCCGTTCTCTGTCGTTTTTAAAACTGTCTCTGAAATTTTTTTAAACAAGTGCAGAGTGCTACTTATGAAGTATCTAGAACACCAGAAAAATTTGAAGCATTTTGGCCAAAAAGTGGCCGGCCACTTCTTTAAAAAAACCGGCCTCATCCGTTTTATTATAGCATCATGCCTTGCAATTTTTGTGGTGTTCTGATCTCTGGGTTTGGGGTTTTATGTTATTGTTTGATTTTGCCCAAAATTGCATGTGATGTTAATTTGGTTAAAGGGAAATTCGGAATGTTTAGTAGTCGTAATTTTAACATTGTTTCGGGTTTAAGTTTGATATGGATGAAGTAGTTAGGATCCACATTAAACTGGTTTTGTGAAAACTAGTTTGTTTGTAAATCTAGTGTTTTAGTCTCGGATAATCGGTTTCCATGGAGTCTTGATTCGGATCAAAACTTCGTCGCAATCGCATATTGTACGTTAATACTCGCTAAATAACTTTGCTAGGTAGCCACGCCCCATTACCTCGACCAAGTGACTGTAGGAGAACCTCGATGCCAAATGCATCCACTCGGGTGCTTTCGGCCACGGTTTTCCGCCTTAGTGCACTTCATCGACGGCATCAAGGGTGCGGCCATCTACTAAAGTTTCTGACGAGTATTCGATAATGTAGTCGGGAATCTTGTTGAATCCCCGACTAAGTAATTAAAAAGTGTTTTTGTCACGACCCGAATATGGCACGTGACCGGCACTTAAATCACATGACATCTAAAGACGTCGACGCGGTTCAAATAAGCCGAAACCCAGAATTTAAACCCTTTTTGAAAATATTGGAGGTGATGTTTAAAATAGTCATCAGATGGAATCCGTTTAAAATAAACATTTAAGTTTAACTAAGTATATTTTAAAAGCATCTATGACGTTTTGAAATTCGACAGCACCTCCTTTGTAATTTGAATAAAACCCGCTACAACATAAAAATACATATAACATCCCAACGGGAGCTAGCTTCCACGCCCAAACGGCGGAGCAACCAAGAAAACACTATACGACGCACAATGGCGAAGAAAAGAAAAGCAAAACAAAATCAACAATATAAAAAGGTCGACTCCAATGAGTACGACGTCCACAACACACAATTCTAAGTCTCGCTTCTAAGTCCACAATATACCAGTTCTAAGTTGATGGAGTTCTACTAGATACAAGAATATATAAATATACAAGCGTGAGTACGATACAATAGTAACCCACTACCAAAGCAATCACCGAAAGAAGTGTGTGCTCCAAGCTGCTGATAATCCAAGCGGTTAAACCTGCATGAAACTGTGGCACAACAGGGGTGAGTTGCCAACTCAGTGAATAAAAGTACATCACAAAGTAGAAATCGAAATGCACAACGATATCTAGGTCATAAGTATAATACTATCATATCCTGCACTAATATAGTATATGATATGTATATGTATTATAAATGCAATTCTATCTATCACATGAACCCAAAAATAGAGTATATTATATGCAAATGACCTGTATCTAAGTATAAGCCCATAAGTAGCCGAAAATATATATACAACCACTTCTTTAAAATAGCCGCGGAATACATATGTCACGGCATAAAAGCAGACGTGATAGTATGAAATATAATAGGTATCTTATTTAAGATATACGTCCTGCTGTTTTGGTGAAGAATGTTAAGAGGTTTACAGTTTAAAGATCCCAGTGTCATATCAGACATGTCAAAATAATGAGACTATAGCTCGTTTTTGAATTCGTTTTTATGTATGCGAATGTCCGTAAAAAGATATGCAGGTACTATCCCCCGGATCAGTCCTAGTTGGCTACAATAACTCATAACATAACCGTGTACCTCATGATAGCAACATATCAATATATATGGATATCCAGCATCGACACCCGAAATCAGAAATCGCTCGTGTGTTGGAGATAGTGCCCTCAGAGTCAATTATTGGATCACAGGCACGTGGTTGCAATGATTGAGGGGAGGACCTATCCCTGTAGGACAGTCTTACTCGAGATGATAGTATGCTATCTGGTTTATCTTTATCATCGTGTACTGCTTTAGGTGACCTTACGAGTCGCTATTGTACGTTGATAGAGCCCCTAGGATTCTTGCTTGACTACCAGCAGTATGAGGGCGATCATATACGTGAGAGCTGGAGTCTATAAGCACATCCTTAAAAGGTCCCTAGTCGTGGGAGTTTCGAGACAGGGCATCGATTCTCCAGAGTAGACTAGTGTATACAGTCGAGACCCCGACGAGGGGCGGTGGCCGGTCTCACAAGCCACTGGTGTCAGTTGGTTCACCTAAGATGTATACAGGTGCTCATTGGGTTATGAGTACACCGGACAGGACTCGCCGGAACCTGCTAGTTGGGATTATACCAGACGTCAGATAGCAGTTCCCTGGTGACATGTGTACAGGTTAGTTCATCGACCTGAGATCGTCATTTGTCTCGTGTGAGTTCCCACTGTGCTTTGATTACTACCCTACCACGGCTCAAAGGAGTCGTGCAAATAGGTTTTAGTTGGGTACAGTCCCGAGCCACATGGAAGCAGTGAGCGGATCTGCAGGGTTTCGTCTCTCCCGGTATTGGGGGTGAGGTCGCGCTGTGTCTAGGAGAGCCAGAACATGAAAAGTCCTTGGCCAAGGCAGGAGATTTGCTGGTAGGTATTCCAGTAGTATCTCAGGGTGTTCCGGGCTACACTCCGACACGACTTTACCGCTTTTGGGGGTCTGACTTTTACCAACCCCCCAGGCCCGCCATGCGACACTCATAGACGAACGGACCGGACTGTACGGATATTGTCACTGACAGGCTCAGTAGGGTGTCAGGATGAGTTCGCTCATCGACGTCCCTTTTGGTCAATACCTGGTAGCCCGTCACGTATTGGCTTATACCTCTGACGTGCTAGTGGTTAAATCCACAGCCATAGTATTGACGAGTTTTTAGAGTCCACCACACAGACAGTTACTCTAGTTTCGGGCGAAACGCTGTAGAGGCCGTATGGAGATATGGCAGGGTTCGATCAGATACGTGCGGTATTGCACGGATCGTGATCGGACGGATTTTACTAGCCGGCTTTGGCTTAAGCCGGATCCTAGTATTGGATAGTGTAGATTTTGTCTCTTTGCATTTGTGTTCAGTGAGAATACAAATGCGGGCATGTATTTGCAGTAGTGGGGTTTTCCTGTAATTTATTACGGGATCAGTTTTCTGAAGTTGCCAGTTTGCATTCCGTTCCGGCCGGTTTTCTTTTATTCATTCACGGCCGGACCTTTTGATGGAGGGGGTTAATTGCAAGTTTGCAATTAACTTATTTGATGAGGGGTTTCATGCATATTGAGGGCTTCTTGATGGTTCTTTCATCATTAGATGCTTTTTGCATCACTTGACTTGCTTTCATGTGATTTGATGAGAAGAGAAATGAGGGTGACTTTTTTTCTTATGCTTATCTCTCATTTCTCTTTTTATATTTTTGTCACTCCACCATTTTCCAAAAAGGGGCCGGCCATTTTGGGCAAGAGGAGAAAATGAGAGAGGATCATTTTTGTGAGGGTGGGAAAATTATCATTCATCTCATTTTTCATTGCCACCAAAATTCCCAAGTTCAATTCTCAACCTCATTCCTCCATCAAGGCAACTAAACCCGAAGAGACAAATTCTACACTTGCCTACAGTAAATCTTGGACGCGTCGGCTAGCCAACTTCGCGCCCGAGTTGCCTCGGTCCAGAGGTGGGAGCCCGTAAACGAATCCGGCTACGTGGTGCCCTTTCCGACGAGGACGTGATGGACGGAGTATCCGCGGGAGATTGGAGTGGAGACGAAGACCGAAGGAAATGGATCGCTTGGTATAGCTTCTCTACTCTTTTCTTGTTTACTAGTAGCTAGGTTAATGGCCCGATCCGGGTGAAAAGTGCGCGGTGGTGCCGGTTTGCTAGTTTGCAAAATTTTTGTTTCCGCGTTTCCGGCGTCGGATCGACGGCCGGGGCGCCGCCGCGGACTTACATTGGTATCAGAGCCAGGCCATTAACCATGCCTAGCTTGCTCTAGTATGTTTAGAACTCGATCGAACAAAAATCCCCAAAAACCGTATTTTCAATGCATTGTGTTTTCTGTCGAAATTTTTTCTGCTCCAAAAATTTTTCAGGTTGTTTCAGAATACTGTGCATGAAAATCTAAGAATTCTGTGAAAATTTGGTCGCGAGATCGCTCCATACCGCCGCGGAACCGCGGCCAAACCCATGCTTGGGCTGCGGTTCCGCCGCGCTTTTATATGATCAGCATGCCAAATTTTTCCAGAGGGCTCTAGACTTGGAATTATGGGTTTTGGGATATTCTTTTTGGGCCCAGATTTTCTGTAAGTGCTACAGTACTGCTTGGGGCCCACTTGATAAAATTTGTTCGATCGGATATTTTAAACATGCCAGTTCACGGTATTTACATTATATCTGCGACCGTGAATGTCATTCGATCGGTAAATCCAGTCTATCTGCTATAGCCCTTTTAGACGGATTTGCGAACGTGACATTCACGTTGATGTTCTGTGATTGTGCTGTGTTGTTGCGGATCGGTCGTGGGGATAGCCTGGTTGCAGTGGTAGTACAGTTCTGTTTTATATGTACATTTGATATTGCGGGGCGAGCGTCCGACATGTGGACTGCCGTCACTGCCTGTTTGTATTATTATTTTAGGGCACGACCAGGTTGCGGTCGATCTACCCGTTGTATGTATATTTTACTTTCTGTACTAGGATTACCCCGCGGAGGGGTGCACGGATAGCCGAATTCTAGAGGGCAACAAGACCGTATCTCACGGCGTTGAGACGGAGGGGGCTTTACTCTAGAATTGGCGGGCTATTCGCCGCACTCGTAGGGGGTATAGGATTGACCCAGGAGGGGTGCCCGAGTTACCGGATTCCGTGAAGTGCTGGGTGGTCCATTCACGTTGTTGAAGGGGGCTGCCTCGCTTCAGGTTTTAGCGGGTAACTTGTCGCGCCCGTAGGGGTCTAGGATTTCATTGCACAGGCTATCCACACGACCAGGGGAACGTCGGGTTTCAGCAGCGGCTCTGTGAAACCCGGGGATCCCAGATATCTGTATTGATCTGTGTTGCTATACATTTCTGTGTTGTTGCATTTTATCACGCCTTGAGCGAAAATTATATATTATATATACTAGTAGATGTTGTATATGTTTTGCATCCGCGCTAGTCCAGTCCCCGCTCTGTCGTTAGTTAGCTAACCTAACGGGTGATGACGGGACCCAGTGGCGAATGCGGATGGCATATACGTACGTCAGTATATTTTCGTTCTTTGTGGTGTGATCAATTGGTGGGACTGCGTTGATTCGGATCAATGCAAGACAAACAAACCTATTCTGATGTTGTTGGAACACTTTTCAAAAAAAGCTGTTATTGCAAGGGCGTTCTCTTTTGTTTTGCATCGTGGTATTCAGTTGGAATATCCTGCTCCTCAGTCGATGAGGCAAGGGCCGAGATCCCTTCACCGGGAGTGACCCCTTGGACAAAAGTTTGCGTCAGGGTAATAACTTCTCTATAGCCGTTTACTTTTGCTTTGCATCGTGATATTCAGTTGGAATATCCTGCACCTCATTCTACGGGGAGAGAGCCGAGATCCCTTCACCGGGAGTGACCTCTTTAGCGAAGGTTTTTCGTTACTATATTTTCTAAAAAGCTATCCGTTCCTTCAACGATCTCAAGTTCATTATGTTAAAGGTTTTCGCCAGAAACCAGTCGTAGCCCTCCATCATTTCAGTTAAATATTCGGTAGTATTCAAGCTATGTATTTTGACCTCACGCCAAGGCATAGTGTTTGGTAGCTGCCGGGTATTTATCTGTTGCATAGATAGATGCGTTGGTTTGGGACAGTCGTACTACTATTTTGGCCATCGTCAAGGGTATGTACGGGTGGGTTCGAATTAACCTGGATAATGATGGGTAGAACTTGACATGTGCCTTATGATATTTTGACATCACGCCAAGGTCATAAGAGCATGGGGCAAAAATCCACATCGGGAGTTTCAAAAGAACTGAAACTTGCCAGATATGCGCATACCTTCTGGAGTGTGATAGCGTGAGCGGATTCCGTCACGTTATCATGCGATGATAGTTGGATCCCGATTCCCACTGATGAGTTGGTTTACTCCTCGGGTGATCCCGGCTAATTCTTCATTCAGGTTTGGGAAAGAATTTGACGTTACAGTGGGAGGTTTCCAGATTAGATAAAGTGATAACCATTCTGATCTAGGTTAGAGTGCACGCTGAGTGTTTCTTTTCTCTCTCTCTTTGGCAGCGACCATTGACCCGACCTTAGACTATGACTCAGTGACCAAGTTGACCGAACCTTCTAAACACTGGCTTTTGGATTGTCAGAGTTACAGACCTCATTGCCACTCCCACTTTTACCCTTTTCTCCAGGACACCCCGTATTACTACGAACGTCCACTTCCATTGGACAAAACCATCGTATGGTTATATACGAACTCGAAGGAATTCGAGGATGGTTTCAGGTTCTGGAGAAAACGAATAGGACTATTCAGTTGTCTTTTCCTTTTTCCTTCTCTCAGATTGCGAGTACTCCTTGGTTTAGGAGATAGTACACCTATTACGCAAATTGGATAGTCTTCTTCCAAACCATAGGCAGGTGCCGACCGGTAGGGAATGAAGAAAACCAATTAGCATAACGATGGTGTACAGAAGGTATTAAGTTCAGACAAAGAAAGGGATTAGTAAGAGGGCAAAGTAAATTGCGACTGCTATTCACGACCAAACCAAATATTTCTTCGCCAATCCTAAATCACCTTTGTATTTCTCCAGGACACTCCGTATCACTACGAAGATCCCAAGTTTATTGGATAATCCATCGTATGGCTATATACAAACTCGAAAGGAACTTGTTCCAGTTCGGGGATGGATCCTGATTCAGGAGAAATAGGAATAAAGTTCATTCAGGTGTCTCTTATCTTCACATTCTCTCGCATTGCGAGTGCTCCTAGGATTAGGAGTAGTACACCCATTATGCTTATTGGATAGTCTTCTTCCAAACCATAGGCTGGTGCCGAACGGTAGGGAAGGAAGAAAACTATTTGGCCTAAAGGGGTGTACAGAAGGTAATGACTAAAGACATATAAAGGGATTTGGAGAGGTGGCAAAGAATTATAAGGTTAAAGTTGTGAATCTAGATAATGGAAGAGGCATTACTAGGAATACCAGGATACCCCATCGAAACATTTCAATGTTTCAGTATCACTGTGTACTGTTAAAAGAAAACTGATTTCCCAATTAGACACTTGCTCCAGGGTATGTATTTACCAAGTTTGATTCTCACATCTGTAGGGTTTTACAGATGATGAGTGGGAGTAAGTTATTGGGAATTGGGTGATTGTCCTTATTATATTGGGATTCGTTGTAATCGGTGATATTTGAGGAAGTCACCTGGGTTGTTTGCCAGACGGCAAATATTTGGTTTTGAATATCCGTTGTTATGCACCAATTTCAAATTGATATATCTGTACATCTATTTTAATAGAGTGAGATATACCTTTTGAAATTAAGTCTATGACATTTACCTATATCAGTGGATGGTTAGGTAAGGAGCATTGAACAGCAGTGTAATTCTTCTTAACCATAAGTACAGTTTTCAACCTACGACACACAGTGAATGAGTCACCAGACTCAGGGGACTTATACAGAGTATTGTATATTGTCCAGTATCCATTAGGACAGAGGGATTGGTCCTCGTACTATATTCGGTTTACTTATGACTTCTCTGGTTCTTAGACAAGTGTTTCGTAGAAACACAGGGTCTAAGTTTTGAGAAGTTATAGGTATAAGAGTAAAGTAGAGAACCAGGTATTGCAAGTATCGGGATTCTTCAAGGTGATCGAAGATGTAGATACTTGTGAATGGTATTCAGTTGATAGTAATGGTTAAGAGAACTTGCTTCTCTTTCAGGTTACTCATAATTGGAAGTATTCCTAAGTTGAGTAACACTGATCGGCCTCCTTCCATTTAGTTGACATGCACTGGAGACAGCTGCATGATTTGAATCTGGTTCAATTAAATCAGTGCCTCTGTTTCTATATTGGATATAGAACAGTTTATATCTTGACATTGTTAAGATACGGGGAGTTGTCCGGCTTATGCTTAAAACCAGACTCCGGATAAATCGAGGCACGTTTCTGTAATGGCTGTTTGTGGGTTGACCCGGGCTATGACGAGGGTTGACTTTCTACCATCTGGAAGATCAATAGTGATATTGTTCTTGACTCGCCACAGTTTTAATAAAAAAATGGATTTTTTTAGAAAACAGTAGTGGGAGTATGGTAGAACTGGAAGTGATTCCAGAACCATAAACGATTACTGAAGATTTGATAAGAACCTAAAGATTTAATCTGGTTTGACATTCCATTAGCCACTCCGCAGATATGGTGGGTAACCTCAGGCGCTCGAGAGGTACTTCGGTATGCTTAAGGACGGTGATAGGGAGGTTCTTGTTTACCCAGACTTGCCATTGCTGTTGTTCCAGACTGTGAGACCCGGCAGGAGGATGAGTATAGCGTCGTTCTGAACTAGCTTTAGAAGTGTACGTCTATATGACTCTGCCAGAGGGTTGTCGTAGTCAGTGGGAGCAGCGGAAGCATTGGTGGACATCAGGCTTATGTTTATTTATAGACTAGAGCAGATATAGCGGAGATAGATCATCTATTTCTGATGTGACAGTCATAGGTTTGACTTCATCAGAATAGGGGATGGATCTGTTGAGAAGGTAGTATGGTGTGATGTCCTGGTATTTGATGACATACACAGAGTAGGAAGTGATATTCCTATACTACGATCGGTTATACTTTGGTCGTCACACAGTGGTTTCTCCACACAGGACTTGGATATTATATCAGACATTCTGGTTACTAGATCTATAGTTTTGGATCTAGATTTGGGTGGTTTCCCAATCTGGGTACTTAGACAGCATTCTATGAGTATTTAGAATGGACGACTCCTGGCACGGTAGTATACCTGCAGGTGATGGAGTCACCCTCTCTAAAGGTGTCTTATAGACTAAAGGGGAGAGGGATGTGCATGATTGGCAGATCACTTGCTTAGGCAATTGAGTCGATCATGATATGTCAAGTACCACACCAGATGTTGTTCTTGCAGTAGATGCAATAAGTTGATATTGATCCAATCCTGGGGAAACAATAGGAAGCAGTTTTAGAACATAAGTGGATGTTCTAGGGATTTGATAACGGCAGCCTCTTTTAGGAGACGGTTATCATTCCAGGCTTCCAAGGTGACCTGGACGGCAGAGTGGCTGTCAGAGTTATAGTTTTCCCTCTGACGAGGGGCAGTATTTTGGACAGGTGCTCCAGGTGGATACTGAGGGAAGGTATGGCGCAGGATACTGATTAAGTTCAGTTGACGATACAGTCTAAGAAGTTTGGATTTGGAGTTCATTTTTGAGCTAGGTCCCATTAGACATCCAGACATTCTAAGACAGGTATTGCTCATTTCGGGAGATGGCTTTCTCCGCGAACTTGAGATAAAGAGAGACATAGAAAGGAACACCATAGCGGATCCACTCGCTGAGGCTATTCCTCGAACGCAATAGTTTCGCAAACGAGCTTTGTGAGACTGACCAGTAGAGGAATTGGGTGTTCGGTATCACACGAGCTGTGAGTATGCGACATCGCAATAATTAGCCTTGAGTGCAAGTGGGAGATTGTTGGAGATAGTGCCCTCAGAGTCAATTATTGGATCACAGACACGTGGTTGCAATGATTGAGGGGAGGACCTATCCCTGTAGGACAGTCTTACACGAGATGATAGTATGCTATCTGGTTTATCTTTATCATCGTGTACTGCTTTAGGTGACCTTACGAGTCGCTATTGCACGTTGATAGAGCCCCTAGGATTCTTGCTTGACTACCAGCAGTATGAGGGCGATCATATACGTGAGAGCTGGAGTCTATAAGCACATCCTTAAAAGGTCCCTAGTCGTGGGAGTTTCGAGACAGGGCATCGATTCTCCAGAGTAGACTAGTGTATACAGTCGAGACCCCGACGAGGGGCGGTGGCCGGTCTCATAAGCCACTGGTGTCAGTTGGTTCACCTAAGATGTATACAGGTGCTCATTGGGTTATGAGTACACCGGACAGGACTCGCCGGGAACCTGCTAGTTGGGATTATACCAGACGTCAGATAGCAGTTCCCTGGTGACATGTGTACAGGTTAGTTCATCGACCTGAGATCGTCATTTTTCTCGTGTGAGTTCCCACTGTGCTTTGATTACTACCCTACCACGGCTCAAAGGAGTCGTGCAAACAGGTTTTAGTTGGGTACAGTCCCAAACCACATGGAGGCAGTGAGCGGATCTGCAGGGGTTCGTCTCTCCCGGTATTGGGGGTGAGGTCGCGCTGTGTCTAGGAGAGCCAGAACATGAAAAGTCCTTGGCCAAGGCATGAGATTTGTTGGTAGGT
Source organism: Agapanthus africanus (assembly GCA_030015575.1). Classification (NCBI taxonomy): domain Eukaryota; kingdom Viridiplantae; phylum Streptophyta; class Magnoliopsida; order Asparagales; family Amaryllidaceae; genus Agapanthus; species Agapanthus africanus. The sequence continues at coordinate 702,379,784 of JASDDO010000024.1, read as the reverse complement.
ATTCCAGTAGTATCTCAGGGTGTTCCGGGGTACACTCCGACACGACTTGTACCGCTTTTGGGGGTCTGACTTTTACCAACCCCCTAGGCCCGCCATGTGACACTCATAGACGAACGGACCGGACTGTACGGATATTGTCACTGACAGGCTCAGTACGGTGTCAAGATGAGTTCGCTCATCGACGTCCCTTTTGGTCAATACCTGGTAGCCCGTCACGTATTGGCTTATACCTCTGACGTGCTAGTGGTTAAATCCACAGCCATAGTATTGACGAGTTTTTAGAGTCCACCACACAGACAGTTACTCAAGTTTCGGGCGAAACGCTGTAGAGGCCGTATGGAGATATGGCAGGGTTCGATCAGATACGTGCGGTATTGCACGGATCGTGATCGGACGGATTTTACTAGCCGGCTTTGGCTTAAGCCGGATCCTAGTATTGGATAGTGTAGATTTTGTCTCTTTGCATTTGTGTTCAGTGAGAATACAAATGCGGGCATGTATTTGCAGTAGTGGGGTTTTCCTGTAATTTATTACGGGTTCGGTTTTCTGAAGTTGCCAGTTTGCATTCCGTTCCGGCCGGTTTTCTTTTATTCATTCACGGCCGGACCTTTTGATGGAGGGGGTTAATTGCAAGTTTGCAATTAACTTATTTGATGAGGGGTTTCATGCATATTGAGGGCTTCTTGATGGTTCTTTCATCATTAGATTCTTTTTGCATCACTTGACTTGCTTTCATGTGATTTGATGAGAAGAGAAATGAGGGTGACTTTTTTTCTTATGCTTATCTCTCATTTCTCTTTTTATATTTTTGTCACTCCACCATTTTCCAAAAAGGGGCCGGCCATTTTGGGCAAGAGGAGAAAATGAGAGAGGATCATTTTTGTGAGGGTGGGAAAATTATCATTCATCTCATTTTTCATTGCCACCAAAATTCCCAAGTTCAATTCTCAACCTCATTCCTCCATCAAGGCAACTAAACCCCAAGAGACAAATTCTACACTTGCCTACAGCAAATCTTGGACGCGTCGGCTAGCCAACTTCGCGCCCGAGTTGCCTCGGTCCAGAGGTGGGAGCCCGTAAACGAATCCGGCTACGTGGTGCCCTTTCCGACGAGGACGTGATGGACGGAGTATCCGCGGGAGATTGGAGTGGAGACGAAGACCGAAGGACACGGATCGCTTGGTATAGCTTCTCTACTCTTTTCTTGTTTACTAGTAACTAGGTTAATGGCCCGATCCGGGTGAAAAGTGCGCGGTGGTGCCGGTTTGCTAGTTTGCAAAATTTTTGTTTCCGCGTTTCCGGCGTCGGATCGACGGCCGGGGCGCCGCCGCGGACTTACATCGTGTCCATCACCGACATGCAAATCCTCAAATCTCTTGTGTCCATTTCCGACAAGCAATTGCAGATACCGTTGACACCATCTCAACAGATGATCGCCACCCGATATCCCTGGCCCCGGTCGGTATCCCCTAAATATCTGCCGTGCCCAAATCAAACCCCAGTCAGTATCCCATGGATATCTGCTATGCTCATCTCTATCTCCGGTATCGAGTATCCTCGCTAGGATCCCCGCCTCACATGCGGCTATCCTGCCCCTTGGTCTCAATCCGGTCCACCATGTATCCTTCTGTATACTCCCCTACTCAGCCCGGATAAGTAGCAAGTCCGAAACCGTATATCTTCCCCACTCGGTTCGGAATAAAACAATCAGAAAACATCAAGCTCATGGTGGATGTCAACTCATCATATCCAGAAACATCAAGTAAATAATGAGAATACTTGCATAGATCATTCTGATGATATATTATATATATACATATATAACAGCATCCCATACCACTGATATATATCATCAAGAGTAAAACATCCAGAAAAACCATAAGAATCAAATATGAACATCTATAGTACTGGTATTCACAATACGCAACATGCAATAAAGGAAGACTGCGTAAATAAATCATACAGGCACAAAGATATCAATTCTACTGTGTCATGGTACTACTAATGATGTGTAGTGCAACATATGCGTCTGTACTCGTGCAGCATGGCAATCATTAGTATTTGTGCAAGTGTTCTAAAAGTGTAATAGCCTACTCATATCAGCATCTACATACGCATTACATAACATAACGGTCCTACAGTGACATGACAGTACCAATGAGGTGTAGTGTAACATATGTGTACGTGTTTGTGCAGCATAGTACTCATTGGTAGTTGTGCAGTGTTCTATCAGAGTGTTCGTATTACGGAAACGTATAACATTGATAATTATAACGCGAACATGTAAAGTAAATGTAAGCGTAACTGATAAATGTAACTACTTTCTATGAGCTATACCATTATCTTTGAAAAGGAAACAAAACGTTGGTTTTGAAATTAGGAAGTTGTCTTGGGTTGAAAATGGATATTTGTTTTGGAAATTGGCATCGCATCCTTGTCTTTTATCATAAAAAAGGGAAACGAATCGTTAGTTTTTTAAAAGAGTATAGCTCACTCAAGTATTACGTTCTAAAACGAAATAAAATATTATTTTACGAGTCTAAAGGAAACTTGGCCGTTATTCGGCATACGAATCTCATCATCACCAATACGGTATAATTATTCGTACAATACCTCACATTATCATTATATCTAAATCATCTCTAGTACGGTATGATCTTTCGTACCAATTTACCAAACCATAAATAAACTACATGCAAATGAATACCATGCTAGATGCAAATTAACTCCAATATCAATATCTTGAATAAATACTAAAACTAATTATATATCATAGTACTATTTATAAGATTGCGGGGGTGCTATATGCCATCCACCCGACTTCCCCCGTAGATCTAAATCTACTCACCAACTTGTCGAGCTCGTCGAATCCACGATTGTTATATCTGTCAACTTCATCTCGGAAACCTTCGCGATCGTACCTATAATCGTAATTATGAAATATCGGCGTAAATATTATATCAAAATCAAAACAACAAGCTAAGCATCCATAGGTTAGAACCTACAGCTCACTTACCCCAAAAATAAACAAACGCCCATGAAATTAACGTACGAATGTCAATGTTTCAGTCACAGTACAAAATATGAAAAACCCGTATAGGAATATCGGAAACTTGATAAAACCATTACTAAAACATTCTCAGATTTCTCTGTAAGAATACTGGAACAAATCAAATAATACCATGGCTTATAACATACCCAAACAAAGCTACAAAAAAAAACCAACACCAAAACCCACTGTTCACCCCGCGACATCGGGAATTTTGAAGTTTTCGCCGGTCGAATCATGGAGATGGGATCTCGGGTTTTGAGTGAAGTCTCCTAGTGGTCTCATTATACTTATGGTATTGTTAGTTTTTCTAGTGGTTATATCTAGTGGTTCCAGATTCAATTTTAGTATGATAAATATCACAAAAACCAAATTTTCTAGCACTGCACACTAAAAACAGATATGCGAACTGAATAGAAGTTGAAAAGGATGTGAGATATACCTATGGAGATGATTCACAAGGGAACATCAGCTCAAGAAGTGTGTGTGGGAACATCTATGGTTTGTAGTGATTTAAGCTTGATGATGTGCACAATTTGTGAGGGAACTCTCTCATTCTCTATCGATGTGATGAACACTAGGAACTCTTGTGTTGGGGCTTGAAGGACTTATTTGTTTCAGTTGAAGAAAGAAGAAAGAGTATGTGTAAATGGGGTGAGAATGTATGTAGAGAAAGGAGGAGGTGTCAACCATGAAGAGTGGGGTGGGGTAATGTAAGGTGGTGGTGTAAAGTGAAAAGGAGGAGGTGGAGGGAAGGGAGCATGGTGTGGGTGTATTAATATTAGGGTTTAATCTAGGTTATAATATAACTAACCATATAAGGAATTACAATAATTAGAAATCCTACATGTTACCAAAAAAATGAAATACATATTATAACACTTAAGTATCATTATCTTATTATCTAATCTCATATTATGTTAAAATGATTAAAATATCATTTTTAAATGATATCACACATTTTTCTTCATATTCACCAAAATAATTACATTTTTACGGATATAATTTCGATACCCAATTTCATAAGCGATATAATTTTTTGTAAACTTATTAAATTCATATTTAAAATTATAAATTAATATTTATAATTTTCCAAAATGTTACAGTTTTCAATTTGAGACTAAAATACAAGATTTATCTGGTTAGGAATGAAATTCGGAATATGAGATATTCCGGGTTTATGATGTCTAAGCAAATGAGAATTCTAATTACTGCAGTTTTACATTTTTTTTCTGCGACCTTAAATGTAATATGCGGGGTATTTCGATCTCGTTTCTATATATCAACGAGTTTTCGGGATACGCGTATTTACTTGCGTTGATGATATGTGATATTATGTGTCGCTGATATGTTTTATTGGATCGTTGTGATTGAATAGCCCCGAGGTTTTATGTGAGGTGAGAGTTTTTCAAGTTTCATTCATGTAAAATTTGTATGTAATATTCTTTTATTGGGGCACTTCCGGGTTGAGGATGGTGTCACCATTGTTGTATATTATTTACTTTTCCGCATTAGGATAGACCCAAGGTGGGGAGCATAAGTAACCGGGTTCTAGAGTCCAGTGGGAGACCATCTCAAGGAGTTGAGACCGGGTATCCTAACTCTTTAATTGGTAGGGTTACTTGCCGCTCTCGTAGGGGTCTAGGGATGTCGGTTTGGCTATTCTTCACGACCGTGGAGTCCAAGTTTTACATTCCTGGCTAAATTTAAAACACGGACATTCTAGTATATCTAATTGCCACGAGCCGAAGGTACGGAACGTGATTGGCACTTAAATTACGAAACGTCTCAAGGCGTACGTAATCTAAGTAAGTCAAAGTTCAGAAATCAAAACCATGTAAAGAAATAGAGTGAAGGAAATTTTTTTTTAAAGCAAGTGTTTCTAAGAAAAAGTGGCATTAAATATTTAAAAACAACATCATATTTTCCCAAAAATTTCGGCAGTCTCCTTTGTAAATACTGGCCCCCAAACAGGTACAACACATGAAAATACATATATATAATGAATAAAAGCATCCCCAAGCGGGAGCTAGCTCTTCGCTATTGGCGGAATCACAACCACATGCAATATGTATATCAAAAGTGCGAAATAAGCAACTGAAAGTAAGAAATGAGAAACACCACGTCGGCTCAAGTGAGCATCGATGTAGGGTGTTTTTCGTCACCCCATTGAGATGGGAATACGCGCGCGCTTGTCAGGCGTATACTACAGATTCCCCCTGCCTAGGGTAGGCCGGGGTTTATTGATTGTGGGGATCCAAATCTCCGGCAGCCGCGGACTAAGCTGCCGTTAATTACCCCTCGCCTTTGGGGCGAGGGAACCTCCGATTAACGGGTTAAAATGGTCATGCGAACTCAATGTGCAGTGTACGTGTGTTGTGTTTTGAAAGGGGGGTTTGGATATATCGGGAGCCACGCAGAGTTTTTACGGGGGTCCCGCTACCCGGATAGCGGGCTGGGGGTCAAGGGGGCTAGCAGCCCCCTTGCGGGGTGCGGGGCAGCGTCCCGTTAGAAATTTTTTCTAACAGGGACAGTGTCGCGGAGTATGTGTGTGTGTAAATATTTATACATATGTGTGTGTATATATATATATATATATGTATATATATATAAAGGAAAGATGGGGAAAAGGCATCCAAAGGATGCGTGGGGCCAGCGCCTTGAGCGCTGTGCGCTTAGGTGCTGTGCGCTCAGACGCAAGCGCGCCACGTGGGCGTTTTGCGCTTGAGCGCAGTGCACTTGAGCGCAAGTGCGCTACGTGTCGGCACGTGGACGCAGTGCGCTCGAGCGCAGTGCGCTCGAGCGCAGTGCGCTGGAGCGCAGCACGCCACGTGTCGGCACGTGGGCGCTTTGCGCTCGAGCGCAGTGCGCCTGAGCGCAAGCGCGCCACGTGTCGGTACGTGGGCGCTTTGCGCTCGAGCGCAGTGTGCCTGAGCGCAAGCGCGCTACGTGTCGGTACGTGGGCTCTTTGCGCTCGAGCGCAAACGCGCCACGTGTCGGTACGTGGGCGCTTTGCGCTCGAGCGCAGTGCGCCTGAGCGCAAGCGCGCCATGTGTCGGCACGTGGGCGCTTTGCGCTCGAGCGCAGTGCGCCTGAGCACAAGCGCGCCACGTGTCGGCACGTGGGCGCTTTGCGCTCGAGCGCTGGGCGCTGGCGAGACAAAGGGACTTTTAGTCCCAGAATCAGAAGCTATGCTTCAGAAAGGAGATATTTATTATTATTATATATATATATCTATGTAAATATATGGAGTTAAACTCCTAAAATGTTTTGGTTGATGAAAGGGATTCTTCCTCTTCCTCCTCTGTTGGCTGGATCTTGATGATCAAGAGATGTGAGATCTAAAAATCTCTCCTTTCTGAGATCTAATGGGAGATCTGAGTTCCCCTTTGTGGGTTTTGTGGTGGAAAACTACTTAGTTTTGGGAAAGAAAGAGTAAAACTCTTTATTTAATTCAAAAGAAATGAGAAGGTTTATGTAGCGTTTTGAAAATCGTTTCGGTGAAATTTCGAAAAATCGGTAAAATAAAGGGGTTTTCTGTAAAAAGTTAAAATACAAATATCTTATTATAAAAATTAAATATACATATTCTAGCTATGTAATTGCTATTATTTGGTGTTTACTGAGCCGCTGGTGAAATTTCAAATTTTCTGAAAAAAATATTATTTTATTATTATTTTAAGCCGTCACTAATACATTTAATTAGGGAAAATTACAAATTGGAATGAGTTGAAACAAATTTTGTGCATCATAACACATTAATTAAAATTTTATCATGTGGTTTTTGGAACGAAATTATTTGCCAAAACGGTTTAGAATTTTTTTGAAGAAAAAAGGCTTTTTTTAGTGTAAATGGATGTTTGGGGTATTGTATTTATCATTTTTCATCACCCCACACCCGTACCCACACCCACACACCCCCATTCACTTATCCCCACGGCTGAATTCAGCATCCCCTCTTTGGTCCCCACTTGAATTTCATTGAAATGAAAGGAAAAGAAAAGATTAGTGAGAGAAGAAGTTGGTGTTGACTTGGGGGGGTATTTTACCTTGACTTGGACTTTCTTTTGCACACCCACACCCTCCACACCCCTCCCCCACCTGCTGGCCGAGCCCCATCCTCCCTCAAACTGCAGCCCCTCCTCCTTCTTCCCCTCTCTTTTCCTCATCAAAAAAGTCTTCAAAATCCATCAATTTCCATCCAAATTTAAACCAAAACTCAAATCTAACTCCTACCCATTTTTCAATAGCTATTCTTGCATGGATCTAGGAGCTTGGAGGCCATTTTGGGAGGCTAGATTTCAAGCTTGGTCTCTTGCTTTTTGGTGAGGTATAAATCCCAAGCCAAATCTAATTATTGTATAGTTTCTTTGATTAAACTCAATTAAGTTTGAATGCAACTCTAATTGGGATTTAGTTTGTAATGGAAAGAGTTTGAGATCAAGTTAGGTTGTGATCATGTGTTCATGGTTGTGTGATGGTTGTTTTTTTTAGCATCTTAAGTTATGCAACTTAAAGTTGTTACTTATTGCCAATTGTAACATGTAATTGTCCAAATGAAAATATTTTGGAAACTAGGTTTTAGGATAGATGTAATTAGATGAAATAAAAATCTACTTAATATTTTTGTGACCTAATTAAGTTATTTGGTGAATATTGTGGCCACTAAAATTGTAGAACAAGATTAGTAGTTAGTTGTTAATGGTTAGTTTAAGGAAATTGTGTTAATTATGCTAATTTGCTAACTAGGCTTTTGAAATTGGTTATATAATTGGGATTAAAAGTGTGATTAGGTTTTTCTTGGCTTCATTAACTTTATTAAGTGTGGTTTAATGCCTTGGATCATGCAATTCTAAGCTAGATTGTAGTTTGTGTATTTTGCTTTGAAATTGTTAAAAAGGGTATTTTTGGTAAACTAGAATATTAGGATTTTTGGAAATTAATAAGATTAAATTTCGGAAATTGTTTATACGACTTATTTAAGATATTTAATAAATATATTGGCCGCTACATTCATTTAAATATCGTGTTTTGTACAAAAACGGCGAATTGTGCTTGCTAGATTTTCGGAAAAATGACTTTTTAAGTGAAATTGGCGTTTTTGTGAGTTTTAACCTAGTTTATATTAAAATTTGTGTTCGTGAATGTGCAAATGAGCGTGATTAGATTTTCTCGATGGTTTGACGTTCGTACATCGACATCGAGGGTTGGTTTGACTATTCCTGCATGCGTGGGCGATAGGTTTGGACCTATGCGTGATACGCGTGCCGATTTGGTTTTCTTATGACGTTTCGATTTCGAATTGGGTTTTTATGCGATACGGTGCATTATGATATGTAGGTACCCCAGGTGGACTTCGAGACGACAAGCAAGCGCGTGGCGACGTCGGCACCGGCGAGCGAGGTTCAGGTGAGTAGATTTATATCTACGGGGAGAAGTCGGGTGGATGGCGTATAGCACCCCCGCAGTTCGTGGTGATGTATACGAATACGTATACACACAGATATTGATTATATGTTGTTGAGATTATTGATGATAAGATGGATAATTGGTATTTTTGGATTGGTTTAGTGTAGTTGCGAAACCCTAGAGTAGTGGTCGCACTCACACACGCACACACATACATACTTGCATACAATCCTATTGATATGTGCTCATGGGATTCTTTATAGTTATGTATTCACATGGGTATGGGACTATGTGTTCACATACGGATTGAGGATGATACTTGGGATTGAGCTGAGTCAAGGAGATTTGATTTGAGGCCGTGAGATCGGTGATATAGCAGGGTTCGTATCTTAGATACGACATGACGTTGTAGCGGGTCCTTGACGTAGTGTTTCACACACGTCCATACATACGTAGGCGGTATCAGTATGGTACTAGACGTAGATCAGTACCCCGATCATGATATTTGATAAAGAGGATACCAGGTGAATAGTATGATGAATGTGATATTGAACCGTACCCAGATTGGGATGCCGTACGATGGATTTACGTACGAGCTATATTGATGATTGATCCGCACTCTTGACTTGGGACGCCTGATTATAGATATGGTATCGGATATGATATTATTGAGGCGGGATCACCGACTATACATATACAGGTACGTATATGTATCGACTCAGATGATAGGCGGTTTCCTTACCTGTAGTTCAGCCGTATAGTTTAGTGTAGTTGTTAGATTAGATTAGACTTCTTACCTATTTCAAAAACTAACGAATCGTGGGCATTTTTAAAGACAGCTCAAGGGAATCTACGGATATTTCAAAAACGACATATCTTTTCATAAAAACACCGTAGTCCCTATTTTCAAAACCCCATGATTCGTGTTATTTCAAAAGGCACCATTTGTAGGACTTATATTAGATTATTGCAGATTAGTTATCGCTGTGTCTAGTATTCAGCTCCCGCACATTATTGCTATTCGCTCTGCCTCGCATATTTATTTTGCTGCATATTCCATTATTGATATCATGCTGTTAGGACACCAGCACCATTACCGATGATGCGTATGTACCACGTACACCCACTTGCCGGCTCACACACCTCTTCATCGGTAATTGCCATGTCACGTACAATTTAGGGAATATAATTGCTTGACTTAGATTGTTAGCTGGTAGTTTTGACATGATATTAGTGTATTTTCCTTATATGCCATATTAGACATTGTAGTTATTACCTACCACTTCATGCATACTGTTATTCAGTTATTCATGTCTAGTTCATTATCGTTGACATATGCACTTGTGATGATTTCTTGAGATTTATGATATTTCTGGATTTCGGGGAAAGCCGCAAAATTTACAACTTATGATCTTTTAAAATATAAAATGTTCCGGTTTTCTAGTGATATAAAGTGTCGTCTACCATGAGTTTGCTGTGGTTTTGGAGATCCGTGTCGAGGAGTGGAGGAACCGTCACGGGTACATGGTGGGCCCGGTATGGTACCCCGGGGCAAGAGGAATGTGGTGTTGACGTTGAGCCTGGCTGGGGAGCACTACCTACCGGTGATATTACCCGACGCGTCGGATATCCGGAGGATACCGTCGTGGTCTTGAGATGGATGGTAGGGGCCGGTCTGGACTGACGGCGCCCTAGATATTGAGATTGAGACATTGATATTTCGAGACAGTGAGATTTATGTTTTGTGTCGATGCTAGACACTGTTGATGCTGATTTCATTTATAATACCTCAGTTTAAAAATACGAAGGAAATCTCACTAATTTATGAAAACAGTTTCTTCATTTACATGTATTCTGTTTCATGCATTCATACCTTATTCATATGATATATTGCTACCTGAGGCATTGACACGGGCACATGAGTTTACACTCGGGTTAGATATTACCCTAGACATTGTCATAGGCTGCCTGTTATACATATATTTGAGGATATATTATGATCATTGACCTAGGATTGCGTTATTTATGCAATTTCTGTGCGTAGATATTTTTCTATTCACGAGTTGGCAACTCACCCCCGTTGTGCCCCAGTTTCTTGCAGGTTTGCCGTACAGGTTTCCTTACGGCTTTGCGGCATAGTTTCATTCGGGTGATTTGCTAGTAGGTGGGTTTACTTGTATCATACCCCCATTATTTACCTTGTATGATATTATTCAGTTGTATCTAGTAAATTCCATCAACCAAACATGTATTTATTGAGTTAGAGACCAGTGTTGTTTATTCTTTCGACCTTAGAGTCGCCCGTTATATTTCTGGTGGTTTTGAGTTTCCTTTTGAGTTTTGATCCTCGCCCATGGCGTTGTATATTATTTTGCTTGTGTGGTTGTGACCGTCGTTTGACGAAGAGCTAGCTCCCGCTTGGGGATGCCTTTTATTGATTTCGTATACTATTCATGTTGTATCCCGTTTGGGAGCCAGTATTTACAAAGGAGACTCTGCCGAAATTTCCAGTAAATTTTTGATGTTTTTAGAAACCCGCATAATTCGGCTTATGCTATTAAAACTACATGATTTAAATTGGTTTTTCCTACTCTCTACTATTTTCTTGGTTTGGATTTCTGGGTTTTCGGTTTACTTAGATTACGTACGCCTCGAGACGTCGTAGTTTAAGTGCCGGTCATGTTCCGTATTTTCGGGTCGTGACAAAGTTGGTATCAGAGCGTTAGGTTTTACCTTCGGAGCGTAGGATGACCCTTGGTTGATGGAATAGGTGACTAAAGTAGAGTGACGTACCGTTGGTATGTTCCGCGGCATATTTACGACACGCCACTCCACTTAAGAAGCCTTAGGATGTACATTTCCTTGTTCAGTATTATATTCCTTCCTGGTCTAGCCTCATCGGTACCAGTTTGGTTTTGCTGCCACGATTACGGGCAGGGAGAGCTACGGCTAGAGTTGCGGCCAGCACGAGCTCGGCACGAACGAGGACTGACCAGGGCATGATTCCGGCGACACCCGATTATAGAAAGGTGTCTTTTGACTGTGTTTCCGCGCCGCGAGCGTTTGGCGGATCGCCTTTATGAGGTTACTCGGATGTGCTGATCGACACTAGAGGATTGAGCCACTGACAGAGGCCAGCCAGATTTTGATGACCGTTGGCGTTTTTCTTACTCCTGATGATTGAGGCACTGTTCAGCGTGCAGACGAGCGAGCCAGTTGTTGCTGCGAGCGACGAGATATCGCCCCATATGTTGGAACTATGGCGGGGCGAGTTGTACGAATAGATGATAGAAGGTCGCTAGTCACCCGATGATGAATGACTAGGACAGGTGGTTCGTTCGCTTACCCCGATGCGAGGTCATCAGATAGATTGATTCCAGCTAGAGACGACTTCACGCGGAGGCGTTGGGAGTCGACAGAGACGATCGAATGTCAGAAACCTATTTATCCAAGTTTAAAGTAGTCGGAAGGACATGCAGGCAATTCTATGGTCTCTCTAGAAGAATGAAACCCTAACTCGACTTAATGACCGTGTGAAAGCCTTTGAACCTTCGGGTTTGCGGCAGTTCTACGGCCCCATTAGTGAGGCTTGGGTTTGCCCTTCTACGGCTGGACCACCGATGCTGTGGTATGTACTCGATACTATTAAACTGTGCCCAAGATGTTGAGCTCTTAGGGGATTATGAGGTTTTGACGACTCGATCGGATGGCTCGACTTAATTCGGATGCTAGGTGGTGAGATGCATTCTTGGGAGACTCCAGATACGAGGATAGCCGTTGGAGCTCAGTCCATGCAGCCATGACGAGACGAGTCCGAAGCGGTCGACATTAGAGAAAAGTGGAGTAAAAGGTTCACACCAGATCTAGATGAGATGATGTTCCACTCCGCCGACATCAGAGAGGCGATGCGCATGCCGAGGCATGGTACTTGGACTTACCTTCCAGAAGGAGTCGCGATGAGTATGCAGTCGTTCCAGAGCAAGATGCAGATATAGGAAAGGACAATGACTTCCGGACAGTTGGCAGAGACGAGGCATGGAAGAGACCGTGAGTAGGATTCCTTCAAGGACACTGCTGCAATGATACTTGCACCCAGGATCAGATGTGTTACGTACATTCAAAGAGCCAGAGGCCGACGCCAGTGATATGCTGTCTTACGAGAGGTCGCGATGATTGACCAAGAGATGACCAGAGGAGTGCGAGAACGGAATCGTCCCCGTTAGCACACCTGACAGGGCCGATGAGTCGATGGACCGAAAGATTGGTAATTCACAGTGAAGACCTTGACCCAGGAGTGGTCATGGTTACGCACGCCAGCAGGACAGAGTTCATGATCATCGACGAGACGTCCCACTAGTGACCGCGACAGTTGCCGAGATTCTTAGAGGATGCGCTTGAGCAGTACTATTCCGCCATTATTGATTACGATGTTTTGGGTGATTTATTCGTATGATTTGATTTTAATGATTGAGGATTTACGATCTTTGCACAGTGTTGCACTTGATATCGTTTTCGTTCTTTAGTTTCACATGTTTGTGATTTTACGGTTTTAAACAGTGGAGTTGGTTTTGTGTGTATGCATGCACACGATTTCGTTCCTGCACTCGGTATAGTTTATATATGCTTGCAGTACAGTGATACGCCTTTTGTGCACTTAGATGCACTGGACTTCGATTTTGATTGTGATACTCGATATTTGTTTTGTGCACCTTGTGCACCTGATTTGGATTTTCGCGCATGTTGGGCGCATGTTTTGAAGGGTGATTTTGGTGCACACCAGAGGCACTAAATCGAGATATTTTTTTTTTCGTGCATGTCAGATGCACCTGATTTTGCTGTCAGGCACACATGTTGCCTACGACAGATGTTTCGTGCACACCTGATGCACTTAGATGTTGTTTCTGTGCGCATGTATGGCACATTCATGGATTTTGATTTCCGTGCGCACCAGACGCACGTAGTATTCATGTGCATATTTTGGGATTGATTTCTTATAGAGCAGTACGTTTTTATGATATTGCTATATGTTTTCGTACTGAGCAGGACTAGTCAGAGGACAGTACCTGAATATATTTTGCATGCATTGATAGTTATTGAAGGGATTTCCAAAAAGCGAGCTATAGCCTCAGTATTTACCTACGTGTCTGATATGACACGAAATGTTTAAAACAAGGAGACCCTTCTAAATTGTTTCCAAAACGGCGGAACGTACATTTCAAACAAAGGTATATATGTATATAGCTATTTTCTTATGATAGACGTCCGCCACTGTGCAGTGTTATACGCGTTGCACAGCGACTTAAGAGATTTGGCATGCATTTCCTTCAGATGCTTACAGATATAGATTCGATGTTTACATGTATAGTTTCGAGTTATATCATATTGGTTTGGTTTGGATTTGGCATTGATGTCTTCTCCATGACTCCGATGATTGCGGGATGCTTGACGGAGTTTTGATTTGAGTTATATACTCATTTTTTTTTCTTTTCAAGCGCATGCACTGCGCTACGATTTGTTTTATGTATTTACAGTTTCGGAGCCCCGACGACTTGATGGTTTTTCTTAGATGTTTTGGTATTTGGGGAAGTTTGAATTTAAATTCGGGGACCGAATTTCTTTAAGGGGGGAAGATTGTAGCGTTTTGAAAATCGTTTCGGTGAAATTTCGAAAAATCGGTAAAATAAAGGGGTTTTCTGTAAAAAGTCAAAATACAAATATCTTATTATAAAAATTAAATATACATATTCTAGCTATTTAATTGCTATTATTTGGTGTTTACTGAGCCGCTGGTGAAATTTCAAATTTTCTGAAAAAAATATTATTTTATTATTATTTTAAGCCGTCACTAATACATTTAATTAGGGAAAATTACAAATTGGAATGAGTTGAAACAAATTTTGTGCATCATAACACATTAATTAAAATTTTATCATGTGGTTTTTGGAACGAAATTATTTGCCAAAACGGTTTAGAATTTTTTTGAAGAAAAAAGGCTTTTTTTAGTGTAAATGGATGTTTGGGGTATTGTATTTATCATTTTTCATCACCCCACACCCGTACCCACACCCACACACCCCCATTCACTTATCCCCATGGCTGAATTCAGCATCCCCTCTTTGGTCCCCACTTGAATTTCATTGAAATGAAAGGAAAAGAAAAGATTAGTGAGAGAAGAAGTTGGTGTTGACTTGGGGGGGTATTTTACCTTGACTTGGACTTTCTTTTGCACACCCACACCCTCCACACCCCTCCCCCACCTGCTGGCCGAGCCCCATCCTCCCTCAAACTGCAGCCCCTCCTCCTTCTTCCCCTCTCTTTTCCTCATCAAAAAAGTCTTCAAAATCCATCAATTTCCATCCAAATTTAAACCAAAACTCAAATCTAACTCCTACCCATTTTTCAATAGCTATTCTTGCATGGATCTATGAGCTTGGAGGCCATTTTGGGAGGCTAGATTTCAAGCTTGGTCTCTTGCTTTTTGGTGAGGTATAAATCCCAAGCCAAATCTAATTATTGTATAGTTTCTTTGATTAAACTCAATTAAGTTTGAATGCAACTCTAATTGGGATTTAGTTTGTAATGGAAAGAGTTTGAGATCAAGTTAGGTTGTGATCATGTGTTCATGGTTGTGTGATGGTTGTTTTTTTTAGCATCTTAAGTTATGCAACTTAAAGTTGTTACTTATTGCCAATTGTAACATGTAATTGTCCAAATGAAAATATTTTGGAAACTAGGTTTTAGGATAGATGTAATTAGATGAAATAAAAATCTACTTAATATTTTTGTGACCTAATTAAGTTATTTGGTGAATATTGTGGCCACTAAAATTATAGAACAAGATTAGTAGTTAGTTGTTAATGGTTAGTTTAAGGAAATTGTATTAATTATGCTAATTTGCTAACTAGGCTTTTGAAATTGGTTATATAATTGGGATTAAAAGTGTGGTTAGGTTTTTCCTGGCTTCATTAACTTTATTAAGTGTCGTTTAATGCCTTGGATCATGCAATTCTAAGCTAGATTGTAGTTTGTGTATTTTGCTTTGAAATTGTTAAAAAGGGTATTTTTGGTAAACTAGAATATTAGGATTTTTGGAAATTAATAAGATTAAATTCCGGAAATTGTTTATACGACTTATTTAAGATATTTAATAAATATATTGGCCGCTACATTCATTTAAATATCGTGTTTTGTACAAAAACGGCGAATTGTGCTTGCTAGATTTTCGGAAAAATGACTTTTTAAGTGAAATTGGCGTTTTTGTGAGTTTTAACCTAGTTTATATTAAAATTTGTGTTCGTGAATGTGCAAATGAGCGTGATTAGATTTTCTCGATGGTTTGACGTTCGTACATCGACATCGAGGGTTGGTTTGACTATTCCTGCATGCGTGGGCGATAGGTTTGGACCTATGCGTGATACGCGTGCCGATTTGGTTTTCTTATGACGTTTCGATTTCGAATTGGGTTTTTATGCGATACGGTGCATTATGATATGTAGGTACCCCAGGTGGACTTCGAGACGACAAGAAAGTGCGTGGCGACGTCGGCACCGGCGAGCGAGGTTCAGGTGAGTAGATTTATATCTACGGGGAGAAGTCGGGTGGATGGCGTATAGCACCCCCGCAGTTCGTGGTGATGTATACGAATACGTATACACACAGATATTGATTATATGTTGTTGAGATTATTGATGATAAGATGGATAATTGGTATTTTTGGATTGGTTTAGTGTAGTTGCGAAACCCTAGAGTAGTGGTCGCACTCACACACGCACACACATACATACTTGCATACATTCCTATTGATATGTGCTCATGGGATTCTTTATAGTTATGTGTTCACATGGGTATGGGACTATGTGTTCACATACGGATTGAGGATGATACTTGGGATTGAGCTGAGTCAAGGAGATTTGATTTGAGGCCGTGAGATCGGTGATATAGCAGGGTTCGTATCTTAGATACGACATGACGTTGTAGCGGGTCCTTGACGTAGTGTTTCACACACGTCCATGCATACGTAGGCGGTATCAGTATGGTACTAGACGTAGATCAGTACCCCGATCATGATATTTGATAAAGAGGATACCAGGTGAATAGTATGATGAATGTGATATTGAACCGTACCCAGATTGGGATGCCGTACGACGGATTTACGTACGAGCTATATTGATGATTGATCCGCACTCTTGACTTGGGACGCCTGATTATAGATATGGTATCGGATATGATATTATTGAGGCGGGATCACCGACTATACATATACAGGTACGTATATGTATCGACTCAGATGATAGGCGGTTTCCTTACCTGTAGTTCAGCCGTATAGTTTAGTGTAGTTGTTAGATTAGATTAGACTTCTTACCTATTTCAAAAACTAACGAATCGTGGGCATTTTTAAAGACAGCTCAAGGGAATCTACGGATATTTCAAAAACGACGTATCTTTTCATAAAAACACCGTAGCCCCTATTTTCAAAACCCCATGATTCGTGTTATTTCAAAAGGCACCATTTGTAGGACTTATATTAGATTATTGCAGATTAGTTATCATTGTGTCTAGTATTCAGCTCCCGCACATTATTGCTATTCGCTCTGCCTCGCATATTTATTTTGCTGCATATTCCATTATTGATATCATGCTGTTAGGACACCAGCACCATTACCGATGATGCGTATGTACCACGTACACCCACTTGCCGGCTCACACACCTCTTCATCGGTAATTGCCATGTCACGTACAATTTAGAGAATATAATTGCTTGACTTAGATTGTTAGCTGGTAGTTTTGACATGATATTAGTGTATTTTCCTTATATGCCATATTAGACATTGTAGTTATTACCTACCACTTCATGCATACTGTTATTCAGTTATTCATGTCTAGTTCATTATCGTTGACATATGCACTTGTGATGATTTCTTGAGATTTATGATATTTCTGGATTTCGGGGAAAGCCGCAAAATTTACAACTTATGATCTTTTAAAATATAAAATGTTCCGGTTTTCTAGTGATGTAAAGTGTCGTCCACCATGAGTTTGCTGTGGTTTTGGAGATCCGTGTCGAGGAGTGGAGGAACCGTCACGGGTACATGGTGGGCCCGGTATGGTACCCCGGGGCAAGAGGAATGTGGTGTTGACGTTGAGCCTGGCTGGGGAGCACTACCTACCGGTGATATTACCCGACGCGTCGGATATCCGGAGGATACCGTCGTGGTCTTGAGATGGATGGTAGGGGCCGGTCTGGACTGACGGCGCCCTAGATATTGAGATTGAGACATTGATATTTCGAGACAGTGAGATTTATGTTTTGTGTCGATGCTAGACACTGTTGATGCTGATTTCATTTATAATACCTCAGTTTAAAAATACGAAGGAAATCTCACTAATTTATGAAAACAGTTTCTTCATTTACATGTATTCTGTTTCATGCATTCATACCTCATTCATATGATATATTGCTACCTGAGGCATTGACACGGGCACATGAGTTTACACTCGGGTTAGATATTACCCTAGACATTGTCATAGGCTGCTTGTTATACATATATTTGAGGATATATTATGATCATTGACCTAGGATTGCGTTATTTATGCGATTTCTGTGCGTAGATATTTTTCTATTCACGAGTTGGCAACTCACCCCCGTTGTGCCCCAGTTTCTTGCAGGTTTGCCGTACAGGTTTCCTTACGGCTTTGCGGCATAGTTTCATTCGGGTGATTTGCTAGTAGGTGGGTTTACTTGTATCATACCCCCATTATTTACCTTGTATGATATTATTCAGTTGTATCTAGTAAATTCCATCAACCAAACATGTATTTATTGAGTTAGAGACCAGTGTTGTTTATTCTTTCGACCTTAGAGTCGCCCGTTATATTTCTGGTGGTTTTGAGTTTCCTTTAGAGTTTTGATCCTCGCCCTTGGCGTTGTATATTATTTTGCTTGTGTGGTTGTGACCGTCGTTTGACGAAGAGCTAGCTCCCGCTTGGGGATGCCTTTTATTGATTTCGTATACTATTCATGTTGTATCCCGTTTGGGAGCCAGTATTTACAAAGGAGACTCTGCCGAAATTTCCAGTAAATTTTTGATGTTTTTAGAAACCCGCATAATTCGGCTTATGCTATTAAAACTATATGATTTAAATTGGTTTTTCCTACTCTCTACTATTTTCTTGGTTTGGATTTCTGGGTTTTCGGTTTACTTAGATTACGTACGCCTCGAGACGTCGTAGTTTAAGTGCCGGTCATGTTCCGTATTTTCGGGTCGTGACAAAGTTGGTATCAGAGCGTTAGGTTTTACCTTCGGAGCGTAGGATGACCCTTGGTTGATGGAATAGGTGACTAAAGTAGAGTGACGTACCGTTGGTATGTTCCGCGGCATATTTACGACACGCCACTCCACTTAAGAAGCCTTAGGATGTACATTTCCTTGTTCAGTATTATATTCCTTCCTGATCTAGCCTCATCGGTACCAGTTTGGTTTTGCTGCCACGATTACGGGCAGGGAGAGCTACGGCTAGAGTTGCGGCCAGCACGAGCTCGGCACGAACGAGGACTGACCAGGGCATGATTCCGGCGACACCCGATTATAGAAAGGTGTCTTTTGACTGTGTTTCCGCGCCGCGAGCGTTTGGCGGATCGCCTTTATGAGGTTACTCGGATGTGCTGATCGACACTAGAGGATTGAGCCACTGACAGAGGCCAGCCAGATTTTGATGACCGTTGGCGTTTTTCTTACTCCTGATGATTGAGGCACTGTTCAGCGTGCAGACGAGCGAGCCAGTTGTTGCTGCGAGCGACGAGATATCGCCCCATATGTTGGAACTATGGCGGGGCGAGTTGTACGAATAGATGATAGAAGGTCGCTAGTCACCCGATGATGAATGACTAGGACAGGTGGTTCGTTCGCTTACCCCGATGTGAGGTCATCAGATAGATTGATTCCAGCTAGAGACGACTTCACGCGGAGGCGTTGGGAGTCGACAGAGACGATCGAATATCAGAAACCTATTTATCCAAGTTTAAAGTAGTCGGAAGGACATGCAGGCAATTCTATGGTCTCTCTAGAAGAATGAAACCCTAACTCGACTTAATGACCGTGTGAAAGCCTTTGAACCTTCGGGTTTGCGGCAGTTCTACGGCCCCATTAGTGAGGCTTGGGTTTGCCCTTCTACGGCTGGACCACCGATGCTGTGGTATGTACTCGATACTATTAAACTGTGCCCAAGATGTTGAGCTCTTAGGGGATTATGAGGTTTTGACGACTCGATCGGATGGCTCGACTTAATTCGGATGCTAGGTGGTGAGATGCATTCTTGGGAGACTCCAGATACGAGGATAGCCGTTGGAGCTCAGTCCATGCAGCCATGACGAGACGAGTCCGAAGCGGTCGACATTAGAGAAAAGTGGAGTAAAAGGTTCGCACCAGATCTAGATGAGATGATGTTCCACTCCGCCGACATCAGAGAGGCGATGCGCATGCCGAGGCATGGTGCTTGGAATTACCTTCCAGAAGGAGTCGCGATGAGTATGCAGTCGTTCCAGAGCAAGATGCAGATATAGGAAAGGACAACGACTTCCGGACAGTTGGCAGAGACGAGGCATGGAAGAGACCGTGAGTAGGATTCCTTCAAGGACACTGCTGCAATGATACTTGCACCCAGGATCAGATGTGTCACGTACATTCAGAGAGCCAGAGGCCGACGCCAGTGATATGCTGTCTTACGAGAGGTCGCGATGATTGACCAAGAGATGACCAGAGGAGTGCCAGAACGGAATCGTCCCCGTTAGCACACCTGACAGGGCCGATGAGCCGATGGACCGAAAGATTGGTAATTCACAGTGAAGACCTTGACCCAGGAGTGGTCATGGTTACGCACGCCAGCAGGACAGAGTTCATGATCATCGACGAGACGTCCCACTAGTGACCGCGACAGTTGCCGAGATTCTTAGAGGATGCGCTTGAGCAGTACTATTCCGCCATTATTGATTACGATGTTTTGGGTGATTTATTCGTATGATTTGATTTTAATGATTGAGGATTTACGATCTTTGCACAGTGTTGCACTTGATATCGTTTTCGTTCTTTAGTTTCACATGTTTGTGATTTTACGGTTTTAAACAGTGGAGTTGGTTTTGTGCGTATGCATGCACACGATTTCGTTCCTGCACTCGGTATAGTTTATATATGCTTGCAGTACAGTGATACGCCTTTTGTGCACTTAGATGCACTGGACTTCGATTTTGATTGTGATACTCGATATTTGTTTTGTGCACCTTATGCACCTGATTTGGATTTTCGCGCATGTTGGGCGCATGTTTTGAAGGGTGATTTTGGTGCACACCAGAGGCACTAAATCGAGATATTTTTTTTTCGTGCATGTCAGATGCACCTGATTTTGCTGTCAGGCACACATGTTGCCTACGACAGATGTTTCATGCACACCTGATGCACTTAGATGTTGTTTCTGTGCGCATGTATGGCACATTCATGGATTTTGATTTCCGTGCGCACCAGACGCACGTAGTATTCATGTGCATATTTTGGGATTGATTTCTTATAGAGCAGTACGTTTTTATGATATTGCTATATGTTTTCGTACTGAGCAGGACTAGTCAGAGGACAGTACCTGAATATATTTTGCATGCATTGATAGTTATTGAAGGGATTTCCAAAAAGCGAGCTATAGCCTCAGTATTTACCTACGTGTCTGATATGACACGAAATGTTTAAAACAAGGAGACCCTTCTAAATTGTTTCCAAAACGGCGGAACGTACATTTCAAACAAAGGTATATATGTATATAGCTATTTTCTTATGATAGACGTCCGCCACTGTGCAGTGTTATACGCGTTGCACAGCGACTTAAGAGATTTGGCATGCATTTCCTTCAGATGCTTACAGATATAGATTCGATGTTTACATGTATAGTTTCGAGTTATATCATATTGGTTTGGTTTGGATTTGGCATTGATGTCTTCTCCATGACTCCGATGATTGCGGGATGCTTGACGGAGTTTTGATTTGAGTTATATACTCATTTTTTTTTCTTTTCAAGCGCATGCACTGCGCTACGATTTGTTTTATGTATTTACAGTTTCGGAGCCCCGACGACTTGATGGTTTTTCTTAGATGTTTTGGTATTTGGGGAAGTTTGAATTTAAATTCGGGGACCGAATTTCTTTAAGGGGGGAAGATTGTAGCGTTTTGAAAATCGTTTCGGTGAAATTTCGAAAAATCGGTAAAATAAAGAGGTTTTCTGTAAAAAGTCAAAATACAAATATCTTATTATAAAAATTAAATATACATATTCTAGCTATGTAATTGCTATTATTTGGTGTTTACTGAGCCGCTGGTGAAATTTCAAATTTTCTGAAAAAAATATTATTTTATTATTATTTTAAGCCGTCACTAATACATTTAATTAGGGAAAATTACAAATTGGAATGAGTTGAAACAAATTTTGTGCATCATAACACATTAATTAAAATTTTATCATGTGGTTTTTGGAACGAAATTATTTGCCAAAACGGTTTAGAATTTTTTTGAAGAAAAAAGGCTTTTTTTAGTGTAAATGGATGTTTGGGGTATTGTATTTATCATTTTTCATCACCCCACACCCGTACCTACACCCACACCCCCATTCACTTATCCCCATGGCTGAATTCAGCATCCCCTCTTTGGTCCCCACTTGAATTTCATTGAAATGAAAGGAAAAGAAAAGATTAGTGAGAGAAGAAGTTGGTGTTGACTTGGGGGGGTATTTTACCTTGACTTGGACTTTCTTTTGCACACCCACACCCTCCACACCCCTCCCCCACCTGCTGGCCGAGCCCCATCCTCCCTCAAACTGCAGCCCCTCCTCCTTCTTCCCCTCTCTTTTCCTCATCAAAAAAGTCTTCAAAATCCATCAATTTCCATCCAAATTTAAACCAAAACTCAAATCTAACTCCTACCCATTTTTCAATAGCTATTCTTGCATGGATCTAGGAGCTTGGAGGCCATTTTGGGAGGCTAGATTTCAAGCTTGGTCTCTTGCTTTTTGGTGAGGTATAAATCCCAAGCCAAATCTAATTATTGTATAGTTTCTTTGATTAAAGTCAATTAAGTTTGAATGCAACTCTAATTGGGATTTAGTTTGTAATGGAAAGAGTTTGAGATCAAGTTAGGTTGTGATCATGTGTTCATGGTTGTGTGATGGTTGTTTTTTTTAGCATCTTAAGTTATGCAACTTAAAGTTGTTACTTATTGCCAATTGTAACATGTAATTGTCCAAATGAAAATATTTTGGAAACTAGGTTTTAGGATAGATGTAATTAGATGAAATAAAAATCTACTTAATATTTTTGTGACCTAATTAAGTTATTTGGTGAATATTGTGGCCACTAAAATTGTAGAACAAGATTAGTAGTTAGTTGTTAATGGTTAGTTTAAGGAAATTGTGTTAATTATGCTAATTTGCTAACTAGGCTTTAGAAATTGGTTATATAATTGGGATTAAAAGTGTGATTAGGTTTTTCTTGGCTTCATTAACTTTATTAAGTGTGGTTTAATTCCTTGGATCATGCAATTCTAAGCTAGATTGTAGTTTGTGTATTTTGCTTTGAAATTGTTAAAAAGGGTATTTTTGGTAAACTAGAATATTAGGATTTTTGGAAATTAATAAGATTAAATTCCGGAAATTGTTTATACGACTTATTTAAGATATTTAATAAATATATTGGCCGCTACATTCATTTAAATATCGTGTTTTGTACAAAAACGGCGAATTGTGCTTGCTAGATTTTCGGAAAAATGACTTTTTAAGTGAAATTGGCGTTTTTGTGAGTTTTAACCTAGTTTATATTAAAATTTGTGTTCGTGAATGTGCAAATGAGCGTGATTAGATTTTCTCGATGGTTTGACGTTCGTACATCGACATCGAGGGTTGGTTTGACTATTCCTGCATGCGTGGGCGATAGGTTTGGACCTATGCGTGATACGCGTGCCGATTTGGTTTTCTTATGACGTTTCGATTTCGAATTGGGTTTTTATGCGATACGGTGCATTATGATATGTAGGTACCCCAGGTGGACTTCGAGACGACAAGCAAGCACGTGGCGACGTCGGCACCGGCGAGCGAGGTTCAGGTGAGTAGATTTATATCTACGGGGAGAAGTCGGGTGGATGGCGTATAGCACCCTCGCAGTTCGTGGTGATGTATACGAATACGTATACACGCAGATATTGATTATATGTTGTTGAGATTATTGATGATAAGATGGATAATTGGTATTTTTGGATTGGTTTAGTGTAGTTGCGAAACCCTCGAGTAGTGGTCGCACTCACACACGCACACACATACATACTTGCATACATTCCTATTGATATGTGCTCATGGGATTCTTTATAGTTATGTGTTCACATGGGTATGGGACTATGTGTTCACATACGGATTGAGGATGATACTTGGGATTGAGCTGAGTCAAGGAGATTTGATTTGAGGCCGTGAGATCGGTGATATAGCAGGGTTCGTATCTTAGATACGACATGACGTTGTAGCGGGTCCTTGACGTAGTGTTTCACACACGTCCATGCATACGTAGGCGGTATCAGTATGGTACTAGACGTAGATCAGTACCCCGATCATGATATTTGATAAAGAGGATACCAGGTGAATAGTATGATGAATGTGATATTGAACCGTACCCAGATTGGGATGCCGTACGACGGATTTACGTACGAGCTATATTGATGATTGATCCGCACTCTTGACTTGGGACGCCTGATTATAGATATGGTATCGGATATGATATTATTGAGGCGGGATCACCGACTATACATATACAGGTACGTATATGTATCGACTCAGATGATAGGCGGTTTCCTTACCTGTAGTTCAGCCGTATAGTTTAGTGTAGTTGTTAGATTAGATTAGACTTCTTACCTATTTCAAAAACTAACGAATCGTGGGCATTTTTAAAGACAGCTCAAGGGAATCTACGGATATTTCAAAAACGACGTATCTTTTCATAAAAACACCGTAGCCCCTATTTTCAAAACCCCATGATTCGTGTTATTTCAAAAGGCACCATTTGTAGGACTTATATTAGATTATTGCAGATTAGTTATCGTTGTGTCTAGTATTCAGCTCCCGCACATTATTGCTATTCGCTCTGCCTCGCATATTTATTTTGCTGCATATTCCATTTTTGATATCATGCTGTTAGGACACCAGCACCATTACCGATGATGCGTATGTACCACGTACACCCACTTGCCGGCTCACACACCTCTTCATCGGTAATTGCCATGTCACGTACAATTTAGAGAATATAATTGCTTGACTTAGATTGTTAGCTGGTAGTTTTGACATGATATTAGTGTATTTTCCTTATATGCCATATTAGACATTGTAGTTATTACCTACCACTTCATGCATACTGTTATTCAGTTATTCATGTCTAGTTCATTATCGTTGACATATGCACTTGTGATGATTTCTTGAGATTTATGATATTTCTGGATTTCGGGGAAAGCCGCAAAATTTACAACTTATGATCTTTTAAAATATAAAATGTTCCGGTTTTCTAGTGATGTAAAGTGTCGTCCACCATGAGTTTGCTGTGGTTTTGGAGATCCGTGTCGAGGAGTGGAGGAACCGTCACGGGTACATGGTGGGCCCGGTATGGTACCCCGGGGCAAGAGGAATGTGGTGTTGACGTTGAGCCTGGCTGGGGAGCACTACCTACCGGTGATATTACCCGACGCGTCGGATATCCGGAGGATACCGTCGTGGTCTTGAGATGGATGGTAGGGGCCGGTCTGGACTGACGGCGCCCTAGATATTGAGATTGAGACATTGATATTTCGAGACAGTGAGATTTATGTTTTGTGTCGATGCTAGACACTGTTGATGCTGATTTCATTTATAATACCTCAGTTTAAAAATACGAAGGAAATCTCACTAATTTATGAAAACAGTTTCTTCATTTACATGTATTCTGTTTCATGCATTCATACCTCATTCATATGATATATTGCTACCTGAGGCATTGACACGGGCACATGAGTTTACACTCGGGTTAGATATTACCCTAGACATTGTCATAGGCTGCCTGTTATACATATATTTGAGGATATATTATGATCATTGACCTAGGATTGCGTTATTTATGCGATTTCTGTGCGTAGATATTTTTCTATTCACGAGTTGGCAACTCACCCCCGTTGTGCCCCAGTTTCTTGCAGGTTTGCCGTACAGGTTTCCTTACGGCTTTGCGGCATAGTTTCATTCGGGTGATTTGTTAGTAGGTAGGTTTACTTGTATCATACCCCCATTATTTACCTTGTATGATATTATTCAGTTGTATCTAGTAAATTCCATCAACCAAACATGTATTTATTGAGTTAGAGACCAGTGTTGTTTATTCTTTCGACCTTAGAGTCGCCCGTTATATTTCTGGTGGTTTTGAGTTTCCTTTTGAGTTTTGATCCTCGCCCTTGGCGTTGTATATTATTTTGCTTGTGTGGTTGTGACCGTCGTTTGACGAAGAGCTAGCTCCCGCTTGGGGATGCCTTTTATTGATTTCGTATACTATTCATGTTGTATCCCGTTTGGGAGTCAGTATTTACAAAGGAGACTCTGCCGAAATTTCCAGTAAATTTTTGATGTTTTTAGAAACCCGCATAATTCGGCTTATGCTATTAAAACTACATGATTTAAATTGGTTTTTCCTACTCTCTACTATTTTCTTGGTTTGGATTTCTGGGTTTTCGGTTTACTTAGATTACGTACGCCTCGAGACGTCGTAGTTTAAGTGCCGGTCATGTTCCGTATTTTCGGGTCGTGACGGTTTAGGACCTTGGAGAAGGAGCAGGAGGCACAAAGAACCCTAGTTTTTGGGGGAATGAAAAGTTGTTTTTATTTTTATTCATCATGTTGCCTTTTATAGGCTTACATATTTACATATAGCCCCTTGGGGCTTTACAAAATGGCATTTTTCCCATCCCATGGCTCATGTGCCATTTCATTTTTGCACATAAGCCATGGGCTTACAAAATATTGGCTTTATGCCCATTTTGCATACATTCATGTATAAAAAATTACATAAAAATTATTTATTACATGATTTTTTTTTTTGGCATGGCGGAAGGCCGGACGCTTCGTGTTCGGGCTTGACCTGGGCATTAGCCCACTTGTTTTGGGCTTGGGCCCACCTGGCTTGGGGTTGACCTTGACTTTGACTTGGTCAACCGGGGTGCAAATTTTGACTTCAACAAAGTGCCCCCCATCAATAAATGCACACCACATATATGAGTCGTGTGCATGAAATTGATGGATCTTCTTTCACGTGGAGACGACTTGCCTTGGTTCCCACTTTTTGGGATGCACTGCCCTTTTTACGACGTGGACGGTCTACGCTTGATGCGTCTCCGAGACGGAGTGTCCATGGTAGACATTCCCTGGCCCGGAGCGATCTGGTTCCTGCTTTGTAGGAAGCCTGCACTACCCTTTTTACGACATGGACGGTCGACGCTTGACGCGTCTCCGAGATGGAGTGTCCGTGGTAGACATTTCCCTGACCCGGAGTGATTTGGTTCCCGATTTGTGGGGAGCCTGCACTGCCCTTTTTTACGACGTGGACGGTCGACGCTCTGATCCGGAGCGATTTGGTAGACGTGCCCCCGACACGGAGTGTCGCTGGTCGACGTTTCCCGGAGGCGGAGTGCCGCTGGTTGACGTGTCCCCGGCACGGAGTGTCTCTGATCGACTTTTCCCCGGCACGGAGTGTCGCTGATCGACTTTTCCCCGGCGCGGAGTGTCGCTGGTTGACTTTTCCCCGTCACGGAGTGTCGCTGATGGACATTTCCCCGGCGCGGAGTGTCAGGTTGACTTTTCCCCGGCACGGAGTGTCGCTGATGGACTTTTCCCCGGTGCGGAGTGTCGGGTTGACTTTTCCCCGGCACGGAGTGTCGCAGATGGACTTTTCCCCGGTGCGGAGTGTCCGGTTGACTTTTCCCCGGCACGGAGTGTCGCTGATGGACTTTTCCCCGGTGCGGAGTGTCGGGTTGACTTTTCCCCGGCACGGAGTGTCGCTGATGGACTTTTCCCCGGCGCGGAGTGTCGCGGGTTGACTTTTCCCCGGCACAGAGTGTCGCTGATGGACTTTTCCCCGGTGCGGAGTGTCGCGGGTTGACTTTTCCCCGGCATGGAGTGTCGCTAATGGACTTTTCCCCGGTGCGGAGTGTCGGGTTGACTTTTCCCCGGCACGGAGTGTCGCTGATGGACATTTCCCCGGTGCGGAGTGTCGGGTTGACTTTTCCCCGGCACGGAGTGTCGCTGATGGACTTTTCCCCGGTACGGAGTGTCGGGTTGACTTTTCCCCGGCACGGAGTGTCGCTGATGGACTTTTCCCCGGCGCAGAGTGTCGCGGGTTGACTTTTCCCCGGCACGGAGTGTCGCTGATGGACTTTTCCCCGGTGCGGAGTGTCGCGGGTTGACTTTTCCCCGGCACGGAGTGTCGCTGATGGACTTTTCCCCGGTGCGGAGTGTCGGGTTGACTTTTCCCCGGCACGGAGTGTCGCTGATCGACTTTTCCCCGGCGCGGAGTGTCGGTGGTTGACTTTTCCCCGGCACGGAGTGTCGCTGATCGACTTTTCCCCGGCGCGGAGTGTCGGGTTGACTTTTCCCCGTCACGGAGTGTCGCTGATGGACTTTTCCCCGGGGCGGAGTGTCGCTGATCGACTTTTCCCCAGCACGGAGTGTCGCTGATCGACTTTTCCCCGGCGCGGAGTGTCGGGTTGACTTTTCCCCGGCACGGAGTGTCGCTGATGGACTTTTCCCCGGCGCGGAGTGTCGGGTTGACTTTTCCCTGGCACGGAGTGTCGCTGATGGACTTTTCCCAGGCGCGGAGTGTCGGGTTGACTTTTCCCCGGCACGGAGTGTCGCTGATGGACTTTTCCCCGGGGCGGAGTGTCGGGTTGACTTTTCCCCGGCACGGAGTGTCGCTGATGGACTTTTCCCCGGTGCGGAGTGTCGCGGGTTGACTTTTCCCCGGCACGGAGTGTCGCTGATGGACTTTTCCCCGGTGCGGAGTGTCGGGTTGATTTGAGTCCAAGGCGGAGCATAATTCCGGCAGGGAAGGTTGATATCCCGAGGCGAAGCATGATTTTGGCACGGTGTAAATTCTGGGACGGAGCATGATTCCGCCATAGAGGTTGTTGGTTTGATTTGATTTGGGTTGACATCAGCATCGCTACACTGGAATATAGTACCAGGAGCGAATCATCATCTGTCTTGAGAGGATGTGGGAATTATTATTATTTTTTGTTTGGCATCTGCATTGCTGCACTGGAATAATGCCAGGAGCAACTCATCATTTTCCCCGAGAGGATTTGGGAATTGGTTTTTGTTTGGCATCAGCATCGCTGCACTGGATTATGGTACCAGGAGCGAATTATCATTTGCGTTTGCTTATTAGGAAACGATGGCTTAGGAGACAGGTTTTAGGTCCCTATCACCTAAGACTTTTCAATTTTGTGAGCCGTAAGGGTCTCACAAAGCATTTTCTCCCTACGGGTCGTAAGGATCCCGTAAGTGTATTTTCTCCTTAGGAGTCGTGGGGACTCCTAAGTGTGTTGCTCCTTTGTGAGTCGTAAGGATCTCACGTGGGAATTTTCTCCTCACAAAGTCGAGAGGACTTGCGAGTGCATTTCATTTCTTTTTTTTTTTTACGAGTTTGCGCCCTTTCGAGTTTTCACAAACTCGCCGGCAGTCCTGCTGGTTTTACTCACGGAGCTCTTTCGGGTTTTCATCCGTGCCCGTTTTGCTTGTGGACGTACCGTTCTTCTCTTTTTTTTTCTTTTTCTTTTTTTTTCTTCTTTTTTTTTTGGAGAGATCGGGATTGTTTTACGCCCGTGGATTGTATACGGTTTTGCAGGATGTATGATCCAGACCGTAGGGCCAGAAAAATTTCAGGACTTTGTTGGCGTCTGCACCGCTGCACTGGAATGTGGTACCAGGAGCGACTCATCATTCGCCGTTGGGGTATGGGATTTAGAATTTGGTTGGCGTCTGCATCGCTGCACTGGAATATGGTACCTGGAGCAACTCATCATTCACCGCTTTGGAATTTGGTTGGCGTCTGCATCGCTGCACTGGAATATGGTACCAGGAGCGACTCATCATTCGCCACTTGGGGATTGGGGAGCGATGGCTTAGGAGACAGGTTTAGATTCCTATCCCCTAAGACTTTTCAATTTTATGGGCCGTGAGGGTCCCATAAAGCATTTTCTCCCCACGAGTCGTAAGGATCCCGCAGGTGTATTTTCTCCTCAGGAGTCATGAGGACTCCCAAGTGTGTTTTTCCTTCGTGAGTCGTAAGGATCCCACGAAGGTTTGTTCTCCTCATGTATCGTGAGGACATATGAGTGGATTTCTCTCGTTCCCAGTTTAATGACTTAGAGGTCGACTGTTTCCAGTTTAACGACTTAGAGGTCATCTGTTTCCAGTTTAACGACGTGGTGGTCATCTGTGCCCAGTTTAACGACTTAGCGGTCCTCTGTTTCCAGTTTTAAAGACGTGGAGGTCATTTGTTTCCAGTTTAACGACTTAGAGGTCATCTGTTTCCAGTTTAATGACTTGGAGGTCATCTGTTTCCAGTTTAACGACGTAGGGGTTTTCTGTTTCCAGTTTAACGACTTGGAGGTCTTCTATTTCCAGTTTAACGACTTGGAGGTCATATGTTTCCAGTTTAAAGACTTAGAGGTCTACTGTTTCCAGTTTGGTCATCTGTTTCCAGTTTAACGACTTGGAGGTCATCTGTTTCCAGTTTAACGACTTGGAGGTCATCTGTTTCCAGTTTAAAGACTTAGAGGTCTACTGTTTCCATTTTAATGACATAGAGGTCATCTGCTTCCAGTTTAACGACTTGGAGGTCATCTGCTTCCAGTTTAACGACTTGGAGGTCTACTGTTTCCAGTTTAAAGACTTAGAGGTCTACTGTTTCCAGTTTAACGACGTAGAGGTCATCTGTTTCCAGTTTAACGACGTGGTGGTCATCTGTTTCCAGTTTAACGACTTGGAGGTCATCTGTTTCCAGTTTAAAGACTTAGAGGTCTACTGTTTCCAGTTTAACGACTTAGAGGTCATCTGTTTCCAGTTTAAAGACTTAGAGGTCTATGGTGCCCAGTTTAACGACTTAGCGGTCATCTGTTTCCAGTTTAACGACGTGGAGGTCATCTGTTTCCAGTTTAACGACTTGGAGGTCTACTGTTTCCAGTTTAATGACTTAGAGGTCATCTGTTTCCAGTTTAACGACTTGGTGGTCATCTGTTTCCAGTTTAATGACTTGGAGGTCATCTGTTTCCAGTTTAAAGACTTAGAGGTCTATGGTGCGAGCTTGGAATTTTGGGGTAGGGGCCGGTATCAGCGTTGCTAACACTGAAGCAGAGGTGCCAGGAGCAATTCATCATTTGCCTACTCTTGTTGGCGGAGTGATGGCTTAGGAGATGGGTTTAGGTCCCTGTCGCCTAAGGTTTTTCAATTTTATGGGTCGTGAGGGTCCCATAAAAGCATTTTCTCCCTGCGAGTCGTGAGGATCCCGCAGGTGTATTTTCTCCTTAGGAGTCGTGAGGACTCCTAAGTGTGTTTTTCCTTTGTGAGTCGTAAGGATCCCACAAAGGTTTGTTCTCCTCATGTATCGTGAGGACACATGAGTGAGTCTTCTCAATGGAGCATAACTCCAAAGGCGGAGACCAGCCGCGTAACTGGTGATTACGGTGGGGCATGGGTATCATGAGAATTATTTGAGCCCGTGGATGGTATACGGTAGTCAAGTTGGGGACTAAACGTAGGGCCGGAAGAATTTTGGAAATTTGAATTTTTGTTTGTGTTTTTTTTTTTGTTTTTATTTTACCGCGATTGCTCTATCCTTTCAGCTTTTTTATCGCGAAGATCGCGATTGCCCTATCATTTCGGCTTTTATTTGCGGTTGCCCCATCATTTCGGCTTTATTTCATTTTTATTTTTACTCGCTGATTTTTATTGCGAGTTGCCCCATCATTTCGGCTTTTCTCTATTTTTCTTTTATTTACACATTTTTTTTGTTTATTTACATATATATGTATACATATATTTTTACATTCCCAGTTTAACGACTTAGAGGTCGATTGTTTCCCAGTTTAACGACGTGGTGGTCCTTTTTGCTTATCCCAGCTCCTTGAACTTTGATCTTGGCGGAGCTGTGTTGATGACCTAGCTCTGTGGCTTGCCGATACATCCGAGGATTGTGAGGTTTTTCCAAGCTTATATTGGTCCTCTGCCCAATCTTTGAAAATATAGCAGTTTTCGATGGTATGTCCCACCACTCTATGATATGGGCAGTATATGGGAATGCCGGTCATGTTCATTTCCTGTGGCCTCTTTGGAACAGGCAGTTGCAGACCGCTGTTCAGGGCGTCCATGAATATTTTGCGGACTTCATCCCTCCTGAAGGAGTATACCTTCTTCTTTCCCTCCATTGGAGTAGGTGCCTTTACTGATGCTGGTCCTCGAGGCACATGTCTGGGAGGATTAGGTTCCCGAAAGGCTTCGGTCTCCATTTGCATGAAATCGGCGATCGTGGCTTGACTGTTAGCTAACACGCCTTTAGACAGTTCTATCTCTCCCATCTTGTATTGCCTTTCGACCCAATCTTTGAAGACAAAGCAGTCTTCAATGGCATGACCTATCACCCTATGATAGGGGCAATATTTTGGGTCGTCGGTCATATTCTCTTCTTGCGGTCTCTTTGATTCTGGCAGTTGTAGACCGTTTCTTAGGGCGTCCCTGAATATCTTGTGGACCTTTTCCCTCTTGAAGGAATAGACCTTTTCCAGCTTCTCTTTCAGAGGCGACTCCCCACCGACGTATGTATCGGAGGGAATGGAGGCTGATTGCGGCCGTTTTTCACGAAGGCGCTCCGCTTTTAAGTTGAAAGGGATATCAGTTGGCTGCCCCCGGGTATCAATCCCTGGCTCATGAACCAAAACTTGATTCTGCTGTAATTGCAACCGGGCGACTTGGGTCACGAGATCTGCCACGACGTTTGCCAGCTCGTCGACTTTGGAATAGACCTCGGCCATTTTCTCATCCCTGTCCTGAAATTGCCTTTGAAGCCATTGGAATAATGCTTGTTCTGTAGTTCCGGCTATGACAACCGGGTAATCTTTATTGCCTGAGCTCAATTCCGTAGGAACCACGGGCTCCTCTGGCTTATCGGCGTGAGTGGGCTCTTCATCATTTAGATCGAGTCGATGCTGGGTAGTGTCAACCATATCATCACAATGGCTGTGAAGAAGAGGAGGGTTCGTTTCTTCTTGTCCGGCCATGTAGACAGTGTGGACCACGTACCCAGCCATCTCTTTATCTTTGGCGGCTGATTTCGCGGAGCAGTCCGGGCTTTGGAAATTCATAAATTCTAACATGGCCGGAGCCATGGCCCTTTTGTTGGCTCTGTGTCCGAGCCGCTTCTTCCTCAGTTTCTCTGCCTTGAGCGTCTGGCAGGCTTCTGCTCTTCGGGAAGCCGCCATAGGCTGAGTGATGGGGAGGCTTGAGAAGACACCCAATCGAGCAGTTGTCAGAGGCGTCGCTGGAGTTTGCCCGAGATGCCTTGTTTCTTTGCTGGTGTTGATGGCCTTGCCCCCAGCTGGGGCCAAGGAAAGTCGTTCAGATACCGACTTGCGTTTGGGTTGGGGCGCCCTCGAGATCACCACATTTGGTCTCTTGCCTTTCGAGACCGGTTTGTCTGCCACCGGGGCTTTAGGAGATAGGATGGCGCCAACTGGCATGAACATGATAGAGCCGAATGGTAGCGGCTCCTCCTCCCATTGTCGCCCGAGACTGGGCGGAAGGACCGTCCTGGAGTCTATCTTCATCGTGTAGGAGACGGGAGTCGTGCTGAGAGCTGAGATCGTCCTTGGAGACATTGTTGGAGGGTGATTGCTTGAAAACCTGTATGAAAAAGCATTATTTTTAGTATAAATACAGGTATGTATATTGATTGAGTTCGCATGAACGCTTAACCCAAAATATGGGAGGAGAGATTGGTCCCACCGGGCGTGCCAGAATCTGTAGGGTGTTTTTCGTCACCCCATTGAGATGGGAATACGCGCGCTCTTGTCAGGCGTATACTACAGATTTCCCCTGCCTAGGGTAGGCCGGGGTTTATTTATTGTGGGGATCCAAATCTCCGGCAGCCGCGGACTAAGCTGCCGTTAATTACCCCTCGCCTTTGGGGCGAGGGAACCTCCGATTAACGGGTTAAAATGGTCATGCGAACTCAATGTGCAGTGTACGTGTGTTGTGTTTTGAAAGGGGGGTTTGGATATATCGGGAGCCACGCAGAGTTTTTACGGGGGTCCCGCTACCCAGATAGCGGGCTAGGGGTCAAGGGGGCTAGCAGCCCCCTTGCGGGGCACGGGGCAGCGCCCCGTTAGAAATTTTTTCTAACAGGGACAGTATCGCGGAGTATGTGTGTGTGTAAATATTTATACATATGTGTGTATATATATATATATGTATATATATATAAAGGAAAGATGGGGAAAAGGCATCCAAAGGATGCGTGGGGCCAACGCCTTGAGCGCTGTGCGCTTAGGTGCTGTGCGCTCAGACGCAAGCGCGCCACGTGTCAACACGTAGGCGTTTTGCGCTTGAGCGCTGTGCGCTTGAGCGCAAGTGCGCTACGTGGACGCAGTGCGCTCGAGCGCAGTGCGCTGGAGCGCAGTGCGCTTAAGCGCAGCACGCCACGTGTCGGCATGTGGGCGCTTTGCGCTCGAGCGCAGTGCGTCTGAGCGCAGCACGCCACGTGTCGGCACGTGGGCGCTTTGCGCTCGAGCGCTGTGCGCCTGAGCGCAAGCACGCCACGTGTCGGTATGTGGGCGCTTTGTGCTCGAGCGCAGTGCGCCTGAGCGCAAGCGCGCCACGTGTCGGCATATGGGCGCTTTGCGCTCGAGCGCAGTGTGCCTGAGCGCAAGCGCGCCACGTGTCGGCACGTGGGTGCGTTGCGCTCGAGCGCAGTGCGCCTGAGCGCAAGCGCGCCACGTGTCGGCACGTGGGCGTTTTGCGCTCGAGCGCTGGGCGCTGGCGAGACAAAGGGACTTTTAGTCCCAGAATCAGAAGCTATGCTTCAGAAAGGAGATATTTATTATTATTATATATATATATATATGTAAATATATGGAGTTAAACTCCTAAAATGTTTTGGTTGATGAAAGGGATTCTTCCTCTTCCTCCTCTGTTGGCTGGATCTTGATGATCAAGAGATGTGAGATCTAAAAATCTCTCCTTTCTGAGATCTAATGGGAGATCTGAGTTCCCCTTTGTTGGTTTTGTGGTGGAAAACTACTTAGTTTTGGGAAAGAAAGAGTAAAACTCTTGATTTAATTCAAAAGAAATGAGAAGGTTTAGGACCTTGGAGAAGGAGCAGGAGGCACAAAGAACCCTAGTTTTTGGGGGAATGAAAAGTTGTTTTTATTTTTATTCATCATGTTGCCTTTTATAGGCTTACATATTTACATATAGCCCCTTGGGGCTTTACAAAATGGCATTTTGCCCATCCCATGGCTCATGTGCCATTTCATTTTTGCACATAAGCCATGGGCTTACAAAATATTGGCTTTATGCCCATTTTGCATACATTCATGTATAAAAAATTACATAAAAATTATTTATTACATGATTTTTTTTGTTGGCATGGCGGAAGGCCGGACGCTTCGTGTTCGGGCTCGACCTGGGCATTGGCCCACTTGTTTTGGGCTTGGGCCCACCTGGCTTGGGATTGACCTTGACTTTGACTTGGTCAACCGGGGTGCAAATTTTGACTTCAATAATCGACACCAACATCACAAATACAAGTCTCACGAGTCTCACTGTATAGTCAAATATACAAGGGTAGATGGAGTATACTAGATACAAATAATATACATGATGGGATAAAATATCCTCACAACCCACCTACGAGCAATGCCGCAAGTCCAAGCAAAAGGAACAAAAAGAGGAAGTGCGCCCGCCGCTACCGTGCTGACGGATCGGACCTGCAAGATACTGTGGCACAACGGGGTGAGTCGCCAACTCGTGAGTAGTAAGTAATATCTAATAAGGCTATCGTAAGCATGCACGCAAATGCGTCTCAACCTACGCATGTCGATATAATACAATATACTAACATGCATGCAACATGAATGCATAATCATGCACGAAACCTGAACAAGTCTGGTATGAGAAAATCTTTGTTCTTATCTTAGAAAAACCAATGTGCAATAAACTGAAGTATCATCAATGAAATCAACAGAAAATCTGTGTCAAGCATCGACACGATATATATATATATATATATATATATATATATCCCAATATCTCAATGACACAATATCTCAATGTCTCAATATCTCGGGCTCCGTCAGTCCGGATCGACCCATATCATCAAATCCCACGACTACGTCGGTATCCTCCGGATATTCACCGCGTCAAAATAACCAGTCGGTAGTGCTCCCATACCGGGCTCAACGCCATCTGTGTGATCTTCTTGCCCCGAGGTACCGCACCGGGTCCACCATATACCCGCAGACGGTGCACCCCCCTCCTCGAATCGGGTATATGATACTGCTCAAGAACCGAGAAAACACATGGTGGACGCCGCGCGCATCATATCATGAGAAAACCGCAACTTACATTTTTAAAATGGTAATACATTCTTAAAATCCTTGCGGTTCCTCCAAAATCCATAAATCTCATAAATACTGAAATCCTCGAGAAAAATCACAATATGTAAACATGTCAGTGATGATGGCTGTCTATGATACGATAGTATATACCATGCGAAGTACGGCCAGAATCTATGCATGAATCATGATGCAATGAGGTATGTATATATGACTAACAATTCTACGTATCCATCCTGATGAAATGACTATACAGGTACATTTTTACAGATCATATATGATGCAATGCACAGATACCGATTCTAAGCAGGTTCTATAGTGTTCGTGACATAGCAATTACCAAATTCGTGTGTGTTCGCATCAATAGTGCACGTGGCATGAACCAATGATAATGGTGCAAGTGTCCAATGAGATAATATCATATATATTTATGATGATGCAATGCAATGAGATGAATGACTAAGAGACTACGCATATAAATATAAGCACTACTAGAAATCCTGACTATCGGGCGCCTCGCGCCATCCAGACGTTTTCCCCCGTAGATGTGTACATCTACTCACCGGGACGTCTCGGCTAATCTGATCCGATTTCAGCTCTGCCATATCCGCGCCACATCCGACGCCACTGCACCCGATCCTACAAACGTACACATGTAAATAAGAGAATAAATATACAAATAGCCGCGGACACAAAAAATACAAGTCAACCACGCGCACTAACTAAACGCGCACGCACTTGGTGCACAAAATACGCTCGCGACAACGCCACAAACCACAACTAGGGGCGCTATATGTGGCAAACCCCAAATCTAAAATCCAATCGCACCAATCGCGCGTTCACAACACACGTTCACAACACACTAAATATTATATGAAATAGGTAGTAAACCATCAAAAGCTCAAACTTAAATCAAATCGATTTATTCCAAAAACCAAGTAAGCAACCATTAACCGTTTTAATACTAATCTAGATGTTTTAGCAATTCTAACGGCCACATAGCTCACTTAATATCTTAATTAGGTCACCCCAATATTTAATAAAATTTAATCTCACATCTTTACATTAATCCTAAAAATCTAGTTTGCAAAATTATATAATTTGGAAAATTTTAATGTAACAATTAGCAAACTAGCAACTAGCTTAGATTTTTGCATGTCTTAAGATGTGAGACTACACTTTACAACAAGATCAAGTGATGAAAAACCCTAAATTTAATTTAAAACCCTCTCTTGAAATTCCAAAACTTGAAATTAAAACCAAATTAACACCTAATTAGTTTAGATTAGAGTAATTAACCAACAAATTAACAATTAGGTTAAGATTTATACCTCACAATTTTGTAGATCTATCTTGCAAAAATCTTGGCCTCCAAAATGCTAACTTTTCTCTAAGATCCAAGCAAGAGTGGCCAAGGAAAAATGGGTAAGGATTAAATTAGGAATTAGTGGAATTTTGTGTTGATTTTTCATGGATTTTTTGTGGATTTTTGGAGATGAGATGAGATGAGGAAATGAGGGGAAGGGGCTGCAGGTGGTCTCGGCCAAATGAGAGGGAGAGAGAGAAAGTGAGGTGAGTGTGTTTGTGGCCAAGTTATAGAAAGCCCATACCTCATTTAACTTTAAACCATTTTATTCCTTTCATTTTATTTTATTTTTGATGAGGTGAAGAAGTGAAATTGAAGGAGAAGGGGGATGTGCTTGCTCGGCCAGCAAGGTGTGTGGGGGGGGGGGAATGATGAACACCATACCCCAAATCAATATGCACTATACCTCTTTGTTTAATATATTCTATTTAAGTTTTCTTTGAAAATTCTAAAACCATGTGTCAAACATTTCACTTCTAAAAACAACATATTACAAATTGTGTTTAGTTGTCATGGCGCATTAACATGTAATAACCCATTCTAATTTGTAATTTTCGCCAAATAAATGTATAAGTGAAAGCTTAAAATAATATTAAAAATAATTAATTAGGGAAAAATATTTAAGTAAACTAACAATTTATAAGCGACTAATTAAATATCAATACTAGCCATTACATAGCTAGAATAGGTATATTTAAGTCTATATTGAAAAATAATTATATCTTGGTTTTTACGGAATACACCAGTTATTTTACCGATTATCGGAATTTTCACCTAAACGATTTTTCAGAACGTTACAATCTTCCCCCTTAAAGAAATTCGGTCCCCGAATTTAAAATTTAACTACGCGTACCTTCGAAGATATGGGAATATTTCTTCCACATTTCGTCTTCGGTTTCCCACGTGACTTTTTCGCCGCTCGGGCCACGCCAATGAACCATTACGGTCGGTACGACCTCGGACATCGGTTTCTTCACCTGCCGATCTTGAATGACTATCGGCTGCCCTTGTGAAAGAAAAATCGTGCTCCAGCCGAATCATATGATGCTGTATCACGCGAGAGGGGTCATGAAGGTACTTGCAGAGCATTGATATATGAAACACGGGGTGAATATCTGGAAAGCTGGGCGGAAGAGCCAAACGATAAGCAACTGCACTGACACGCTCGAGAATCTCAAAGGGACCCATATATCTGGGACTAAGCTTCCCTTTCTTTCCGAATCTCAACACGCCCTTCTTCGGGAAAACCTCAAGAAAACAAGATCGCCTACTTTAAACTCAAGTCTGCGCCGACGTCGGTCTGCATAAGATTTCTGCCTGTACTGGGCCGCTTTCATCCTATCCCAAATCATCTGAATCTTTTCGATCATCTCCTGCACAATTTGTGGCCCCAAAATACTGCTCTTGCTGAGCTCTGTCCAACAAACTGGTGATCAACATTTCCTCCTATATAATATCTCGAAGGGTGCCATCTGAATCGTTCTCCTGGAAGCTGTTATTATAAGAAAACTCTATCAAGGGCAAGTGGTAATCCCAATTGCCACCGAAAACTAGAATGCAAGCTCGGAGCATGTCCTCAAGAGTCTGAATGGTCCGCTCTGATTGACCATCGGTCTGCGGATAGAAAACTGCACTGAAATTCAATCGGGTGTCCAAAGTCTCTTAATGTTTCTACAGTAGTCGGTTGGTGAATTGGGTGCCTCTGTCGGACACAATACAAGTCGGAACTCCATGTAGTCACACAATCTCATCAACATGTATCTGAGCATACTGAACAAATCCGAAAACGGTCCTTACTGGCAGAAAGTAAGCTGCCTTCGTCAATTTGTCTACGATCACCCAAATAGAGTCATACTCTCGACTGGTCCTAGGTAGACCCACGATAAATTCCATAGAGATCTGCTCCTATTTCCACTCCGGAGTCGTCAAATGTTGTAATTCTCCTGCTGGCCTCTGATGCTCAGCCTTGACTTGCTGACAAGTCAGCATCCTACAACAAAGTCTGTGACATCTCTAATCATCCCTTCACACTAGTAGACTTCTCTCAAATCATAATACATCTTGGTGGAAACTAGATGAACACTGTATGCTGACTGATGTGCCTCCTCTAAGATCTCGTGTCTCAGTCCCTAGGAATCTGTCACACATAGTCGAGTCCCAAATCATAGTACTCCCTGATCATCAATCACGAATTCTGAATCTCTGCCCTGTCGAACCTGCTCCAAGATCTCTGACAAACGAACGTCATCGGACTATGCCTCACGGATATGATCAAATAACCGTGGATGTTCACGGACACGGACAAGTTGTCCCCCGGTCGACGTAAACGCGAACTGTACTCGTCTGTCATATAGTATCTACCAATCTGCCGTCGAATGTCTCTGAACAGTGCTCAAACAAGAAAAGCTATCTCTGGGCCTCCGACTCAAGCATCTGCCATAACATTCGCCTTGCCCGGATGATAAAGAATCTCGTAGTTATAGTCTTTCACTAGCTCCATCCAACGACGCTGTCTCAATTTCAAATCTCGCTGCTGAAAGTTGTAGTGTCTCCAGATCTTTAAGTGTAAAAACCACCGCATCCATTTCTAAGTCACGTGTGGAATATTTATGCTCGTGCTTCTTCGCCTGTTGAGAAGCATCGCAATAAACAACAAAACCGCCTGATTCTTAATGCAAAGATAATACTGGCGCCATAATCAAACGAGTCTTCAACTACTAAAAGCTCTGCTCGCATACCTCATTCCAATGAAAAGAAACTCCCTTCTGGTTCAACCCGGTCAACGTTGCAGCTATATGTGAAAAACCCTATACGAAATATCAATAGTATCCGTCCAAACCCAAAATGCTGCGAACCTCCGTCACTGATACAGGTCTGGGCCAGCGCTGAACAGCCTCGATCTTTTTCGGTTCCATATTTATCATCTCTTGTAACTACGTGACCCAAGAGGTCAACATCATCCAACCAGAAAACACACTTGGATAATTTAGTGAATAGCAAGTGCTCCCTCAAAGTCTGCAACGAAATCCTCAATTACTCCTTAGGCTCCACTCGGCTCCAAAAGTATACTAGGATGTCCTCAATGAACACGATGATAGAATGATCAAGAAACGGCCTGAATATATGGTTCATCAAAACCATAAATGCTGCTGGGGCATTGGTGAGCTCGAACGACATCACCAAGACACATAACGCCCTTATCGTGTGTGAATAGCTGTCTTCGGAATATCATCCTCTCGAACAAGCAACTAATGGTCACCTGATCGCAAATCATTCTCCGAGAAATGTCCCGCACCCTGGAGCTAATCAAATAAATCGTCGATACGAGTTAATGGATATCTGTTCCGCACAGTAACCCGATTCAACTGACAAAAATCGAAGCACAAACATAACTGCCGTCTTTCTTCCTGACGAACAGAACAGGAGTGAAAGGTTACCTATGACGACAGTAAAGTTTCGGGAGGCATCATCCATGCCAAATTCAAAAATTGCCATTTTAGCTAACCCTAACTTGAATCGTAAACAAGAAATATATAGAATATCATATGCAAACACTTTGTAAGAGTAAAGAGAGCGAGGAATACAACCTTTTTAGACCGGTCCTTCACTTCAATAGCTCCATGTAGTGGTCCCCTTCACTGTGATCGAAAACTACGGACTCTAGAGAGACTCCCATGAAGAAACGAACATACTTGCTTCGATGACTTCGAGGCCGAAGATGATCTACGTCGAGGAGACACTAACCCAAGCTATTCCTTTACTAGGTCATGAACTTTGTGAAGAGAACACTCCATACTAAATGGAAAGTAGTAGAGGATGATGAAGTAGGAAGTGGGCTCACTTTAGAATTGATTTTCTCACACTTTTTCTCATACCTCCATTGAAGCTAGAAAGCTTTTTGAGAGGAAGAAGAAGATGAAGAAGATAAACTCATCATATGAGAATAACTTATCCAAATGAATTATGTAACCATGGGTGAGTTAAGTCCTCATGCTTAACTCATGTAGAGATTTAACCAAGATATAAGGTTAAAGGTTGCGTTAAGTAATATCTTAAGAAATGACAAAAGAGTGGACTTTGTCAATGTTTCTACAAGCTTCATAAAAGCTTGACAACATTGACCAAGTCTTCTCTCTTTAGTTATTCTTTAAGAAATATATAAAACCCTAATTTAACCTTAATATGGTTTAAGTCTCATACACCCATCTTGTATGTATTATCAAGCATGACACAAACATGTACACTTGCATATATCACATATATACAATGTGCACAATCTAGTGAGAAAAGAAATCTTAAGTGAGCTAATACTAGTTAATGTAATGTAATATATCTAATTTATAATTATACATTAAATTATTAAATCAACTCTTGATTTAATAATCCGGCTATAACCGACTAATATCTTGGGTAACAACTTATCGAATCAACACTTGATCTGATAACTCGGCTATATCGCATATAACCGACCAATATCACAAACCGCGAGAATAGAATACGGTATCACATATCGTACTAATCTCGGTCCCGCACATATCACATATGTGCTCCTACTCCATTTCTCTTGAGCCAGGAAACCCCTGTGTAGGACTCTAAAGACTCGTCAATACGCCGGCAGTAGGTGATGGTCATATCAAACACCCACAAGCCGCAAGAGCTCTTCTAAACGTAACGGCCACCCGGGTATTGAGCGATCAGAAGATCAACAAGCAAGCCTGCTCACATTCCTGTGAATCCAATCAGTAACACTACCGTACAGTCCGGTCTCTTCGTCTGATATGTCGCATATCTCGTCTAGGGGTGGTAAACGTCAGACCCCAGTAACTCGATAAGTCGCGTCGATATGAGGCTCATAACGGGTCGAGAAACTACTGATAACACTTACCAGTATATCTCTGAAGCAGCCTTGGCCAAGGACTTCCTGTTATAGCCAATCGAGCACAGCGCAACATCAACTCCTTATACCGGGAGAGACGAAACCCCTCCTATCGCTCATTGCCTCCATATGATTCGGGACTGTACCCAAAAGCCACCGTTTTGCACGTTCTCTTGAACATGGTAAGGTGGAAATCAAAGCACAGTGGGAATCATACAAGACTCTATGACGATCTCGGGTCTACAGACTAACCTGTACTAGTGTCACCAGCAAACTACCATCTGATGTGAGGTATAATTCCATCTGGGAGTTCTCGGCGAGTCCGTCCAGTATACCCAGTCTCCACTGAGCACCCGTATACTGTCTCTGATGTCAAACACCAATGGATATGGGATCATCCATCACCCATCTAGATGGGTCGAGAAGCTATACACTAGTCTACTCTGGTATATCGATGCCCTGTCTCGATACACCTACGACTAGGAACATTTGAAGGTTGTACCTAGCAACTACACTGTCCCTACTAGTATGATTTGCATCATAATCCTGGTAGTCAAATACTCATCCTAAGGGCTTTATCAACATGTAATATAGAGACAATCAGAGTACATGTTAAGATACAGAGCAACCAGATAGGATATTATCATGTCGAGCAAGAAAGTCCTCCATATATATGTCCAAGCATCCACTACAATATACATCGTATGTACAGTAATGGCCTCTAGGGAATACATATCACTAAC
The DNA here is from genome assembly GCA_030015575.1 of Agapanthus africanus. Taxonomy (NCBI): domain Eukaryota; kingdom Viridiplantae; phylum Streptophyta; class Magnoliopsida; order Asparagales; family Amaryllidaceae; genus Agapanthus; species Agapanthus africanus. The sequence continues at coordinate 702,336,658 of JASDDO010000024.1, read as the reverse complement.
AATCTCCCACTTGCACTAGGGCCATCTGTTGTATTATCGCATACCCAACAATCATCGGTGGTTGAAGTATCTTATACTCAACCATCCCATGAAAGTCTCTACTGGGAAATAGGCCTTTGTGAGTGGATCCGCGCTGTTGTCCTCTGTGTCTACTCTCTTATCCTCGATCTCCCTAGAGATCAACCATCTCCATGATCAGGTGATACGGCCTAAGATTATGTCTGGATCACTGATGGGACGGGAGTTCCTAGGCCAAAGCCACAACTCCATTTTCACACAATGGTAGGAACGAAGTTATCTCATGAACTAATATACATCCAGACTACCTCTTTGGTAGCATCCTTGGTAGCAATGTATCCAGCCTTTATCGTCTAATATGTCACGGTATCTAGCTTGGAACTCTTCCAACATACCGTCACTCTACTGAGGGTAAAGACAATGCCTGTGACTGACATTCAGTTGTCCTTACCACCCTGGAAGCTATCTAGTGATTCTCCCCAGGATCGATTGATACCATCTCACTACACCTAGTGAGAATCCTAATATCCACTTAGATCTATCTCATGTTGGAGATAGTGCCCTCAGAGTCAATTATTAGGTCACAGGTACGTGATTGTAATGATTGATGGAGGACCTATCCCGGTAGGACAGTCTTACTCGAGATGATAGTATGCTATCTGGTTTACCTTTATCATCGTGTACTGTTTTAAGTGACCTGACACGTCGCTATTACACGTTGATAGAGCCCCTAGGATTCTTGCTTGACCACCAGCAGTATGAGGGCGATCATATAAGTGGGAGCTGGGGGTCTATAAGCATATCCTTAAAAGGTCCCTAGTCGTGAGAGTTTCGAGACAGGGCATCGATTCTCCATAGTAGACTAGTGTATACAGTCGAGACCCCGACGAGGGGCGGTGGCCGGTCTCACAAGCCACTGGTGTCAGTTGGATCACCTAAGATGTATACAGGTGCTCATTAGGTTATGAGTACACCGGACAAGACTCGCCGGGAACATGCTAGTTGGTCATATACCAGACGTCAGATAGCAGTTCCCTGGTGACATGTGTGCAGGTTAGTTCATCGACCCGGGGATCGTCATTTGTCTCGTGTGAGTTCCCACTGTACTTTGATTACTACCCTACCACGGCTCAAAGGAGTCGTGCAAACAGGTTTTAGTTGGGTACAGTCCCGAGCCACATGGAAGCAGTGAGCGTATCTTCAGGGGTTCGTCTCTCCCGGTATTGGGGGTGAGGTCGTGCTGTGTCTAGGAGAGCCATTACACGAAGCCCTCGGCCGAGGCAAGGAGATTTACTGGTAGGTATTCCAGTAGTATCTCAGGGTGTTCTGGGCTACACTCCGACACGACTTGTACCGCTTTTGGGGGTCTGACTTTTACCAACCCCCTAGGCCCGCCATGCGATGCTCATAGACGAACGGACCGGACTGTACGGATATTGTCACTGACAGGCTCAGTAGGGAGTCAGGCTGAGTTCGCTCACAGACGTCCCTTTTAGTCAGTACCTGGTAGCCCGTTACGTATTGGCTTATACCTCTGACGTGCTAGTGGTTAAATCCACAACCAAGGTGTTGACGAGTCTTTAGAGTCCCCCACATTCAGTTACTCAGCTTTCGGGCGAAAGGTTGTAGAGGCCGTATGGAGATATGGCAAGGTCCGATCAGATACGTGCGGTATTGCACGGATCAGGATCGGACAGTCTGTACTATAGGCCGTATGGTTATATGGCAGGGTTCGATCAGATACGTGCGGCATTGCACGGATCAGGATCGAACAGATATTACTAGCCGGCTTTGGTATAAGCCGGATCCTAGTATAGTACAGTGTGAATTTTGTCTCATTGCATTTTGTATTTCGGTCGAAATACAGATGCGGGTGTGTATGCACAGTATCGGGGTTTTCCTATAATTTATTACGGGACCAGTTTTCTGGAGTTACCAGTTTGCTTTCCGTTTCGGCCAATTTCCTTTGTTCCGTTCATTGGCCGAAGATTGGTGGAGGAGGGTTTATTTGCATTGTTGCAAATAGGCATTAGTGGAAGGGGTTCTTTGCATTTTGTTGCATCATGATTATAGCCCCATCCCTTGACCTTGAGTTCTGTAAGTCCATATTGCGACCCCCGGTTCTTACGGGGAGGCGGAAACGGTATAAAAAAACGAATTTTTATCGCAAGAGGCAACATGGACTAAACTATGGTCGGGATCGTTGTCTAAACTAAAACTAGCAAACTATGCTAAAGAGAGTTAGCTACTCGGATGAAGATGGTTATACCTAGACTTGAACTCCTTCGTCTTCAAACTTTGTAGAGGTTGATGGTTCTCCTTTGTCGCCTTCTTCCGTCGAAGATGGATCCACCTCGAAGGCTCGACCTTTGGGCTCTTTCTCGTACTTGGAGTGAACTAGAATCGCCGGCTTGCTAAACCCTTCATCCTAGAGTGAGTAGAGAGTGTCTAAGGGTTGCTTTTGTTTTTCAAGAGAAGGATTCTCAACACATGAGAAGGTTTCTCTTGGCTAGAGGAAGAAGAAGATGAAGTGAAGAGAGAGAGTGAATATGATAGAATGAGCTATCATTTCCTTTCTTGCAACCATAATGCAAAAAGAAAATGAATTATCAAAATAATAATAATCAAAATGAAAAGGTTGATGGAAAGTTTTAGAATGACTAATATCATTACAAGCATTAAATGAAAATGCAAGAATCAAGAGCATCTTTCTCTTGTAATGATAATGGTCAAATGTTCAACCATGGTCAACAAGTCAACCATGGTCAACAAGTCAACAAAAACTAACCATGACACAATTTCATTTTATTATATATTAATAAATGATATAATACAAATCCATTAGGGTTTGGAAAAATACAACTGTCAACTGTGCATACGCACCCGTTCCGAAACCCTAATGAAAAATCATCTTCCTCCTCCTCAAAAAGAACTGTGCATACACACCTGCATTCTTGTTCCGAGGAACATGAATACTGAGAGATAAAAGCAACCCCAAATACTATACCAGTATCCGGCTCAAACCAGAGCCCGCTGGTAAAATCTGTCCGGACTCCAAACGTGCACAAGTGCGCGGATGAGAACGAACCCTGTCGCAAAACCATGCGACCTCTACTCTGTTTTGCCCAGAGGCGAATACCCTCTGTGTGGGACTCTAAAGACTCGACACTACGCTGGCAGTGGGTTTAACCACAGACCGCAAGCGGCACTAGTTGTGCGTAACGGTCCCCAGGTAGATGTCGACAAGAAGGCTGACGAGGTGAAACCCCATCTGTACTCCTACTGAGTCTGAATGTGACAGTCTCCGTACAGTCCGGTCTGTTCGTCTGATACATCGCATGGCGGGCCTAGGGGGCGGTAAACGTCAGTCCCCCAATAGCGGTACAAGTCGTGCCGGAGCGAAGCCCAAAACACCCTGAGATAACACTGGAAACCTACCAGTATATCTCGTTTGCCCTGGCCAGGGACTACTCGTGTAATGGCTCTCCTAGACACAGCGCGATGTCAACCCCCAATACCGGGAGAGACGAATCCTGTCTAACCGTCACTGCCTCCAAGTGCTTCGGGACTGCACCCAACCACCACCTGTTTGCACGACTCCTTTGAGCCGTGGTAGGGTAGTGATCAAAGTGCAGTGGGAACACACTTGAGGCGAAGTGCCAGTGTCAAGTCAGCGGACTAAGCTGTACTCATGTCACCTGGGAACTGATAACTGACGATAGGTATAATACCAACTAGTCAGTTCCCGACGAGTCCTGTCCAGTGTACTCGTAACCCAACGAGCACCCGTATACTATCTCCAGTACGACGTACTGATGGCTGTGGGACAGACCATCTCCCACACTGGGATGAGAAGCGCATACGCTAGTCTACTCCGGAGTATCGATGCCCTGTCTCGATAGTCCTGCGACTAGGGACCTGTATAAGGATGTGCTTATAGATTACCCAGCCCCCACTAGTGTGACTGCCATCACAACGCTGGTAATCAAGCAAAGATCCTAAGGGCTCTACTAATGCGTATAAGTGATATACTGAAATAAACACAAGTACACATTGAAGTAGAAACAAACCAAGTAGCATACTACTATTTTGAGCAAGATTGTATATACAAGGTGAATATCCCAAGCATCCATTAAGTAATATACAAACTAGTATGATACAGTAATGGCCTCTAGGGCATATACACTAACAATCTCCCACTTGCACTAAGGCCATGTACTGGCGTATCGAAGACCTATCATCTCGATCAGCCGCTCGAACTGAGTCTGGGGCAGGGCCTTGGTGAATGGATCTGCAGTGTTGTCTTCTGAAGCAACTCTCCGAACCTCGATCTCCTTGCGATCCACGATCTCCCTGATCAGGTGATACCGCCTCAAGATATGCCTGGATCTTTGATGGGACCTGGGTTCCTTTGCTAAAGCTATAGCCCCGTTGTTGTCGCAATACAGAGGTACTGGGTCAACAATGGACGGAACCACCTGAAGTTCCTTTAAGAACTTCCTTATCCAGACAGCTTCTTTTGCGGCATCAGATGCAGCGATGTATTCCGCTTCCATAGTCGAGTCTGCAACGGTTTTCTGTTTGGAACTCTTCCAACACACCGCCCCTCCATTGAGGGTAAAGACAAAACCCGACATGGACTTGGAATCATCCTTGTCACTCTGGAAGCTGGAGTCAGCAAAGGCCTCAATCTGGAGGTCTTTTCCGCCATACACCAAAAACATCTCCTTAGTCCTCCTCAGGTACTTGAGAATGTTCTTTACCGCTATCCAATGTTTCTCCCCAGGGTTTGACTGATACCGGCTTACTACACTCAGTGCATAAGCTACATCCGGTCTGGTACACAACATCGCATACATTATAGAGCCTACCGCAGAAGCGTAGGGTATAATAGACATGCGATCCCTCTCCAAATCAGTCTTGGGAGACATCTCTTTAGAGAGGGTGATCCCGTGACAAGCCGGTAGGTTACCGCGCTTGGAATCTTCCATACTGAATCTTTTCAGTACGGTGTCGATGTACCTGGACTGAGAATGTCCCAATATCCTCTTGGATCTATCACGATGGATCCGGATCCCCAGGATGTATGAGGCATCACCCAGGTCTTTCATGGAGAACCTTTGTGACAAGAACCCCTTGACAGATTGTAGCATAGGAATATCATTTCCTATTAAGAGAATGTCATCCACGTATAAAACGAGGAATACTACAGTTCTCGCTACAAATCTACTATAGATGCATGGTTCATCTGGATTTTTGATAAAGCCAAATTCCTTGACCGTCTCATCAAAACAGATGTTCCAACTCCGCGATGCTTGCTTTGGTCCATAGATGGACTTAAGCAACTTGCACACCTTTCCGCTGCTCCCACTCTGAATGAAACCCTCTGGCTGATCCATATAGACACACTCCTCTAAATTTCCATTTAGAAAAGCGGTTTTTACGTCCATCTGCCAAATCTCATAATCGTGGAAGGCAGCAATGGCAAGAAGGATCCGAATGGATTTCAGCATGGCTACTGGAGAAAAGGTTTCGTCGTAGTCCAAGCCAGGTCTTTGACGAAAACCCTTTGCTACCAGCCTAGCTTTATAGGTCTCAACCTGTCCATCTACACCAATCTTCCTTTTGAAGATCCACTTGCATCCTATGGGTTTTACCCCGTCTGGAGCAATGTCCAACGTCCATACCTTGTTGGTGTACATGGACTCCATTTCGGTCCGCATTGCATCCAGCCATTTCACTGAGTCAACGCTCTGAACGGCCTGCTGGAAGCTAGTAGGCTCATCATAATCTATGATGCAATCCTCTCTATCCCCGTCTATGAGAAAACCGCAGTATCTCTCGGGCGGATGAGACTGCCTACTACTCCTGCGGAGCGGCGTAGGAATGTCCTGTTCTGTTGAACCCTCTGGTTCCACTAAGCTTTCAGTAACAGTCTGTGGTTCTGGAATTTCTTCCAGTTCTATTGTGTTCCCACTTATCTGGGTTTCCAAAAACTCAGTTTCCAAGAAGCGGGCATGCTGAGAAACAAAAACCTTTTGTTCCTCAGCGGAATAGAAAAGATATCCCCTGGAGTTCCTTGGGTATCCCACAAACTTACACTGTACTGAACGTGCCTCAAGCTTGTCCGCATGCTGCTTTTTTACAAAAGCTGGACATCCCCATACCTTAAGATAATTAAGACAGGGTTTCTTCCCAGTCCACATCTCATATGGGGTGGTGGGCACAGTCTTGGTAGGAGCCTTGTTCAAGAGATACGCAGCTGCTTCTAGTGCATATCCCCAGAATGATCGCGGTAACTCAGCGTTACTCATCATGGACCGAACCATATCCAATAGGGTTCGGTTCCGTCTCTCCGATACACCGTTATGTTGCGGAGTGTATGGAGGAGTAAGCTGAGAGAGAATACCATTCTCTTTTAAGTAATTCAGGAATTCGGCACTTAAGTATTCTCCACCTCGATCCGATCTTAGAATCTTAATACTTTTGCCGGTCTGTTTCTCTACTTCATTCTTATACTCCTGGAATTTTCCAAAGGCCTCGGACTTATGTTTCATTAAGAAGACATAACCGTACCTTGAGAAGTCATCCGTAAAAGTAATGAAGTAAGAATGTCCGCTTCGGGCATGTGTAGACATTGGACCGCACACGTCACTGTGTACGAGTCCCAAGAGCTCGCTCGCTCTTACTCCATGTCCAGTAAACGGAGTCTTTGTCATCTTTCCCTTGAGACAGGATTGACAAGTGGCATACGACTGATATTCGAACGTATTCAAATACCCTTCTGTATGTAACTTCGTCAACCTTCTCTCATTGATGTGACCCAATCTACAATGCCATAAAAAAGTCTGATTTATTTCTGGAGACTTTCTTTTGTGTGTATTCTGGACATTAAAAATCTGTGGTTGGTTTAACACGTATATACCATTACTCAGAGTACCTGACCCAATCAATACTTGATTAAGGTGAATGTTTACAACATTACTTACAAACGCAAATTCATAACCTTCTTTAGAAACTAAAGATACAGAAATGATATTACAAGTTGCGTTGGGTACAAAAAAGCAATTACGCAAAACCAAAACATGTCCATCTGACATTCCCAGGTGATAGTCCCCCACGGCTTTAGCATCCATGCTAGCTCCGTTTGCAACTCTGAGGGTCATGTCACCCGCCTTCAAAACCCTACGGTTTCTCAACGCCTGCAAAGAATTACAGATATGAGATCCTGATCCGGTATCCAATACCCAGGAAGTAGAGTTTATTGAAAGACAGTTTTCAATAACATACACACCTGAAGCTGAAGCTGCAACCTGCTTCAATTCCTGTGTTCTGGCCTTCCAGGCCCTGCAATCATTCTTCCAGTGTCCTTTCTTATGACAAAAGAAGCATTCTTCCTTATCCACAAGCTTCCCCGCTATCTTTGTTGCTTTACCTTTTCCCTTCGTATCCACTTTACTAACACCGCCCCTTGGTTTGGCGGGGGCTTTCTTCTTCTTTCCCTTGGCTTTCGCCTTGGACCTAGAAGAAGATGATCCTCCTACAAACAAAGTGGATGTTTCCCTACCTTTCTGTAGGGTGCCCTCTGCGCTCCTCAGCAGGTTGAGGAGCTCTGAAAGTTCAACCTCCTTTTCTTGTAGGTTGAAGTTCATTATAAACTGGGCGTAAGTGGAAGGAAGGGACTGGAGAACTATATCCGTATATAGCTCACTCTCCAATGTGATCCCTAGGTCAGCGAGCTCCTCAATGTAGCCGATCATCTTTAGCACATGCTCGGCTACTGATGATCCGACGGCCATTCTTGTCGAAAATAACTTTTTCGACGCTTCGTATCTTGCGATACGTGATTGCTCTCCATACAGTTCTTTTGTATGGAGCAATATGGACTCCATGTCCATATTCTCATGCCTCCTCTGATGTTCGTTGTCCATCGAGGCAAGCAGGAGGCACTTGGCCTTCGCGCTATCAATCTCCCAAGTCTTGCGGATTTCCTTATCCGCGATACTGGAAGTTGGACCAGGGACAGGGGGAGCTTTGGTGGTAAGAAGATACCCCAGCTTGTCATAAGTGATTGCTATCTTGACATTCCTGAGCCAATCTTTGTAGTTTGGCCCTGTCAGCTTGTTTTTATCTAGGAGTAACTTAAGTCCAGTCATGTTGATTGGTCGCTGCAATTAGGAGAGAGAAGAAGAAACACTCAGCATGATGCTCTTGCAAGTTTAGAATGGTTTTTAATTTGTCTAAACAGGATGGCTCCCACTGTTTCTCGAATCCCTCCTCAAACCATAAAGGAAGAATTAGCCGGGATCAATCCCACCGCACAATACTTGCTTAACCGTTCAGCCAGGCCGGTGTCGGTACTTCGAGGGAGGTTTTCCAACGCTTTCGCGAAGTTCCTTAATTAAATAACCTCTTTTCCCTGGGGGCGTAACCCCACTAACACCTTTCTAGGCACCTACTAGGTTTATAGCATTGATCGTTTAGTGAGAAATTTCCCGAGGAGTAGCATATACTCACAGTAGGATCGGGATCCAAATATCATCGCGTGATGAAACTGAAGGAATCCTACCAGAATCACCACACTCCAAATGGTATGCAAATCTAGCAAGTTTCAGTACTTATGAAACTCCCGATGTGGATTTTTGCCCCATGCTCTTATGACCTTGACGAAGGTCAACAAATCATAAGTCACATGTCAAGTTCTGCCCGTCATTATCCAGGTTAATTTGAATCCACCCGTATATACCCTTGACGAAGGTCAACAAGGTAATGCGAATGTCCCAAACCAACGCATCTATCTATGCTACATATGAATACCCAATAGCTACCAATCACTATGCTTTGACGAAGGTCAACAAACACAGCTTGAATACTTATTGAATATTCATACGAAACGACGGAGGGCTACGAATGGTTTTGGCGAAACCGTGAACGTAGTGAACTTGATTTAATCGATGGAACGAGATAGCTTTTAGAAGGAGTGGCTCAAGCTCCGCATTTAAAAGTTATTTTGAAAAGAACCGAGTGGTTTTTCGAAAGTGTTCCAACGACTTTAACTTGGTTTATTATCTTGCATTAGTTCTTTTAATGCGTGATATTCTTGCATTAGTACTTTTAATGCGTCCCATCATTTAACCCTACCATTGCAGAAAACAACCAAAATATGACGTACGCTTATGCCATTCGCATTCGCCACTGGGCCCCGTCATTACCCGTTAGGTTACTTAACTAACGACAGAGCGGGGGCTGGGCTAGCGCGTCTGTAAAACATAAGCAACGCCTAAATAGTAAGCAATGATAGACATTACAGATCACAGATGAATGCATTGGATATACTAGCAATCCGCAATCCTTTCGAGCCTGAAACGAAAAGCGGATAACACGGTCGCGGTGAATAGCCAAATACCCCACCCAAGACCCCTACGGGTGCGGCAAACTACCCGCCAAGTACTCGGTAGTTTGTGCACCCCTCCATGGGTCTATCCTAGGAGCAAAAACAGTAAAAAGAATTATACAATGACGGCTACAACCCCGACCCGGTTGTGCGGCCAAACAAATAATATTATTACATCAATTTACATTTACAATGAATGAAAGAAAAACAAAAGCTCATCTCACATCCACCCCGGCTATTCACCCGCGACAGTCCAACACATTCATATACACATTCCAGCACATTACATATCATGTATAACCCCGACTAATCGACTTATAGTGATTAGCCGACGTTCAATACATGCAAGCATCACAGATATAACCATCATAGTCAAAGTGCAGTGAAGTTCGGAAAAAATACGGAATTATAGGACCCCAAAAGGAAATTTCTTTTCTGGAAAATCTGGGCACATATAATATATTTTAAAAATCCCAAAACCAACATACAAACACACTGCACGAAAAACGATGCAGAGAAGACAACAACTCGCGGCGGTTCCGCGGCGGCTAAGAAGGCTCACGCGGCGGAAGGGCGGCAGTTTAGACGAATCACTGTATCGTTTTTCTTGGGTGTTCACACAAAACCCTGAGCCGAATTTACAAGTATAAAGTTTTTCATTTTGACCAGAAAATATTTCAACAGAAACTCAGGTTTTTGTAAAGTTTGGTTTTTGGATTTTTCCGGTTCCGAACTTCGTTACACTTCACTACCAAGCTAGTTTAAGTTTAGTTAGGCTCTGATACCACTGTAAGTCCATATTGCGACCCCCGGTTCTTACGGGGAGGCGGAAACGGTATAAAAAAACGAATTTTTATCGCAAGAGGCAACATGGACTAAACTATGGTCGGGATCGTTGTCTAAACTAAAACTAGCAAACTATGCTAAAGAGAGTTAGCTACTCGGATGAAGATGGTTATACCTAGACTTGAACTCCTTCGTCTTCAAACTTTGTAGAGGTTGATGGTTCTCCTTTGTCGCCTTCTTCCGTCGAAGATGGATCCACCTCGAAGGCTCGACCTTTGGGCTCTTTCTCGTACTTGGAGTGAACTAGAATCGCCGGCTTGCTAAACCCTTCATCCTAGAGTGAGTAGAGAGTGTCTAAGGGTTGCTTTTGTTTTTCAAGAGAAGGATTCTCAACACATGAGAAGGTTTCTCTTGGCTAGAGGAAGAAGAAGATGAAGTGAAGAGAGAGAGTGAATATGATAGAATGAGCTATCATTTCCTTTCTTGCAACCATAATGCAAAAAGAAAATGAATTATCAAAATAATAATAATCAAAATGAAAAGGTTGATGGAAAGTTTTAGAATGACTAATATCATTACAAGCATTAAATGAAAATGCAAGAATCAAGAGCATCTTTCTCTTGTAATGATAATGGTCAAATGTTCAACCATGGTCAACAAGTCAACCATGGTCAACAAGTCAACAAAAACTAACCATGACACAATTTCATTTTATTATATATTATTAAATGATATAATACAAATCCATTAGGGTTTGGAAAAATACAACTGTCAACTGTGCATACGCACCCGTTCCGAAACCCTAATGAAAAATCATCTTCCTCCTCCTCAAAAAGAACTGTGCATACACACCTGCATTCTTGTTCCGAGGAACTTGAATACTGAGAGATAAAAGCAACCCCAAATACTATACCAGTATCCGGCTCAAACCAGAGCCCGCTGGTAAAATCTGTCCGGACTCCAAACGTGCACAAGTGCGCGGATGAGAACGAACCCTGTCGCAAAACCATGCGACCTCTACTCTGTTTTGCCCAGAGGCGAATACCCTCTGTGTGGGACTCTAAAGACTCGACACTACGCTGGCAGTGGGTTTAACCACAGACCGCAAGCGGCACTAGCTGTGCGTAACGGTCCCCAGGTAGATGTCGACAAGAAGGCTGACGAGGTGAAACCCCATCTGTACTCCTACTGAGTCTGAATGTGACAGTCTCCGTACAGTCCGGTCTGTTCGTCTGATACATCGCATGGCGGGCCTAGGGGGCGGTAAACGTCAGTCCCCCAATAGCGGTACAAGTCGTGCCGGAGCGAAGCCCAAAACACCCTGAGATAACACTGGAAACCTACCAGTATATCTCGTTTGCCCTGGCCAGGGACTACTCGTGTAATGGCTCTCCTAGACACAGCGCGATGTCAACCCCCAATACCGGGAGAGACGAATCCTGTCTAACCGTCACTGCCTCCAAGTGCTTCGGGACTGCACCCAACCACCACCTGTTTGCACGACTCCTTTGAGCCGTGGTAGGGTAGTGATCAAAGTGCAGTGGGAACACACTTGAGGCGAAGTGCCAGTGTCAAGTCAGCGGACTAAGCTGTACTCATGTCACCTGGGAACTGATAACTGACGATAGGTATAATACCAACTAGTCAGTTCCCGACGAGTCCTGTCCAGTGTACTCGTAACCCAACGAGCACCCGTATACTATCTCTAGTACGACGTACTGATGGCTGTGGGACAGACCATCTCCCATACTGGGATGAGAAGCGCATACGCTAGTCTACTCCGGAGTATCGATGCCCTGTCTCGATAGTCCTGCGACTAGGGACCTGTATAAGGATGTGCTTATAGATTACCCAGCCCCCACTAGTGTGACTGCCATCACAACGCTGGTAATCAAGCAAAGATCCTAAGGGCTCTACTAATGCGTATAAGTGATATACTGAAATAAACACAAGTACACATTGAAGTAGAAACAAACCAAGTAGCATACTACTATTTTGAGCAAGATTGTATATACAAGGTGAATATCCCAAGCATCCATTAAGTAATATACAAACTAGTATGATACAGTAATGGCCTCTAGGGCATATACACTAACAAGTTCTTGACTTCCTCATGATGGCTTGACCTTTAAAGTCATCATGGTTGTTGATGATGGCATGACTTTTGGAGTGATGATTGTTGCTTTGAGTGTTGGATTTTCCTTACTATCATTTCTTTTGCATGATAGCTTTCCTCTCTCTCTTTTTTGGTATTAGATGAGAATGGCTCCCATTTTGATTTGCTCTCCCACTCACTCCATTCTTTCCATTCACTTTGCATGGCCGGCCACTCTCTTGGGGGGGGCTGTCCAAACATTTTGGTGTGGGATTTTGCTTCATTTCATGTTGCAAAAATCCCACAAGATCAATCCCAAAAGCTCCAAGCATCATTCCTCCACCAAATGGCAATTCCACAACCCCAAAGTGAGACTTGAGGACTACATATTCTACAGCGAACCTTAGGCACGTCGAGTAGCCGGCTTCGTGCCCGAGTTGCCTCGGCATTGAGGTGGGAGCCCGTAAAAGAAGTAGGCGGTGTGGTGCACTTCCGGCGACGAGGAGGAGACGGGACATTCCGCAGGAGATCGGGACGATGACGAGAAGACCGGAGGACTTGGATCGTCGGTATAACTCTATTCCCTTTCTTACTGATAGCTAGGACTAATTAATGGTTCGATCCGGGTATTAGTGCGCGGCGGTTTGCCAGTTCAAGTAAAATTTAAGTTTATCACCGCTTCCGCACTTGGCCGTCGGATTGACGGCCGGGGCGCCGCCGTGCACTTACAGTGGTATCAGAGACTCGCCATTAACTTAGTCTAGCTTTGTGTAATGTGTTTGCATTTTCGATCGATCAAAAATCCCAAAACCGCATTTTTGCCCGCATCAGTTTTCTGTTGAAAATTTTTGGTGTCGAAATTTTTTTCAGGTTGTATAAAAGTACTGTACAGGAAGTTATAAGGCTTCTGGAAAAATTCGGGTCATTGATCCATCAAGGGGAGCGCGGAACCGCGGCGAAAACCCACCTTGGGCCGCGGTTCCGCTGCAGTATGTAAGGATCAATGGGCCAAATTTCTCCAGTGGGCTTCTGGGGTGAAAATTGGGGTTTTGGAATATTAATTTTGGGCCCAGAATTTCTTGATGTGCTACAGTAGTACTTGGGGGCCCACTTGTTAAAGTTTGATCGATCGGATATTTTAAACACATTTTTCACAGTATTTACATTATATCTGCGACCGTGAATGTCACTTGATCGGTAAATCCGGTCTAACTGCTATAGCCCGGTTAGACGGATTTGCGAACGTGACTTTCACGTTGATGTTCTGTTTTTGCTGTGATGTTGCGGATCGGTCGTGGGGGATAGCCTGGATGCAATGCTAGTACAGTTGTGGTTGTATTATGTACATTTGATATTGCAGGGCGAGCGTCCGACATGTGGACTGCCGTCACTGCCTGTTTGTATTATTATTTTGGGGCACGACCTGGTTGCGGTCGATGTACCCGGTGTATGTATATTTTACTTTCTGTACTAGGATTGCCCCGCGGAGGGGTGCACGGATAGCCGGGTTCTAGAGGGCAACAAGCCCGCATCTCATGGCATTGAGACGGAGGGGGCTTCACTCTAGGATTGACAGGCTATTCGCCGCACTCGTAGGGGGTACAGGTTGACCCAGGAGGGGTGCCCAAGTTACCGGATTCCGTGAAGTGCTGGGTGGTCCATTCACGGTGCTGAAGGGGGCTGCCTCGCTTCAGGTTTTGGCGGGTGACTTGCCGCGCCCGTAGGGGTCTAGGATTACATTGCACAGGCTATCCACACGACCAGGGGAACGTCGGGTTTCAGCAGTGGCTCTGTGAAACCCGGGGATCCCAGATATCTGTATTGTTTCTGTGATGCTGTACATATCTGTGATGTTGCATTTTATTCACGCCTTGAGCGAATACTATATATTGGTATATATATTAGTATATGTTGTATATGTTTTGCATCCGCGCTAGTCCAGTCCCCGCTCTGTCGTTAGTTAGCTAACCTAACGGGTAATGACGGGACCCAGTGGCGAATGCGGATGGCATATACGTACATCAGTATATTTTCGTTCTTTGTGGTGTGATCAATTGATGGGACTGCGTTGATTCGGATCAATGCAAGTTAAAAACAAACCTAATCTGATGTTGTTGGAACACTTTTCAAAAAGCTGTTATTGCAAGGACGTTCACTTTTGTTTTGCATCGTGGTATTCAGTTGGAATATCCTGCTCCTCAATCGACGAGGCAAGGGCCGAGATCCCTTCACCGGGAGTGACCCCTTGGACAGAAGTTTGCGTCAGGGCATTAACTTCACTATAGCCGATTACTTTTGCTTTGCACCGTGGTATTCAGTTGGAATATCCTGCACCCCATTCTACGGGGAAAGAGCCGAGATCCCTTCACCGGGAGTGACCTCTTTAGCAAAGGTTTTCGTCACTATATTTTTAAAAGCTATCCGTTCCTTCAACGATATCAAGTTCTTTACGTTAAAGGTTTTCGCCAGAAACCATTCGTAGCCCTCCGTCATTTCAGTTAAATATTCGGTAGTATTCAAGCTATGTATTTTGACCTCACGCCAAGGCATAGTGTTTGGTAGCTGCCGGGTATTTATCTGTTGCATAGATAGATGCGTTGGTTTGGGACAGTCGTACTACTATTTTGGCCTACGTCAAGGGTATGTACGGGTGGGTTCAAATTAACCTGGATAATGACGGGTAGAACTTGACATGTGACTTATGATATTTTGACCTCACGCCAAGGTCATAAGAGCATGGGGCAGAAATCACATCGGGAGTTTCAAAAGAACTGAAACTTGCCAGATATGCGCATACCTTCTGGAGTGTGGTAGCGTGAGCGGATTCCGTCACGTTATCATGTGATGATAGTTGGATCCCGATTCCCACTGATGAGTTAGTTTACTCCTCGGGTGACCCCGACTAATTCTTCTTTCAGGTTTGGAGGAGAATTTGAGGTACAGTGGGAGGTTTCCAGATTAGATAAATTGGTAACCATTCTGATCTAGGATAGAGTGCACGCTGAGTGTTTCTTTTCTCTCTCTCTTTGGCAGCGACCATTGACCCGACCCTAAGACTATGACTCAGTGACCAAGTTGACCGAACCTTCTTAACACTGGCTTTTGGATTGTCAGAGTTGCGAACCTCATTGCCACTCCTACTTTTACCCTTTTCTCCAGGACACCCCGTATTACTACGAACGTCCACTTCCATTGGACAAAACCATCGTATGGTTATATACGAACTCGAAGGGATTTATTCGAGGATGGTTTCCGGTTCTGGAGAAAATGGATAGGACTATTCAGTTGTCTTTTCCTTTTACCTTCTCTCAGATTGTGAGTACTCCTTGGTTTAGGGGATAGTACACCTATTACGCAAATTGGATACTCTTCTTCCAAACCTTAGGCTGGTGCCGACCGGTAGGGAATGAAGAAAACCAATTAGCCTAACGATGGTGTACAGAAGGTATTAAGTTCAGACAAAGCAAGGGATTAGTGAGAGGGCAAAGTAAATTGCAACAGATATTCATGACCAAACCAAGTATTCCTTCGCCAATCCTAAATCACCTTTGTATTTCTCCAGGACACTCCGTATCACTACGAAGATCCACAGTTTATTTGGATACTCCATCGTATGGTTATATACGAACTCGAAAGGAACTTGTTCCAGTTCGGGGATGGATTCTGGTCCAGGAGAAATAGGAATAAGGTTTATTCAGTTGTCTTTTATCTTCACCTTCTCTCGCATTGCGAGTGCTCCTAGGATTAGGACAGTACACCCATTATGCTTATTGGATAGTCTTCTTCCAAACCATAGGCTGGTGCCGAACGGTAGGGAAGGAAGAAAACCAATTGGCCTAAAGGGGTGTGCAGAAGGTAAAGACTAAAGACATATGAAGGGATTTGGAGAGGTGGCAAAGAATTATATGGTTACAGTCGTGAATCTGGAAGAGGCATTACTAGGAATACCAGGATACCCCGACGGAACATTTCAATGTTTCAGTTTCACTGTGTAATGTTAAAGGAAAACTGATTTCCCGATTAGATACTTACTCCAGGGTATGTATTTACCAGGTACGATTCTCATATCTGTATGGTTTTACAGATGATGAGTGGGAGTAAGTTATTGGGAATTGGGTGATTATCCTCATTATATCGGGATTCGTTGTAATCGGTGATATTTAAGGAAATCACCTGGGCTGTTTGCCGGTTGGCAAATATTTGGTTTTGAATATCCGCAGTTATGCACCAATTTCAAATTGATATATCTGTACGTCTATTTTCATAGAGTGAGATATACCTTTTTGAAATTATGTCTACGACATTTACCTATATCAGTGGATGGTTAGGTAAGGAGCATTAAACAGCGGTGTAATTCTTCTTAACCATAAGTACAGTTTTCAACCTACGACACACAGTGAATGAGTTATCAGACTTAAGGGACTTATACAGAGTATTGTATGTTGTCCAGGGTCCATCGGGACAGAGGGGTTGGTCCTCGTACTATATTCGGTTTACTTATGACTTCTCTACTTTTTAAACAGGTGTTTCGTGGAAACACAGGGTCCGAATTTGGAGAATTTATAGGTATTCGAATAGAGTAGAGAACCAGGTGGAGCAAATATCGGGATTCTTCAAAGTGATCGAAGATGTAGATACTTGTCAATGGTATTCAATTGATAGTAATGATTAAGAGAACTTGCTTCTCTTTCAGGTTACTCATAATTGGAAGCATTCCTAAGTTGAGTAACGCTGATCGGCCTCCTTCCATTTAGTTGACATGCACTGGAGACAGCTGCATGATTTGGATCTGGTTCAATTAAATCAGTGCCTCTGTTTCTATATTGGATATAGAACAGTTCATATCTTAACGATGTTAAGGTACAGGGAGTTGTCCGGTTTATGATTAAAACCAGACACTAGACAACTCAAGGCACGTTTCTGTAATGGCTGTTTGTGGGTTGACCCAGGCTATGACGAGGGTTGACTTTCTACCATCTGGATGAACAATAGCAATATTGTTCTAGACTCGCCACAGTTTTAATAAAAAATGGATTTTTTCAGAAAACAGTAGTGGGAGTATGGTAGAACTGGAAGTGATTCCAGAACCACAAACGATTACTGAAGATTTGATAAGGAACCTAAAGATTCAATCTGGATTGACATTCCATTGGCCACTCCGCAGATAAGGTGGGTAACTTCAGGCACCCGAGAGGTACTATGGTAGCCTCAAGGACGGTGACAGGGAAGTTCTTGTTTACCCACAATTACCATTGCTGTTGTTCCAGGCTGCGAGACCCGGCGGGAGGATGAGTATAGCGTCGTTCTAAAACTAGTTTTAGAAGTGTACGTCTATATGACTCTGCCAGAGGGTTGTCGTAGTCAGTGGGAGCAGCGGAAGCATTGGTAGACAGGTAGCTTATGTCTATTTATAGACTGAAGCACCAGTAGCGGAAATAGATCATCTACTTCTGACGTGACAGTCATGGGTTTGACTTCATCAGAATAGGGGATGGATCTGTTGAAAAGGTAGTAGGGTGTGATATCCTGGTATTTGGATGACATACACAGAGTAGGAAAAGAAACTCCTATACTACAATCGGTTATACTTTGGTCGTCACACAGTGGTTTCTCCACAAAGGAAATGGATTTTATATCAGACATACTGGTTACTAGATCTATGGTTTTAGATCTAGATTTGGGTGGTTTCCCAATCAGGGTACGTTGACAGCATTCTAAGAGTATTTAGAATGGTTGACTCCTGGCACGGTATTATACCTGCAGGTGATGGAGTCATCCTCTCTAAAGGTGTCTTACAGACTAAAGGGGAGAGGGATGTGCATGATTGGCAGATCACTTGCTCAGGCAATTGAGTCAATCATGAGATGTCAAGTACCGCACCAGACATTGTTCTTGCACTAGATGCAATAAGCTGACATTAATCCAATACTGGAGAAACAGTCGGACGCAGTTTTAGAACATAAGTGGATGTTCTAAGGATATGATAACGACAGCCTCATTCGGGAGACAGTTATCATTCCAGGCTTCCAAGGTGACATGGACGACAAGGAGGTTGTCAGAGTTATAGTTTTCCTTCTGACGAGGGGCAGTATTTTGGACAGGTAGTCCAAGGCAATACTGAGGGAAGCATGGCGCAGGATACTGATTAAGTTCAGTTGACGATACAGTCTAAGAAGTTTGGATTTGGAGTTCATTTATGAGCTATGTCCCATCAGACATCCAGACATATTCTAAGACAGGTATTGCTCTTTTCGGGAGATGGGTTTCTCCGCGAACTTGAGATATAGAGAGACATTGAAAGAGACGACAAAGCGGATCCACTCACTGAGGCTATTCCTCGAACGCAATAATTTCGCAAACGAGCTTTGTGAGACTGACTAGTAGAGGAGTTGGGTGTTCGGTATCACACGGGCTGTGAGTATGCGACATCGCAATAATTAGTCTTGGGTGCAAGTGGGAGATTGTTGGAGATAGTGCCCTCAGAGTCAATTATTAGGTCACAGGTACGTGATTGTAATAATTGATGGAGGACCTATCCCGGTAGGACAGTCTTACTCGAGATGATAGTATGCTATCTGGTTTACCTTTATCATCGTGTACTGTTTTAAGTGACCTGACACGTCGCTATTACACGTTGATAGAGCCCCTAGGATTCTTGCTTGACCACCAGCAGTATGAGGGCGATCATATAAGTGGGAGCTGGGGGTCTATAAGCATATCCTTAAAAGGTCCCTAGTCGTGAGAGTTTCGAGACAGGGCATCGATTCTCCATAGTAGACTAGTGTATACAGTCGAGACCCCGACGAGGGGCGGTGGCCGGTCTCACAAGCCACTGGTGTCAGTTGGATCACCTAAGATGTATACAGGTGCTCATTGGGTTATGAGTACACCGGACAGGACTCGCCGGGAACATGCTAGTTGGTCATATACCAGACGTCAGATAGCAGTTCGCTGGTGACATGTGTGCAGGTTAGTTCATCGACCTGGGGATCGTCATTTGTCTCGTGTGAATTCCCACTGTACTTTGATTACTACCCTACCACGGCTCAAAGGAGTCGTACAAACAGGTTTTAGTTGGGTACAGTCCCGAGCCACATGGAGGCAGTGAGCGTATCTTCAGGGGTTCGTCTCTCCCGGTATTGGGGGTGAGGTCGTGCTGTGTCTAGGAGAGCCATTACACGAAGCCCTCGGCCGAGGCAAAGAGATTTACTGGTAGGTATTCCAGTAGTATCTCAGGGTGTTCTGGGCTACACTCCGACACGACTTGTACCGCTTTTGGGGGTCTGACTTTTACCAACCCCCTAGGCCCGCCATGCGATGCTCATAGACGAACGGACCGGACTGTACGGATATTGTCACTGACAGGCTCAGTAGGGAGTCAGGCTGAGTTCGCTCACAGACGTCCCTTTTAGTCAGTACCTGGTAGCCCGTTACGTATTGGCTTATACCTCTGACGTGCTAGTGGTTAAATCCACAACCAAGGTGTTGACGAGTCTTTAGAGTCCCCCACATTTAGTTACTCAGCTTTCGGGCGAAAGGTTGTAGAGGCCGTATGGAGATATGGCAAGGTCCGATTAGATACGTGCGGTATTGCACGGATCAGGATCGGACAGTCTGTACTATAGGCCATATGGTTATATGGCAGGGTTCGATCAGATACGTGCGGCATTGCATGGATCAGGATCGAACAGATATTACTAGCCGGCTTTGGTATAAGCCGGATCCTAGTATAGTACAGTGTGAATTTTGTCTCATTGCATTTTGTATTTCGGTCGAAATACAGATGCGGGTGTGTATGCACAGTATCGGGGTTTTCCTGTAATTTATTACGGGACCAGTTTTCTGGAGTTGCCAGTTTGCTTTCCGTTTCGGCCAATTTCCTTTGTTCCGTTCATTGGCCGAAGATTGGCGGAGGAGGGTTTATTTGCATTGTTGCAAATAGGCATTAGTGGAAGGGGTTCTTTGCGTTTTGTTGCATCATGATTATAGCCCCATCCCTTGACCTTGACTTCTTGACTTCCTCATGATGGCTTGACCATTAAAGTCATCATGGTTGTTGATGATGGCATGACTTTTGGAGTGATGATTGTTGCTTTGAGTGTTGGATTTTCCTTACTATCATTTCTTTTGCATGATAGCTTTCCTCTCTCTCTTTTTTGGTATTAGATGAGAATGGCTCCCATTTTGATTTGCTCTCCCACTCACTCCATTCTTTCCATTCACTTTGCATGGCCGGCCACTCTCTTGGGGGGGGTGTCCAAACATTTTGGTGTGGGATTTTTCTTCATTTCATGTTGCAAAAATCCCACAAGATCAATCCCAAAAGCTCCAAGCATCATTCCTCCACCAAATGGCAATTCCACAACCCCAAAGTGAGACTTGAGGACTACATATTCTACAGCGAACCTTGGGCACGTCGAGTATCCGGCTTCGTGCCCGAGTTGCCTCGGCATTGAGGTGGGAGCCCGTAAAAGAAGTAGGCGGTGTGGTGCACTTCCGGCGACGAGGAGGAGACGGGACATTCCGCAGGAGATCGGGACGATGACGAGAAGACCGGAGGACTTGGATCGTCGGTATAACTCTATTCCCTTTCTTACTGATAGCTAGGACTAATTAATGGTTCGATCCGGGTATTAGTGCACGGCGGTTTGCCAGTTCAAGTAAAATTTAAGTTTATCACCGCTTCCGCACTTGGCCGTCGGATTGACGGCCAGGGCACCGCCGTGCACTTACATCTCATAGATCCAAATCCCAGGATTTAGGAGGTATCACCTTGATCCTATATGGAGAATTCTTGTGATAAGAGAAGATTGACCGAGTGTAGCATCGGAAACTCCTTTCCTATCAAGAGTATGTCATCCACGTACAATACGAGGATCACCACCATACTCCCTACTACCTTTTTGTATATACAAGGTACATCTACCATTTTGATGAAGTCAAACTCTTTGACTACCACATCAAAACAGATGTTCCAACTCCGCGATGCCTGCTTTAATTCATAAAGCAACTTGCATACGTTTCCGCTGCTCCCACTGTGTACGAAGCCCTCTGGCTGTGTACTTATAGACGCTCTCTTCTAAATCACTATTTAGAAACACAGTCATGACACCCAACCGCCATATATCGTAGTCATGGTATGTAGCAATTGCAGGTAGGATCCGGATGGACTTAAGTATAGACACTAGAAAAGGTTTCATCATTATCCACACGTGGTCGATGACGAAAACCTTTTGTAATAAGTCTAGCTTTGAAAGTCTCAACTTTTCCATGTACACCAAGTAATCTTCTCAAGATATACTTGCTTCTGATGGGGATTTAACCCTTCAGATAAAGCAACTAAAGTCCATACTTTGTTGGTGTATATGGATTCCATCTCAGATCGCATAGCACCTAGCCATTCTCATAGAGTCCCCACTCCTGATGGCCTGCTCGAAACTAGTTGGGTCATCATCTCATGATGCAATCCTCGCTCCTACTGTCATAGAAAAACCGAAGTATCTCTCAGGTGGGTGAGGAACCCTACCAGATCGGCGGAGAGGCCGAGGTTCGTTGGGATATATTGAATCTTCCGGTTCTACCAAATCATCAGCTGCAGTTTGTATAGCTGGAACTCCTTCCAGTTCTACCTCATGACCACTAATTTCTTCATAAGAAATTCCCTTTCATAAAGGTGGTATGCTGAGAAACAAAACACGTTTTGCTCCTTAGTGTGGTAGAAGATATTCCCTTGCGAATGCTTGGGATATCCAACAATCTTCCACAGAATTGACCTTGCCTCGAACTTGTCCGGATTTTGCTTTTAGATATAGGCCGGACAACCCCAAATCTTAATATCCTTAAGAGATGGGCTCTTCCCATACCATATGTAACAACCCTAATTTTCCTATACACTTTTCTATACAAAATTTTTTGTTAAAATTTTTAAAATCCATAAAGGAGTATTTTAACCTGAGCACAATATATATAAGTAATTATTTTGTTTTTCAATAACTCCATTTTTAGTGTACATAAAATTGTTTTAAAGTTAAAGTATACTTGGGGTATTTAATGTTGATGTTACCACTTTAAGTAGTTATTTTCCCTTAATAATTACAAGAAAAAGCTTGTAGCTCATTGGTAATACCTTGCACTGCTGAACCAAGCCACCAGAGTTCAAATCCCATGCCCCACATTATTTTTATATTATTTTGTTTTAAAATTTTTGGAAAGTCAACAGTCAAACCGTCATAACTCAAAAAATTTATACTGGACATAAAAAACTAAATACACCAAAATTCCCCCCAGGAAAAACCCCACCCAACAAGCCTTCGACTCGGCCCGACTCGGCCGAGTTGCTGCCGGACCGGCCGAATCGGCCGGCGCCGCCGGCCGGACTCGGCCGGACGGCCGAGTTGTCAACACGGAAAAAGTCCGTGTTGACCTGGTCTTCTCACCTGCATACACTAAATTCCCAGATCGGTTATCAAATGCCCATTAAACCTCTTTTACTCCAAAATTTAATGATTTTTTAATGTTTTTATATAATTTTTATATTTATTTAATTAAAACCCTAACCCTAGCCTAACCCTATATAAACACCCCTACCCTCTACCCTTTCACCCTACATTCCTAAGTCCACTCTCTAAAAATTTCAAGAGAACTCGGTACATTAGAAAACGAGCGAAAGGCGAAGCGCTGCCGAAATCGACGGCGAATCCCGGCGATCGTACTAGGACTCTTCACGACTTTTCGACACACCGACCAACCCACTACCTTCCTAGCACTCTCTAGCTTGTCCAAACCCGTAAGTCCCTCTTTCTTCTATCTTTCTTTCTTCCATTAAAATACGATTTTTAAAACCCGACGGAAATCGGAACAAACCGATTTCCGATTCGGTTTTCTATCAAAACTCACTTGTCATTAATTCCATAATGCTTAAACATATCATGTTGACTACTAATCACTTAAAAATCAATTTGGATAAAATTTCTCACATGAAATGATAACTTTTGCAGAATACCGTATTTTCGCACTTAAATACCATAATGTTTAGTTTTCACATTTAACCCCTAAACTTGGCTATACCTTAAAGTAGATCACAAGGTAATGACCTACCTCCACACACACTCATATGTAATCATAACACGCCACCTTGAAAACGTAGAATACGATAATACAAGACTTTTCATTAAAATACCCTTTTCTTTATAAACTTTTTCTGAAAGTTCTAAGTTGTATACAATTTTAAAACAAAATCTTTTAATAGGAAAATACGATATGTCATGGACATCGATCGTTTATCTAAACCTGACTTTGTGGTGTCTAGTCTAGGCTAGTGAGCTTAGGTAACTTTAAAAGGCCCGTCTCACGATTCGTGAGCGGATCCTTCCTTCCTCACTTGTACTTACCTGGCCACAATTGGCGGTGAAGAGGCGATTTGAGGCTTCTAATGACTTGTCGTTTAGACCAATTAGAAATAGGCTAGTTGGCTTAGGAAACCCTAGAATATAAAATACGGAAATTTACACCATTTTACAAATAAATACCTTATATTTATAAAACTGTTTTCTAAATGACTAGTATTTATTAAATCTTTGCAAAGCGCCACTACAACCCACTTTTGGGGAACTCAATAGGGATAGTACGGTTTATCGTGCACCCTCGGGCTTAGTAGTGCGAGATGCAGACCTCCGCAAGGAGCATTCGGTCTCGAAAGGTTTAGAATACGACATTTAAGAAAAATGAGATTTTTGGAGAATAAAATATTTATTAAAAGTTATTCTTGTATAAACATATGTATATTTATCATTTAAACACCTATTTTATTATAATATAAAGTTTCCACCTTTTCCTAAAAATTACAAGATTAAAAGTTACATTAAAATACCATGAATTTCAATTAAATCAATATTACAAATTAATACCTTTATTTATGTAATTTTCACTAGAAATATCACAAAATAAAGTCACACTCATTATAACAATAAAGACGAATAATAAATACTTGAGGAGTATCTTGAAAACTATATAAAAGTATTTTTACATAGAACCCCCTCAAGTTTTATAAATTACAATAAGGACCCTAACAAATATAGAACCTCGACTTACATTTCTTTTGGTCTGACTCGGGTTTGAGTCTGATTATTTCTGACTTGAATATGATTCAAGTCAATCTACATTCTTTAATATTCCAACTCAATATGAATACATGAATCCCAGAATCCAGTTAACAATCTATACAACTTGACTGAGTCAAACCATGGATATACATCCATTATTCCGTTATTCCATTTACCTGATTATGCAGTTACAATCTGTTTACTAATATCATGGTTTTGGTCAGTCATCCAACTTACACAATGCAATACAACAATAATATCAAAACATTACGGGGTTTAAGGGGTAGATTGGTACGGAAGGTGTTAAAGGTGGCACGAGGTGGTCAGATTAAGACACCTAACGTAAATCCAATTGCCGTTGTTCCGGGTTGTATAACGGAGCCTTGTACTCTATATTCCGTTTGCCATTGTCTCTAGCATATAGAGACCCCTCTCGTAAACACTGGCATTCTTCTGTACCAGGCTAGAAACAACAGCGTTAATACAACATTACAACAATACAATACAATAATAAAAGCTACTCTCTCTCTCCTACTCTTTATCTATTTCTCTATTATCTTTGGGAGTTACCGAGCGACCTGTTCGCTGACGACATTCTATTTCTTTCTTCTTTGAATGTCGTCAGGTGTTTTGGACCCTACCCTCTACCCGACAGAGTTTGCTTCTACTTATCGGGACGCGCAGACGTCCAATGTGGAGTTTTCAGGTATCTTTTATTTTATATATTCTCTTGATGTATTCGTTTGTTTTCTTGCTTGTACCGTTGTTGGGTAGATTAGTTATAGTTGTTTTAACTTCTGTCGGCGATCCTTTTGTTGCGCGACGCGTATTTCAGTTGTGTGCCAATCGGTTAGGAGATAGAGATTCGTCCGTCGTTTTGATCCTTCTAGAGATGTTGGATTTGACGTTCTCCTGGGGCACGGACTGATCAACTACGTGTTAGGCGTTTGTGGACTACCGTGAGGAAACAGTCAGGGTTGTTTCCCCGGCAAGTCAGTTCTTGTTGTGCAGGTGGATAGTTGTGCCGCCTTTCACAGCTTGAATTCAGCCTTTTTCGCTAGTCGGCTACTGAGGTGATGTCGTGAATTCTTGGCGTTCATTTGTGATACCAGAGCCACAGTGGGATTGTTGGACCGGTGTTCCTTTCGTGCGAGAGTTTTCCGACGCTGTTCCAGATGGGCCGACGAAGCTGAGGGAGCTTAAAGGATCAGCTGCAGAGTTGTGGTTTGGGAAGTTTTGGGTGTCCGAGTGTTTCGCTTTTGGAAGCTCCGATTTCTGTTCGTCGAGGAGGAAGACGACAGTTTGAGGTTGTGTATCGACGGATCGTCAATTGAACCGGCTTACGGTGTGGATAGGTGTCCCTTACCTCCCATAGACGATTTCTTCGATCAACTCCAGAGCGCGAGACATTTTTCTAAGTTTGCTTGGGATCAGGTCATCATTATTGCAGGTTCAGAGTGATGGCATTCCGAAGACCGCCTTGTGCGTGCTATGGGCTTTGTGTGTTTTTGGTGAGTCGTTGGATTCACTAATGCCCTAGCAGCATTTGTAGATGTGATGAACCAGATTTCTTCAGGCCGTTCCTCGACCAGTTTTTGTTGTGTTATTTACGACATTCTGGTCGATCTAATGTGTCTTGAGGAACAGAAGCAGCACTTGAGGATTTGTTATGCAGATACTGGGAGAGCACCAGCAGTTTGCTAAATTCTCGGAGTGTTTCTTCAGGCTTTTTTTGTGTTGACTCCTAGGTCTTGTAGTCACGGGAGACGGTTTCGTATGGTTCTGAGGGAGATCGTGACCGTACAGCTTAAGTCCAGACATGTGTGCAGGACGGAGATCCGCAGATTCTTGGACTTAGCAGGTTTTTACCGCCGTTTCATGCAGGATTGCTTGAGTAGTGCTGCACTGTCGACTGAATTGACCGAGATGGAGGTTTCTTTTCTGTGGACTGAGGCATGTGTACGGAGTTTTCGGCAGTTGGAGATCCTGTTAACAACTGCATCAGTTCTTTCTTTGCTTTTGGTCCGGGCGACTTTGTTGTTTAACTGTAATGTTTCTTGAGTGGGCTCGATTGTGTACTGAGGTGACACTATAGAGTTATCGCTTTTGCTTCCCTATATTTGGAGGAAGTACAAGAAGGATATTCCACTCATGATCTGGAGATGGCCGCGGTGGTTTTGCGTTGGAGATTTGGAGATACTAATGGTCTGGGAGTCGTGTCAGATTTTCCACGGACCACTAGAGCTTAATGTACATCTTCCTGCAGCAGATTTTGATTGTTGTGACAGTCTTCTGCAGATTTACAGTTCTTGTGTGATCGTTGAGTACAGCTTTAGTTCGTCTCTACGGAGTGAACAGCTTGCTCATGTCCACGCCCGACCACTTCCCTTAAATCGTTTTCGCGAGACACTGCCCGCCGATGCTCGTTCGTCAGTGATACTTGAGCATACTCGGCTGGGTAATGATTCGGAGACCTTGATTTATGACAATGGTGTGCTAAGTTAGGGACGCGTTTGTGTACCTGGTTTCATCGGGTAGAGATATGAAACCCTAAAGCATGCACATCTGTCAATTCTCTATATGCAATCAAGTTCCACCAACATTTAGCGTGACTTGTGAGATGGTTACGGGTGGACAGGATGTAAAGAGAAGTTTCAGGTTTCGTTTCAAGGTGTCTGTCTTGTTGTGTGCTTGGGTCGAGCATCTGAGGCCGGCTGGAGAGTTGCAATCTTTTCCGTTCCGAAGTAGGAATGGGAGCAGATCTCCACGAATTTCGTTATGGTTTCTACCCAAGTTTAGTCCGGGTGTGACTCCATTCGAATTCTTGTCGTCCGGTTTTACTCAATGTGCTTAGTTGTTTCTTGTTAGTTGTGTGTTGTGCTTTTGTTGACAGCGGTTGGGGGATCGTCACTCGCCATCGTTAGGGTTCTCCTTCGATAGCTATTATCAGGAGACACTCCAATTAGCCACCCTTAGGCTTAGGAGTTAGGTCATGTCGATCACCAGTCTGTTGTTTTTCTGACTCTGCGTAAATAGGACTTTGGACCCCAGCTATGTCTAGAGCTTCGGAGATGGTCCAGTTGTGTTAGGTCAGGATGTGAATTGTCCATTTCGAACTGAGGTCTTATGACGGCTGTGTTGGTCATAGACTCGAGTTCGTAGGACAGATCATGTATTCCTATGGACTTTCCGATGAATGACGGTGTTGGATTTTAGGAAGTTTGTCCCAGGATTTAGGTCCTTTTAAGATCCTATAAGCGAGTTAGTTTCGTTGCCTTTAATTTGGCACTTCCGCCCAGATTATTAGATTTTCACCCCGTATTCCTTGTGATGATACTCTACAACCACCTTCTTGACCTTTCTCACATGATTTGGCACCAGACCATTTAGCATGACGCGATCTTTCGTTCACTAGTAGCCATTTGTGTTAATGGCTCGGCAGGTGGAGGAACATCGGTCAAGGGTCTTGCCATCTGTGAAGGGTTTTCTTGGACGTAGCCGTATAGTGAGATAATCACTTAGAGGCTGCGAGCGAGATTTGGGAGTTGTAAGCTTCTCTTTGAAGGTACGAGTAGCAGTATATTTTTAAATTCGGGGACGAATTTCTTTTAAGGGGGGGATTGTAACACCTTAGATTGTGTTTGTAGCTAATTATATTTTATATATAGTTTTTAACAAAAAGTTTACCAAATTAAGTTTTAAATATTTTATCCTATTTATTGTGTATTTTATTAGAATTTTGTTAGGCTTGCACACACTTGTGCATGATAACTAGGGTTGTTTTTGGGGTTAAACCATGATTAGCAACATGGTTAACTAACCATTTCTCCCTAATCTAGTTTAATATTGTATTAAGTGTCATGGTTGTTTGAAAATGAATTTTTAAAAAGGGTTTTATTTTGAATCTTTTGTTTTGGTTCATGGTTGACCTTTGGGGGAGAGAGAGAGCATGGGGCATCATGGGTTTGCCCATGCCTTCATTAATGAAGAGAGAGAGAGAGAGGAGGGGGTTGACTAGTGTTCTCTCATTCCCTCACTCTCATTCTCTCACTCCCATTCTCTCACTCACTCACACACACACACACACACCTTCAGCTGCAGAAGCAGCAGCAGTGGCACCAGCAGCAACAGCATCATCATCATCTTCAGCAGCAGCAGCAAGAGCAGCACCATCAGCATTAGCAAGCAGCTTCATCAACACACACCATTACCCACACAGCAGCAGCAGCAGAGACAACTACAACAACAACAACAAGATCAGCAGCAGCAGCAGCTTCTGCAACAGCAACAGGAACCCCAGCACCTGCAGATGCTCTTCATCCCTCACGCACTTCTCCACCTGCTTCTTAGGGTTCCTTGGGTATATTTTCTGAACCCCATTTCTTGTTTGTGTAGCTTGTGTGTTAATTAGCTCGATTAGTGTTAAATTGGCTAATTTAGTGCTAGATATGGTGTTTTATGTGGAAATTTGGTTGAGTCTTGATTGTGTTGGTTAACCTAGCTCAGTGTAGTGCTAATAGGGCCACTTCAACTGAGAAATCCCCATATTATACTAAAATGCCATAGGGTATGTGTTTTGTGCAAAATTGGTGATTTTAAAGCGATATTTGTGATTTCTGGAATCTGCTATGGACCCGGACCTTACAGAGTAAAATTGAGCAAACTGGGACATGATACCTAGGTTTATATCACACCACCAGAGCACGAAGCCCTAACTTCCAACTCTGGCCGCCAATTTATTCATATTGGCCGCAAATTGCGGCCAGGAGGGGGACAGGGGTGTTGCGGTTTTGTGTAGGGTAGTCTGGAGGGTTGTGTAGTGTTTTGGCATGTCTAGTTTTGTTAGTTTTGATCTGTAGGAGAATCTGGGACTATATGTCGTTTTTGGTGTCCGTTGTGTTTGCGCGATACGCGCGATACGTGAGAGGGTTCTGTGATCCAGCGTATCGCGGCGTGTCGCGATGGTTTTTTGACGCGTACACACACGATTCAGCGTACCGTGCACGCGCGTTTAGTTCGCGACGCGAGTTTCTCGTTTTGGTTCGATATCGCGTTTCGCGGAATATTTGGCTTATATGTGATTTCCATGTCTTATTTGCAGGTTTGCAGACAGGGACTACGGACACGGCTATAGGGGGAGCAGATGGTATGATTCACCTAGCGTGGGGCGTAGGTGAGTAGATTTAACATCTACAGGAGAATCGCCCGCATGGCGTTATGCGTCTAGGCTAGGATTCATATACCTGTCGCGCATTCTACGTCATTGTTAGAATTGCGCCCTTATGTTATTTCCTTGATATAGTTGTACTGTGACTAGCAGCCGTAGGACACTGCACATATTATTGACGGTTTATGTTGCACGAGCACGGATTGTATGCTACACACACACCGTCAATAATTGCCATGTCACACACAACCCTTTATTGATACTATATTGCTTATCATACTTGACATCTAGCTTATGGTATACCTATAGTGTATCATACCTTTAGTGATAGGTACATATACACCTTGCGATACAGCTACAGGTATACCATGCACATATTTTAGTTATACCGGGGGGGGTTCCTACATATGTTACTTATACCCAGGGGGGTATACGACATCAGTTCTTATAGGTAGATACCTATACTTGGCTGTACCTTATTGATTTTGCATACATCTGGTTCAGCTATATACTTTTGTTTACCTGCTCGCATTCAGATATATCGCATATATTTATTCCTGGATTTGCGCATTGTTTATTTGGATTTTATATGATGTTTTCGGGATTTGGGAACCGCGGGAGTTCATGAAATTATGCATACATTGAACAACCCGGTTTCCTTGATATGATATTTGCGCGTCCACCATGAGTTTTATCGGTGCTGATTATATACTCCATACGAGGTGTGGTTGCCGTATGAGAGTACATGGTGGAGCCCGGTATGGTTCCCCTCGGCAAGAAGATCGATGGGTTTGCCGATTGAGCCTGGAGGCGGGCGAGTACCTACCGGTGATTGGTTAGACCTGGCAGTTGTCCGGAGGATACTGGCCAGAGTCGAGAGATGGATGCGGGATGATCTGTACTGCCGGGGCCGAGGGCTGACACCGCAGACGGACCCCGTGGGCCGATCCGGACTGACGGAGCCCGATATACGAGGATTTCTGTGTCGATGCTTGGCACACTGTTTTCATGATATTTATTTTAAACACCTTTTGTATATATAACAGGGGATTTAGCCGTTGTTATATATACCTTTACACCAATATTAGTGGAGTGGGACGCTAATATATGTGTATTGCCCCCATCTTATTTATTTCTGCATATATATATATATATATACACACCTATAGGATGTTAGGCCTTACTTGAGATTTGACTTGGGATAGTAGGTGATTCACTGAGATTGGATTTTGGATATGAAAGAGATGGTTGATTTGTACATTCGAGATATAGGAGAGCTATTCGATATTGTACTTGAGGTGAGGTGAGATCTATGTGATGTGAGAGCCCAGTTTGGGGGCCGATTTGACGATTTGGGATGTGAGTGTCATGATGGATTGTGATCCTACCACGATGTCAGGTTTCCGTGGGAAATGATATATTCCCCCTATACCTCACCCTTATCTACCTTATGCACGGATTCATATAGTGGTAGTACCCGTTGTGTACCCTTATGATAGTTGCATATCTACATTTTTATATCCTTATTGCATAGTTACTGCGTAATACTGTCATGTTACTATAGCTTCACATTTTGCTTGTACCGGCTACTGTACTTTCCTTATTTCAGCATTTGCATGACATGCTATTACTGTAATCGCATATCTTAGATTCATGTTGTACGTGCATTCCTGCGATTACCTGCATATGTTATCTACTATTCACGAGTTGGCAACTCACCCCCGTTGTGCCACAGGTGTTTCAGGTTGTTCCCCAGAGTAGTCGAGGCCGGCTATTCCTCTATTCAGCTATCCAGCTATCATCTTTTGCTACAGATACCGCATCAGCTTACAGTACCATTTTGCTTAGGTGGGTTAGATGATTATCTGTATTTCATATTGTACCTTCGTTGTATTTTGTACTCTCCATCTACTATTGTATTGTTGGCTTAGAGACTTGGTGAGGACGTTATGTGTATTATTGTAGATTTGATGTCTTTTATATACAGCTTTTTCTCCACTGCCTTTATTTTCTGTTGTATTCATCTTGACTAGTCTTTATAAAAAGGGGGTGTTGCTAAATTTTTAAAGAAAGAAAGTAAGACTTTTAAAGAATTTGGGTTGTGATTTCAATTGTTTCAGAAACTTGTATTATCTTTTCCGTATTTCCTTGGTTTAGATTTCTGGGTTGGGCTTTCTTTTACTATGTTGTGTCTTTAGGCGCTGCGTAGTATTGGGGCCGTCACGGGCCATTTTTGGGTCGTGACATTATGCCACTGTTTAGGCATCGTTTTTCATTTTAGTTGTATTTACTTTTCATGCATTGTACAAAAGAATGTTATAAATAAAGTTCCTGTTATTTCTATATCTCTTGTCTCTTGTGATTTACTTTTATATTGCTTAGATACACTTAGCGTATGTACTTCTGAGTACATACGTAGCGGACCTCGTCGCGTCTCCTTCGCCGTACACCGGGAAGCGGGTCGTGACAGGTTTTGTTGGTGGCCCATGCAGGTCAGAGCTGTATGGAACTCTAAGCAATATAACACAAGAACCAGCAACTACAACATTCTTTACAATCATGTTCCTTGAATCCCATCATTTCATATTCCTTAAATTATATACTTGAATCTATTCTAACACAAAATACCCTCACCTCTTTTGCGATTTTACCAAAACCTTCGCATTCTTTCATTCCTTCACACCATCTTTACATTTTTTAAAACCCTGTCAGTACACTAGCACCAAACTTTTCTTGGATTTTTTACACTTTCCTTTTAAAAATTTCGAGGACGAAATTTTTATAAGGAGGGTAGAATGTAACAACCCTAATTTTCCTATACACTTTTCTATACAAAATTTTTTGTTAAAATTTTTAAAATCCATAAAGGAGTATTTTAGCCAGAGCACAATATATATATAAGTAATTATTTTGTTTTTAAATAACTCCATTTTTAGTATACATAAAATTGTTTTAAAGTTAAAGTATACTTGGGGTATTTAATGTTGCTGTTACCACTTTAAGTAGTTATTTTCTCACAATAATTATAAGAAGAAGCTTGTAGCTCATTGGTAATACCTTGCACTGCTGAACCAAGCCACCAGAGTTCAAATCCCATGCCCCACATTATTTTTATATTATTTTGTTTTAAAATTTTTGGAAAGTCAACAGTCAAACCGTCATAACTCACAAAATTTATAATGGACATAAAAAACTAAATACACCAAAATTCCGCCCAAGAAAAACCCCACCCGACGAGCCTTCGACTCGGCCCGACTCGACCGAGTCAGCCGGCGCCGCCGGCCGGACTCGGCCGGATGGCCGAGTCGTCAACACGGAAAAAGTCCGTGTTGACCTGGTTTTCTCACCTGCATACACTAAATTCCCAGATCGGTTATCAAATGCCCATTAAACCTCTTTTACTCCAAAATTTAATGATTTTTTAATGTTTTTATATAATTTTTATATTTTTTTAATTAAAACCCTAACCCTAACCTAACCCTATATAAACAACCCTACCCTCTATCCTTTCACCCTACATTCCTAAGTCCACTCTCTAAAAATTTCAAGAGAACTCGGTACATTAGAAAACGAGCGAAAGGCGAAGCGTTGCCGAAATCGAAGGCGAATCCCGGCGATCGTACTAGGACTCTTCACGAATTTTCGACACACCGACCAACCCACTACCTTCCTAGCACTCTCTAGCTTTTCCAAACCCGTAAGTCCCTCTTTCTTCTACCTTTCTTTCTTCCATTAAAATACGATTTTTAAAACCCGACGGAAATCGGAACAAACCGATTTCCGATTCGGTTTTCTATCAAAACTCACTTGTCATTAATTCCATAATGCTTAAACATATTCATGTTGACTACTAATCACTTAAAAATCAATTTGGATAAAGTTTCTCACATGAAATGATAACTTTTGCAGAATACTTTAATTTCGCACTTAAATACCATAATGTTTAGTTTTCACATTTAACCCCTAAACTTGGCTATACCTTAAAGTAGATCACGAGGTAATGACCTACATCCATACACACTCATATGTAATCATAACACGCCACCTTGAAAACGTAGAATACGATAATACAAGACTTTTCATTAAAATACCCTTTTCTTTATAAACTTTTTCTGAAAGTTCTAAGTTGTATACAATTTTAAAACAAAATCTTTTAATAGGAAAATACAATATGTCATGGACATCGATCGTTTATCTAAACCTGACTTTGTGGTGTCTAGGCTAGGCAAGTGAGCTTAGGTAACTTTAAAAGGCCCGTCTCACGATTCATGAGCGAATCCCTCCTTCCTCACTTGTACTTACCTGGCCACAATTGGCGGTGAAGAGGCGATTTGAGGCTTCTAATGACTTGTCGTTTAGACCAATTAGAAATAGGCTAGTTGTCTTAGGAAACCCTAGAATCTAAAATACGGAAATTTACACCCTTTTACAAATAAATACCTTATATTTATAAAACCGTTTCTAAATGACTAGTATTTATTAAATCTTTGCAAAGCGCCACTACAACCCACTTTTAGGGAACTCGATAGGGATAGTACGGTTTATCGTGCACCCTCGGGCTTAGTAGTGCGAGATGCAGACCTCCGCAAGGAGCATTCGGCCTCGAAAGGTTTAGAATACGACATTTAAGAAAAATGAGATTTTTGGAAAACAAAATATTTATTAAAAATTATTCTTGTATAAACATATATATATTTATCATTTAAACACCTATTTTATTATAATATAAAGTTTCCACCTTTTCCTAAAAATTACAAGATTAAAAGTTACATTAAAATACCATGAATTTCAATTAAATCAATATTACAAATTAATACCTTTATTTATGTAATTTTCACTAGAAATATCACAAAATAAAGTCATACTCATTATAACAATAAAGACGAATAATAAATATTTGAGGAGTATCTTGAAAACTATATAAAAGTATTTTTACATAGAACCCCCTCAAGTTTTATAAATTACAATAAGGACCCTAACAAATATAGAAGCTCGACTTACATTTCTTTTGGTCTGACTCGGGTTTGAGTCTGATTATTTCTGACTTGAATATGATTCAAGTCAATCTACATTCTTTAATATTCCAACTCAATATGAATACATGAATCCCAGAATTCAGTTAACAATCTATACAACTTGACTAAATTAAACCATGGATATACATCCATTATTCCATTTACCTGATTATGCAGTTACAATCTGTTTACTGATATCATGGTTTTGGTCAGTCATCCAACTTACACAATACAATACAACAATAATATCAAAACATTACGGGGTTTAAGGGGTAGATTGGTACGGAAGGTGTTAAAGGTGGCACGAGATGGTCAGATTAAGACACCTAACATGAATCCAATTGCCGTTGTTCCGGGTTGTATAACGGAGCCTTGTACTCTATATTCCGTTTGCCATTGTCTCTAGTATATAGAGACCCCTCTCGTAAACACTGGCATTCTTCTGTACCAAGCTACAAACAATAGCGTTAATACAACATTACAACAATACAATACAATATTAATAGCTACTCTCTCTCTCCTACTCTTTATCTATTTCTCTATTATCTTTGGGACTTACCGAGCGACCTGTTCGCTGACGACATTCTATTTCTTTCTTCTTTGAATGTCGTCAGGTGTTTTGGACCCAGCAGAGATCGAGCCCACTGGTGAAGACTTGGAGCAGTTTCACGAAGACCCCGAGCTCTAGACATTGTACCTTGTTTTATTCAGTATTTTCATTTCCTGTAATGCCATTGTTTAGGCTTCGTTTTTCATTTCAGTTGTATTTACTTTTCATGCATTATACAAAAGAATGTAATAAATAAAGTTGTTGTTATTTCTATATCTCTTGTCTCTTGTGATTTACTTTTATATTGCTTAGATACGCATAGCGTATGTACTTCTGAGTACATACGTAGCGGACCTCGTCGCGTCTCCTTCGCCGTACACCGGGAAACAAGTCGTGACACCATATCACATATGGAGTGGTAAGCACCTGATTTGATTGGAACCCTATTCAATAGGTATGCAACTTCACAGGTGCATAACTCCTAAAAGAAAATAGGCAATTCAGTAGTACTCATCATAGAGCACACCATATCACATAGGGTGCGATTGCTCCGCCCCGATATATCAATGTGCTGTGGTGTATACGGAGGAGTAATGCTGAGACAGAATCTCATTCTCCTTTAGAATAGTCCAGGAATTCCGTGTTCAAGTATTCTCCTCCCTGATCACATCAAAGGACATAATACTTATACCCGTTTTGGTTCTCTACTTCTAACTTATATTCTTTGAATTTCTCAAAAGTTTCAGACTTGTGTTTCAACAGGAACACATATGCGAATCTTCAGAGATCATCAGTGAATATAATAAAGTACAAAGAACCAATCCTGGCATTTGTAGACAGGGGACCTACATACATCATCATGTATCAATCCCAAGAGTTCATCTAACTCTTTCTCTGTTTCCAATAAACGGAGCTATGGTCATCTTATCTTTGTGACATGACTGGCAAGTTTCACAAGATATAAATTCAAACTGATTTAAATATGCATCTTAATGTAACTTCAGCTAGTCGGGTCGCATTGATATGACCCAGTCTACAATGCCTCAAGAAGGATTCGTTCATTTCTGAACTCTTCCTCTTGTGTGTGTTCTGTACGTTAAGAACTGTAGTTTGATTTAGAACGTATATGCTTTTAGATAACGTGCCTGATTTGATCAACTCTTGATATAGGAAATGTTCAAAACATTATCCAACAATACAAAATTATATCTTTCTTTACTAAATAAAGAGACTGATATGATGTTGTATATTAGGTTCGGTATCTAATAACATTCGTTCAGAATCAATGTATTTGGTAATACAGGGTGATAACTGCCAACAAACTTGGCAGCAACAATTGCACCGTTTCTAACTCTTAAAACTTATCACCCATTCTCAGTTCTCTACCTATATGTAGCCCATGTAACAGATTACATATGTGGGATCCTGATCCGGTATCTCATACCCAGGACGTAAAGGATATTGAGAAACAGTTCTCGGTAATGAACACATCCGAAGAAGATGTATCACCATGCACTTTCTTCGTTTGGGCGGCACGGGAATTCTTGTAATCCCCTATTTCCTGCTCTGTCTTATAACAATTATAAGTTGGAGCGGGACCAACATTCCCTAGCACAGTATAACAAGCGGGTTCGGTCAATACATCCATATTAATATCTTGATTAAGGCGTGATATGGTAGCTACCTGGAGAGAGAGAGAAGAAAACACTCAGCGTATGCTCTTGCAAGATTAGATTGGTTATTAATATATTTAATCAGGATGGCTCCCACTATTTTAGTCAAATCTTCCTTCAAACCCTAAAAGGAAAGACTAGCCGGGATTGATTACAGCTTACAAGTTCGCCAATCTTTCGGCCAGGCCAGTGCCGGTACTTTGAGGGAGGTTCCCTGTGCTTTCGCATGGACCTAAAATAAACCTCGTTTTCCCAGAGGCGTAACCCCGTTGACACTTTTCTAGACACCTACTTGATCGGCTAATTGTGATGTGTAAAACTCTCCCAGGAGTAACTCTTACTCGCAGTGGGTATCGGGATCCAACTATCTTATAGAAGGTATGCAATCTCATTGCAAATTTCAACACTTGAAATTCCCGATAATATTTTACCCCTAGCAACCTATGACCTTGACGAAAACCAACAAACTATAGGGTGCTAGTCAAGTTCAACCCGTACATTTCCTGATTGAATTAAACCCACCCGCACGACCCTTGACGAAAGCCAACAAAGTCGCACGACTACCCTAACTCAATCGCATCATATTCTTATGCAGATAAGCATAAATAGCTGCCTCATACCACGCCTTGATGAAAGCAAACAAACGTAGCATGAATACTATGAAGTACTTAATGACGGAGGGCTACGACAGGTTTTTAAGAAAACCTTTTGGGTAATGAACTTGATATCGTTGTAGAATCAAGTGATTTTGAAAAGGAGTGTTTTTGAGGCTTTTACTAGTTTTGCTAAAGAGGTCACTCCCGGTGAAGGGATCTCGGCTCTTTTCTTATTGAATAAGGTACAGGATATTTCACAAATACCGCTATACAAAGTAAAAAACTATAAAAGCAATCAAAAGACAAACCGAATTTGTAGTATCTGCTAGTTTCGCTAAAGAGGTCATTCCCGGTGAAGCGATCTCGGCTCTTTCCTTATCGAATAAGATGCTGGATATTCTACAAGGAATACTGCTATGCAAAGCAAGAACTAGAGCTACTAGTTTTCGAGACAAGTTTCTACAATATCTTTAGGTTTCTTTTATTTCATTAATCTCATTAATGAAGTCCCATCATTTTAAATTACATAAACATCACAGATAAATACAACGTACGCTTATGCCATCCGCATTCGCCTCGATGTCCCCTCGTGCACCGTTGGGTTAGGTAACTAACGGCAGAGCGGGGCAGTGCTAGCGCAGGTGCAAAACATAAGCAATGTCTATATAATATATCATATATACTATATCCTGTATTTATCTCATCAATATATCAAATGATCACATCACAGATATCGCAGCAGAAAACAACATATGAAATATTGGATATACTAGAATTTCCGTATTTTAAATTAAGCCTGTATAAAACACGGATTCCATGGTCGTGATGAATAGCCAATCCCACACCCCTAGACCCCTACGAGAGCGGCAAGCAACCCTACCAATTCTAGAGTTAGGAGACCCGGTCTCGACTCCTCGAGATGGTCTCCCATTAGACCCTAGAACCCGGTTACTTGTGCTCCCCGCCTTGGGTCTATCCTAATGCGGAAAGGTAAATAATATACAATGGTGACATCATCCTCAACCCGGAAGTTCCCCGATAAAAGAATATTACATACAATGAATTTTACATGAATGAAAATGAAAAACTCTCATCTCACATAAAACCCCCGACTATGTAAGTCCATGCTACCTCTCCCGGTACTTTCGGGCATGCGGAATTTGATGAAAAACAATTTTCTTAGAGGTGGTAACATGGACTTAAAACCCGGATCTTTGTTAAACATCTAACTAACAACCTAACTAGGAGTCGTTAACTGCTCGGTTAGGGGGTTATACCTTTCTTGTCTTGAACTCCTTCGTCTTCAAGCATCGATGGTTGTCCGAATCGGCTTCTCCCCTTCGTCTCCTTGCGCCGAAGATTGATCCACCTGAAAGCTTCTACCTTCGGCTCCTTCTTCGAACTTTGAAGAAACTAGTTCACTCGGTTTGCTAAACCTTGTGAACTAGAGTGAGTAGAGAAGAGTTTTGTTGGGATTTTATCTATGGTTCTTGATTCTCAACTCATGAGACAAGTGAACCATAGACTCAAGAGAGGGAGAGCAAGAGGAGGAAGATGAGAGCTCAAGAACAAGAGAGAGAATGAGCATGAAAGAATGAGAGAGGACTTTTCTCATTTGGCTCTCATAATCCATAACCATCATAACACATCATAGCAATCAAGTATTATGTGATGGTTTAAGCAACAATAGC
Organism: Agapanthus africanus; assembly: GCA_030015575.1. Classification (NCBI taxonomy): domain Eukaryota; kingdom Viridiplantae; phylum Streptophyta; class Magnoliopsida; order Asparagales; family Amaryllidaceae; genus Agapanthus; species Agapanthus africanus. Next base: position 702,297,572 of record JASDDO010000024.1, on the reverse strand, counting down.
CATATCATTTCATGCACTCATTTTGCACAAGAGAACAAGCAAGCAAAAGTCTTTGCCATGAAATGATATCTATTGTTATCATGATGGTCAACTAGTCAAGCCTAGTCAACCGGTCAACAAAGTCAACAAGTCAACAAAGTCAACAAGTCAACAAAGTCAATCCCACAACAACCATGTCACCATAATACTTAATTAATATAATTGTTAATTACATATCATATTCTCATTAGGATTGAGCAAAAAGTCAACGGTCAACGGTCAATTGTCAACAACCCTAATGAGAATCCTCTGCCTCTGTCTCTTCGTCAACTGTGCATACACACCCGCATCCGCGTTCCGAGGAACATGGATGCATACTGGATAAAACCAATTCCAAAAGGTACACTAGGATCTGGCTTAAACCAAAGCCCGCTAGTTTGAACTGTCCGGACACTGTACGTGCATAAGTGCACGGATGTGACCGAACCCTGTCGCAAAACCATGCGACCTGTCGCAAAACCATGCGACCTCTACTATTTTGCCTAAAGGCGAATAGCTTTCTGTGTGGGACTCTAAAGACTCGATACTACACTGGCAGTGGGTTTAACCACAGACCGCAAGTGGCACTAGCTGTGCGTAACGGTCCCCAGGTAGATGCCGACAAGAAGACTGACGAGGCGAAACCCATCTGAACTCCTACTGAGCCTGAATGTGACATTCTCCGTACAGTCCGGTCTGTTCGTCTGATACATCGCATGGCGGGCCTAGGGGGCGGTAAACGTCAGTCCCCTAATAGCGGTACAAGTCGTGTCGGAGTGAAGCCCAAAACACCCTGAGATAACACTGGAAGCCTACCAGTATATTTCGTTTGCCCTGGCCAGGGACTCCTCGTGTAATGGCTCTCTTAGACACAGCGCGATGTCAACCCCCAATACCGGGAGAGACGAATCCTGTCTAACCGTCACTGCCTCCAAGTGCTTCGGGACTGCACCCAACTACTACCTGTTTGCACGACTCCTTTGAGCCGTGGTAGGGTAGTAATCAAAGTGCAGTGGGAACACACTCGGGGCGAAGTGACAGTGTCAAGTCAGCGGACTAAGCTGTACTCATGTCACCTGGGAACTGATAACTGACGATAGGCATAATACCAACTAGTCAGTTCCCAATGAGTCCTGTCCAGTGTACTCGTAACCTAACGAGCACCCACATACTATCTCAAGTACGACGTACCGACGGTTGTGGGACAGACCGTCTCCCACACTGGGATGAGAAGCGCATGCGCTAGTCTACTCCGGAGTATTGATGCCCTGTCTCGATAGTCCAGCGACTAGGGACCTGCATAAGGATGTGCTTATAGATTACCCAGCCCCCACTAGTGTGACTGCCATCACAATGCTGGTAATCAAGCAAAGATCCTAAGGGCTCCACTAATGTGTATAGGTGATATACTAAAATAAACACATGTACACATTGAAGTAGAAACAAACCAAGTAGCATACTACTATTTTGAGCAAGATTGTATATACAAGGTGAATATCCCAAGCTTCCATTAAGTAATATACAAACTAGTATGATACAGTAATGGCCTCTAGGGCATATACACTAACAATCTCCCACTTGCACTAAGGCCATGTACTGGCGTATCGAAGACCTATCATCTCGATCAGCCGCTCGAACTGAGTCTGGGGCAAGGCCTTGGTGAATGGATCTGCAGTGTTATCTTTTGAAGCGACTCTCCGAACCTCGATCTTTTGGCGATCCACGATCTCCCTGATCAGGTGATACCGCCTCAAGATGTGTCTGGATCTCTGATGGGACCTGGGTTCCTTCGCTAAAGCTATAGCCCCGTTGTTGTCGCAATACAGAGGTATTGGGTCAACAATGGACGGAACTACCTGAAGTTCTTTCAAGAACTTCCTCATCCAGACAGCTTCTTTTGCGGCATCAGATGCAGCGATGTATTCCGCTTCCATCGTCGAGTCTGCAACGGTTTCCTGTTTGGAGCTCTTCCAACACACCGCCCCTCCATTGAGGGTAAAGACAAAACCCGACATGGATTTGGAATCATCCTTGTCACTCTGGAAGCTGGAGTCAGCAAAGGCCTCGATCTGGAGGTCTTTTTTGCCATACACCAAGAACATCTCCTTAGTCCTTCTCAGGTACTTGAGAATGTTCTTTACCGCTATCCAGTGTTTCTCCCCAGGGTTTGACTGATACCGGCTTACCACACTCAGTGCATAAGCTACATCCGGTCTGGTACACGACATCACATACATTATAGAGCCTACCGCAGAAGCGTAGGGTATAATAGACATGCGATCCCTCTCCAAATCAGTCTTGGGAGACATCTCTTTAGAGAGGGTGATCCCGTGACAAGCCGGTAGGTTACCGCGCTTGGAATCTTCCATACTGAATCTCTTCAGTATGGTGTCGATGTACCTGGACTGTGAAAGTCCTAATATCCTCTTGGATCTATCACGATGGATCCGGATCCCCAGGATGTATGAGGCATCACCCAGGTCTTTCATGGAGAACCTGTGTGACAAGAACCCCTTGACAGATTGTAGCATAGGAATGTCATTTCCTATTAAGAGAATGTCATCCACGTATAAAACGAGGAATACTACAGTTCTTGCTACAAATCTACTATAGATACATGGTTCATCTGGATTTTTGATAAAGCCAAATTCCTTGACCGTCTCATCAAAACAGATGTTCCAACTCCGTGATGCCTGCTTTAGTCCATAGATGGACTTAAGCAACTTGCACACCTTTCTGCTGCTCCCACTCTGAATGAAACCCTCTGGCTGGTCCATATAGACACACTCCTCTAAATTTCCATTTAGAAAAGCGGTCTTTACGTCCATCTGCCAAATCTCATAATCATGGAAGGCAGCAATGGCAAGAAGGATCCAAATGGATTTCAGCATAGCCACTGGAGAAAAGGTTCCGTCATAGTCCAAACCAGGTCTTTGACGAAAACCCTTTGCTACAAGTCTAGCTTTATAGGTCTCAACCTGTCCATCTACACCAATCTTCCTTTTGAAGATCCACTTGCATCCTACGGGTTTTACTCCGTCTGGAGCAATGTTCAACGTCCATACCTTGTTGGTGTACATGGACTCCATTTCGGTCCGCATTGCATCCAGCCATTTTACCGAGTCAACGCTCTGAACGGCCTGCTGGAAGCTAGTAGGCTCATCATAATCTATGATGCAATCCTCTCTATCCCCGTCTATGAGAAAACCGTAGTATCTCTCGGGCGGATGAGACTGCCTACTACTCCTGCGGAGCGGCGTAGGAATGTCCTGTTCTTTTGAACCCTCTGGTTCCACTAAGCTTTCAGTAATAGTCTGTGGTTCTGGAATTTCTTCCAGTTCTACTGCGCTCCCACTAATTTCCTTTTCTAAGAACTGGTGTTCTAGAAAGTGGGCGTGACGAGAAACAATAACCTTTTGTTCCTCTTCGCAGTAGAAGAAATATCCCTTGGAGTTCTTTGGATATCCCACAAACTTGCACTGTATTGAGCGTGCCTCGAGCTTGTCCGCATGCTGCTTTTTGATAAAAGCTGGACTTCCCCATGTCTTAATGTGATTAAGATGGGGCCTCTTTCCACACCACATCTCATATGGTGTAGTAGGCACAGTCTTGGTGGGAACTCGGTTCAAAAGGTATGCAGCTGATTCTAGTGCATACCCCCAGAATGATCGCGGTAACTCAGCATTACTCATCATGGACCGTACCATATCCAATAGGGTTCGGTTCCGTCTCTCCGATACACCGTTATGTTGCGGAGTGTATGGAGGAGTAAGCTGAGAGAGAATTCCGTTCTCTTTTAAATAGTCTAGGAACTCGGCACTCAAGTATTCACCACCTCGATCCGATCTTAGAATCTTGATACTTTTGCCGGTTTGTTTTTCTACTTCATTCTTATATTCCTGGAATTTTCCAAAGGCTTCGGACTTATGTTTCATTAAGAAGACATAACCGTACCTTGAAAAGTCATCCGTAAAGGTAATGAAGTAAGAATAACCGCTTCGCGCATGTGTAGACATTGGACCACACACGTCGCTGTGTACGAGTCCCAAGAGCTCGCTCGCTCTTACTCCGTGTCCAGTAAACGGAGTCTTTGTCATCTTTCCTTTGAGACAGGATTGACAAGTGGCATACGATTGATATTCAAACGGATTCAAATATCCTTCTGTATGTAACTTCGTCAACCTTCTCTCATTGATGTGACCTAGTCTACAATGCCATAAGAAAGTCTGATTTATTTCCGGAGACTTTCTTTTGTGTGTATTCTGGACATTGAAAATCTGTGGTTGGTTTAATACGTATATACCATTGCTCAATGTACCTGACCCAATCAGAACTTGATTAAGGTGAATGTTTACACCATTGCTTACAAACGCAAATTCATAACCTTCTTTAGAAACCAAAGATACAGAAATGATATTACAAGTTGCGTTGGGTACAAAAAAGCAATTACGCAAAACCAAAACATGTCCATCTGACATTCCCAGGTGATAGTCCCCCACGGCTTTAGCATCCATGATAGCTCCGTTCGCAACTTTGAGGGTCATGTCACCTGCCTTCAAAACACTACGGTTTCTCAACGCCTGTAAAGAATTACAGATATGAGATCCTGATCCGGTATCCAATACCCAGGAAGTAGAGTTTATTGAAAGACAGTTTTCAATAACATACACACCTGAAGCTGAAGCTGCAACCTGCTTCAATTCCTGTGTTCTGGCCTTCCAAGCCCTGCAATCATTCTTCCAGTGTCCTTTCTTATGACAATAGAAGCATTCTTCCTTGTCCACAAGCTTCCCCGCTTTCTTTGTTGCTTTTGCATTTCCCTTCGTATCCACTTTACTAACACCGCCCCTTGGTTTGGCGGGGGCTTTCTTCTTCTTTTCCTTGGCTTTCGCCTTGGACCTAGAAGAAGAAGATCCTCCTACAAACAAAGTGGATGTTTCCCTACCTTTCTGTAGGGTGCCCTCTGCGCTCCTCAGCATGTTGAGGAGCTCTGAAAGTTCAACTTCTTTTTCTTGTAAGTTGAAGTTCAGTATAAACTGGGCATAAGTGGAAGGAAGGGACTGGAGAATCAAGTCCGTATAGAGCTCACTCTCCAATATGGTCCCAAGGTCCGCGAGCTCCTCAATGTAGCCGATCATCTTAAGCACGTGTTCTGCTACTGATGATCCGACGGCCAACCTTGCCGAAAATAACTTCTTCGATGCTTCGTATCTTGCAATACGAGATTGCTCTCCATACAGTTCTTTTGTATGAAGAAATATGGATTCCAGGTCCATATTCTCGTGCCTCCTCTGATGTTCATTGTCCATAGAGGCAAGCACGAGGCACTTGGCCTTCGCGCTATCGATCTCCCAAGTCTTACGGATTTCCTTATCCGCGACGCTGGAAGTGGGACCAGGGATAGGAGGAGCTTTGGTGGTAAGAAGATACCCCATCTTGTCGTAAGTGATTGCCATTTTGACATTCCTGAGCCAATCTTTGTAGTTTGGCTCTGTCAGTATGTTTTTATCTAGAAGTAACTTAAGTCCAGTCATGTCGATTGGTCGCTGCAATTAGGAGAGAGAAGAAACACTCAGCATGATGCTCTTGCAAGTTTAGAGTGGTTTTTAGTTTGTCTAAACAGGATGGCTCCCACTGTTTCTCGAATCCCTCCTCAAACGATAAGGAAGAATTAGTCGGGATCAATCCCACCGCATAATACTTGCTTAACCGTTCAGCCAGGCCAGTGTCGGTACTTGGAAGGAGGTTTTCCAACGCTTTCGCGAAGTTCCTTAATTTAAGAACCTCTTTTCCCTGGGGGCGTTGCCCCGCTAACACCTTTCTAGGCACCTACTAGGTTTATAGCATTGATCGTTTAGTGGAAAAATTTCCCGAGGAGTAGCATATACTCACAGTAGGATCGGGATCCAAATATCATTGCATGACGAAACTGAAGGAATCCTACCAGAATCATCACACTCCAAATGGTATGCAAATCTAGCAAGTTTCAGTACTTATGAAACTCCCGATGTAGATTTTTGCCCCATGCTCTTATGACCTTGACTTTGGCCAAAATATCATAAGTCACATGTCAAGTTCTACCCGTCATTATCCAGGTTAATTTGGATCCACCCGTACCTACCCTTGACTTTGGCCAAAATGGCAGTACGACTGTCCCAAATAAATGCATCTATCTATGCTACACATGAACACCCAATAGCTACCAATCACTATGCCTTGACTTTGGCCAACATACATAGCTTGAATACTATTGACTATTCATGTGAAACGACGGAGGGCTACGAATGGTTTTGGCGAAACCGTGAACGTAGTGAACTTGATATAGTCGATGGAACGAGATAGCTTTTAAAAGGAGTGGCTCAAGCTCCGCATTTAAAAGTTAGTTTTGAAAAGAACCGAGTGGTTTCTCGAAAGTGTTCCAACGACTTTTACTTGGTTTATTTTCTTGCATTAGTTCTTTTAATGCGTGATATTCTTGCATTAGTTCTTTTAATGCGTCCCATCATTTAATCCTACCATTGCAGAAAACAACCAAAATATGACGTACGCTTATGCTATTCGCATTCGCCACTGGGCCCCGTCATTATCCGTTAGGTTACTTAACTAACGACAGAGCGGGGGCTGGGCTAGCGCGGCTGTAAAACATAAGCAACGCCTAAATAATATCATATATAGATATATAATGCAATGATAGCCATTTCAGATCACAGATGAATACATTGGATATACTAGGAATCCGCAATTCGTACGAGCCTGTAACGAAAAGCAGATTACACGGTCGCGGTGAATAGCCAATACCCCACCCAAGACCCCTACGGGTGCGGCAAACTACCCGCCAAGTAACCGATGTGGAGCAACCTCCCTCAACACCGTGAGTAGGCCACTCGGCACTTCGAGATACCCGGTAGTTTGTGCACCCCCTCCATGGGTCTATCCTAGGAGCAAAAATAGTAAAAAGAAATTATACAATGACTGCTACAACCCCGACCCGGTTGTGCGGTCATACAAATAATATTACATCAATTTACAAATTTACATGAATTGAAAGAAAAGAAAAACTCTCGTCTCACAACCCCCCGGCTATTCACCCGCGACAATCCAACGGATTCATATACACATTCCAGCAACATTACAGATCACAGATTCGTATAACCCCCACTAATCGACATATAGCGATCAGCAGACGTTCAATACAAATATCACATTACAGAAAAACCCGTCAGCTAACGTCGTTTAGAAGTTCGATCAAAAATACGGATTTTTAGGCCCCAAACACAAAATTTTCGTTCTGGAAAATCTGGGCTGAAAATACATATACCAAAATTCCTAAAATAACCCTATAAGCATACTGTAGCAAAGAAAACACAGAGAGGAACCAAGACGGCCGCGGAACCGCGGCAATAGCAAGCTATTGCCGCGTTTTCGCGGCGCTTTAATGAGATCATGGGACCATTTTTCTACAGTATACTCTAAAAACCCTGAGTCGATTTTTTGTGTATCTCAAATAATTTTTTCAGCACTTTGAAAATCGACAGAATGTTTGAAAACGGGGTTCATTTCGGGACTTTTTCTTTGATCGATCTTCTAGCTACTTTGCTAACATGTTAGATAGAGTTTAACTAGGCTCTGATACCACTGTAAGTCCATGCTACCTCTCCCGGTACTTTCGGGCATGCGGAATTTGATGAAAAACAATTTTCTTAGAGGTGGTAACATGGACTTAAAACCCGGATCTTTGTTAAACATCTAACTAACAACCTAACTAGGAGTCGTTAACTACTCGGTTAGGGGGTTATACCTTTCTTGTCTTGAACTCCTTCGTCTGCAAGCCTCGATGGTTGTCCGAATCGGCTTCTCCCCTTCGTCTCCTTGCGCCGAAGATTGATCCACCTGAAAGCTTCTACCTTCAGCTCCTTCTTCGAACTTTGAAGAAACTAGTTCACTCGGTTCGCTAAACCTCGTGAACTAGAGTGAGTAGAGAAGAGTTTTGTTGGGATTTTATCTATGGTTCTTGATTCTCAACTCATGAGACAAGTGAACCATAGACTCAAGAGAGGGAGAGCAAGAGGAGGAAGATGAGAGCTCAAGAACAAGAGAGAGAATGAGCATGAAAGAATGAGAGAGGACTTTTCTCATTTGGCTCTCATAATCCATAACCATCATAACACATCATAGCAATCAAGTATTATGTGATGGTTTAAGCAACAATAGCCATATCATTTCATGCACTCATTTTGCACAAGAGAACAAGCAAGCAAAAGTCTTTGCCATGAAATGATAGCTATTGTTATCATGATGGTCAACTAGTCAAGCCTAGTCAACCGGTCAACAAAGTCAACAAGTCAACAAAGTCAATCCCACAACAACCATGTCACCATAATACTTAATTAATATTGTAAGGTTTGTCTAGCACCCTATAATGAGTTTTGAAGTATCACATATCCCAAAGTTTGGATTTTGATGGTGCTAAACAAGCAAGCAAAGTAATCGATCCTAGAAAATTAGGGTTTCGAAACTTAAGACTTATAAAGTTAGGGTTTCGAGACTACAACCTTTGTAGCTCCCTTTTTCTGGACTCCTTGGTCTCTTGGGTGTTGAATGGAGGTCCTCTTGAAGTCCTCTCGCGTCCACGACGATCCGCCCGGAGTTCCCCGTCCAAGCTCGCAACTTCGTAAAACCGAAGAGAACACTCTAAACAAGTTGGCTAAACTTGTGTAGAATGATGTTGTGGTTTAGAATCTCACTTTAAAAACCTTTCTTTAAGTGTGTTTTACTCACTAGAAAAACCTAGAGAGCAAATGGTGAAGGAGGATGAAGATGGTAGCTTTTCTTTTTAGCAAAAGTAAAAGATAAAAGATGACCCATAAAGAAAGAAATGAAATATATCCTTTTATATTTTATTCCTTCTTACTTCAAACCATGGTTAAATCCTTTGGTTGGTATTTAATTAGGGTTTAAACCAAGTAAGGAAAGGTTAATCTAAGGTTAAGGGTATGTGAGAATGGTTAGGTTAAAGAAGAGTGTAGAAGCAAGTGAAGATTATCCTTTCCTTTTTCTATTTTGTTTTAAACCTTAAATTAAATAAAACACAAAAGATTTATCCATGGTGTGAGTCTCATATTGCCACCATTTCCATGTGTAAACAACCATGATAGATGGGTGTATGTATGTATGTATGTATGCACATCCATATGTGCATGAAACTAGCAAGAAAGAAAGAAAGAAAAACATACATGCATGCACACATACATCATCCAAGAAAAGGTTTTAAGTGAGAAAACTAATGGTTAAATGATAAATCAACACTTGATTTATCAATCCGGCCATATCACATATGACCCCACCAAAAGCAAGCCGCCCGATCAATGTACGGTATCATATACGCACATTTTAATCGGGTCCATGCGCATATCGCATACGCGCACCACAACGTTTTGCCTGGACTAGGTTACTCCTGTGTGGGACTCTAAGACTCGTCAATACGCTGGCAGAGGGTGATGATCATATCAGGTACCCTCAATCCGCAAGCGGTCAGCTAAACGTAACGGCCACCCGGGTATTGAGCGATCAGAAGAAAACAAGCGAACCTGCTATAACTCCCGTCGAGCCAACCGGCAATACTACCGTACAGTCCGGTCTCTTCGTCAGATATGCTGCATATCGAGCCTAGGGATGGTCACGTCGACCCTAATAACTCAATAAGTCATGCCGGTGAATGGTCTATAACAGATCGAGAAACTACTGATAACACTTATCAGCAAATCTCAGCAGCCCTGGCCAGGGACTTTCTGATATAACCAGTCGGGCACAGTACACCATCAACTCCCAATACCGGGAGAGACGAAACCCCTCCTATCGCTCATTGCCTTCGTGTGTCTCGGAACTGTACCCAACGGCCACCTGTTTGCACGACTCAGTAGAGCCGTGGTAGGGTGGTAATCAAAGTACAGTGGGAGAACACACAAGACTCCATGACGATTTCGGGTCTACAGACTAACCTGTACCAGTGTCACCTGAGAATTGCTTTCCGACGATAGATATAATTTCATATAGGAGTTCTCGGTGAGTCCGTCCAGTGTACCCAGTCAGCACTGAGCACCCGTATATGATCTTGATGTCAAACATCGATGAATGTGGGAACATCCATCGCCCATCGTATGGGTCTAGTATCATATACGCTAGTCTACACTGGTATATCAATGCCCCGTCTCGATATACCTACGACTAGGGACTTTCCAGGATATGCTTATAGACTACGGATTTCCCACTAGTATGATCTCCATCATAATCAGAGTAGTCAAGCCGATATCCTCAGGGCTTTATCAGCATGTATGAATGAATAAAAGCATGATCAAATCATCATGTCAGATAAAGAAGAACCAGATAGCATACTATCATGTCGAGCAAGAATGCATACTGAATATATATACATGTATAGATACATCCACTATCATATAATGGCCTCTAGGGCATACATATATCCAAAAATCTCCCACTTGCACTAAGGCCAGTTATTGGTCTATCTCATACCCAACATCTCAAAAAGTCGCTCATGCTGCGGCTGAGGGAAGGCCTTGGTGAATGGATCCGCGGTGTTATTCTTTGTGTCTACCCTCCTAATCTCGATCTCGCGGCGATCTACAATCTCCCGGATCAAATGAAAACGCCTCAGGATGTGTCTGGACCGCTGATGGGATCTGGGCTCCTTGGCTAACGCCATAGCCCCATTATTGTCACAATACAAAGGTATTGGATCAATAATTGTTGGAACTACTCCTAGCTCTGAGACGAACTTCTTCATCCAGACGGCTTCCTTGGCGGCATCATTTGCAGCAATGTACTCAGCTTCCATCGTAGAGTCTGCAACGGTATCTTGTTTGGAACTCTTCCAACTCACCGCCCCTCCATTGAGGGTAAATACAAACCCGGAGATAGATTTGCTGTCGTCCTTATCGCTCTGGAAGCTCGAATCGGTAAAGGCCTCCATTTGGAGATCTCCATTACCATACACCAAGAACAATTCTTTAGTCCTTCGCAAGTACTTAAGAATGTTCTTCACAGCTGTCCAGTGATTCTCCCCTGGGTTGGATTGATACCTGCTTACAACACTAAGTGCATAAGCTACATCTGGGCGTGTACATAACATCGCATACATTATAGATCCTACTGCCGAAGCATAGGGTATAATACTCATGCGAGTTCTCTCTTCATCGGTCTTTGGGCAAGAATCCTTGGAGAGAGTGACCCCATGGCAAGCGGGTAAGGCACCCCGTTTGGAGTCTTCCATACTAAACCTTTTTAGGATGGTGTCAATGTACCTGGTTTAGGACAATCCCAATAACCTTTTGGATCTATCCCTATAGATCCTTATGCCCAGAATGTATGTGGCATCACCCAGGTCCTTCATGGAGAACCTTAGTGATAAGAAAGATTTGACCGACTGTAGCATAGGAATATCATTTCCTATCAGAAGAATGTCATCCACGTACAATACGAGAAATGTGACAGCTCTTCCTACAGCCTTCTTATAAACACAAGGTTCATCTGGATTTTTGATGAAATCAAACACTTTGATGACATCATCGAAACAGATGTTCCAACTCCGTGATGCCTGCTTTAACCCATATATGGATTTAAGCAATTTACATGCTTTCCCGCTGCTCTCACTGTCAATGAAGCCCTCTGGCTGATCCATATAAACACATTCTTCTAAATTTCCATTCAGAAATACGGTTTTAACGTCCATCTGCCAGATTTCATAGTCGTAGTGAGCAGCAATAGCAAGTAGGATCCGAATGGATTTAAGCATGGCTACGGGAGAAAAAGTCTCGTCATAGTCCAAACCTGGTCTTTGACGAAAACCCTTCGCCACAAGTCTTTCCTTATGGGTCTCCACCTGCCCATCTACACCAATCTTTCTTTTAAAGATCCATTTGCACCCCACAGGTTTTATCCCAGGGGGTACAACGTCCAAAGTCCACACTTTGTTGGTGTACATAGACTCCATTTCAGATCTCATGGCATCCAGCCACTTCACAGAGTCTTTACTCGTGATAGCTTGCTGAAAACTGGTAGGATCATCATCATCCATGATGCAATCTTCTCTGTTACCATCAATGAGGAAACCGTAGTACCTCTCCGGTGGATGAGAAGTCCTACCAGACCTACGGAGTGGCCGAGGTTCTTCAGTTTCTGCTGCAACAGCCGGTTCAACCAAATCGTCATTTGTAGTTTGTCTCTAGAACCTCTTCTAGATCCACCACTTTGCCATCATCTTTGTCTGTGAAAAACTCTTTTTCCAAGAATGTGGCATGTTGAGAAACGAACACTTTTTGTTCCTCTTTGTGGTAGAATAGATATCCATAAGAATTCTTTGGATATCCTACAAAGTTACACATGACTGACCGTGTCTCGAGTTTGTCCGGATTCTGCTTTTTAACATAGGCCGGGCAACCCCAAATCTTAATTCTCTTAAGTGATGGTCTCTTCCCATGCCATATCTCATATGGCGTGGTAGACACGGTTTTGGTTGGAACCCTGTTTAGCAGAAATGCTGCAGTCTCCAATGCATGCCCCCAAAACGAGACTGGTAACTCAGCGTCACTCATCATGGACCAGACCATATCTAATAAGGTCCTATTCCGTCGTTCTGACACACCGTTGTGCTGTGGTGTGTAAGGAGGAGTGAGTTGATAGAGAATCCCATTCTCTTTCAGGAAGTTTGCAAATTCTGCACTGAGATACTCACCACCTCGATATGATCGAAGTATTTTGATACTCAAGCCAGTTTGTTTTTCTACTTCTTGTTTATATTCAATGAATTTCTCGAAAGCTTCGGACTTGTGTTTTAATAAAAATACATGACCGAATCTTGAGAAGTCGTCAGTGAATGTAATGAAGTATGAAAAACCGCCTCTAGCCTGTGTAGACATTGGCCCACATACATCACTATGTATGAGGCCCAAGAGCTGAGTAGCTCTTTCTCCGTGTCCGGTAAACGGAGTTTTGGTCATTTTACCCTTGATACAAGACTGGCAAGTCGCATAAGATTTATATTCAAAAGAATTTAAATATCCATCTTTGTGTAACTTGTTTAGTCTTGTTTCGTTAATATGACCAAGTCTACAGTGCCAAAGAAAAGCTTCATTTAATTCTGAAAGTTTTCTTTTATTAGTGTGTTCTATACTGAAAACTGTGTGTTGATTTAGGACATATATACCGTTATTAAGCGTACCATACCCAACCAACATTTGATTCAGGTTAATGTTCATAACATTGTTCTGCAACACAAAATTATATCCTTCATTGTCCAACAAAGAAACGGATATTATATTACAAAGCATACTTGGTACAAAATAACATGGATTCAAAACCAAAATACATCCAGATGGCAACCCCAAGTGATACTCTCCCACTGCGACTGTATGTACATTGGAACCATTTCCAACGCGGAGAGTATGGTCACCTGTCTTCAAAACCTTGCTATTTCTCAGCCCCTGTATAGAATTGCAAATGTGAGAACCTGAACCGGTATCTAATACCCAGGAAGCAGAGTTTATTGAAAAACAGTTTTCTGTCACAAACGCACCTGAAGCAGAAGCATCACCATGCTTCTTCTTGAGAATTAAGTACTCCGTGCAATTGCGCTTCCAATGTCCTGTCTTGTGGCAGTGAAAACATTCGCCCTTCCCCGAGTCTCCAGCCTTGGACTTTCCCTTCCCCTTCACCTTTTTAACTCCGCCCTTAGGATTAGTGGGTTTCTTCTTTTTCTTTCCCTTGGCTTTAGCTTTCGGGCGAGAAGAGGAAGACTGTCCAATAGTCATAACGGGAGTTTTTGCTAACTTCATAGTGCTCTCTGCACTCCTTAACATATTAAGAAGTTCAGGGAGTTCCTTCTCCATGCCATGCATGTTGAAGTTCACTATGAACTGAGCAAAGTTGGAGGGGAGGGACTGCAGAATAATATCTATATATTGTTCATTGTCCATCGTCCATCCAAGGTCCTCAAGCTCTTCTATGAGAGCTATCATCTTCAGAACATGGTTTCCTACTGGTGTGCCAGGGGCCATCCGCATCTGAAACAATTTCCTTGATGCTTCGTATCGTAATACGCGGGATTGCTCCCCATACAACTCCTTTGTATGGAGCAATATACCGTGAATGTCCATGTCCTTGTGCTGCTTTTGATGTGTGTTGTCCATCGATGCAAGCGCGAGGCATTTGGCCGTGGCACAGTCAGCGTCCCATGTCTTGCGGACTTCAATGTCCGCAACTGAGGATTTTGGACCAGGGACGGGCGGGGCTGAAGCCGTGAGGACATATGATACTTTATCATAAGTCAAGGCGATTTTCAGATTCCTCAGCCAGTCTTTATAGTTGGTCCCATTCAGTTTGTTTTTATCTAGTAGAAGCTTGAGTCCAGTCATGGGTATCTGCCATTAAGAGAGAGAAAAGAATACACTCAGCGAAAGCTCTTGCATAGATTAGATTGGTTATTATCTTGTCTAATCGATGTTTCCCACTGCTTTTATCGAGTTTTTCTTTCAAACCTTAAAAAGAAAACTAGCCAGGATTAATTACAGTCTACAACTTCGCTAACCGTTCAGCCAGGCCAGTGTCGGTACTTGAGGGAGGTTCCCCGTGTTTTCGCACGGACCTAATTAGAGTAAACCTCGTTTTCCCAGAGGCGGAGCCCCGTTAACACCTTTCTATACACCTAATGAGTTAGCTAATTGTAAACTGTAAAACTCTCCTAGGAGCAACTATTGTCCACAGTGGGATCGGGATCCAACCATCACATGGAAGGTATGCAATCTCATTGCAAATTTCAACTATTGAAATTCTCGATATGGTTTTTACCCCTAATACTCGTGACCTTGGCTAAGGTCAACAAATCACGAGCACTAGTCAAGCTCAACCCGTCATTTCTTGATTAATTAGACCCGTTCACATGACCCTTGGCTAAGGTCAACAAAGTCATATGCCCGTCCTAATTAATCTGCATCATATGCGTTTGTAGGAAGACATCACTTAGCTACCGTACACTACGCCTTGGCTAAGGTCAACAAACGTAGCACGAATACTAAGTACTCTACTTCCTAAAATGACGGAGGGTTGCGGATGATTTTTAAGAAAATCTTTAACGCTTTGAGCTTGATATCGTTGTAGAATCAAGTAGTTTTCAAAAGGAGTGGCTTAAGCTCCGCAGTTTTGAAATATAGCTTTTTCATAAATAGCCGAGTGGTTTTCAAATCCGATTCTACAATATCTTTTTAGGTTTATTTTCTTTACATTAATCACATTAATGTAATCCCATCATTTAAGTCCTTAAGCCAATCACAGAAAAGAAACGAAAATAACACGTACGCTTATGCTATCCGCATTCGCCGCAATGTTCCATTATGCACCGTTAGGTTACTTAACTAACGGCATACCGGAACGGGACTAGCACGGGTGTAAAACATAAGCAACGTCTACTATATATCATATATATAATATGTCATTCGTCTCAGATATCACAGAACACAGGCAGCAGAAACATAGATATAACGTGGGATATACTAGGACGTCCGTATTTAGTATTTAGCCAGAATAGAAAATACGGATTCCACAGTCGCGATGAATAGCCAAGCCCACGCCCTGGACCCCTACGAGAGCGGCAAATGACCCTACCAATTCTGGAGTTTAGGAGACCCGGTCTCGACTCCTCGAGATGGCCTCCCACTGAACCCCAGAACCCGGTCACCTGTGCTCCCCTCCTTGGGTCCATCCTAATGCGGAAAAAGTAAATAATATACAACACTGGTGGCAGCAACCTCAACCCGGAAGTGCCCCGAATAAAAGAATATTACATTACATTTGAATTTACATGAATGAAAATATAAAACTCTCATCTCACACAAACCCCCCGGCTATTCAATCGCGACAATCCTGCACATCATATCTCAGCAACACATAATATCTCATATCATCAACGTAAGTAAATATGCATACACCGATTGTCGTCGACATATAGCAACGACAATCGGCAATACCACTACATACTACACTTACGGTCACAGAAAAGAAAGTGTAAAACTGCAATATCTGGAATCTACATTCTCTTTAGACATCGCAAATGCGAAATATCACATATTCCGTATTTCATGTCTATTAATATGAATTCCACACATTGCATCACATTCCGGATAAACAGACAGTATTAAAGTTTTTGAACGAACGATCAAATACCCAGGATTCACTAAAGCTCAACACTTGAGCAGAGTTCAAAAAACCCGGAGTGTGACACAGTAGTAGCGGTCCAGCCGTAGAAGGGTCAAGCCAACGCCTCACATGTGGCACGCCGTACTGCCCCAAACCCTAAGGTTCAAAGGGCAGTTCAAGACGGTCACATAATCGAGTTAAGGTTTGTTGTCTTCTAGAGGAACCACCACAAAAAGACTTGCACGTATCTCCAAAGTATTTAAACCCCATGAATAGTGAGCAAATGATACTCGTTCAAACACTTCAATACTTTCTAATTTACCCGGAAAAGCGACGAAATGAAAATTCCGATCAAATCTACGCGTCCAAAACCATCTCCAGAAAATACAGTGCTATTTTCAGATTAAACATACCTAAAACACTGTACAAGAATATATAAGAATTACAGTGGAAACATTATCCAATGATGTCTCTGTACGGCCGCGGAACCGCGGCCTAAGCCAGGAAATGCGGCGGTTCCGCGGCGGTTTAAGCTCTTCAGGTTATCGAATTTCACTGTTATTCTTATAATTTTCTGATGTATTTTTTAAGTATTTTTAATTCTGAAAAATGTCAGATTTTAGAATTTGTCCAGAGAGGGTCCAAAAACGTCGTATTTTTGTCCGATCGGGATTTTTACTTCGTAAAAGCGTCGCCTAATATTCTAGGTCGGCTCTGATACCAATGTAAGGTTTTTCTAGCACCCTATAATGAGTTTTGAAGCATCACATGTCCCAAAGTTTGGATTTTGATGGTGCTAAACAAGCAAGCAAAGGAATCGATCCTAGAAAATTAGGGTTTCGAAACTTAAGACTTATAAAGTTAGGGTTTCGAGACTACAACCTTTGTAGCTCCCTTTTTCTGGACTCCTTGGTCTCTTGGGTGTTGAATGGAGGTCCTCTTGAAGTCCTCTCGCGTCCACGACGATCCGCCCGGAGTTCCCCGTCCAAGCTCGCAACTTCGTAAAACCGAAGAGAACACTCTAAACAAGTTGGCTAAACTTGTGTAGAATGATGTTGTGGTTTAGAATCTCACTTCAAAAACCTTTCTTTAAGTGTGTTTTACTCACTAGAAAAACCTAGAGAGCAAATGGTGAAGGAGGATGAAGATGGTAGCTTTTCTTTTTAGCAAGAGTAAAAGATAAAAGATGACCCATAAAGAAAGAAATGAAATATATCCTTTTATATTTTATTCCTTATTACTTCAAACCATGGTTAAATCCTTTGGTTGGTATTTAATTAGGGTTTAAACCAAGTAAGGAAAGGTTAATCTAAGGTTAAGGGTAGGTGAGAATGGTTAGGTTAAAGACGAGTGTAGAAGCAAGTGAAGATTATCGTTTCCTTTTTCTATTTTGTTTTAAACCTTAAATTAAATAAAACACAAAAGATTTATCCATGGTGTGAGTCTCATATTGCCACCATTTCCATGTGTAAACAACCATGATAGATGGGTGTATGTATGTATGTATGTATGCACATCCATATGTGCATGAAACTAGCAAGAAAGAAAGAAAGAAAAACATACATGCATGCACACATCCATCATCCAAGAAAAGGTTTTAAGTGAGAAAACTAATGGTTAAATGATAAATCAACACTTGATTTATCAATCCGGCCATATCACATATGACCCCACCAAAAGCAAGCCGCCCGATCAATGTACGGTATCATATACGCACATTTTAATCGGGTCCATGCGCATATCGCATACGCGCACCACAACGTTTTGCCTGGACTAGGTTATTCCTGTGTGGGACTCTAAGACTGGTCAATACGCCGGCAGAGGGTGATGATCATATCAGGTACCCTCAAGCCGCAAGCGGTCAGCTAAACGTAACGGCCACCCGGATATTGAGCGATCAGAAGAAAACAAGCGAACCTGCTACAACTCCCGTCGAGCCAACCGGCAACACTACCGTACAGTCCGGTCTCTTCGTCAGATATGCTGCATATCGAGCCTAGGGATGGTCACGTCGACCCTAATAACTCAATAAGTCGTGCCGGTGAATGGTCTATAACAGATCGAGAAACTACTGATAACACTTATCAGCAAATCTCAGCAGCCCTGGCCAGGGACTTACTGATATAACCAGTCGGGTACGGTACATCATCAACTCCCAATACCGGGAGAGACGAAACCCCTCCTATCGCTCATTGCCTTCGTGTGTCTCGGAACTGTACCCAACGGCCACCTGTTTGCACGACTCAGTAGAGCCGTGGTAGGGTGGCAATCAAAGTACAGTGGGAGAACACACAAGACTCCATGACGATTTCGGGTCTACAGACTAACCTGTACCAGTGTCACCTGAGAACTGCTATCCGACGATAGATATAATTTCATATAGGAGTTCTCGGTGAGTCCGTCCAGTATACCCAGTCAGCACTGAGCACCCGTATATGATCTTGTTGTCAAATATCGATGAATGTGGGAACATCCATCGCCCATCGTATGGGTCTAGTATCATATACGCTAGTCTACACTGGTATATCAATGCCCCGTCTCGATATACCTACGACTAGGGACTTTCCAGGATATGCTTATAGACTACGGATGTCCCACTAGTATGATCTCCATCATAATCAGAGTAGTCAAGCCGATATCCTCAGCGCTTTATCAGCATGTATGAATGAATAAAAGCATGATCGAATCATCATGTCAGATAAAGAAGAACCAGATAGCATACTATCATGTCGAGCAAGAATGCATACTGAATATATATACATGTATAGATACATCCACTATCACATAATGGCCTCTAGGGCATACATATATCCAACAAATATAATTGTTAATTACATATCATATTCTCATTAGGGTTGAGCAAAAAGTCAACGGTCAATGGTCAATGGTCAACAACCCTAATGAGAATCCTCTGCCTCTGTCTCTCCATCAACTGTGCATACACACCCGCATCCGCGTTCCGAGAAACACAGATGCATACTGGATAAAACGAATCCCAAAAGGTACACTAGGATCTGGCTTAAACCAAAGCCCGCTAGTGTGAACTGTCCGGACACTGTACGTGCACAAGTGCACGGATGTGACCGAACCCTGTCGCAAAACCGTGCGACCTGTCGCAAAACCATGCGACCTCTACTCTTTTGCCTAAAGGCGAATAGCTTTCTGTGTGGGACTCTAAAGACTCGACACTACGCTGGCAGTGGGTTTAACCACAGACCGCAAGCGGTACTAGCTGTGCGAAACGGTCCCTAGGTAGATGCCGACAAGAAGACTGACGAGGTGAAACCCATCTGAACTCCTACTGAGCCTGAATGTGACATTCTCCGTACAGTCCGGTCTGTTCGTCTGATACATCGCATGGCGGGCCTAGGGGGCGGTAAACGTCAGTCCCCTAATAGCGGTACAAGTCGTGTCGGAGTGAAGCACAAAACACCCTGAGATAACACTGGAAGCCTACCAGTATATCTCGTTTGCCCTGGCCAGGGACTACTCGTGTAATGGCTCTCCTAGACACAGCGCGATGTCAACCCCCAATACCGGGAGAGACGAATCCTGTCTAACCGTCACTGCCTCCAAGTACTTCGGAACTGCACCCAACTACTACCTGTTTGCACGACTCCTTTGAGCCGTGGTAGGGTAGTAATCAAAGTGCAGTAGGAACACACTCGAGGAGAAGTGACAGTGTCAAGTCAGCGGACTAAGCTGTACTCATGTCACCTGGGAACTGATAACTGACGATAGGCATAATACTAACTAGTCAGTTCCCGACGAGTCCTGTCCAGTGTACTCGTAACCTAACGAGCACCCGCATACTATCTCAAGTACGACGTACCGACGGCTGTGGGACAGACCGTCTCCCACACTGGGATGAGAAGCGCATGCGCTAGTCTACTCCGGAGTATCGATGCCCTGTCTCGATAGTCCTGTGACTAGGGACCTGCATAAGGATGTGCTTATAGATTACCCAGCCCCCACTAGTGTGACTGCCATCACAATGCTGGTAATCAAGCAAAGATCCTAAGGGCTCCACTAATGTGTATAGGTGATATAATAAAATAAACACATGTACACATTGAAGTAGAAACAAACCAAGTAGCATACTACTATTTTGAGCAAGATTGTATATACAAGGTGAATATCCCAAGCTTCCATTAAGTAATATACAAACTAGTATGATACAGTAATGGCCTCTAGGGCATATACACTAACAGACTATTCAAACACGACGATCCAATATAACATATCCCAGCAACACATAACATCACATGTCATCAACGTAAGTAAATATGCGTATCCCAGTTGTCGTTGACATATAGCACCGAAACCGGCGATACACCACATATTACACTTACGGTCGCAAAAAAGAAAGTGAAAAACTACAACAGTTGGAATCCGCAACCACCTTAGACATCACATGCCTAACCAGATGAATTCCTTAGACATCGCAAGCCTAACAATTATAAACCCCACATTTTAGTCTCAATCTCAAAAAAACTTTTCAATATCTAGTCGGGAAATTCAACAAGATTCCCAACATCCTGATCGAATGCTCGTCGGAAACTTAGTTGACGGCCGCACCCCCCGATGCCGTCGACGAAGTGCACTAAGGCGGAACACCGCTACCTCGAGCACCCGAACGGATGGTTTTGGTGACGGGGTTCTCCTACAGTCATTTGGTCGGGGCTATGGGGCGTGGCTATCCATTAAGTTTACCCGGCGAATATCCGCGTACGCTACGTGATTGCAGCGGACTTTTGATCATATCAAAATCCCGTGGCAACCGATCAAATAAGACTAAACTGCTAGATTTATAACATTCAAACTAGTTATCTCATAACTACATTTATGGATTCCAAATATTGTATCCCATCACATAATATCCGGACGATGATAAACTCTTCGATCGATTCATCAAAATCCCACAATTTCCCGACCGCTCAACACTTGAGCACAGTTTTAGTAATACCCAGAAGATACCACAGTACCTATGAACCAGTCGTAGAAGGGTCAAACCAACGCCTCACATGTGACAATGCTAAAGTACCACAAACCCTAGGGTTCAAGTGGCAGTTTTGACGGCCACATAATCGAGTTAAGGTTTCGTTCTTCTAGACAGTCCACGGAATCACTTGCATGTTTTTTCGAATACGTTAAACTTGGAAAAATGGGTTTTTGACATTCGATCGAACCTTTTAACTTCGTCTAGACAATATGTGAATAACCCAAAATAATGTTAAAACTACGAATACGAAACACTCCGACTTGCTTATAGTGTAAGATTACATCACATGTAAAATTAGCAAAAATAAACAACACCTGAAACACCAAAACACAGAGACAAGCACACGAAAAAAAATTGAACACCAAATGCCACTATAGGGCCTGGCCGACCACCGCAGAAAATCACCCCATGTGCTCGGCCAAAATCCGAGCACAGGGTCCCAATTTTTTACCATGTGCTTAGAACCTCCCAAATACCATTCTGCACTTGTTTGAGAAATTTTCCGAAAGCTTTTTAAAATTGACAGAAAGTATAGTTTCTTGTTTCAAGTTACGGAGTTGTTTCGGTTTCGTAATTCTAACAAAATCTGTATTAATTTCTAGCATGGCTCTGATACCAATGAAGGGTTACCTACGACGGCAGCAAAGTTTCGAGAGGCATCGTCCATGCCAAATTCAAAAATTGCCGTTTTCGCTAACACTAACTTGAATCGTAAACTAGAAATATACGGAATATCATATGCGAACAATTTGCAAGAGTAAAGAGAGCGATGAATACAACCTTTGTAGACCGGTCCTTCACTTCAATAGCTCCGTGTAGTAGTCCACTTCGCTGCGATCGTAAACTCCGGACTCTAGAGAGACTCCCATGAAGAAACGAATATGCTTGCTTCGATGACTTCGAGGCCGAAGATGATCTACGTCGAGGATACACTAACCCAAGCTATTCCTTCACTAGGTCATGAACTTTGTGAAGAGAATACCCTATACTAAATGGAAGTAGTAGAGGATGATGAAGTAGGAAGTGGGCTCACTTTAGAATTGATTTTCTCACACTTTTTCTCATACCTCCATTGAACTAGAAAGCTTTTTGAGAGGAAGAAGAAGATGAAGAAGATAAACTCATCATATGGGAATAACTTATCCAAATGAATTATGTAACCATGGGTGAGTTAAGTCCTCATGCTTAACTCATGTAGAGAATTAACCAAGCTATAAGGTTAAAGGTTGGGTTAAGTAATATCTTAAGGAATGACAAAAGAGTGGACATTATCAATGTTTCTACAAGCTTCATGAAAGCTTGAAAACATTGACCAAGTCTTCTCTCATTTGTTATTCTTTAACAAATATATAAAACCCTAATTTAACCTTAATATGGTATAAGTCTCATACACCCATCTTGTATGTATCATCAAGCATGACACAAACATGTACACTTGCATATATCACATATATACAATGTGCACAATCTAGTGAGAAAAGAAATCTTAAGTGAGGTAATACTAGTTAATGTAATGTAATTTATCTAATATATAATTATACATTAAATTATTAAATCAACTCTTGATTTAATAATCCGGCTATAACCGACTAATATCTTGTGTAACAACTTATCGAATCAACACTTAATCTGATAACTCGGCTATATCTCATATAACCGACCAATGTCACAAATCGCGATAATAGAATACGGTATCACATATCGTATTAATCTCGGTCCCGCACATATCACATATGTGCTCCTACTCCGTTTCGCTTGAGCCAGGAAACCCTTGTGTAGGACTCTAAAGACTCGTCAATACGCCGGCAGTAGGTGATGATCATATCAAACACCATAAGCCGCAAGCGATCTACTAAACGTAACGGCCATGCGGGTATTAAGCGATCAGAAGATCAACAAGCAAGCCTGCTCACATTCCTGTGAATCCAATCAGTAACACTACCGTACAGTCCGGTCTCTTCGTTTGATATGTCGCATATCTCGTCTAGGGGTGGTAAAAGTCAGACCCCAGTAACTCGATAAGTCGTGTCGATATAAGGCTCATAACGGATTGAGAAACTACTGATAACACTTACCAGTATATCTCTGAAGCAGCCTTGGCCAAGGACTTCCTGTTATAGCCAATCGAGCACAGCGCAACATCAACTTCCTGTTGGAGATAGTGCCCTCAGAGTCAATTATTAGGTCACAGGTACGTGATTGTAATGATTGAGGGAGGACCTATCCCGGTAGGACAGTCTTACTCGAGATGATAGTATGCTATCTGGTTTACCTTTATCATCGTGTACTGCTTTAGGTGACATGACACGTCGCTATTACACGTTGATAGAGCCCCTAGGATTCTTGCTTGACCACCAGCATTATGAGGGCAATCATATAAGTGGGAGCTGGGGGTCTATAAGCTTATCCTTAAAAGGTCCCTAGTCGTGGGAGTTTCGAGACTGGGCATCGATACTCCATTAGTAGACTAGTGTATACAGTCGAGACCCCGACGAGGGGCGGTGGCCGGTCTCACAAGCCACTGGTGTCAGTTGGATCACCTAAGATGTATACAGGTGCTCATTGGGTTATGAGTACACCGGACAGGACTCGCCGGGAACATGCTAGTTGGTCATATACCAGACGTCAGATGGCAGTCCCTGGTGACATGTGTGCAGGTTAGTTCATCGACCTGGGGATCGTCATTTGTCTCGTGTGAGTTCCCACTGTACTTTGATTACTACCCTACCACGGCTCAAAGGAGTCGTGCAAACAGGTTTTAGTTGGGTACAGTCCCGAGCCACATGGAGGCAGTGAGCGTATCTTCAGGGGTTCGTCTCTCCCGGTATTGGGGGTGAGGTCGTGCTGTGTTTAGGAGAGCCATTACACAAAGTCCTTGGCCAAGGCAAGGAGATTTACTGGTAGGTATTCCAGTAGTATCTCAGGGTGTTCTGGGCTACACTCCGACACGACTTGTACCGCTTTTGGGGGTCTGACTTTTACCAACCCCCTAGGCCCGCCATGCGATACTCATAGACGAACGGACCGGACTGCACGGATATTGTCACTGACAGGCTCAGTTGGGTGTCGGGGTGAGCTTCCTCATCGACGTCCCTTTTAGTCAATAGCTGGTGGCCCGTCACGTATTGGCTTATACCTCTGACGTGCCAGTGGTTAAATCCACAGCCATAGTATTGACGAGTCTTTAGAGTCCACCACACTTACAGTTACTCATGCTTTCGGGCGAAACGCTGTAGAGGCCGTATGGAGATATGGCAGGGTCCGATCAGATACGTGCGGTATTGCACGGATCAGGATCGGACGGTTTGTACTAGTAGCCGTATAGGTATATGGCAGGGTTCGATCAGATACGTGCGGTATTGCACGGATCAGGATCGAACGGATATTACTAGCCGGCTTTGGTTTAAGCCGGTCCTAGTTTAGTACAGTGTAGATTTTGTCTCTTTGCATTTGTATCCGGACGGAATACAGATGCGGGTGTGTATGCACAGTGTCGGGGTTTTCCTGTAATTTATTACGGGACCAGTTTTCTGGAGTTGCCAGTTTGCATTCCGTTCCGGCCGGTTTTCGTTTGTTCTTTCCCGGCCGGACTTTTTCGATGGAGGGGGTTATTTGCAATTGTGCAAATTACTTTTATGGAGGGGGTTTCTTTGCATATTGTTTGATATGATAGCTTTCATATCTTTTTCCACCATGCTTTTGCTTTTTGAGATTTGATTGAATAGGAAAGGGTATGGAGGAAAGGGTATGGTTGATGTTGTGGTCACCTCTTTTGTTTCTCCTACACTTACCTCCCTCTTGCAATTTGTATACATCTCCACCATTCTCAAAAAGCATGATGGCCGGCCACACATTGTGAGGAGAGGAAAAATGAGAGGTTCATTTTTGATGCTTCATTCTTCATCTCATTTCCTTGCAAAAATTGGTAGCTTCATTTCCCTCCAAAGTTCAATCCTCATTCCTCCATCCAAAGGCAACAAACCCCAAAGAGACAAGTAGCCTCTACACTACACTTCCTACAGCATATCTTGGGCACGTCGAGTAGCCGGCTTCGTGCCCGAGTTGCCTCGGTATAGAGGCGGGAGCCCGTAAAAGTACCCGGCTTCGTGGTGCCCTTTCCGACGAGGAGGAGATGGACGGAGATCCCGCGAGGAGATCGGAGCGGAGATGAAGACCGGAGGACTTGGATCGTCGGTATATCTCTAATCCCTTCTTCTTGTTTGCGTAGACTTGTTAATGGTTCGATCCGGATGTTTAGTGCGCGGTAGTGCCGGTTTGCAAAGTCCGCAAAATTTTAAGTTTATCACCGCTTCCGCATTCCGGCGTCGGATTGACGGCCGGGGCGCCGCCGTGCACTTACAGTGGTATCAGAGCCTCGCCATTAACTTAGTCTAGCTTTGTGTAATGTGTTTGCATTTCCGATCGATCAAAAAGTTCCAAAACTGCATTTTAGTTCGCATCAGTTTCTGTTGAAAATTTTTGGTCTCGAAAAATTTTTCAGGTTATAAAATATTGATGTACTGGAAAATCTAAGAGTTCTGTAAAAATTTGAGGAAGTAACTCCACAGTTGGAGCGCGGAACCGCCGCGAAAACCCCATTTGTGCGGCCCTTCCGCCGCGCACTATTCACATCACTTCACCATTTTTTTACAGAGGCCTTCTGGGCTTAATATATGGGCTTTGGAATATTAATGTTGGGCCAATTGTTTCTGTGAGTGCTACAGTTTTCTTTGGGGCCCACTTGTTAATTGTTTGATCAATCGGAAATTTTTTAAACACATTTTTCACAGTATTTACATTATATCTGCGACCGTGAATGTCACTCGATCGGTAAATCCGGTCTAACTGTTATAGCCCGGTTAGACGGATTTGCGAACGTGACTTTCACGTTGATGTTCTATGTATTTGCTGTGTTGTTGCGGATCGGTCGTGGGGATAGCCTGGATGCAATGCTAGTACTGTTTTTGTTGTATCATGTACATTTGATTTTGCGGGGCGAGCATCCGACATGTGGACTGCCGTCACTGCCTGTTTGTATTATTATTTTGGGGCACGACCTGGTTGCGGTCGATGTACCCGTTGTATGTATATTTTACTTTCTGTACTAGGATTGCCCCGCGGAGGGGTGCACGGATAGCCGGGTTCTGGAGGGCAACAAGCCCACATCTCATGGCATTGAGACGGAGGGGGCTTCACTCTAGGATTGGCGGGCTATTCGCCGCACTCGTAGGGGGTACAGGTTGACCCAGGAGGGGTGCCCAAGTTGCCGGATTCCGTGAAGTGCTGGGTGGTCCATTCACGGCGCTGAAGGGGGCTGCCTCGCTTCAGGTTTTGGCGGGTGACTTGCCGCGCCCGTAGGGGTCTAGGTTTTCATTGCACAGGCTATCCACACGACCAGGGGTACGTCGGGTTTCAGCGGCTCTGTGAAACCCGGGGATCCCAGATATCTGTATTGTTTCTGTGATGCTGTACATTTCTGTGATGTTGCATTTTATTCACGCCTTGAGCGAAATACTATATATTGGTATATATATTAGTAGATGTTGTATATGTTTTTCATCCGCGCTAGTCCAGTCCCCGCTCTGCCGTTAGTTAGCTAACCTAACGGGTGATGACGGGACCCAGTGGCGAATGCGGATGGCATATACGTACGTCAGTATATTTTCGTTCTTTGTGGTGTGATCAATTGATGGGACTGCATTGATTCGGATCAATGCAAGTTAAAAACAAACCTAATCTGATGTTGTTGGAACACTTTTTCAAAAAAGCTGTTATTGCAAGGACGTTCACTTTTGTTTTGCATCGTGGTATTCATTTAGAATATCCAGCTCCTCAGTCGACGAGGCAAGGGCCGAGATCCCTTCACCGGGAGTGACCCCTTGGACAAAAAGTTTGCGTCAGGGCATTAACTTCACTATAGCCGATTACTTTTGCTTTGCACCGTGGTATTCAGTTGGAATATCCTGCACCCCATTCTACGGGGAAAGAGCCGAGATCCCTTCACCGGGAGTGACCTCTTTAGCAACGGTTTTTCGTCACTATATTTTTAAAAAGCTATCAGTTCCTTCAACGATATCAAGTTCACTACGTTAAAGGTTTTCGCCAGAAACCATTCGTAGCCCTCCGTCGTTTCATATGGGTAGTCAATAGTATTCAAGCTGTGTTTGTTGGCCTTAGTCAAGGCACAGTGTTTGGTAGCTATTGGGTATTCATATGCTGCATAGATAGATGCGTTGGTTTGGGACAGTCGTATAGCCTTGTTGGCCTTAGTCAAGGGCTTGTACGGGTGGGTTCAAATCAACCTGGACAATGACGGGTAGAACTTGACATGTGACTTATGATTTGTTGGCCTTAGTCAAGGTCATAAGAGCATGGGGCAGAAATTACATCGGGAGTTTCAAAAGAACTGAAACTTGCCAGATATGCGCATACCTTCTGGAGTGTGATACCGTGAGCGGATTCCGTCACGTTATCATGTGATGAGAGTTGGATCCCGATTCCCACTGATGAGTTAGTTTACTCCTCGGGTAACCCCGACTAATTCTTCTTTCAGGTTTGGAGGAGAATTTGAGGTACAGTGGGAGGTTTCCAGATTAGATAAATTGTTGACCATTCTGATCTAGGTTAGAGTGCACGCTGAGTGTTTCTTTTCTCTCTCTCTGGTAGCGACCATTGACCCAACCCTAAGACTATGACTCAGAGACCAAGTTGACCGAACCTTCTTAACACAGGCTTTTGGATTGTCAGAGTTGCAGACCTCATTGCCACTCCTACTTTTGCCCTTTTCTCCAGGACACCCCGTATTACTACGAACGTCCACTTCCATTGGACAAAACCATCGTATGGTTAGATACGAACTCGAAAGAATTTATTCGAGGATGGTTTCCGGTTCTGGAGAAAACGGATAGGATTATCCAGTTGTCTTTTCCTTTTACCCTCTCTCAGGTTACGAGTACTCCTTGGTTTAGGGGTAGTACACCTATTACGCAAATTGGATTGTCTTCTTCCAAACCTTAGGCTGGTGCCGACCGGTAGGGAATGAAGAAAACCAATTAGCATAACGATGGTGTGCAGAAGGTATTAAGTTCAGACAAAGCAAGGGATTAGTAAGAGGGCAAAGTAAATTGCAACAGATATTCACGACCAAACCAAATATTTCGTTACCACTCCCACATCACCTTTGTATTTCTCCAGGACACTCCGTATCACTACGAAGATCCACAGTTTATTTGGATAATCCATCGTATGGTTATATACGAACTCGAAAGGAACTTCTTCCAGTTCGGGGATGGATCCTGGTTCAGGAGAAATAGGAATAAAGTACATTCAGGTGTCTTTTATCTTCACCTTCTCTCGTGTTGCGAGTGTTCCTAGGATTGGGACAGTACACCCATTATGCTTATTGGATAGTCTTCTTCCAAACCATAGGCTGGTGCCGAACGGTAGGGAAGGAAGAAAACCATTTGGCTTAAGGGGTGTACAGAAGGTAAAGACTAAAGACATATGAAGGGATTTGGAGAGGTGGCAAAGAACTATACGGTTACAGTCGTGAATCTGGAAAAGGCATTACTAGGAATACCAGGATACCCCAACGAAACATTTCAATGTTTCAGTTTCACTGTGTACTATTAAAAGAAAACTGATTTCCCAATTAGACACTTACTCCAGGGTATGTATTTACCAGGTATGATTCTCACATCTGTATGGTTTTACAGATGATGAGTGGGAATAGCTTATTGGGAATTGGGTGATTATCCTCATTATATCAGGATTCGTTGTAATCGGTGATATTTGAGGAAATCACCTGGCCTGTTTGCTGGTCGGCAAATATTTGGTTTTGAATATCCGCTGTTATGCACCAATTTCAAATTGATATATCTGTACGTCTATTTTCATAGAGTGAGATATACCTTTCTGAAATTATGTCTACGACATTTACCTATATCAGTGGATGGTTAGGTAAGGAGCATTAAACAGCGGTGTAATTCTTCTTAACCATAAGTACAGTTTTCAACCTACGGCACACAGTGAATGAGTTATCAGACTCAAGGGACTTATACAGAGTATTGTATGTTGTCCAGGGTCCATCAGGACAGAGGGGTAGGTCCTCGTACTATATTCGGTTTACTTATGACTTCTCTAGTTTTTAGACCGGTGTTTCGTGGAAACACAGGGTCCGAATTTTGAGAAGTTACAGGTATTTGAATAGAGTAGAGAACCAGGCGTAGCAAGTATCGGGATTCTTCAAAGAGATCGAAGATGTAGATACTTGTGTATGGTATTCAGCTGATAGTAATGATAAAGAGATCTTGCTTCTCTTTCAGGTTACTCATAATTGGAAGTACTCCTAAGTTGAGTAACGCTGATCGGCCTCCTTCCATTTAGTTGACATGCGCTGGGGACAGCTGCATGATTTGAATCTGGTTCAATTAAATCAGTGCCTCTGTTTCTATATTGGATATAGAACAGTTCATATCTTAACGATGTTAAGGTACGGGGAGTTGTCCGGTTTATGATTAAAACCAGACACTGGACAACTCGAGGCACGTTTCTATAATGGCTGTTTGTGGGTTGACCCAGGCTATGACGAGGGTTGACTTTCTACCATCTGGATGAACAATAGCGATATTGTTCTAGACTCGCCACAGTTTTATTAAAAATGGATTTTTTCAGAAAACAGTAGTGGGAGTATGGTAGAACTGGAAGTGATTCCAGAACCACAAACGATTACTGAAGATTTGATAAAGAACCTAAAGATTCAATCTCGATTGACATTCCATTGGCCACTCCGCAGATAAGGTGGGTAACTTCAGGCACCCGAGAGGCACTACGGTAGCCTCAAGGACGGTGACAGGGAAGTTCTTGTTTACCCACAATTGCCATTGCTGTTGTTCCAGGTTACGAGACCCGGCGGGAGGATGAGTATAGCGTCGTTCTAAACCAGTTTTAGAAGTGTACGTCTATATGACTCTGCCAGAGGGTTGTCGTAGTCAGTGGGAGCAGCGGAAGCATTGGTGGACAGGTAGCTTATGTCTATTTATAGACTAAAGCAGATGTAGCGGAGATAGATCATCTATTTCTGACGTGACAGTCATGAGTTTGACTTCATCAGAATAGGGGATGGATCTGTTGAGAAGGTAGTAGGGTGTGATGTCCTGGTATCTGGATGACATACACAGAATAGGAAAAGAAACTCCTATACTACAATCGGTTATACTTTGGTCGTCACACAGTGGTTTCTCCACAAAGGACATGGATTTTATATCAGACATACTGGTTACTAGATCTGTGGTTTTAGATCTAGATTTGGGTGGTTTCCCAATCAGGGTACTTGACAGCATTCTAAGAGTATTTAGGATGGACGACTCCTGGCACGGTAGTGTACCTGCAGGTAATGGAGTCACCCTCTCTAAAGGTGTCTTACAGACTAAAGGGGAGAGGGACGTGCATGATTGGCAGATCACTTGCTTAGGCAAGTGAGTCAATCATGAGATGTCAAGTACCACACCAGATGTTGTTCTTGCACTAGATGCAATAAGTTGACATTAATCCAATCCTGGAGAAACAGTCGGAAGCAGTTTTAGAACATAAGTGGATGTTCTAGGGATATGATAACGACAGCCTCATTCAGGAGACGGTTGTCATTCCAGGCTTCCAAGGTGACATGGACGACAAGGAGGTTGTCAGAGTTATAGTTTTCCCTCTGACGTAGGGCAGTATTTTGGACAGGTGATCCAAGGCAATACTGAGGGAGGCATGGCGCGCAGGATACTGATTAAGTTCAGTTGACGATACAGTCTAAGAAGTTTGGATTTGGAGTTCAATTATGAGCTATGTCCCATCAGACATCCAGACACATTCTAAGACAGGTATTGCTCATTTCGGGAGATGGGTTTCTCCGCGAACTTGAGATATAGAGAGACATAGAAAGAAACAACTAAGCGGATCCACTCACTGAGGCTATTCCTCGAACGCAATAGTTCCGCAAACGAGCTTTGTGAGACTGACTAGTAGAGGAGTTGGATGTTCGGTATCACACGGGCTGTGAGTATGCGACATCGCAATAATTAGCCTTGAGTGCAAGTGGGAGATTGTTGGAGATAGTGCCCTCAGAGTCAATTATTAGGTCACAGGTACGTGATTGTAATGATTGAGGGAGGACCTATCCCGGTAGGACAGTCTTACTCGAGATGATAGTATGCTATCTGGTTTACCTTTATCATCGTGTACTGCTTTAGGTGACATGACACGTCGCTATTACACGTTGATAGAGCCCCTAGGATTCTTGCTTGACCACCAGCATTATGAGGGCAATCATATAAGTGGGAGCTGGGGGTCTATAAGCTTATCCTTAAAAGGTCCCTAGTCGTGGGAGTTTCGAGACTGGGCATCGATACTCCATTAGTAGACTAGTGTATACAGTCGAGACCCCGACGAGGGGCGGTGGCCGGTCTCACAAGCCACTGGTGTCAGTTGGATCACCTAAGATGTATACAGGTGCTCATTGGGTTATGAGTACACCGGACAGGACTCACCGGGAACATGCTAGTTGGTCATATACCAGACGTCAGATGGCAGTCCCTGGTGACATGTGTGCAGGTTAGTTCATCGACCTGGGGATCGTCATTTGTCTCGTGTGAGTTCCCACTGTACTTTGATTACTACCCTACCACGGCTCAAAGGAGTCGTGCAAACAGGTTTTAGTTGGGTACAGTCCCGAGCCACATGGAGGCAGTGAGCGTATCTTCAGGGGTTCGTCTCTCCCGGTATTGGGGGTGAGGTCGTGCTGTGTCTAGGAGAGCCATTACACAAAGTCCTTGGCCAAGGCAAGGAGATTTACTGGTAGGTATTCCAGTAGTATCTCAGGGTGTTCTGGGCTACACTCCGACACGACTTGTACCGCTTTTGGGGGTCTGACTTTTACCAACCCCCTAGGCCCGCCATGCGATACTCATAGACGAACGGACCGGACTGCACCGATATTGTCACTGACAGGCTCAGTTGGGTGTCGGGGTGAGCTTCCTCATCGACGTCCCTTTTAGTCAATAGCTGGTGGCCCGTCACGTATTGGCTTATACATCTGACGTGCCAGTGGTTAAATCCACAGCCATAGTATTGACGAGTCTTTAGAGTCCACCACACTTACAGTTACTCATGCTTTCGGGCGAAACGCTGTAGAGGCCGTATGGAGATATGGCAGGGTCCGATCAGATACGTGCGGTATTGCACGGATCAGGATCGGACGGTTTGTACTAGTAGCCGTATAGGTATATGGCAGGGTTCGATCAGATACGTGCGGTATTGCACGGATCAGGATCGAACGGATATTACTAGCCGGCTTTGGTTTAAGCCGGTCCTAGTTTAGTACAGTGTAGATTTTGTCTCTTTGCATTTGTATCCGGACGGAATACAGATGCGGGTGTGTATGCACAGTGTCGGGGTTTTCTTGTAATTTATTACGGGACCAGTTTTCTGGAGTTGCCAGTTTGCATTCCGTTCCGGCCGGTTTTCGTTTGTTCTTTCCCGGCCGGACTTTTTCGATGGAGGGGGTTATTTGCAATTGTGCAAATTACTTTTGTGGAGGGGGTTTCTTTGCATATTGTTTGATATGATAGCTTTCATATCTTTTTCCACCATGCTTTTGCTTTTTGAGATTTGATTGAATAGGAAAGGGTATGGAGGAAAGGGTATGGTTGATGTTGTGGTCACCTCTTTTGTTTCTCCTACACTTACCTCCCTCTTGCAATTTGTATACATCTCCACCATTCTCAAAAAGCATGATGGCCGGCCACACATTGTGAGGAGAGGAAAAATGAGAGGTTCATTTTTGATGCTTCATTCTTCATCTCATTTCCTTGCAAAAATTGGTAGCTTCATTTCCCTCCAAAGTTCAATCCTCATTCCTCCATCCAAAGGCAACAAACCCCAAAGAGACAAGTAGCCTCTACACTACACTTCCTACAGCATATCTTGGGCACGTCGAGTAGCCGGCTTCGTGCCCGAGTTGCCTCGGTATAGAGGCGGGAGCCCGTAAAAGTACCCGGCTTCGTGGTGTCCTTTCCGACGAGGAGGAGATGGACGGAGATCCCGCGAGGAGATCGGAGCGGAGATGAAGACCGGAGGACTTGGATCGTCGGTATATCTCTAATCCCTTCTTCTTGTTTGCGTAGACTTGTTAATGGTTCGATCCGGATGTTTAGTGCGCGGTAGTGCCGGTTTGCAAAGTCCGCAAAATTTTAAGTTTATCACCGCTTCCGCATTCCGGCGTCGGATTGACGGCCGGGGCGCCGCCGTGCACTTACACTTCCTATACCGGGAGAGACGAAACCCCTCCTATCGCTCATTGCCTCCATATGATTCGGGACTGTACCCAAAAGCCACTGTTTTTTACGTTCTCTTGAATGTGGTAAGGTGGAAATCAAAGCACAATGGGAATCACACAAGACTCTATGACGATCTTGGGTCTATAGACTAACCTGTACTAGTGTCACCAGAAAACTTCTATCTGACGTGAGGTATAATACCATCTGGGAGTTCTCGGCGAGTCCGTCCAGTATACCCAGTCTCCACTAAGCATCCGTATGCTGTCTCTGATGTCAAACACCAATGGATATGGGATCATCCATCGCCCATCTACATAGGTCGAGAAGCTATACGCTAGTCTACTCTGGTATATTGATGCCCTGTCTCGATACACCTACGACTAGGAACATTTGAAGGATGTACTTAGAGACTACACTGTCCCCACTAGTATAATCTGCATCATAATCCTGGTAGTCAAGTACTCATCCTAAGGGTTTTATCAACATGTAACATAGAGGCAATCAGAGTACATGTTAAGATAAAGAGTAACCAGATAGCATACTATCATGTCGAGCAAGAAAGTCCTCCATATATATATCCAAGCATCCACTACAATATACATCGTATGTACAGTAATGGCCTCTAGGGCATATATATCACTAACAAGGAGCTCCCCAAAGTGATGCACTCGGACGAACAAGCCATTTATCCAACAAATCTTGCAACTGATCCTTCAGTTTTTTACGCTCCGCCGGGTCCATCCGATATGGCAGTATAGAAAAAGGCTCCGTGCCGGAAATCAATGTTGGAGATAGTGCCCTCAGAGTCAATTATTGGATCACAGGCACGTGATTGCAATGATTGAGAGATGACCTATACTGTTAGAACAGTCTTTCTCAAGATGATAGTATGCTATCTGGGTTATCTTTATCATCGTGTACAGTTTCAGGTGACCTTGCGGGTCACTATTGCACATTGATAGAGCCCTTAGGATTCTTGCTTGACGGCCAGCAGTATGATGGCGATCATATACGTGGGAGCTGGGGTCTATAAGCACATCCTTAAAAGGTCCCTAGTCGAGGGAGTTTCGAGATAGGGCATCGATACTCCAGAGTAGACTAGTGTATACAGTCGAGACCCCGACGAGGGGCGGTGGCCAGTCTCACAAGCCACTGGTGTCAGTTGGTTCACCTAAGATGTATATGCTTATTGGGTTATGAGTACACCGGACAGGACTCGCCGGGAACTTGCTAGTTGGTCTTATACCTGACGTCAGATAGCAGTTCCCTGGTGACATGTGTACAGATTAGTTCATCGACCTGAGATCGTCATTTGTCTCGTATGAGTTCCCACTATACTTTGATTACTACCCTACCACGGCTCAAAGGAGTCGTGCAAACAGGTTTTAGTTGGGTACAGTCCTGAGCCACATGGAGGCAGTAAGTGGATCTGCAGGGGTTCGTCTCTCCCGGTATTGGGGGTGAGGTCGCGCTGTGTAAAGGAGAGCCATTACATAAAGCCCTCGGATGAGGCAAGAGATTTACTGGTAGGTACTCCAGTAGTATCTCAGGGTGTTCTGGGCTACACTCCGAGACGACTTGTACCGCTTTTGGAGGTCTGACTTTTACCAACCCCCTAGGCCCGCCATGCGATGCTCATAGAATGGACCGGACTGTACGTATATTGTCACTGACAGGCTCAGTAGGGTGTCAGGATGAGTTCGCTCATCGACCTTCCTTTTAGTCAATACCTGGTAGCCCGTTACGTATGGATAATACCTTTGACGTGCTAGTAGTTAAATCCACAGCCAAAGTGTTGACGAGTCTTTAGAGTCCCCCACAGACAGTTACTCAAGTTTCGGGCGAAACGAAGTAGAGACCGTATGGAGATATGGCAGGGTTCGATCTTATACGTGCGGTATCGCACGGATCAAGACCGGACGGATAATACTAGCGGGCTTTGGTTTAAGCCGGATCCTAGTATTGTACAGTGTAGATTTTGTCTCATTGCATTTGTATTCGGTCGGAATACAAATGCGGGTATGTATATACGGCCGCGGGGTTTTCCTGTAATTTATTACGGGATCGGTTTTTTTGAAGTTGCCAGTTTGCATTCCGTTTCAGCCAGTTTTCATTTCTTCCTTTCGTTGGCTGATAATTGATGGAGGGGCTAATTTGCATATTTGCAAATTAGCAATTGTGGAGGGGTTATTTGTGAAATGGTGGCATCATGATGGTTATGGCATCATGAGATTATTTTTGCATCACTTCCTTTGCATTTATGAGATTGGATTAGTATTTGATAGTGGTGTGACATAATTGCATGATTATCATCAAACATTTTCCTTATGGTTACCTTCCCACTTGATTGTGCTCACCCCCTCTTGATATAATTTTTTTCCCTCCTTCATTTTGAAAGGGCCGTCCACATTATGATAGGGTGAGAGGTTCATTTTGTGAGAGGGAAATTTCTTCATCTCATATTTTTGCTTGCTACAAAATTCCCAAGTTGATTTACAAGTTCATTCTCTCCATCAAAAGGCAACTTCACAACCCCCATGAGACAAACATTACTACACTTAGCCTACAGCATCTTTGGGCACGTCGACTCGCCAACTTCATGCTCGAGTTGCCTCGGTCCAAAGGTGGGAGCCCGTAAAATAACCCGGCGATGTGGTGCCCGTTCCACCGAGGAGATGGAGACCGGAGATTCCGCGAGGAGATCGGAGTAGAGGCCGAAGACCGAAGGACACGGATCGCTCGGTATAGCATTCTATCCCATCTCTAGTTGCTAGCATTAGGTTAATGGTTACGATCCGGGTTTTTAGGATGCGGTAGTGCCGGTTTTAAGTTAAGAAAATTTTTTGTTTCCGCATTTTGGCCTCGGACAGACGGCCGGGGCGCTACCGTAGTCCTACATGGTATTAGAGCCACGCCATTAACCTAGTCTAGCTTGCTCTAACGTGTTTACAAGTTCGATCGAACGGATTTTCCGAAAACTCGATTTCTAAAGTACAGTTTCTGTCGAATTTTTTCCAGTGCTCTAAAAATTATTTGGTACATTGTAAAAATACGAGCAGGGTTTTTTAAGCATTCTGTGAAAATTTGGTCGAGTGACGTCACTGTTCTGCCGCGAAACCGCGGCCTAACCCAAGCATTGGCCGCGGTTCCGCCGCCACTTTAACTCTTCACAGCACCAAATTTTTACAGTGGGCTTCTGACTTGGAAATAGGGTTTTTGGTATATACTGTTTGGGCCCTGATTTTCTTTGAGTGCTACAGATGTGCTTGGGGCCCACTTCGGTAAATTTAGTCGATCGAAAATTTTAAACATGTTAGTTCACAGTATTTACATTATATCTGCGACCGTGAATGTCATTTGATCGGTAAATCCTGTCTAACTGCTATAGCCCTTTTAGACGGATTTGCGAACGTGACATTCACGTTGATGTTCTGTGTTGTGCTGTGATGTTGCGGATTTGTCGTGGTGGATAGCCTGGATGCAATGGTAGTACAGTTTCGTTTTATATGTACATTTGAAATTGCGGGGCGAGCGTCCGACATGTGGACTGCCGTTACTGCCTGTTTGTATATTATTCTTTTGGGGCACGACCAGGATGAGGTCGATGTACCCGTTGTATGTATATTTTACTTTCTGTACTAGGATTGCCCCGTGGAGGGGTGCACGGATAGCCGGGTTGTAGAGGGCAACGGGCCCGCATCTCATGGCGTTGAGACGGAGGGGGCTTCACTCTAGAATTGGCGGGCTATTCGCCGCACTCGTATGGGGTATAGGTTGACCCAGGAAGGGTGCCCAAGTTACCGGATTCCGTGATGTGCTGGGTGGTCCATTCACGTTGTTGAAGGGGGCTGCCTCGCTTCAGGTTTTGGCGGGTAACTTGTCGTGCCCGTAGGGGTCTAGGATTTCATTGCACAGGCTATCCATACGACCAGGGGAACGTCGGGTTTCAGTAGCGGCTCTTTGAAACCCGGGGATCCCAGATATCTATATTGTTCTGTGATGCTGATTACATTTCTGTGATGTTGCATTTTATCACGCCTTGAGCGAATATTATATATTGATATATATACTAGTAGATGTTGTATATGTTTTGCATCCGCACTAGTCCAGTCCCCGCTCTGTCGTTAGTTAAGTAACCTAACGGGTGATGATGGGACCCAGTGGCGAATGCGGATGGCATATACGTACATCATTATTTTTGTTCTTTATTGGTGTGATCAATTGATGGGACTGCATTAATTCGGATCAATGCATGCTAAACAAACCTATTCTAATGTTGTTGGAACAATTTTTCAAAAAGCTGTTATTGCAAGGACGTTCTCTTTTATTTTGCACAGTGGTATTCGGTTATGAATATCCAGCACCTCAGTCGACGAGACAAGGGCCGAGATCCCTTCACCGGGAGTGACCCCTTGGACAGAAGTTTGCGTCAGGGTAATAACTTCACTATAGCCGATTGCTTTTTGCTTTGCATCGTGGTATTCAGTTGGAATATCCCGCACCTCATTCTACGGGGAAAGAGCCGAGATCCCTTCACCGGGAGTGACCTCTTTAGCAAAGGTTTTCGTCACTATATTTTTATAAAAAGCTATGCAGTTCCTTCAACGATATCAAGTTCATTACGTTAAGGGTTTTTCTCCAAAAACCAGCCGTAGCCCTCCGTCATTTCAAATTAGTATTGCATAGTATTCGTGCTACGTATGTCGTGCATTGCCGAGGCGTAGTGTTCGGTAGCTATGTAATGCTTTTCTGTCGCATGGATAAGTGGATTGGTTAGGACAGTCGTACGGTTATGTTGGCATTGTCAAGGACTCGTACGGGTGGGTTTAACGAAATCAAGATAATGACGGGTAGAACTTGACTAGGACTCTTTGATATGTTGGCATTGTCAAGGTCACTTGGGTCCTAGGGGTAAAAACATACATCGGGAGTTTCTAAAGAAACTGAAACTTGCCAGGCATGCGCATACCTTCTGGAGTGTGGTGACGTGAGTGGATTCCGTCATGTTATCATGCGATGATAGTTGGATCCCGATTCCCACCGATGAGTTGGTTTACTCCTCGGGTGATCCCGACTAATTCTTCTTTTATGTTTGGAGAAGAATTTGAGGTTACAGTGGGAGGTTTCCAGATTAGATAAATTGGTAACCATTCTGATCTAGGTTAGAGTGCACGCTGAGTGTTTCTTTTCTCTCTCTCTTTGGTAGCGACCATGGCCCGACCCTTAACTATGACTCAGTGACCAAAATTAACCTAACATTCTAATAACACTAGCTTTTGGATTGTCAGAGTTGCATACCGCATTGCCACTCCTACTTTTACCCTTTTTCTCTAGGACACCCCGTATTACTACGAACGTCCACTTCCATTGGATAAAACCATCGTATGGTTATATACGAACTCGAAGGAATTTATTCGAGGATGGTTTCCGGTTCTGGAGAAAACGAATAGGACTATTCAGTTGTCTTTTCCGTTTACCTTCACTCAGGTTGCGAGTGCTCCTTAGATTAGGGGATAGTACACCCGTTATGCTTATTGGATAGTCTTCTTCCAAACCTTAGGCTGGTGCTGAACGGTAGGGAATGAAGAAAGCCAATTAGCCTAAGTGCGGTGTACAGAAGGTATTAAGTTAAGACAAATAAAGGGATTAGAAGGAGGGCAAAGTAAATTGCGACTGCTATTCATGACCAAACCAAGTATTTCATTACCACTCATACATCACCTTTGTATTTCTCCAGAACACTCCGTATCACTACGAAGATCCACAGTTTATTGGATACTCCTTCGTATAGTTATATACGAACTCGAAAGGAACTTGTTCCAGTTCAGGGATGGATTCTGGTTCAGGAGAAATAGGAATAAGGTTTATTCAGGTGTCTTTTATCTATACCTTCTCTCGGGTTGCGAGTGCTCCTAGGATTAGGACAGTACGCCCATTATGCTTATTGGATAGTCTTCTTCCAAACCATAGGCTGGTGCCGAACGGTAGGGAAGGAAGAAAACCATTTGGCATAAAGGGGTGTGCAGAAGGTAATGACTAAAAGACCTATAAAGGGATTTGGAGAGGTGGCAAAGAAATATACGGTTACAGTTGTGAATCTGGATAATGGAAGAGGCATTACTAGGAATACCCGGATACCCGTACGAAACATTTCAATGTTTCAGTTTCACTGTGTACTGTTAAAAGAAAACTGATTTCGCAATTAGTCCTTACTCCAGGCTATGTATTTACCAGGTATGATTCTCACGTCTGTATGGTTTTACAGATGATGAGTGGGAGTAAGTTATTAGGAATTAGGTGATCATCCTCATTATATCGGAATTCGTTATAATTGGTGATATTTGAGGAAATCACCTGGGCTGTTTGCCGGACGGCAAATATTTAGTTTTGAATATCCGTTGTTATGCACCAATTTCAAATTGATATATCTGTACGTTCATTTTTATAAAGTAAGATATAACTTTTTGAAATTATGTCTATGACATTTACCTATATCAGTGGATGGTTAGGTCATTAAACCGCGGTGTAATTCTTCTTAACCATAAGTACAGTTTTCAACCTACGACACACAGCGGATGAGTTATTAGACTCAGGGGACTTATACAGAGTATTGTATGTTGTCCAGTGTCCAGGTGGACAGAGGGGTTGGTTCTCGTACTATATTTTGTTTACTTGTGACTTCTCTAGTTCTTAGACATGTGTTTCGTAGAAATACAAAGTCTGAGTTTTGAGAAGTTATAGGTATAAGAGTAAAGTAGAGAACCAGGTATTGCAAGTATCATGATTCTTCAAGGTGATCGAAGATATAGATACTTGTGAATGGTATTCAGTTGATAGTAATAATTAAGAGAACTTGCTTCTCTTTCAGGTTACTCATAATTGGAAGCACTCCTAAGTTGAGTAATGCTGATCGGCCTCTCTCCATTTAGTTGACATGCACTGGAGACAGCTGCATGATTTGAATCTGGTTCAATTAAATCAGTGCCTCTGTTTCTATATTGGATATAGAACAGTTCATATCTTAACGATGTTAAGGTACGGGGAGTTGTCCGGCTTATGCTTAAAACCAGACTCCGGATAACTCAAGGCACGTTTCTGTAATGGCTGTTTGTAGGTTGACCCGGGCTATGACGAGGGTTGACTTTCTACCATCTGGAAGATCAATAGTGATATTGTTCTAGACTCGCCACAGTTTTAATAAAAATGGATTTTTTCAGAAAACAGTTCTGGGAGTATGGTAGAACTGGAAGTAATTCCAGAACCGCAAACGATTACTGAAAATTTGATAAGAACCTAAAGATTCAATCTGGTTTGACATTCCATTGGCCACTCCGCAGATATGGTGGGTAACCTCAAGCACCCGAGAGGTACTTCGGTAGCCTCAAGGACGGTGACACGGAGGTTCTTGTTTACCCAGACTTGCCATTGCGGTTGTTCCAGACTGTGAGACCCGGCAGGAGGATGAGTATAGCGTCGTTCTAAACAAGCTTTAGAAGTGCACGTGTATATGATTCTGCCAGAGGGTTGTCGTAGTCAGTGGGAGCAGCGGAGGCATTGGTGGAAAGGTGGCTTATGTCTATTTATAGACTAAAGCAGATATAGCGGAGATAGATCATCTATTTCTGATGTGATAGTCATAGGTTTGACTTCATCAGAATAGGGATGGATCTGTTAAGAAGGTAGTAGGGTGTGATGTCCTGGTATTAGGATGACATACACAGAGTAGGAAGTGAAATTCCTATACTACGATCGGTTGTACTTTGGTTGTCACACAGTGGTTTCTCCTTATAGGATATGGATTTTATATCAGACATTCTGGTTACTGGATCTATGATTTTAGATCTAGATTTGGGTAGTTTCCCAATCAGGGTACTTTGACAGCATTCTAAAGGTGCTTTAGAATGGACGACTCCTGGTACGGTAGTGTACCTGCAGGAGATAGAGTCACCCTCTCTAAAGGTGTCTTACAGACTAAAAGGGAGAGGGATGTGCATGATCAGCGGATCACTTGCTTAGGCAATTGAGTTGATCATGAGATGTCAAGTACCACACCAGATGTTGTTTTTATAGGAGATGTAATAAGTTGATATTAATCCAATCCTGGAGAAACGATCGGAAGCAGTTTTAGAACATAAGTGGATGTTCTAGGGATATGATGACGGCATCCTCTTTCGGGAGACAGTTATCATTCCAGGCTTCCAAGGTGACCTGGATGACAGAGTGACTGTCAGAGTTATAGTTTTCCCTTTGACGAGGGGCAGTATTTTGGACAGGTGGTCCAAGCGGATACCGAGGGAGGCATGGCGCAGGA
Organism: Agapanthus africanus; assembly: GCA_030015575.1. NCBI lineage: Eukaryota > Viridiplantae > Streptophyta > Magnoliopsida > Asparagales > Amaryllidaceae > Agapanthus > Agapanthus africanus. Next base: position 702,255,715 of record JASDDO010000024.1, on the reverse strand, counting down.
TACTGATTAAGTTCAGTTGACGATACAGTCGGAGAAGTTTGGATTTGGAGTTCATTTATGAACTAGGTCCCATCAGATATCCAGACATATTCTAAGACAAGTATTGCTCATTTCGGGAGATGGTTTTCTCCGTGAACTTGAGATAAAGAGAGACATAGAAAGAAACATTTGAGCGGATCCACTCACTGAGGCTATTCCTCGAACGCATTAGTTTCGCAAGCGGGTTTTGTGAGACATATTAGTAGAGGAGTTGGGTGTTCGGTATCACACAGGCTGTGAGTATGCGACATCGCAATAATTAGCCTTGAGTGCAAGTGGGAGATTGTTGGAGATAGTGCCCTCAGAGTCAATTATTGGATCACAGGCACGTGATTGCAATGATTGAGAGAGGACCTATACCGTTAGAACAGTCTTACTCAAGATGATAGTATGCAATCAGGTTTATCTTTATCATCGTGTACTGTTTCAGGTGACCTTGCAGGTCACTATTGCACGTTGATAGAGCCCTTAGGATTCTTTCTTGACGGCCAGCAGTTTGATGGCGATCATATACGTGGCAGCTGGGGTCTATAAGCACATCCTTAAAAGGTCCCTAGTCGAGGGAGCTTCGAGACAGGGCATCGATACTCGAGAGTAGACTAGTGTATACAGTCGAGACCCCGATGAGGGGAGGTGGCCAGTCTCATAAGCCACTGGTATCAGTTGGTTCACCTAAGATGTATACAGGTGCTCATTGGGTTATGAGTACACCGGACAGGACTCGCCGGGAACATGCTAGTTGGTCTTATACCCGACGTCAGATAGCAGTTCCATGGTGACATGTGTACAGATTAGTTCATCGACCTGAGATCGTCAATTGTCTCGTGTGAGTTCCCACTGTACTTTGATTACTACCCTACCACGGCTCAAAGGAGTCGTGCAAACAGGTTTTAGTTGGGTACAGTCCCGAGCCACATGGAGGCAGTGAGCGGATCTGCAGGGGTTCGTCTCTCCCGGTATTGGGGGTGAGGTCGCGCTGTGTCAAGCAGAGCCATTACACAAAGCCCTCGGCCGAGGCAGGAGATTTACTGGTAGGTATTCCAGTAGTATCTCAGGGTGTTCTGGGCTACACTTCGACACGACTTGTACCGCTTTTGGGGTCTGACTTTTACCAACCCCCTAGGCCCGCCATGCGATGCTCATAGACGAACGGACCGGACTGTACGGATATTGTCACTGACAGGCTCAGTAGGGTGTCAGGATGAGTTTGCTCATCGACCTTTCTTTTGGTCAATACCTGGTAGCCCGTTACGTATGACTAATACCTCTGACGTGCTAGTGGTTAAATCCATAGCCAAAGTGTTGACGAGTCTTTAGAGTCCCCCACAGACAGTTACTCAAGTTTCGGGCAAAACGCTGTAGAGGCCGTATGGAGATATGGCAGGGTTCGATCTTATACGTGTGGTATTGCACGGATCAAGATCGGATGGATAATACTAGTGGGATTTGGTTTAAGCCGGATCTTAGTATTGTACAGTGTAGATTTTGTCTCATTGCATTTGTATTCGGTCGGAATACAAATGCGGGTATGTATATAAGGTCGCTGGGTTTTCCTGTAATTTATTACGGGATCGGTTTTTTTGATGTTGCCAGTTTGCATTCCGTTTCAGCCAGTTTTCATTTCTTCCTTTCGTTGGCTGATAATTGATGGAGGGGCTAATTTGCATATTTGCAAATTAGCAATTGTGGAGGGGTTATTTATGAAATGGTGGCATCATGATAGTTATAGCATCATGAGATTCTTTTTGCATCACTTCCTTTGCATTTATGAGATTGGATTAGTATTTGATGGTGGTGTGACATAATTGCATGATTATCATCAAACCTTTTTCTTATGGTTACCTTCCCACTTGATTGTGCTCACCCCCCTTGATTTAATTTTTTCCCCTCCTTCATTTTGAAAGGGCCGGCCACATTATGATAGGGTGAGAGGTTCATTTTGTGAGAGGGAAATTTCTTCATCTCATATTTTTGCTTGCTACAAAATTCCCAAGTTGATTTACAAGTTCATTCTCTCCATCAAAAGGCAACTTCACAACCCCCATGAGACAAACATTACTACACTTAGCCTACAGCATCCTTGGACACGTCGACTCGCCAACTTCATGCTCGAGTTGCCTCGGTCCAGAGATGGGAGCCCGTAAAAGAACCCGGCGATGTGGTGCCCGTTCCGACTAGGAGATGGAGACCGGAGATTCCACGAGGAGATCGAAGTAGAGGCCGAAGACCGAAGGACACGGATCGCTCGGTATAGCATTCTATCTCATCTCTAGTTGCTAGCATTAGGTTAATGGTTACGATCCGGGTTTTTAGGATGCGGTAGTGCCGGTTTTAAGTTAAGAAAATTTTTCGTTTCCGCATTTTGGCCTCGGACAGACGGCCGGGATGCTACCGTAGTCCTACAATCAAGTCAAAGCAGAACTCAATATCGCGCACTGGAGACAAACCAAGCAACCCGTCAGGAAAACATTTGGAAACTTTCTCCCAATCAGTACCTGGTCCAACCGGACCTCTACGGCTCTAACATCACTAACATACGCCAAGAATTCTTGGCATCCTTTCTCAAAAGCTGACTAGCGCGAAAAGAAGAATTCAAATCGGGAAGAGTGGCGCTAAGGTCTCCCTGAATAACAAGAACTAGCTCACCCAGAAAACTAAATCTGACTGCCTCCTCACGGTAGTCCATGGACGCATAACACATGGCTAACCGATCCATGCCCAGAAAAACTTCAAAGTCAAACACGTCGAGAAAAAATCAAATTGATAGAAGAATCCCTATTCTCCGATACGAACAAAACAAACAAGAATGAGAAACACATAGAGCTACAAAAGATTAGCCTATGGAAGAATCACAACAAGCGGCTGATTTAGCAAGGACTATTATCGGCTAGACTTCGATACAAAATATGTGGATACCATTTCAAACAACACCAGAAAGAAATACTCATCGAAAGAAAAACACCGAAAGAATACTTGTCACAACTGCGCCTATCTAACCGCCTTGAGCTGGCATACCAGTACAAATCCACTTCGATCCTAGAAAGGACCGAAATCTCAGAAATGCGCTCCTCCAACAGTATGGTGGTGTTTATAGAAGCAACGTAAGTGTCTAAATGTTGGGCACCAATATAAAGAAATAACTGCATGTCTAATCTCCACACAAACCTCTTTATCCATTTCTCTTCCGTGTCCACCAGGTAAGGAGCATATCGGACCGCTGAGTAAACTAAATGTCGTACTCGGACACTTTCATCCCTGAAGTCTTATGCAAAAGCTTGAAACGACGAGCTCAGGCATTTCGAACGCTCTCCGGAAGGAAACGAGCAAGAAATACAGCTGTGAACTCCTCCCAAGTCATAGGAAGTAGGTCTGCAGCTCGGCCTCTCTCAATTGACTCGCACCACATCTAAGCAAGACCTCTCTAGATGAAAACTCGCAAGCTCAATTCATATCTCTTCAGAACATCTCTGTGAACGACAATTCCTAGCTATCTTGTCAAGGATTCTCTACGGATCCTTCACTACATCTGTGCCTGTAAAAACTAGAGGCTTCAGCCTCAAAACTTCTATAAGGATACGGAAATAATCTTTGTAACAAAAGAAACAGCAGCCTGAGTAGTAGGTACAATCACAGTCCCCACAGTAGGAGGGACATCATCGGCTCTCAGAGCTCGTCTAACCATAACTAACAATCCAACCATCTGTCACAAGTCCTAAATACTCAACTCCAGCTTAGCTATCCGTCTTGGAGAAGGTGAATCACTCTGTCCCTGAGGGGTAGGCGTACTGCCTTGATCGGTTCTCATCTCAAATGAGCCTACTCTAATCTCATCTCTGGCGGCAGCCCTCTAGCCCTCGTAGTCTCCGGCGGCATAGTGTCTGGAGCAAGAACATGATTGATAGGAACATTGCGATCAAATCAAAGGATTTCCGGAATCAAGGAAGGAAATACAAGCAAATATATATCCTAAGGTTACTTAGGCGGAGTACCGTATCGTAAGTATGCCGTGGAACATACACATGCTACGTCACTCTGCTTAAGTCACCTACTCCATCTACCAAGGGTCATCCTACACTCAGAAAGGTAAAACTTATCGCTCTGATACCAACTTTGTCACGACCCGAAGGTACGGAACGTGACTAACACTTAAATTACGAAACGTCTCAAGGCGTACGTAATCTAAGTAAGCCAAAGCCCAGAAATCAAAACCATGTAAAGAAATAGAGTGAAGGAAAATTTGTTTTAAAGAAAATGTTTTTAACAATAAGTGGCATTAAAAATTTAAAAACAACAACATATTTTCCCGAAAATTTTGGCAGAGTCTCCTTTGTAAATACTGGCCCCCAAACGGGTACAACACATGAAAATACATATATATATATAATGAATAAAGGCATCCCCAAGCAGGAGCTAGCTCTTCGCCAATGGCGGAATCACAACCACATGCAATATGTATATCAAAAGTACGAAATAAGCATCTGAAAGTAAGAAATGAGAAACACCATGTCGGCTCAACTGAGCATCGACACCAACATCACAAATACAAGACTCATGAGTCTCGTTGTCTAGTCAAATATACAATGGTAGATGGAGTATACTAGATACAAATAATATACATGATGGGATAAAATATCCTCGCAACCCACCTACGAGCAATGCCGCAAGTCCAAGAAAAAGGAACAAAAAGAGGAAGTGCGCTCCTCGCAACCCGCCTACGAGCAATGCCGCAAGTCCAAGAAAAATGAACAAAAAGAGGAAGTGCGCCCACCGCTACTGTACTGACGGGTCGGACCTGCAAGATACTGTGGCACAACGGGGGTGAGTTGCCAACTCTTGAGTAGTAAGTAACATCTAATAAGGCTATCGTAAGTATGCACGCAAATGCGTCTCAACCTACGCATGTCGATATAATACAATGTACTAACATGAATGCAACATGAAAGCATAATCAAACACGAAACTTGAACAAGTTTGGTATGAGAAAATCTTTGTTCTTATCTTAGAAAAACCTCTGTGCAATAAACTAAAGTATCATCAATGAAATCAACAGAAAATCTGTGTCAAGCATCGACACAATATATATATATATATATATATATATATATAAATATCTCAATGTCTCAATATCTCAATATCTCAATATCTCGGGTTCCGTCAGTCCGGATTGACCCATATCGTTAAATCGCACGACTACGTCGGTATCCTCCGGATATACGCCGCGTCAAAATAACCGGTCGGTAGTTCTCCCCTTCTTGGCTCAACATCATCTGTGCGATCTTCTTGCCCCGAGATACCGCACCGGGCCCACCATGTACCCGCAGACGGTGCATCCCCCTCCTCAAATCGGTTATATGATACCGCTCAAGAACCGAGAAAACACATGGTGGATGCCGCGTACATAATATCATGAGAAAACCGCAACTTACATTTTTAAAATGGTAATACGTTCTTAAAATCCTTTCGGTTCCTCCAAAATCCATAAATCTCATAAATACTGAAATTCTCGAGAAGAATCACAATATGTAAATATGTCGGTGATGATGGATGTCTATGGTACGATAGAATATACCATGCGAAGTACGGCCAGAAGCTATGCATGAATAATGATGCAATAAGGTATGTATATATGGCTAACAATCCTACGCATCCATCCTGATGAAATGACTATACAGGAACAGGTTTACAGATCATATATGATGCAATGCACAGATACCGATTCTAAGCAGGTTCTATAGTGTTCGTGACATAGCAATTACCAAAGGCCTGAGTGTTCGCATGAATAGTGCACGTGGCATGAACCAATGATAATGGTGCAAGTGTCCTATGAGATAATATCATATATATTTATGATGATGCAATGCAATGAGATGAATGACTAGGAGACTACGCATATAAATATAAGCACTACTTGAAATCGCCTCGCGCCATCCAGATGATTTCCCCCGTGGATGTGTACATCTACTCATCGGGACGCCTCGGCTAATCTGATCCGATTTCAGCTCTGCCATATCTGCGCCACATCCGGCGCCTCTGCACCCGATCCTAGAAACGTACACAAGTAAATAAGAGAATAAATATATAAATAGTCGTGGACACAAACAATACTAGTCAACCACGCGCACTAACTAAACGCGGACTCACTTGGTGTACAAAACGCGCTCGCGACAACGTCACAAACCACAACTAGGGTCGCTATACGTGGCAAACCCCAAACCTAAAACCCATCGCACCAATCGCGCATACACACTAAATATTATATGAAATAGATAGCAAACCATCAAAACCTCAAATTTAAATCAAATCGATTTATTCCAAAAACCTACTAAGCAACCATTAACCGTTTTAATACTAATCTAGATGTTTTAGCAATTCTAACGGCCACATAGCTCACTTAATATCTTAATTAGGCCACCCCAATATTTACTAAAATTTAATCTCACCTCTTTACATTAATCCTAAAAATCTAGTTTGCAAAATTATATAATTTGGACAATTTTAAAGTAACAATTAGCAAACTAGCAACTAGCTTAAATTTTTGCATGTCTTAAGATTTGAGACTACACATTGCAACAAGATCAAGTGATGAAAATCCCTAACTTTAATTCAAAACTCTCTCTTGAAATTAAAACCAAATTAACACCTAATTAGCTTAGATTAGAGTAATTAACCAACAAATTAACAATTAGGTTAAGATTTATACCTCACAATTTTGTAGATCTATCTTACAAAAATCTTGGCCTCTAAAATGCTAACTTTTCTCCAAGATCCAATTTAGAGTGGCCAAGGAAAAATGGGTAAAGATTAAATTAGGAAATAGTGGAATTTTGTGTTGATTTTTCATGGAATTTTTGTTGGAGATAGTGCCCTCAGAGTCAATTATTGGATCACAGGCACGTGATTGCAATGATTGAGGGAGGACCTATCCCGGTAGAACAGTCTTACTCGAGATGATAGTATGCTATCAGGTTTACCTCTTATCATCGTGTACTGCTTTAGGTGACATGACATGTCGCTATTGCACGTTGATAGAGCCCCTAGGATTCTTGCTTGACTGCCGGCAGTATGAGGGCGATCATATAAGTGAGAGCTGGAGTCTATTAGCACATCCTTAAATGGTCCCTAGTCGTGGGAGTTTCGAGACTGGGCATCGATACTCCATTAGTAGACTAGTGTATACAGTCGAGACCCCGACGAGGGGCGGTGGCCGGTCTCACAAGCCACCGGTGTCAGTTGGATCACCTAAGATGTATACAGGTGCTCATTGGGTTATGAGTACACCGGACAGGACTCGCCGGGAACATGCTAGTTGGTCTTATACCTGACGTCAGATAGCAGTTCCCAGGTGACATGTGTACAGGTTAGTTCATCGACCTGAGGATCGTCATTTGTCTCGTGTGAGTTCCCACTGTGCTTTGATTACTACCCTACCACGGCTCAAAGGAGTCGTGCAAACAGGTTTTAGTTGGGTACAGTCCCGAGCCACATGGAGGCAGTGAGCGGATCTTCGGGGGTTTCGTCTCTCCCGGTATTGGGGGTGAGGTCGCGCTGTGTCTAGGAGAGCCATTACACGAAGTCCTTGGCCAAGGCAGGAGATTTACTGGTAGGTATTCCAGTAGTATCTCAGGGTGTTCTGGGCTACACTCCGACACGACTTGTACCGCTTTTGGGGGTCTGACTTTTACCAACCCCCTAGGCCCGCCATGCGATGCTCATAGACGAACGGACCGGACTGTACGGATATTGTCACTGACAGGCTCAGTAGGGTGTCAGGATGAGTTCGCTCATCGACGTCCCTTTTAGTCAATAGCTGGTAGCCCGTTACGTATTGGCTTATACCTCTGACGGGCTAGTGGTTAAATCCACAGCCATTGTATTGACGAGTCTTTAGAGTCCGCCACACTTTCAGTTACTCAAGTTTCGGGCGAAACGCTGTAGAGGCCGTATGGAGATATGGCAGGGTCCGATCAGATACGTGCGGTATTGCACGGATCAGGATCGGACAGTTTGTACTATAGGCCGTATGGTTATATGGCAGGGTTCGATCAGATACGTGCGGTATTGCACGGATCAGGATCGAACAGATATTACTAGCCGGTTTTGGTTTAAGCCGGTCCTAGTTTAGTACAGTGTAGATTTTGTCTCTTTGCATTTGTATCCGGACGGAATACAGATGCGGGTGTGTATGCACAGTGTCGGGGTTTTTCCTGTAATTTATTACGGGACCAGTTTTCTGGAGTTGCCAGTTTGCATTCCGTTCCGGCCGGTTTTCCTTTGTTCTTTCCCGGCCGGACTTTTCCGATGGAGGGGGTTATTTGCAATTGTGCAAATAACATATTGAGGAGGGGGTTTCTTGCACTTGTCTTGATTATGATAGGTTTGAATCTTTCAACCATGACTTGCTTTGACTTATGATGATTGAAAGGGTATGGGTGGGTTTACATGAAGCATGGTTCATGTTTTGTTAAGGTCACCCTTTTCACTTTTACTACAATGACCTCCCTTCATGTTTTTCCATTCTTGATTCCACCACCAATTTAACAAGAGGGCCGGCCACTTCTTGAGGAGAGGATATGAGAGAGGTTAATTTTGTGTGTTGCATTTTTATCATCACATTTGGCTTGCTAAAAATTGATAGCATCATTTCCCTCAAAGTTCATTCTTCCTTCACCTCCATCAATGGCAACATAACCCCAAGATGAGACATGCACTCTACACTACATTTCCTACAGCAAATCTTGGACGCGTCGATTCGCCAGCTTCGCGCCCGAGTTGCCTCGGTATTGAGGTGGGAGCCCGTAAAAGCTACAGGCGATGTGGTGCCCTTTCCGACGAGGAGGAGACGGACAGAGATCCTGCGAGGAGATCGGAGTGGAGATGAAGACCGGAGGACTTGGATCGTCGGTATATATCTCTAACCCATTCTCTTGTTAGCGTAGACTAGTTAATGGTTTCGATCCGGTTAAAGTGCGCGGTGGTGCCGGTTTGCAAAGTCCGCAAAATTTAAGTTTTTCACCGTTTCCGCATTCCGGCGTCGGATTGACGGCCGGGGCGCCGCCGTGCACTTACAGTGGTATCAGAGCCTCGCCATTAACTTAGTCTAGCTTTGTGTAATGTGTTTTTCAGTTCCGATCGATCAAAAATGTCCAAAAACCCGTATTTGCCCACAACAGTTTCTATTGAAATTTTTCAGTCTCTAAAAATTTTTCAGGTTGTAAAATATTGATGTACTGGAAAATCTAAGAGTTCTGTAAAAATTCGATGAAGTAACTCCACAGTTGGAGCGCGGAACCGCCGCGAAAACCACCTTTGTGCGGCCCTTCCGCCGCGCACTATTCACATCACTTCACCATTTTTTTACAGAGGCCTTCTGGGCTTAAAATATGGGCTTTGGAATATTAAAGTTGGGCCAATTGTTTCTGTGAGTGCTACAGTTTTCTTTGGGGCCCACTTGTTAATTGTTTGATCAATCAGAAATTTTTTAAACACATTTTTCACAGTATTTACATTATATCTGCGACCGTGAATGTCACTCGATCGGTAAATCCGGTCTAACTGCTATAGCCCGGTTAGACGGATTTGCGAACGTGACTTTCACGTTGATGTTCTATGTATTTGCTGTGATGTTGCGGATCGGTCGTGGGGATAGCCTGGATGCAATGCTAGTACAGTGTAGTTGTATTATGTACATTTGTTATTGCGGGGCGAGCGTCCGACATGTGGACTGCCGTCACTGCCTGTTTGTATTATTCTTTTGGGGCACGACCTGGTTGCGGTCGATGTACCCGGTATATGTATATTTTTCTTTCTGTACTAGGATTGCCCCGCGGAGGGGTGCACGGATAGCCGGGTTCTGGAGGGCAACAAGCCCGCATCTCATGGCATTGAGACGGAGGGGGCTTCACTCTAGGATTGGCGGGCTATTCGCCGCACTCGTAGGGGGTACAGGTTGACCCAGGAGGGGTGCCCAAGTTGCCGGATTCCGTGAAGTGCTGGGTGGTCCATTCACGGCGCTGAAGGGGGCTGCCTCGCTTCAGGTTTTGGCGGGTGACTTGCCGCGCCCGTAGGGGTCTAGGATTTCATTGCACAGGCTATCCACACGACCAGGGGAACGTCGGGTTTCAGTAGTGGCTCTGTGAAACCCGGGGATCCCAGATATCTGTATTGTTCTGTGATGCTGTACATTTCTGTGATGTTGCATTTTATTCACGCCTTGAGCGAAATACTATATATTGGTATATATATTAGTAGATGTTGTATATGTTTTTCATCCGCGCTAGTCCAGTCCCCGCTCTGCCGTTAGTTAGCTAACCTAACGGGTGATGACGGGACCCAGTGGCGAATGCAGATGGCATATACGTACGTCAGTATATTTTCGTTCTTTGTGGTGTGATCAATTGATGGGACTGCATTGATTCGGATCAATGCAAGTTAAACAAACCTATTCTGATGTTGTTGGAACACTTTTCAAAAAGCTGTTATTGCAAGGACGTTCATTTCTGTTTTGCATCGTGGTATTCATTTGGAATATCCTGCTCCTCAGTCGACGAGGCAAGGGCCGAGATCCCTTCACCGGGAGTGACCCCTTGGACAGAAGTTTGCGTCAGGGCATTAACTTCACTATAGCCGATTACTTTTGCTTTGCACAGTGATATTCGGTTATGAATATCCAGCACCCCATTCTACGGGGAAAGAGCCGAGATCCCTTCACCGGGAGTGACCTCTTTAGTAAAGGTCTTCGTCACTATATTTTCTAAAAAGCTATCCGTTCCTTCAACGATATCAAGTTCACTACGTTAAAGGTTTTCGCCAGAAACCATTCGTAGCCCTCCGTCGTTTCATATGGGTAGTCAATAGTATTCAAGCTGTGTTTGTTGGCCTTAGTCAAGGCACAGTGTTTGGTAGCTATTGGGTATTCATATGCTGCATAGATAGATGCGTTGGTTTGGGACAGTCGTATAGCCTTGTTGGCCTTAGTCAAGGGCTTGTACGGGTGGGTTCAAATCAACCTGGACAATGACGGGTAGAACTTGACATGTGACTTATGATTTGTTGGCCTTAGTCAAGGTCATAAGAGCATGGGGCAGAAATCACATCGGGAGTTTCAAAAGAACTGAAACTTGCCAGATATGCGCATACCTTCTGGAGTGTGATGACGTGAGCGGATTCCGTCACGTTGTCATGCGATGAGAGTTGGATCCCGATTCCCACTGATGAGTTGGTTTACTCCTCGGGTGACCCCGACTAATTCTTCTTTCAGGTTTGGAGGAGAATTTGAGGTACAGTGGGAGGTTTCCAGATTAGATAAATTGGTAACCATTCTGATCTTGGTTAGAGTGCACGCTGAGTGTTTCTTTTCTCTCTCTCTTTGGCAGCGACCATTGACCCGACCCTAAGACTTTGACTCAGAGACCAAGTTGACCGAACCTTCTTAAACACCGGCTTTTGGATTGTCAGAGTTGCAAACCTCATTGCCACTCCTACTTTTACCCTTTTCTCCAGGACACCCCGTATTACTGCGAACGTCCACTTCCATTGGACAAAACCATCGTATGGTTAGATACGAACTCGAAGGGATTCGAGGATGGTTTCTGGTACTGGAGAAAACGGATAGGATTATTCAGTTGTCTTTTCTTTTCACCCTCTCTCAGGTTGCGAGTACTCCTTAGTTTAGGAGTAGTACACCTATTATGCAAATTGGATAGTCTTCTTCCAAACCTTAGGCTGGTGCCGACCGGTAGGGAATGAAGAAAACCAGTTAGCCTAAACGGTGTACAGAAGGTATTAAGATTAAGACAAAGCAAGGGATTAGTAAGAGGGCAAAGTAAATTGCGACTGCTATTCACGACCAAATCAAGTATTTCTTCGCCAATCCTAAATCACCTTTGTATTTCTCCAGGACACTCCGTATCACTACGAAGATCCACAGTATATTGGATACTCCATCGTATGGTTATATACGAACTCGAAAGGAACTTGTTCCAGTTCGGGGATGGATTCTGGTCCAGGAGAAATAGGAATAAGGTTTATTCGGTTGTCTTTTGTTTTCACCTTCTCTCGCATTGCGAGTGCTCCTAGGACTAGGACAGTACACCCATTATGCTTATTGGATAGTCTTCTTCCAAACCATAGGCTGGTGCCGAACGGTAGGGAAGGAAGAAAACCATTTGGCCTAAGGGGGTGTGCAGAAGGTAATGACTAAAGACATATGAAGGGATTTGGAGAGGTGGCAGAGAACTATACGGTTACAGTCGTGAATCTGGAAGAGGCATTACTAGGAATACCAGAATACCCCAATGAAACATTTCAATGTTTCAGTCTCACTATGTACTGTTAAAAGGAAACTGATTTCCCAATTAGATACTTACTCCAGGGTATGTATTTACCAGGTACGATTCTCACATCTGTATGGTTTTTACAGATGATGAGTGGGAGTAAGTTATTGGGAATTGGGTGATTATCCTCATTATATCGAGATTAATTGTAATCGGTGATATTTGAGGAAATCACCTGGGCTGTTTGCCGGTCGGCAAATATTTGGTTTTGAATATCCGCTGTTATGCACCAATTTCAAATTGATATATCTGTACGTCTATTTTCATAGAGTGAGATATGCCTTTCTGAAATTATGTCTACGACATTTACCTATATCAGTGGATGGTTAGGTAAGGAGCATTAAACAGCGGTGTAATTCTTCTTAACCATAAGTACAGTTTTCAACCTACGGCACATAGTGAATGAGTTATCAGACTCAAGGGACTTATACAGAGTATTGTATGTTGTCCAGGGTCCATCAGGACAGAGGGGTTGGTCCTCGTACTACATTCAGTTTACTTATGACTTCTCTAGTTTTTAGACAGGTGTTTCGTGGAAACACAGGGTCCGAATTTGGAGAAGTTACAGGTATTTGAATAGAGTAGAGAACCAGGCGTAGCAAGTATCGGGATTCTTCAAAGAGATCGAAGATGTAGATACTTGTGTATGGTATTCAGCTGATAGTAATGATAAAGAGATCTTGCTTCTCTTTCAGGTTACTCATAATTGGAAGTACTCCTAAGTTGAGTAACGCTGATCGGCCTCCTTCCATTTAGTTGACATGCGCTGGGGACAGCTGCATGATTTGAATCTGGTTCAATTAAATCAGTGCCTCTGTTTCTATATTGGATATAGAACAGTTCATATCTTAACGATGTTAAGGTACGGGGAGTTGTCCGGTTTATGATTAAAACCAGACACTGGACAACTCGAGGCACGTTTCTGTAATGGCTGTTTGTGGGTTGACCCAGGCTATGACGAGGGTTGACTTTCTACCATCTGGATGAACAATAGCGATATTGTTCTAGACTCGCCACAGTTTTATTAAAAATGGATTTTTTCAGAAAACAGTAGTGGGAGTATGGTAGAACTGGAAGTGATTCCAGAACCACAAACGATTACTGAAGATTTGATAAAGAACCTAAAGATTCAATCTCGATTGACATTCCATTGGCCACTCCGCAGATAAGGTGGGTAACTTCAGGCACCCGAGAGGCACTACGGTAGCCTCAAGGACGGTGACAGGGAAGTTCTTGTTTACCCACAATTGCCATTGCTGTTGTTCCAGGTTACGAGACCCGGCAGGAGGATGAGTATAGCGTCGTTCTAAACCAGTTTTAGAAGTGTACGTCTATATGACTCTGCCAGAGGGTTGTCGTAGTCAGTGGGAGCAGCGGAAGCATTGGTGGATAGGTAGCTTATGTCTATTTATAGACTAAAGCAGATGTAGCGGAGATAGATCATCTATTTCTGACGTGACAGTCATGAGTTTGACTTCATCAGAATAGGGGATGGATCTGTTGAGAAGGTAGTAGGGTGTGATGTCCTGGTATCTGGATGACATACACAGAATAGGAAAAGAAACTCCTATACTACAATCGGTTATACTTTGGTCGTCACACAGTGGTTTCTCCACAAAGGACATGGATTTTATATCAGACATACTGGTTACTAGATCTGTGGTTTTAGATCTAGATTTGGGTGGTTTCCCAATCAGGGTACTTGACAGCATTCTAAGAGTATTTAGGATGGACGACTCCTAGCACGGTAGTGTACCTGCAGGTAATAGAGTCACCCTCTCCAAAGGTGTCTTACAGACTAAAGGGGAGAGGGACGGGCATGATTGGCAGATCACTTGCTCAAGCAATTGAGTCAATCGTGAGATGTCAAGTACCACACCAGATGTTGTTCTTGCACTAGATGCAATAAGTTGACATTAATCCAATCCTGGAGAAACAGTCGGAAGCAGTTTTAGAACATAAGTGGATGTTCTAGGGATATGATAACGACAGCCTCATTCAGGAGACAGTTATCATTCCAGGCTTCCAAGGTGACATGGACGGCAAGGAGGTTGTCAGAGTTATAGTTTTCCTTCTGATGAGGGGCAGTATTTTGGACAGGTGGTCCAAGGCAATACTGAGGGAGGCATGGCGCGCAGGATACTGATTAAGTTCAGTTGACGATACAGTCTAAGAAGTTTGGATTTGGAGTTCATTTATGAGCTAGGTCCCATCAGACATCCAGACATATTCTAAGACAGGTATTGCTCATTTCGGGAGATGGCATTCTCCGCGAACTTGAGATTTTGAGAGAGACATAGAAAGAAACATCAGAGCGGATCCACTCACTGAGGCTATTCCTCGAACGCAATAGTCTCGCAAACAAGCTTTGTGAGACTGACTAGTAGAGGAGTTGGGTGTTCGGTATCACACGGGCTGTGAGTATGCGACATCGCAATAATTAGCCTTGAGTGCAAGTGGGAGATTGTTGGAGATAGTGCCCTCAGAGTCAATTATTGGATCACAGGCACGTGATTGCAATGATTGAGGGAGGACCTATCCCGGTAGAACAGTCTTACTCGAGATGATAGTATGCTATCAGGTTTACCTCTTATCATCGTGTACTGCTTTAGGTGACATGACATGTCGCTATTGCACGTTGATAGAGCCCCTAGGATTCTTGCTTGACTGCCGGCAGTATGAGGGCGATCATATAAGTGAGAGCTGGAGTCTATTAGCACATCCTTAAATGGTCCCTAGTCGTGGGAGTTTCGAGACTGGGCATCGATACTCCATTAGTAGACTAGTGTATACAGTCGAGACCCCGACGAGGGGCGGTGGCCGGTCTCACAAGCCACCGGTGTCAGTTGGATCACCTAAGATGTATACAGGTGCTCATTGGGTTATGAGTACACCGGACAGGACTCGCCGGGAACATGCTAGTTGGTCTTATACCTGACGTCAGATAGCAGTTCCCAGGTGACATGTGTACAGGTTAGTTCATCGACCTGAGGATCGTCATTTGTCTCGTGTGAGTTCCCACTGTGCTTTGATTACTACCCTACCACGGCTCAAAGGAGTCGTGCAAACAGGTTTTAGTTGGGTACAGTCCCGAGCCACATGGAGGCAGTGAGCGGATCTTCGGGGGTTTCGTCTCTCCCGGTATTGGGGGTGAGGTCGCGCTGTGTCTAGGAGAGCCATTACACGAAGTCCTTGGCCAAGGCAGGAGATTTACTGGTAGGTATTCCAGTAGTATCTCAGGGTGTTCTGGGCTACACTCCGACACGACTTGTACCGCTTTTGGGGGTCTGACTTTTACCAACCCCCTAGGCCCGCCATGCGATGCTCATAGACGAACGGACCGGACTGTACGGATATTGTCACTGACAGGCTCAGTAGGGTGTCAGGATGAGTTCGCTCATCGACGTCCCTTTTAGTCAATAGCTGGTAGCCCGTTACGTATTGGCTTATACCTCTGACGGGCTAGTGGTTAAATCCACAGCCATTGTATTGACGAGTCTTTAGAGTCCGCCACACTTTCAGTTACTCAAGTTTCGGGCGAAACGCTGTAGAGGCCGTATGGAGATATGGCAGGGTCCGATCAGATACGTGCGGTATTGCACGGATCAGGATCGGACAGTTTGTACTATAGGCCGTATGGTTATATGGCAGGGTTCGATCAGATACGTGCGGTATTGCACGGATCAGGATCGAACAGATATTACTAGCCGGTTTTGGTTTAAGCCGGTCCTAGTTTAGTACAGTGTAGATTTTGTCTCTTTGCATTTGTATCCGGACGGAATACAGATGCGGGTGTGTATGCACAGTGTCGGGGTTTTTCCTGTAATTTATTACAGGACCAGTTTTCTGGAGTTGCCAGTTTGCATTCCGTTCCGGCCGGTTTTCCTTTGTTCTTTCCCGGCCGGACTTTTCCGATGGAGGGGGTTATTTGCAATTGTGCAAATAACATATTGAGGAGGGGGTTTCTTGCACTTGTCTTGATTATGATAGGTTTGAATCTTTCAACCATGACTTGCTTTGACTTATGATGATTGAAAGGGTATGGGTGGGTTTACATGAAGCATGGTTCATGTTTTGTTAAGGTCACCCTTTTCACTTTTACTACAATGACCTCCCTTCATGTTTTTCCATTCTTGATTCCACCACCAATTTAACAAGAGGGCCGGCCACTTCTTGAGGAGAGGATATGAGAGAGGTTAATTTTGTGTGTTGCATTTTTATCATCACATTTGGCTTGCTAAAAATTGATAGCATCATTTCCCTCAAAGTTCATTCTTCCTTCACCTCCATCAATGGCAACATAACCCCAAGATGAGACATGCACTCTACACTACATTTCCTACAGCAAATCTTGGACGCGTCGATTCGCCAGCTTCGCGCCCGAGTTGCCTCGGTATTGAGGTGGGAGCCCGTAAAAGCTACAGGCGATGTGGTGCCCTTTCCGACGAGGAGGAGACGGACAGAGATCCTGCGAGGAGATCGGAGTGGAGATGAAGACCGGAGGACTTGGATCGTCGGTATATATCTCTAACCCATTCTCTTGTTAGCGTAGACTAGTTAATGGTTTCGATCCGGTTAAAGTGCGCGGTGGTGCCGGTTTGCAAAGTCCGCAAAATTTAAGTTTTTCACCGTTTCCGCATTCCGGCGTCGGATTGACGGCCGGGGCGCCGCCGTGCACTTACAATTTTTGTGGATTTTTGGAGATGAGATGAGATGAGGAAATGAGGGGAGGTGGCTGCAGGTGGTCTCAGCCAAATGAGAGGGAGAGAGAGAGAGAGAAAGTGAGGTGAGTGTGTTTGTGGCCAAGTCAAAGAAAGCCCATACCTCATTTAACTTTAAACCATTTTATTCCATTCATTTTATTTTATCTTTGATGAGGTGAAAAAGTGAAATTGAAGGAGAGGGGGGCTGTGCTTGCTCGGCCAGCAAGGTGTGTGTGTGGGGGGGGGGACCAATGAACACCATACCCCAAATTAACATGCACCATACCTCTTTGTTTAACATATTCTATTTATGTTTTCTTTGAAAATTCTAAAACCATGGGTTAAACATTTCACTTCTAAAAACAACATATTACAAATTGTTTTTAGTTGTCATGGTGCACTAACATGTAATAACCCATTCTAATTTGTAATTATCGCCAAATAAATGTATAAGTGAAACCTTAAAATAATATAAAAAATAATTAATTAGGGGAAATGTTTAAGTAAACTAACAATTTATAAGCGACTTATTAAATATCAATACTAGACATTATATAGCTAGAATAGATATATTTAAGTCTGTGTTGAAAAATAATTATATCTTGGTTTTTACGAAAAACACCAGTTATTTTACCGATTATCAGAATTTTCACCTAAACGATTTTTCACAACGTTACACCAATATTTCATATGTTGCTTCTGCTGCTTGGTTCTGTGATGTGATCATATAACTGCGTGAGACGAATGTTATATTATATACATGATATATAATAAACGTTGCTTATGTTTTGCCCCCGTGCTAGTCCAGCCCCCGCTCTGCCGGTAGTTAAGTTGTTAGTTATATGTATGCCCTAGAGGCCATTACTGTACATATGATGTATATTGTAATGGATGCTTGGACATATATAGGGAGGACTTTCTTGCTCGACATGATAGTATGCTATTTGCTTGTACTTTATCTTAACATTTACTCTGATTGTCTCTATGTTACATGTTGATAAAGCCCTTAGGATATGTACTCGATTACTGGGACTATGATGAGATCATACTAGTGGGGCCATGGTAGTCGACGAGTACGTCCTATAACTTTTCCCAGTCGAGGGTGTATCGAGACAGGGCATCGATACACCAGAGTAGACTAGCGTATATGCATCTTGTGTAAGTGCACGGCGGCGCCCCGGCCGTCAATCCGACGCCGGAATGCGGAAGCGGTGAATAACTTAAATTTTGCGGACTTTGCAAACCGGCACCACCGCGCACTAAACTCCGGATCGTAACCATTAACAAGTCTACGCTATTAAAAAGAAAGGGAAGAGATGTATACCGACGATCCAAGTCCTCCGGTCTTCATCTCCACTCCGATCTCCTCGCGGGATCTCCGTCCATCTCCTCCTCGTCGGAAAGGGGCACCACGAAGCCGGGTACTTTTACGGGCTCCCACCTCAATACCGAGGCAACTCGCGCATGAAGCCGGCAACTCGACATGCTCAAGATGTGCTGTAGGAAGTGTAGTGTAGAGTGGATGTCTCACTTTGGGGTTTGTTGCCATTTGTAGATGATGGAGGAAACAAGATAAGAAAAATGGTGCTTGCATTTTTCTTAGCATGAAAAGAGATCAAGAATGAAGAAAACTCTCAAAGATGAAGCTCTCTCTTCTTCTTCTCACAACCATGAAAGACTTATCATCAAGTGAGAATAAAGGGTGGAGGAAAAACCATATGAAGCTAGAAGGGAGGTGAGTGTAGGAGAAGTGAAGAGGTGACCACAAACAAACATGAACCATGCTTGTTCTACTATTCAACCCATACCCTTTCAATCACAATAAAAAGCAAGTCAATGGTGCAAGATATGAAAGCCATCATAATCAATACTTTTACAAGAAGCCCCCTCCACAAATGTTATTTGCACAATTGCAAATAACCCCCTCCATCGGAAAAGTCCGGCCGGGAAAGAACAAAGGAAAACCGGCCGGAACGGAATGCAAACTGGCAACTCCAGAAAACTGGTCCCGTAATAAATTACAGGAAAACCCCGATACTGTGCATACACACCCGCATCTGTATTCCGTCCGGATACAAATGCAAAGAGACAAAATCTACACTGTACTAAACTAGGACCGGCTTAAACCAAAGCCGGCTAGTATAATCCGTTCAATCCTGATCCGTGCAATACCGCACGTATCTGATCGAACCCTGCCATAAACCTATACGGCAACTAGTACAAACCGTCCGATCCTGATCCGTGCAATACCGCACGTATCTGATCGGACCCTGCCATATCTCCATACGGCCTCTACAGCGTTTCGCCCGAAAGCTTGAGTAACTTAAAGTGTGGTGGACTCTAAAGACTCGCGTCAATACTATGGCTGTGGTTTTAACCACTAGCACGTCAGAGGTATAAGCCAATACGTGACGGGCCACCAGCTATTGACTAAATGGGACGTCGATGAGGAAGCTCACCCCGACACCCAACTGAGCCTGTCAGTGACAATATCCGTGCAGTCCGGTCCGTTCGTCTATGAGTATCGCATGGTGGGCCTAGGGGTTGGTAAAAGTCAGACCCCCAAAAGCGGTACAAGTCGTGTCGGAGTGTAGCCCAGAACACCCTGAGATACTACTGGAATACCTACCAGTAAATCTCCTTGCCTTGGCCAAGGACTTTGTGTAATGGCTCTCCTAGACACAGCACGACCTCACCCCCAATACCGGGAGAGACGAACCCCTGAAGATACGCTCACTGCCTCCATGTGGCTCGGGACTGTACCCAACTAAAACCTGTTTGCACGACTCCTTTGAGCCGTGGTAGGGTAGTAATCAAAGTACAGTGGGAACTCACACGAGACAAATGACGATCCCCAGGTCGATGAACTAACCTGCACACATGTCACCAGGGAACTGCCATCTGACGTCTGGTATATGACCAACTAGCATGTTCCCGGCGAGTCCTGTCCGTGTACTCATAACCCAATGAGCACCTGTATACATCTTAGGTGATCCAACTGACACCAGTGGCTTGTGAGACCGGCCACCGCCCCTCGTCAGGGTCTCGACTGTATACACTAGTCTACTAATGGAGTATCGATGCCCGGTCTCGAAACTCCCACGACTAGGGACCTTTTAAGGATATGCTTGTAGACCCCCAGCTCCCACTTATATGATCGCCCTCATACTGCTGGTGGTCAAGCAAGAATCCTAGGGGCTCTATCAACGTGTAATAGCGACGTGTCATGTCACCTAAAACAGTACACGATGATAAAGGTAAACCAGATAGCATACTATCATCTCGAGTAAGACTGTCCAACCGGGATAGGTCCTCCCTCAATCATTACAATCACGTACCTGTGACCTAATAATTGACTCTGAGGGCACTATCTCCAACAATCTCCCACTTGCACTCAAGGCTAATTATTGCGATGTCGCATACTCACAGCCCGTGTGATACCGAACATCCAACTCCTCTACTAGTCAGTCTCACAAAGCTCGTTTGCGGAACTATTGCGTTCGAGGAATAGCCTCAGTGAGTGGATCCGCTTAGTTGTTTCTTTCTATGTCTCTCTATATCTCAAGTTCGCGGAGAAAGCCATCTCCCGAAATGAGCAATACCTGTCTTAGAATGTGTCTGGATGTCTGATGGGACATAGCTCATAAATGAACTCCAAATCCAAACTTCTTAGACTGTATCGTCAACTGAACTTAATCAGTATCCTGCGCGTCATGCCTCCCTCAGTATTGCCTTGGACCACCTGTCCAAAATACTGCCCCTCATCAGAAGGAAAACTATAACTCTGACAACCTCCTTGTCGTCCATGTCACCTTGGAAGCCTGGAATGATAACTGTCTCCTGAATGAGGCTGTCGTTATCATATCCCTAGAACATCCACTTATGTTCTAAAACTGCTTCCGACTGTTTCTCCAGGATTGGATTAATGTCAACTTATTGCATCTAGTGCAAGAACAACATCTGGTGTGGTACTTGACATCTCACGATTGACTCAATTGCCTGAGCAAGTGATCTGCCAATCATGCACGTCCCTCTCCCCTTTAGTCTGTAAGACACCTTTGGAGAGGGTGACTCCATTACCTGCAGGTACACTACCGTGCCAGGAGTCGTCCATCCTAAATACTCTTAGAATGCTGTCAAAGTACCCTGATTGGGAAACCACCCAAATCTAGATCTAAAACCATAGATCTAGTAACCAGTATGTCAGATATATATAATCCATTTCCTTTGTGGAGAAACCACTGTGTGACGACCAAAGTATAACCGATCGTAGTGTAGGAGTTTCCTTTCCTACTCTGTGTATATCATCCAAATACCAGGATATCACACCCTACTACCTTCTCAACAGATCCATCCCCTATTCTGATGAAGTCAAACCCATGACTGTCACGTCAGAAATAGATGATCTATCTCCGCTACATCTGCTCTAGTCTATAAATAGACATAAGCAACCTGTCCACCAATGCTTCCGCTACTCCCACTGACTACGACAACCCTCTGGCAGAGTCATATAGACGTACACTTCTAAAACTGGTTTAGAACGACGCTATACTCATCCTCCCGCCGGGTCTCGTAACCTGGAACAACAGCAATGGCAATTGTGGGTAAACAAGAACTTCCCTGTCACCGTCCTTGAGGCTACCGTAGTGCCTCTCGGGTGCCTGAAGTTACCCACCTTATCTGCGGAGTGGCCAATGGAATGTCAAACCGGATTGAATCTTTAGGTTCCTTATCAAATCTTCAGTAATCGTTTGTGGTTCTGGAATCACTTCCAGTTCTACCATACTCCCACTACTGTTTTTCTGAAAAAAAAAATCCATTTTTAATAAAACTGTGGCGAGTCTAGAACAATATCGCTATTGTTCATCCAGATGGTAGAAAATCAACCCTCGTCATAGCCTGGGTCAACCCACAAACAGCCATTACAGAAACGTGCCTTGAGTTGTCTAGTGTCTAGTTTTAATCATAAACCGGACAACTCCCCGTACCTTAACATCGTTAAGATATGAACTGTTCTATATCCAATATAGAAACAGAGGCACTGATTTAATTGAACCAGATTCAAATCATGCAGCTGTCCCCAGCGCATATCAACTAAATGGAAGGAGGCCGATCAGCGTTACTCAACTTAGGAATACTTCCAATTATGAGTAACCTGAAAGAGAAGCAAGATCTCTTTATCATTACTATCAACTGAATACCATACACAAGTATCTACATCTTCGATCTCTTTTGAAGAATCCCGATACTTGCTATACCTGGTTCTCTACTCTATTCGAATACCAATAACTTCTCCAAATTCGGACCCTGTGTTTCCACGAAACACCTGTCTAAAAACCAGAGAAGTCATAAGTAAACCGAATATAGTACGAGGACCAACCCCTCTGTCCTGATGGACCCTGGACAACATACAATACTCTGTATAAGTCCCTTGAGTCTGATAACTCATTCACTGTGTGTCGTAGGTTAAAAACTGTACTTATGGTTAAGAAGAATTACACCGCTGTTTAATGCTCCTTACCTAACCATCCACTGATATAGGTAAATGTCGTAGACATAATTTCAGAAAGGTATATCTCACTCTATGAAAATAGACGTACAGATATATCAATTTGAAATTGGTGCATAACTGCGGATATTCAAAACCAAATATTTGCAGACCGGCAAACAGCCCAGGTGATTTCCTCAAATATCACCGATTACAACGAATCCCGATATAATGAGGATGATCACCCAATTCCCAATAACTTACTCCCACTCATCATCTGTAAAACTATACAGATGTGAGAATCAAACTTGGTAAATACATACCCTGGAGCAAGTGTCCAATCGGGAAATCAGTTTTCTTTTAACAGTACACAGTTGAACCTGAAACATTGAAATGTTCCGATGGGGTATTCTGGTATTCCTAGTAATGCCTCTTCCAGATTCACGACTGTAACCGTATAGTTCTTTGCCACCTCTCCAAATCCCTTCATATGTCTTTAGTCTTTACCTTCTGCACACCCCTTTAGGCCAAATGGTTTTCTTCCTTCCCTACCGTTCGGCACCAGCCTATGGTTTGGAAGAAGACTATCCAATAAGCATAATGGGTGTACTGTCCCAATCCTAGGAACACTCGCAATGAGAGAGGGTGAAGATAAAAGACAACCGAATAAACCTTATTCCTATTTCTCCTGAACCAGAATCCATCCCCGAACTGGAACAAGTTCCATTCGAGTTCGTATATAACCATACGATGGAGTATCCAAATAAACTGTGGATCTTCGTAGTGATACGGAGTGTCCTGGAGAAATACAAAGGTGATGTGGGAGTGGTAACGAAATATTTGGTTTGGTCGTGAATGGCAGTCGCAATTTACTTTGCCCTCTTACTAATCCCTTGCTTTGTCTGAACTTAATACCTTCTGTACACCGTTTAGGCTAACTGGTTTTCTTCATTCCCTACCGGTCGGCACCAGCCTATGGTTTGGAAGAAGACTATCCAATTTGCGTAATAGGTGTACTACTCCTAAACCAAGGAGTACTCGCAACCTGAGAGAAGGTGAAAAGAAAAGACAACTGAATAATCCTATCCGTTTTCTCCAGAACCGGAAACCATCCTCGAATCCCTTCGAGTTCGTATCTAACCATACGATGGTTTTGTCCAATGGAAGTGGACGTTCGTAGTAATACGGGGTGTCCTGGAGAAAAGGGTAAAAGTAGGAGTGGCAATGAGGTCTGCAACTCTGACAATCCAAAAGCCAGTGTTTAAGAAGGTTCGGTCAACTTGGTCACTGAGTCATAGTCTAAGGGTCGGGTCTATGGTCGCTGCCAAAGAGAGAGAGAAAAGAAACACTCAGCGTGCACTCTAACCTAGATCAGAATGGTTACCAATTTATCTAATCTGGAAACCTCCCACTGTACCTCAAATTCTTCTCCAAACCTAAAAGAAGAATTAGTCGGGGTCACCCGAGGAGTAAACTAACTCATCAGTGGGAATCGGGATCCAACTATCATCGCATGATAACGTGACGGAATCCGCTCACGGTATCACACTCCAGAAGGTATGCGCATATCTGGCAAGTTTCAGTACTTTTGAAACTCCCGATGTGATTTCTGCCCCATGCTCTTATGACCTTGACGAAGGTCAACAAATCATAAGTCACATGTCAAGTTCCACCCGTCATTGTCCAGGTTAATTTGAACCCACCCGTACAAGCCCTTGACGAAGGTCAACAAGGCTGTACGACTGTCCCAAACCAACGCATCTATCTATGCAACAGAAAGGTAACAAGCAGCTACCATACACTATGCCTTGACGAAGGTCAACAAACATAGCATGAATACTACGTGCTACCCGTCTGAAACGACGGAGGGCTACGAATGGTTTCTGGCGAAAACCTTTAACGTAATGAACTTGATATCGTTGAAGGAACGGATAGCTTTTTAAAAAATATAGTGACGAAAACCTTTACTAAAGAAGTCACTCCCGGTGAAGGGATCTCGGCTCTTTCCCCGTAGAATGGGGTGCAGGATATTCCAAATGAATACCACGATGCAAAGCAAAAGTAATCGGCTATAGTGAAGTTAATGCCCTGACGCAAACTTTTTGTCCAAGGGGTCACTCCCGGTGAAGGGATCTCGGCCCTTGCCTCGTCGACTGAGGAGCAGGATATTCCAATGAATACCACGATGCAAAACAAAAGTAAACGTCCTTGCAATAACAGCTTTTTGAAAAATGTTCCAACAACATCAGATTAGGTTTGTTTTTAACTTGCATTGATCCGAATCAATGCAGTCCCATCAATTGATCACACCAAAAAGAACGAAAATATACTGATGTACGTATATGCCATCCGCATTCGCCACTGGGTCCCGTCATTACCCGTTAGGTTAGCTAACTAACGACAGAGCGGGGACTGGACTAGCGCGGATGCAAAACATATACAACATCTACTAATATATATACCAATATATTATATTTCGCTCAAGGCGTGAATAAAAAGCAACATCACAGAAAATGAACAGCATCACAGAAACAATACAGATATCTGGGATCCCCGGGTTTCACAGAGCCACTGCTGAAACCCGACGTTCCCCTGGTCGTGTGGATAGCCTGTGCAATGAAATCCTAGACCCCTACGGGCGCGGCAAGTCACCCGCCAAAACCTGAAGCGAGGCAGCCCCCTTCAGCGCCGTGAATGGACCACCCAGCACTTCACGGAATCCGGCAACTTGGGCACCCCTCCTGGGTCAACCTGTACCCCCTACGAGTGCGGCGAATAGCCCGCCAATCCTAGAGCGAAGCCCCCTCCGTCTCAATGCCATGAGATGCGGGCTTGTTGCCCTCCAGAACCCGGCTATCCGTGCACCCCTCCGCGGGGCAATCCTAGTACAGAAAGTAAAATATACATACAACGGGTACATCGACCGCAACCAGGTCGTGCCCCAAAAGAATAATACAGTCAGGCAGTGACGGCAGTCCACATGTCGGACGCTCGCCCCGCAATATCAAATGTACATAATACAACAGCACAGTACTAGCATTGCATCCAGGCTATCCCCCACGACCGATCCGCAACATCACAGCAAATACATAGAACATCAACGTGAAAGTCACGTTCGCAAATCCGTCTAACCGGGCTATAGCAGTTAGACCGGATTTACCGATCGAGTGACATTCACGGTCGCAGATATAATGTAAATACTGTGAAAAATGTGTTTAAAATTTTCCGATTGATCAAACCTTAACAAGTGGGCCCCCAAACAAAACTGTAGCACTCACAGAAAACCTGGGCCCAAGTTTAATATTCCAAAGCCCATATATTAAACCCAGAAAACACCTGAAAATAAATCGTGCAGTGATGTGAACAGTGTGCCGCGGAAGCGCGGTGGAATGGGTGTTTCCGCCGCCCTTCCGCGGTCGTACGGATGGATCATGCTACGAAATTTTTCCAGTGTTCTTACATCTCCCTGCACATTATTCTGAGACCACCTGAAAAATTTTTGGACTCAAAAAAAATTCGACAGAAACTGATGTGGGAAAAATACGGGTTTTTGGACTTTTTGATCGATCGGAAATGCAAACACATTACACAAAGCTAGACTAAGTTAATGGGGAGGCTCTGATACCACTGTAAGTGCACGGCGGCGCCCCGGCCGTCAATCCGACGCCGGAATGCGGAAGCGGTGAATAACTTAAATTTTGCGGACTTTGCAAACCGGCACCACCGCGCACTAAACTCCGGATCGTAACCATTAACAAGTCTACGCTATTAAAAAGAAAGGGAAGAGATGTATACCGACGATCCAAGTCCTCCGGTCTTCATCTCCACTCCGATCTCCTCGCGGGATCTCCGTCCATCTCCTCCTCGTCGGAAAGGGGCACCACGAAGCCGGGTACTTTTACGGGCTCCCACCTCAATACCGAGGCAACTCGCGCATGAAGCCGGCAACTCGACATGCTCAAGATGTGCTGTAGGAAGTGTAGTGTAGAGTGGATGTCTCACTTTGGGGTTTGTTGCCATTTGTAGATGATGGAGGAAACAAGATAAGAAAAATGGTGCTTGCATTTTTCTTAGCATGAAAAGAGATCAAGAATGAAGAAAACTCTCAAAGATGAAGCTCTCTCTTCTTCTTCTCACAACCATGAAAGACTTATCATCAAGTGAGAATAAAGGGTGGAGGAAAAACCATATGAAGCTAGAAGGGAGGTGAGTGTAGGAGAAGTGAAGAGGTGACCACAAACAAACATGAACCATGCTTGTTCTACTATTCAACCCATACCCTTTCAATCACAATAAAAAGCAAGTCAATGGTGCAAGATATGAAAGCCATCATAATCAATACTTTTACAAGAAGCCCCCTCCACAAATGTTATTTGCACAATTGCAAATAACCCCCTCCATCGGAAAAGTCCGGCTGGGAAAGAACAAAGGAAAACCGGCCGGAACGGAATGCAAACTGGCAACTCCAGAAAACTGGTCCCGTAATAAATTACAGGAAAACCCCGATACTGTGCATACACACCCGCATCTGTATTCCGTCCGGATACAAATGCAAAGAGACAAAATCTACACTGTACTAAACTAGGACCGGCTTAAACCAAAGCCGGCTAGTATAATCCGTTCAATCCTGATCCGTGCAATACCGCACGTATCTGATCGAACCCTGCCATAAACCTATACGGCAACTAGTACAAACCGTCCGATCCTGATCCGTGCAATACCGCACGTATCTGATCGGACCCTGCCATATCTCCATACGGCCTCTACAGCGTTTCGCCCGAAAGCTTGAGTAACTTAAAGTGTGGTGGACTCTAAAGACTCGTCAATACTATGGCTGTGGTTTTAACCACTAGCACGTCAGAGGTATAAGCCAATACGTGACGGGCCACCAGCTATTGACTAAATGGGACGTCGATGAGGAAGCTCACCCCGACACCCAACTGAGCCTGTCAGTGACAATATCCGTGCAGTCCGGTCCGTTCGTCTATGAGTATCGCATGGTGGGCCTAGGGGGTTGGTAAAAGTCAGACCCCCAAAAGCGGTACAAGTCGTGTCGGAGTGTAGCCCAGAACACCCTGAGATACTACTGGAATACCTACCAGTAAATCTCCTTGCCTTGGCCAAGGACTTTGTGTAATGGCTCTCCTAGACACAGCACGACCTCACCCCCAATACCGGGAGAGACGAACCCCTGAAGATACGCTCACTGCCTCCATGTGGCTCGGGACTGTACCCAACTAAAACCTGTTTGCACGACTCCTTTGAGCCGTGGTAGGGTAGTAATCAAAGTACAGTGGGAACTCACACGAGACAAATGACGATCCCCAGGTCGATGAACTAACCTGCACACATGTCACCAGGGAACTGCCATCTGACGTCTGGTATATGACCAACTAGCATGTTCCCGGCGAGTCCTGTCCGGTGTACTCATAACCCAATGAGCACCTGTATACATCTTAGGTGATCCAACTGACACCAGTGGCTTGTGAGACCGGCCACCGCCCCTCGTCGGGGTCTCGACTGTATACACTAGTCTACTAATGGAGTATCGATGCCCGGTCTCGAAACTCCCACGACTAGGGACCTTTTAAGGATATGCTTGTAGACCCCCAGCTCCCACTTATATGATCGCCCTCATACTGCTGGTGGTCAAGCAAGAATCCTAGGGGCTCTATCAACGTGTAATAGCGACGTGTCATGTCACCTAAAACAGTACACGATGATAAAGGTAAACCAGATAGCATACTATCATCTCGAGTAAGACTGTCCAACCGGGATAGGTCCTCCCTCAATCATTACAATCACGTACCTGTGACCTAATAATTGACTCTGAGGGCACTATCTCCAACATCTTGACCCATATGATGGGCGATGGATGATCCCATATCCATCGGTGTTTGACATCAAAGATGGTGTACGGGTGCTCAGTAGAGACTGGGTACACTGGACGGACTCGCCGAGAACTCCCAGATGATATTATACCTCACGTCAGATGGCATTATACCTCATGTCAGATGGCAGTTCTCTGGTGACACCGGTACAGCATAGTCTGTAGACCCGAGATCGTCATAGAGTCTTGTGTGATTCCCACTGTGCTTTGATTTCCATCATACCACGTCCAAGAGGGCGTGCAAAAAGGTGGCTTTTGGGTACAATCCTGAATCACATGGAGGCAATGAGCGATAGGAGGGGATTCGTCTCTCCCGGTATAGGGAGTTGATGTTGCGCTGTGTTCGATTGGCTATAACTAGAAATCCCTGTCCAGGGTTGCTGAGATTTACTGGTAAGTGTTATCAGTAGTTTCTCGAACTGTTATAGACCTCATATCGACACGACTTATCGAGCTACTGGGGTCTGACGTTTACCACCCCTAGGCGAGATATGCGACATATCAGACGACGAGACCGGACTGTACGGGAGTGTTACTGATTGGATTCGTAGGAGAATGTACATGCTTGCTTGTTGATCTTCTGATCGCTCAATACTTAGGTGGCTGTTACGTTTAGCTGACCGCTTGAAGCTTGTGGGTGTTTGATATGATCATCACCTACTGCTGGCGTATTGACGATTCTTTAGAGTCCTACACAAAGGTTTCTTGACTCAGGAAAAACGGAGTAGGGGCACATATGTGATATGTGCAGGACCGAGGATAATGCGATATGAGATACCGTATTATATTCTCGCGATATTTGATATCAGCCGGGTCATCGGATCAAGTGTTGATTCGATGAATCGGTAGATGAGATATTAGTCGGTTATATGCGATATAGCCGGATTGTCGGATCAAGTGTTGATTCGATAATTTAATGTATAATAATATATATGATATATTAAATTACATTAACTAATATTAGCTCACTAAAAGATTCTTTTTCTCACTCGGGTAATACATTGATATATATGCGATATATATTAATTGTATTTTTTTTTTGTTATAATAAATATTATATATGTGATATATAATACTAATGCAACATGTTTAGTGGAGATTAAACAAGTTTAGGGTTTGAATTGGGTTAGTTCTTTCATGAACATTCTAGAAGGTTTTTTCTTTTGTCATGAAAAAGATATTTGTGTTGATATTTTTAAGTGACTCATCTTTAACTAAACCCAAACCCTAGCCCTAGTTAAATCTCTACAAAGGTTACATTGACCATGGTTGCATTTCTACCCTTATCATAACTTTCATTATTCATCACAAAAGGATCACTATTGTTCTTCTTCTTCTTCCTTGATGCAAAGCTTTCTTGCTTTGCTTTTTGTGATGAAAGTGAGTGAGAATAAGAAAACAAATGAGAGCAAAAATCCTACTTCATCATCCTCATCTATCCTTGCCATTTAGATGAGGGTGTTCACTTCATTTAGTGAGTGAGAGCTTGTGTTAATGAAACTTCAAGGTAGATCATCTTTGTTATCGAAGATCGGAAGCAAGCTTGTACCTTTCTCTTCGTGGAACCTCTCGAGAGTCCGGATGCACGATGATCGCAGCGAAGGGACCTCAACACGGAGCTTAAGAAGTGAAGGACCGGATCTAAAATGGTTGCAATCCCTCTCACTTAGTGTTAAGATGTTTAACATGCTTGTTTTCGCCTAATATCTAGTTTAAGATCTTGGTTTAGGGTTGTTCGGCACGTCTAAATTTTAAATCGGGCATGATTGATGCCTCGTAGACCCTTATGAGAGTGCCTAGTAACCCTACAGTGGTATCAGAGCCAAGCTAGAGGTTTAGGCGAAGTCTAGACGAAGTTCAAAGTCCGATCGAACCCCGAAACCCTAGTTTATACCCCTCTCTGGAAATTTTCTAAAATTGTGATTTTTTCTGTATTAAAAATGCTCAAAAAAATCAACAGAGAATTATATGGAATACTGTAGAAAACGACATAGTATTTCGCCAAAAGCGCCGCGGACCCGCGGCAGACCCTGGGTCGCGCGGCGGTTCCGCGGCCGTACGGACGAATTATTATTAGTTTTATCTACAGTATTGTACGTAGGTAATTATGCTTGTTTTTGGGTATTTTTAATTTATACTCAAGTGTTGAGTTTTCTGGGTTGTATTGGGGACTCGTTGATTCGATCGGATAATTTAACTTCGTTTAGTATGTCCGGGTAATTTTTAGAACGTGTTAAAAAGTTCGAACGGATATCAATAACTCACTTTTTCCCCTGCCGGAAAATTTCCAAGTGTTGGATTTTTCTGTAGTTTAAGAACGTTCTAAGTCGTGCAAGTAACGCGGTGGACCCTCTAGAAGACAACAAACCTTAACTTGTTTATGTGACCGTCTAGAACTGCCTCTAAACCTTAGGGTTTGGGGCAGTACGGCGTGCCACATGTGAGGCGTTGGCTTGACCCTTCTACGGCTGGACCATTGGTACTGTGGCATGTGATGGATGTTTTCAAACTAATTTCAAGTGTTGGGAACTAGTTGGGAAAACTTGGGTGTTTGTTTATTTGATCGGAAAGTTTAACATTATCTATTTATCTGGAATGTGATACAATATTTGAAATCCACAAGTAGTTATGAGATAACTAATTTGAATGTTATAAATCTAGCAGTTCAGTCTCAGATGATCGGTTGCCAAGGAATTTTGATGTGATCGAAAGTCCGTCGCAATCACGTAGCGTACGCGGATACTCGCCGGGTAAACTTTACAGACAGCCATGCCCCATAGCCCCGACCAAGTGACTGTAGGAGAACCCCATCGCCAAAAGCATCCATTCGGGTGCTCGCGGCAGCGGTGTTCCGCCTTAGTGCACTTCGTCGACAGTATCGGGGGTGAGGCCGTCTACTAAAGTTTGCGACGAGCATTCGATCAGGATGTCGGGAATCTTGTTGAATTGCCCGACCTGATATTGAAAAGTGTTTTCGATAATAAGACTAAAATGCGGGGTTTATAATTGTTAGGCATGTGATGTCTAAGGAATTCATTTGGTTAAGCATGCGATGTCTAAGGAGGTTGCGGATTCCAACTGTTGTAGTTTTACACTTTCTTTTCTGTGACCGTAAGCGTAGTATGTGGTGTATCGCCGGCTTCGTTGCTATACATCAACGACAATCGGGATACGCATACTTGATTACGTTGATGATATGAGATATTATGTGTTGCTGTGATATGTTATATTGGATCGTCGCGTTTTGAATAGCCGGGGTTTTATGTGAGATGAGGGTTTTTATTTTCATTCATGTAAAATTCATTTGTATGTAATATTCTTTAATTGGGGCACTTCCGGGATGAGGATGATGTCACCATTGTATATTATTTACTTTTCCGCATTAGGTAGACCCAAGGCGGGGAGCACAAGTAACCGGGTTCTGGGGTCCAGTGGGAGACCATCTCGAGGAGTTGAAACCGGGTCTCCTAACGCTAGAATTGGCAGTGTTGCTAGCCGCTCTCGTAAGGGTCTAGGGATGTGGGTTTGGCTATTCATCGCGACCGTGGAATCCGTGTTTTATACAGGCTCGTATTAAAACACGGACGTCCTAGTATATCCAATATTTCATATATGTTTCTTCTGCTGCAATGTTCTGTGATGAGATCATATTACTTCCTGAGAAGAATGTTTATATTATATATATGAGATATATGTTATATTGCAGATTTCGTTTCAAATGTGATGCTTGTGAAGCATATTAAAATGGGACTACATTAATGAGATTAATGAAATAAAAGAAACCTTAGATGTTGTAGAAACTTGTTTAAAAACTGGTAGCTCTAGTTCTTGCTTTGCATAGCGGTGTTCCTTGTAGAACATCCAGCACCTTATTCGATAAGGAAAGAGCCGAGATCCCTTCACCGGGAGTGACCTCTTTAGTGAAACTAGCAGATGCTACAAACACGGTTTGTCTTTTGATTGCTTCTATAGTTTTTTCTTTGCATAGTGATATTTGTGAAATATCCTGCACCTTATTCGATGAGGAAAGAGCCGACGATCCCTTCACCGGGAGTGACCTCTTTAGCAAAACTAGAAAAGGCCTCAAAAACATTCCTTTTAAAGAAATCACTCGATTCTACAATGATATCAAGTTCATTACACAAAGGGTTTTCTTAAAAACCTGTCGTAGCCCTCCGTCATTTCAGATAAGTAATAGTTAGTATTCGTGCTGTGTTTGTTGACCTTGTCAAGGCGTAGTGTGCGGCAGCTGATTACTGCTTATCTGCATAAGTATATGATGCGTTGGATTAGGGTAGTCGTGCGACTTTGTTGACCTTGTCAAGGGTCGTGCGGGTGGGTTTAATTCATATCAGGAAATGACGGGTTGAACTTGACTTGCGGTCTATGCTTTGTTGACCTTGTCAAGGTCATAGATCGCTCGGGGTAAAATATTATTGGGAATTTCAAGTGTTGAAATTTAAAATGAGATTGCATACCTTCTATGAGATAGTTGGATCCCGATACCCGCTGCGAGTAAGAGTTACTCCTGGGAGAGTTTTACACATTACAATTAGCCGATCAAGTAGGTGTCTAGAAAGGTGTTAACGGGGTTACGCCCCTGGGAAAACGAGGTTTACTTTAATTAGGTCCGTGCGAAAGAACGGGGAACCTCCCTCAAAGTACCGGCACGAGCCTGGCTTAAAGATTGGCGAACTTGTAGGGTGTAATTAATCCCGGCGAGTCTTTCCTTTTAGGGTTTGAAGGAAAATTTGATTAAAACAGTGGGAGACATCCTGATTAGATAAATTGATAACCAATCTAATCTTGTAAAAGCGCACGCTGAGTGTTTTCTTCTCCCTCTCTCCTGGTTGCGACTATGTCACGTCTTAATCAAGATAATAATACGGATGTATTGACCGAACCCGCTTGTTATACTGCGCTAGGGAACATTAGTCCCGCTCTAACTTATAATTGTTATAAGACAGAGCAGGAAATAGTGGATTACCAGAATTCCCGTGCCGCCCAAACGAAGAAAGTGCATGTTGATGCATCTTCTTCGGGTGTGTTCATTACACAGTATTGTTTCTCAGTATCCTTTACATCCTGGGTATGAGATACCGGATCAGGATCCCACAAATGTAATTTGTTACATGGGCTACAGATAGGTAAAGAACTGAGAACGGGTGATAAATTTCATGAGATAGAAACGGTGCAAGTGTTGCAGCCATGTCTGTTGGTAGTTATCACCCTGTATTGCAAGAATACATTGATTCTGAACGAATGTTATTAGATACCGAATCTGAAATACAACATCATATCAGTCTCTTTATTAGTAAAGAAAAGATATAATTTTGTATTGTTGGATAATGTTTTGAAAATTTCCTATATCAAGAGTTGATCTGTTCAGGCTTGTTATCTAAAAGCATAGACGTTCTAAATCAAACCACAGTTCTTCGCATACAGAACACACACAAGAGGGAATGTTCAGAAATGAACGAATCCTTCTTGAGGCATTGTAGACTAGGTCATATCAATGCGACCCGACTAGCTGAAGTTACATCTAGATGCATATTTAAATTAGTTTGAATTTACATCTTGTGAAACTTGCCGGTCATGTCACAGAGATAAGATGACTACAGCTCTGTTTATTGGAAACAGAGAAAGAGTTAGTGAACTCTTGGGATTGATACATGTTGATGTATGAGGTCCCCTGTCTACACATGCCAGGACCGGTTCTTTGTACTTCATTACATTCACTGATTATCTCTCAAGATTCAGACATATGTTCCTGTTGAAACACAAGTCCGGAACTTTTGAGATAATCACAGAATATAAGTTAGAAGTAGAGAACCAAAAAAAGGTATAAGTATTATGTCCTTTGATGAGATCAAGGAGGAGAATACTAGAGCACGGAATTCCTGGACTATTCTAAAGGAGAATGAGATTCTCTCTCAGCATTACTCCTCCGTATACACTACAGCACGTCGGTGTATCAGGGCGGAGTAATTACACTTTATGTGATATGGTGTGCTCTATGATGAGTACTACTGAGTTACTATTTCCATTTGGGAGTTATGCACTTGAAAAGCTGCATACCTATTGAATAGGGTTCAAATCAAATCAGTTGCCTACCACTTCGTATGTGATATGGAAAGGGAAGAGCCCATATCTTAAGTTTGTTAAGATTTGGGGTTGTCCGGCCTATGTCTAAAAATCAAAATCTGGACAAGCTCGAGGCAAAGTCAGTTCTGTGGAAGTTTGTTGGATATCCCAAGCATTCGCAAGGGAATATCTTCTACCTAACCGAGGAACAAAAGATGTTTTGTTTCTCAGCATCCCACCTTTGTGAAAGGTGTTAGTGTATATGCTCTAGAGGCCATTACTGTATCATACTAGTATGTATATTACTTGATGGAAGCTTGGGATATTCACAGTTGTATAGACAATCTTGCTCAATATAGTAGTATGCTACTTGGTTTTTCTTTGCTTTAATGTGTACATGTGTGTTTCTTTTATATCACCTATACGCATTAGTAGAGCCCTTAGGATCTTTGCTTGATCACCGGCGTTGTGATGGCGATCACACTCGTGGAGGGTGGGTAATCCACAAGCACATCCTTATACACGTCCCTAGTCGTGGGATTATCGAGACAGGGCATCGATACTCCAGAGTAGACTAGCGTATGCGCTTCTCATCCCAGCACGGGAGACGGTCTGTCCCACAGCCGTCAGTACGTCATACTTGAGATAGTATGCGGGTGCTCGTTAGGTTACGAGTACACTGGACAGGACTCGTTGGGAACCGATGGTTGGTATTATACCTATCGTCAGTTATCAGTTCCCAGGTGACATGAGTACAGCTTAGTCCGCTGACTTGATACTGTCACTTCGCCTCGAGTGTGTTCCCACTGTTCTTTGATTACTACCCTACCACGGCTCTACTGAGTCATGCAAACAGGTAGTAGTTGGGTGCAGTCCTAAAGCACTTGGAGGCAGTGACGGTTAGACAGGATTCGTCTCTCCCGGTATTGGGGGTTGACATCGCGCTGTGTCTTGGAGAGCCATTACACGAGTAGTCCCTGGCTAGGGCAAGCGAGATATACTGGTAGGTTTCCAGTGTTATCTCAGGGTGTAATGGGCTTCACTCCGACACGACTTGTACCGCTATTAGGGGACTGACGTTTACCGCCCCCCTAGGCCCGCAATGCGATGTATCAGACGAACAGACCGGACTGTACGGAGATTGTCACATACAGGCTCAGTAGGAGTTCGGATGGGTTCACCTCATCGGCCTTCTTATCGACATCTACCTGGGGACCGTTACGTACAGCTAGTGCCGCTTGCGGTCTGTGGTTAAACCCACTGCCAGCGTAGTGTCGAGTCTTTAGAGTCCCACACAGAGAGTTTCCCTGCACTGAGCGAAACGTGTAGAGGCCGTATGGTTTTACGGCAGGGCTGCGATCACTTATGTACACTTGTGTGCGTGTGGTGTTCGGGCAGGCAGTACTAGTGGGCTTTGGTTTAAGCCGGATCCTAGTATTGCACGGATGGTTTTGTTTTGTCTTCTGTGCATCCACATTCTACGGAATGCGGATGCAGGTGTGTATGCACAGTTTTCCGGAGCGATGAAGGAAGAGGTGCCTCATCAGGGTTTTGGCAGTTGGTTCGACCAAAACCGTTATGTGGCAGGCTCATTAGGGTTTTGACAGTTCGTTTGGTCAAAACCATTATGAGCCGCGGACATCATTTGCTAATCCTTTTAGTGATAATTTTATGATGGCTAATTGCATTGACCATTTGACCCCGTTGACCTCTCTTGACTTTGTTGACCGGTTGACCGTGTTGACCATTGACTTTCAAGAGGGATCTACACTCTTCTTTTCTTTTTCTTTTTCTTTTGGATTATGATAATGGTCATTTCAATGTAGCCATCAACTTTATCTTGATAGGATTTGTAATGATGGTTTTAGTGCATTATTGGAACCATGGTTAATTTCTTTAGTTCATAATTTTCTTTCTCATTCTCTCTCTTGCCTTTTCAAGTGAGAAGAAAAAGAAATGAACCATGGTTGCTAGCTCCTCCTCCTTCTTCCTCCTCTTGATTCATCTTTTGATCTCATGTGTTGAGAGATAAAGATCCCACAAAGACAAAACCATCCCTTTATCACTTCTACACAACCTAGGGTTTCTAGATTAGCAATCTCTTTGCCCTAGTTACCTCGACTCGAGGTGGAGCTCGGTGTACATCTCTCGGGTGGATCGTCTTCGACTCAAAGAGGCCGTGGAGGTGACCAAAGTCCAGATCAAGCCTCAGAGCAAGCAAGGAGAAGAACAACAAGAAGAGAAGGAGATCAAGTTGAGGTATAACCCCTAACCGAGTTGATAAATCTCTAGTTAGGATGCTAGTATGTTGTTTAGTAAAGATCCGGCTTTTACGGTCCATGTTACCATGCTTAAGAAAATTTTTGTTTTACCGTTTCCGCCACCCCGAAAGTACCGGGAGAGGTAACGTGGACCTAACAGTGGTATCAGAGCCTAACTAAACACACCCTAGCATGTTAGCAAAGTGTTTAGAATTTCGACCGGACGAAAAACCGCAAAACACCCCGGATATTTCAAGTTTCTGCCGATTTTTTTCTGTTCAAAAATTAATAAATCATGACTTAAAAATCGGCTCAGGCTTTTCTTAGAACAGGCAAGAAAAATGATCGCACGAGTCGACCAACTCACCACGGTTCCGCGGCAGAAGCTTGCTTCTGCCGTGGAACCGCGGCCGAGTTGACTCGGCCGTGGATCATTTTTGGTGCAGTTTGTTTCTGGTGAGTTTTTGGGATTTTTGGTATATGACTTTTCTGCCCAGATTTTCCAGAAAGCAAAATTTGTTTTTGCTGCTCAAAAATCCGTATTTTTTGGTCGATGTTCTATAGACTTTGGCTAATGGTTATATCTGTAATGTTATATGTGTATTGAACGTCTACTAATCGCTATACGTCGATTAGTGGGGGTTATACATATCTGTGATCTGTGTTGTTGATGGTATGTGTATATGAACTCGTAGGATTGTCGCGGATGAATAGACGGGGTGGATGTGAGATGAGAGTTTCTTTTTCTTTCATTCATGTAATAAATTTGTAAATTGATGTAATATTATTTGTATAGCCGCACAACTGGGTCGGGGTTGTAGCCGTCATTGTATAATTCTTTTTACTGTTTTTGCTCCTAGGATAGACCCATGGAGGGGGTGCACAAACTACCGGGTATCTCGAAGTGCCGAGTGGCCTACTCATGGCGTTGAGGGAGGTTGCTTCGCTTCGGGTACTTGGCGGGTAGTTTGCCGCACCCGTAGGGGTCTTGGGTGGGGTATTGGCTTTTCATCGCGACCGTGTAATCCGCTTTTCGTTGCAGGCTCGAACGAATCGCGGGTTCCTAGTATATCCAAAGTGTTCATCTGTGATCTGGATTGGCTATCATTGCTATATATCTATATATAATAACTATTTAGGCGTTGCTTATGTTTTACAGCCGCGCTAGCCCAGCCCCCGCTCTGTCGTTAGTTAAGTAACCTAACGGGTGATGACGGGGCCCCGTGGCGAATGCGAATGGCATAAGCGTACGTCATATTTTGGTTGTTTTCTGCAATGGTAGGATTTAATTGATGGGACGCATTAAAAGAACTAATGCAAGAAAATAAACCTAAAAAACGCTGTTATTACAATTTTTCAAAAGCTGTTATTACAAGGACGTTCACTTTTTGTTTTGCATCGAGGTATTCGGTTATGAATGCCCAGCACCTCATTCGACGAGGCAAGGGCCGAGATCCCCTCATCGGGAGTGACCTCTTGGACAAAAAGTTTGCGTCAGGGTGATAACTTCACTATAGTCGATTATTCTTGCTTTGCATCGAGGTATTCAGTTTGGAATATCCTACACCTCATTCGACGAGGAAAGAGCCGAGATCCCTTCACAGGGAGTGACCTCTTTAGCAAAAGTTTTTGCCACTATATTTTCAAAAAGGCAATCACGTTCCTTCAACGATATCAAGTTCATTACGTTAACGGGTTTTTCGCCAAAAAACCCAGCCGTAGCCCTCCGTCGTTTCGGATTAATATTATTTAGTATTCGTGCTGCGTTTGTTGACCTAGTCAAGGCGTAGTGAACGGTAGCTGAATGATATTATTCTATGGATTGCAAATGTGACTGGTTAGGACAGTCGTGCGGCCTTGTTGACCTAGTCAAGGGCACGTACGGGTGGGTCTAATGCAGTCAGGATAATGACGGGTTGAACTTGACTAACAGTTTGTGGCTTGTTGACCTAGTCAAGGTGATAAACCGTTCGGGGCAAAAACCACATCGGGAGTTTCAAAAGTACTGAAACTTGCTAGTGTTGCATACCATTTGGAGTGTGATGATTCTGGTAGGATTCCTTCAGTTTTGTCACGCGATGATATTTGGATCCCGATCCTACTGTGAGTATATGCTACTCCTCAGGAACTTTCTCGCTTAACGATCAATGCTATAAACCAAGTAGGTGTCTAGAAAGGTGTTAGCGGGGCTACGTCCACAGGGAAAAGAGGTTACTTAATTAAGGAACTTCGTGATAGCGTTGGAAAACCTCCCTCGAAGTACCGACACTGGCTTGGCCGAACGGTTAAGCAAGTATTGTACGGTGAGATTGATCCCAACTAATTCTTCCTTTATGGTTTGAGGAGGGATTCGAGAGACAGTGGGAGCCATCCTGTTTAGATAAATTAAAAACCAATCTAAACTTGCAAGAGCGCACGCTGAGTGTTTCTTTTCTCTCTCTCCAGGTAGCAACCATTTCACGCCCTAATCAAAATAATAAAATGTATCGCTTGACCGATCTGAATTCTTATTCGGGGCTGGGGAACGTTGGTTCAGCTCTAACTTGTGACAACAGTCATAAGTATGAGCAAGGGAAAGGGAATTGTATGGATTCCCAGGATACCCAGTTGAAGAAGAAGCATGGTTTTGCATCTACTTCAGGTGTTCTTGTAATTGAGAACTGTTTTACGGTCAGCCCTACCTCCTGGGTACTTGATACCGGATCAGGATCTCATATCTGTAATTTATTGCAGGGACTGAGAAAAAGTAGGAAAGTTGCACCAGGTGATATGTCGCTCAGAGTAGCAAACGGAGCACAAGTTAATGCGGCAGCCGTTGGTGAATATCACCTAGTATTGCCAAATGGCAAGACTATGATTTTGAACGATTGCTACTATGTACCCTCCATGGTTTGCAACATCATATCAGTTTCTTTACTCGATAAAGATGGATATAACTTTGTTCTTGATAGAAATATCATGAACATTTACCTTCATAAGGTGCTGGTTGCAGAGGGTACACTGTGTAATGGTATCTACGTGTAACGTTTTGAAAATCGTTTCGGTGAAATTTCGAAAAATCGGTAAAATAAGGGGGTTTTCTGTAAAAATTCAAAATACAAATATCTTATTATAAAAATTAAATATACATATTCTAGCTATGTAATTGCTATTATTTGGTGTTTATTGAGCCGCTGGTGAAATTTCAAATTTTCTGAAAAAATTTATTTTATTATTATTTTAAGCCGTCACTAATACATTTAATTAGGGAAAATTATAAATTGGAATGAGTTGAAACAAATTTTGTGCATCATAAAACATTAAATAAAATTTTATCATGTGGTTTTTGGAACGAAATCATTTGCCAAAACGGTTTAGAAATTATTAAAGAAAAAAGGCTTTTTTTTGGCGTAAATGGATGTTTGGGGTATTGTATTTATCATTTTTCATCACCCCACACCCGTACCCACACTCACAAACCCCCATTTTCCCTCCCCCTTGGCTGAATTCAGCAGCCCCACCCATTTTACCCACTTGAATTTCTAAGTTAAGATGAAATGAAATGAGAAGAAAGGGTATATATATATAAGTATTGGTTGGGTTGACTTGGACTCCCTTTGACTTGGACCTTTCTACCCACTCTCACTCCCACACCCACACCCCCTCACCCCTCTCATTTTCGGCCAGAATCAACAGCAGCCCCTCCTCATTCTTCTCCTCTCTTTTCGTCATCAAAAGTCTTCAAAATCCATCAAATTTCCATCAAAATTAAACTAAAACTCAAATCTAACTCCTACCCATTTTTCATTTGCTATTCTTGCATGGATCTAGGGAGCAAGTTGGCATTTTAGAGGCTTGATTTTCATAATTGATCTCTTGATCATGAGGTATAATTCTAACCTTTTCTTAAATTGTGCTAATTGTTTCATGTTAGCTTAATTAGGTTTTTTAATTAGTTCTAGGTGCTTGAATTAAAATTCAAGAGAAGGGTTTTGAATTAATGATTAGGGTTTGTGATCAAGTGAGGTTTTTATCATTTGTTTATGGTTGTAAGGAGGAGATTAACATGTAGTTGTATGCAAAATCTAAGTTAGTTGCTATTTGCTAATTTGTTAATTTAGAATTGTGATAACTTTGCTAATTGCTAACTAGGTTTTTAATTTGTCTAATAATTAGGTTTAAAAATCTAATTATGGTTTCATAGCATTATTAACATTATAATGAGTGGTTTAATACCTTAGGTTATGCAAATCTAAGCTTAATTCTTAAATCGAGAATTTTTGCTTGAAAATTGTTAAAATTGGATAATTTATAAACTAGGTTTTTGGGGTTTATGGAATTTAATGAGATTAAAT
The DNA here is from genome assembly GCA_030015575.1 of Agapanthus africanus. Lineage (NCBI taxonomy): Eukaryota > Viridiplantae > Streptophyta > Magnoliopsida > Asparagales > Amaryllidaceae > Agapanthus > Agapanthus africanus. The sequence continues at coordinate 702,214,584 of JASDDO010000024.1, read as the reverse complement.
TATGGGAATCATTTTTTTTGACTTATTTAAGATATTTAGTGAATATTGTGGCCTCTAGATTCGTCTATACATCGAGTTTTGTACAAAAACGGTGATTTGTGCTTGCTAGATTTTCGGAAAAATGACTTTTTAAGTGAAATTAGGATATTGATATTAGGCCGTATCGGGCGATGTATACCCTTGATGATGCTATGTGCTGATGGTATCGGTTTGTACGAGATTGTCGATCTGTAGTCAGATCATGAGTATATTGAGGATATTAGTATTGTACTAGACATAGGTCAGTACCCTAGACTATGATCTTGAATAAAGAGGATACCAGAGGAATGGTGTGAGGAATATGATATTGACCCATATCCAGATTTGGGGATGCCGTACGACGGATTTACGTACGAGCTATATCTTGATGATTGATCCGCACTCTTGACTTGGGATGGCTGATTTTAGATATGGTATCGAATGTGATATTATTGAGGCGGATCACCGACTAATATATATACAGGTATGTATATGTATCGACTCAGATGTCAGGCGGTTTCCTTACCTGTAGTTCAGCTTGTTAGCTTAGCCCTTTAGTTTAGTTTAGTTGTTAGATTAGATTCGATTCTTACCTATTTCAAAAACTAACGAATCGTGGGTATTTTAAAAGACAGCCCAAGGGATCCTACGGATATTTCAAAAGACGTATCTTTTCATAAAAACACCGTAGCCCCTATTTTCAAAACCCCATGATTCGTGTTATTTCAAAAGGCACAATTTGTAGGACTCATATTAGATTAATGCAGGTTAGTTACAGTTGCGTCTAGTATTCAGCTCCCGCTTATTATTGTGGTTCGCTTCGCATCGCATACTTATGTTATAATTTCTTATTGCAATGTTGATATCATATTGTTAGGACACCAGCACCATTACCGATGATGCGTATGTACCACGTACACTTACTTGCCGGCTCACACACATCTTCATCGGTAATTGCCATGTCACGTAAATCTTAGAAAATATTATTGCTTGACTTAGCTTGTTAGTTAGTAACTTGACATGATATTAGTATGCCTGCCTTATATGCCAGCTTAACATTGTAGTTATTACTTGTCACTTCATGCATACTGTTATTCATTGTTATGCCTATATTCATGGTTTTTACATGCTATTGATGATTTGGATTCGGTTTTCCATGAAATTTTCTGGATTTGGGGGGAAAACCGCAAAACTCATATAAACTGATTTCTCTCTTTTTAAATAAAAAGTGCGGTTTTTCCCATGATGTATGAGTCGTCCACCATGAGTTTGCTGATGGATTTCGAGACCCGATTCGAGGAGACGGATGAACCGTTTCGGGTACATGGTGGACCCGGTAAGGTACCCCGGGGCAAGAAGCGCGTGATGATGACGATGTGAGCCTGGCAGGGGAGCACTACCTACCGGTGATTTTACCCGACGCGTCGGATATCCGGAGGATACCGTCGTGGTCTTGAGATGGATGGTAGGGGCCGGTCTGAACTGACGGCGCCCTAGATATTGTGATTGAGACATTGAGATTTCGAGATATTGAGGTACAGAGACTGTGATACAGAGATATCGAGATATTGGGATTACGTTTTGTGCCAATGCTAGGCACTGTTTTATGCTGATTTCATTATGATACCTCATTTTAAAAATACAAAGGAAATCTCACTAAATTATGAAAACAGTTCTTCATTTACATGTATTCTATTTTCATGCATTCATACCTCATTCATATGATATATTGCTACTTGAGGCACTGACACGGGCACATGAGATTACACTCGGGTTAGATATTTACCCTAGCCTTGTTATAGGCTACGTGTTATTCATATATTTGAGGATATATTATGATCATTGACCTAGGTTGCGTTATTTATGCGATTTCTGTGCGTAGATATTTTTCTATTCACGAGTTGGCAACTTACCCCCGTTGTGCCCCAGTTTCTTGCAGGTTTGCCGTACAGGTTTCATTACGGCTTTGCGGGCATAGTTTCCTTCGGGCGATTTGCTAGTAGGTGGGTTTACTTGTATCGTACCCCCATTATATATCTTGTATATCATTATTCTGTTGTATCTAGAAGTTCCATCAACCGAACATGTATTTATTTTTGAGATAGAGACCAGTGATGTTATTCTTTCGACCTTAGAGTCGCGCGTTATATTTCTGTGGATTTCTGGTGGTTTTGAGTTTCCTTTTGAGTTTTGATCCTCGCCGTTGGCGTTGTATATTATATTGCTTGTGTGGTTGTGACCGTCGATTGACGAAGAGCTAGCTCCCGCTTGGGGATGCTTTTTTATTGATTTCGTATACTATTCTTGTTGTATCCCGTTTGGGAGCCAGTATTTACAAAGGAGACTCTGCCGAAATTTTCAGTAAATTTTTGATGTTTTTTTTAAAAACCGCATAATTCGGCTTATGCTATTGAAACTACTTGCTTTAAGTTGGTTTTTCCTGCACTCTACTACTTTTCTTGGTTTGGATTTCTGGGTTTTCGGTTTACTTGGATTACGTACGCCTCGAGACGTTCGTAGTTTAAGTGCCGGTCATGTTCCGTACTTTCGGGTCGTGACAAAGTTCGTATCAGAGCGTTAGGTTTTAACCTTCGGAGCGTAGGATGACCCTTGGTTGATGGAATAGGTGACTAAAGTAGAGTGACGTACCGTTGGTATGTTCCGTGGCATATTTACGACACGCCACTCCACTTATGAAGCCTTAGGATGTACATTTCCTTGTTCAGTATTATATTCATTCCGATCTTGCGTCATCAGTACCAGTTATGGTTTTGCTGCCACGATTACGGGCAGGGAGAGCTACAGCTAGAGTTGCGGTCAGCACAAGCTCGTTACGAACGAGGACAGACCAGGGCGTAATTCCGGCGACACACGATTGCAGAGATGTGTCTTTTTATTGTGTTTTCACGCCACGAGCGTTTGGATGGATCGCTGTACGAGATTTCTCGGACGTGCCGATCAGTACCAGAGGATCGAGCCAATGATAGAGGCCAACCAGATTTTTGTGACCGTTGGTGTATTGCTTATTCATGATGGTTGAGGCACTGTTCAGCGTGCAGACGAGCGAGCCAGTTATTGCTGCGAACGACGAGATATTGCCCCAGATGCTGGCGTTAGTGCAGGACGAGTTGTACTAAGAGATGATATAAGGTCGCTAGTCATCGAGGATGAATGACTAGGACATGTGGATCGTTCGCCTACCCCGATGCGAGGTCATCAGATAGATTGATTCTAGCTAGAGACGACTTCACGCGGAGACGTTGGGAGTCGACAGAGACGATCGAATGTCAGAAACCTATTATTCCAAGTTTAAAGGAGTCGGAAAGACATGCAGGCAATTCTATGGTCCCTCTAGAAGAATGAAACCCTAACTCGACTTAATGACCGTGTGAAAGCCTTTGAACCTTCGGGTTTGCGGCAGTTCTACGGCGCCATTAGTGAGGCTTGGGTTCGCCCTTCTACGGCTGGACTACCGATGCTGTGGTATGTACTCGATACTATTAAACTGTGCCCAAGATGTTGAGCTCTTGGGGGATTATGAGGTTTTGATGACTCGATCGGATGGCTCGACTTAATTCGGATGCTAGGTGGTGAGATGCATTTCTTGGGAGACTCCCGATACGAGGATAGCCGTTGGAGCTCAGTCCATGTAGCCACGATGAGACGAGTCCGAAGCAGTCGACATTTGAGAAAGTGGAGTAAAGAGGTCCGTACAAGATCTGGAAAAGACGACGTTCCACTCCGCCGACATCAGAGATGCGATGCGCATGCCGAGGAATGGTACTTGGACTTACCTTCCAGAAGGAGTTACGATGAGTATGTAGCCGTTCCGGAATGAGAACAGATCTAGTAAGGGACGATGACTTCCGGACAGTTCGGCAGAGACGAGATTTGGGAGAGATTTCGACAGGACCTTTCTGGAATGATTTACGAGGAGACTTGGACCCAGGAGTGGTCATGTTACACACACCAGCAGGCCGGAATTCAGGTTCGTCGATGAGACATGCTATGAGTGACCACGACAGTTGGCCAGAGATTCTTGGAGTATGTGTTTGAGCGGTACTATTCCGCCATTATTAATTTTGAGGTTTTGGGTGATTTATTCGCATGATTTGATTTTGATGATTGAGAATTTACGATTTTCGCACAGTCGTTGCACTTGATATCGTTTTCGTGCTTTGGTTTCACATGTTTGTGATTTTATGGTTTTAAGACATTTGAGTTGATTTTGTGCGTATGCACGCGCGCGATTTGGTTCCTGCACTCTGTATAGTTTATATATGCTGGCAGTGCAGTGACATGTATTTTGTGCACTTGGATACACGGGATTTCGATTTCGAGGGTGATGCTCGACATTTGTTTTGTGCATTTTATGCACCGGATTGGATTTTTAGCGCCTGTTGGGCGCCTGTTACGAGATGCGATTTGGTGCACACCAGATGCACTAATTCGAGATTTTTCGTGCATGTCAGATGCACCTGATTTTGCTGTCAGGCACACACGTTGCCTACAACAGATGCTTTGTGCACACCCGATGCACTTAGGTCTTGTTTCTGTGCACTTGTATGGCACGTATATGGATTTTGATTTCCGTGCGCACCAGACGCACGTAGTATTCATACGCGTATTTTGCAATTGATTTTTTCTTATAGAGCAGTACGTTTTTATGATATTGCTATGTGTTTTCGTACTGAGCAGGACTAGTCAGAGGACTGTACCTGAATATATTTTGCATGCATTGATATTTATTGAAGGGATTTCCAAAAAGCGAGCTATAGCCTCAGTATTTACCTACGTGTCTGATATGACACGAAATGTTTAAAACAAGGAGACCCTTCTAAATTATTTCCAAAACGGCGGAACGTACATTTCAAACAAAGGTATATATGTATATAGTTATTTTCTTATGATAGACGTCCACCACTGTGCAGTGTTATACGCGTGCACAGCGACTTTAAGAGATTTGGCATGCATTTCCTTCAGATACTTACATATATAGATTCGATATTTATATGTATAGTTTCAAGTTATATCATATTGGTTTTGCTTTGGATTTGGCATTGATGTCTTCCCCATGACTCCGATGATTGCGGGATGCTTGACGGAGTTGTGATTTGAGTTATATGCTTACAAATCGTAACGCATGCGCTGCGCTACGATTTGTTTTATGTATTTATGATTTCGGAGCCCCGACGACTTGATGGTTTTGCTTAGATGTTTTAGTATTTGGGGGGAGTTTTAATTTAAATTCGGGGACCGAATTTCTTTAAGGGGGGAAGATTGTAACGTTTTGAAAATCGTTTCGGTGAAATTTTGAAAAATCGGTAAAATAAGTGGGTTTTCTGTAAAAAGTCAAAATACAAATATCTTATTATAAAAATTAAATATACATATTCTAGCTATGTAATTGCTATTATTTGGTGTTTATTGAGCCGCTGGTGAAATTTCAAATTTTCTGAAAAAATTATTTTATTATTATTTTAAGCCGTCACTAATACATTTAATTAGGGAAAATTACAAATTGGAATGAGTTGAAACAAATTTTGTGCATCATAAAACATTAAATAAAATTTTATCATGTGGTTTTTGGAACGAAATCATTTGCCAAAACGGTTTAGAAATTATTGAAGAAAAAAGGCTTTTTTTTGGCGTAAATGGATGTTTGGGATATTATATTTATCATTTTTAATCACCCCACACCCGTACCCACACTCACAAACCCCCATTTTCCCTCCCCCTTGGCTGAATTCAGCAGCCCCACCCATTTTCCCCACTTGAATTTCTAAGTTAAGATGAAATGAAATGAGAAGAAAGTGTATATATATATAAGTATTGGTTGGGTTGACTTGGACTCCCTTTGACTTGGACCTTTCTACACAGTCTCACTCCCACACCCACACCCCCTCACCCCTCTCATTTTCGGCCAGAATCAACAGCAGCCCCTCCTCATTCTTCTCCTCTCTTTTCCTCATCAAAAGTCTTCAAAATCCATCAAATTTCCATCAAAATTAAACTAAAACTCAAATCTAACTCCTACCCATTTTTCATTTGCTATTCTTGCATGGATCTAGGGAGCAAGTTGGCATTTTAGAGGCTTGATTTTCATAATTGATCTCTTGATTATGAGGTATAATTCTAACCTTTTCTTAAATTGTGCTAATTGTTTCATGTTAGCTTAATTAGGTTTTTTAATTAGTTCTAGGTGCTTGAATTAAAATTCAAGAGAAGGGTTTTGAATTAATGATTAGGGTTTGTGATCAAGTGAGGTTTTATCATTTGTTTATGGTTGTAAGGAGGAGATTAACATGTAGTTGTATGCAAAATCTAAGTTAGTTGCTATTTGCTAATTTGTTAATTTAAAATTGTGATAACTTTGCTAATTGCTAACTAGGTTTTATAATTTGTCTAATAATTAGGTTTAAAAATATAATTATGGTTTCATAGCATTATTAACATTATAATGAGTGGTTTAATACCTTAGGTTATGCAAATCTAAACTTAATTCTTAAATCGAGAATTTTTGCTTGAAAATTGTTAAAATTGGATAATTTGTAAACTAGGTTTTTGGGGTTTATGGAATTTAATGAGATTAAATTATGGGAATCATTTTTTTTGACTTATTTAAGATATTTAGTGAATATTGTGGCCTCTAGATTCGTCTATACATCGAGTTTTGTACAAAAACGGTGATTTGTGCTTGCTAGATTTTCGGAAAAATGACTTTTTAAGTGAAATTGGGGTTTTTGTGAATTTTAAGCTATTTTATATTATAATTAGTGCTTTTAATTGTACAAATGAGTGTGTTGGGAGCTTTCTCGATGGTTTGGCGTTTGTACGCCGACATCGAGGGTTTTTGGGTCGATTTGTGAAGCAACCATAGGTTTTGACCTATGTGGGATTCGTGCGTCGTTGTGGTCATGAGTCGGATTTTAATGCGGTATGGTGCGTTATGATATGTAGGTACCCCATGTGGACTTCGAGACGACAAGCAAGCACGTGGCGACGTCGGCACCGACGAACGAGGACCAGGTGAGTAGATTTATATCTACGGGAAGAAGTCGGGTGGATGGCGTATAGCACCCCCATAGTCCGTGGTGGTGTATACGGATGCGTATACACACCAACAATTAGTATATGTTATTTGGGATTAATAACGATATTAGGATGGATATTGGTGTGTTGGATTACTTTAGTGTTGCGAACCCTAGGGTAGTGTTGCACTACACATACACACATACATACTTGCATACATTCCTTTTTATATGTGCTCATGAGATTCTTTATAGTTATGTGTTCACATGGGTATGGGACTATGTGTTCACATACGGATTTGAGGATGATACTTGGGATTCAGCTGAGTCGATGAGATTTGTTTTGTGGTTGTGATATCGGTGATATGGCAGGATTCGTACTTGAGGTACGTCCTGGTGTTATAGCGGATCTTGGGGCGGCGATATGGGTGAATAGTGTTATAAATAAAATGGTCGACATGTGATCGTGATATGAGGCATGATATGCTAGGATATTGATATTAGGCCGTATCGGGCGATGTACACCCTTGATGATGCTATGTGCTGATGGTATCGGTTTGTACGAGATTGTCGATCTGTAGTCAGATCATGAGTATATTGAGGATATTAGTATTGTACTAGACATAGGTCAGTACCCTAGACTATGATCTTGAATAAAGAGGATACCAGATGAATGGTGTGAGGAATATGATATTGACCCGTACCCAGATTTGGGGATGTCGTACGACGGATTTACGTACGAGCTATATCTTGATGATTGATCCGCACTCTTGACTTGGGATGGCTGATTTTAGATATGGTATCGAATATGATATTATTGAGGCGGGATCACCGACTAATATATATACAGGTATGTATATGTATCGACTCAGATGTTAGGCGGTTTCCTTACCTGTAGTTCAGCTTGTTAGCTTAGCCCTTTAGTTTAGTTTAGTTGTTAGATTAGATTCGATTCTTACCTATTTCAAAAACTAACGAATCGTGGGTATTTTAAAAGACAGCCTAAGGGATCCTACAGATATTTCAAAAGACGTATCTTTTCATAAAAACACCGTAGCCCCTATTTTCAAAACCCCATGATTCGTGTTATTTCAAAAGGCACCATTTGTAGGACTTATATTAGATTAATGCAGGTTAGTTACAGTTGCGTCTAGTATTCAGCTCCCGCTTATTATTGTGGTTCGCTTCGCATCACATACTTATGTTATAATTTCTTATTGCAATGTTGATATCATATTGTTAGGACACCAGCACCATTACCGATGATGCGTATGTACCACGTACACTTACTTGCCGGTTCACACACATCTTCATCGGTAATTGCCATGTCGCGTAAACCTTAGAAAATATTATTGCTTGACTTAGCTTGTTAGTTAGTAACTTGACATGATATTAGTGTGCCTTCCTTATATGCCAGCTTAACATTGTAGTTATTACTTGTCACTTCATGCATACTGTTATTCATTGTTATGCCTATATTCATGGTTTTTACATGCTATTGATGATTTGGATTCGGTTTTCCATGAAATTTTCTGGATTTGGGGGGAAAACCGCAAAACTCATATAAACTGATTTCTCTCTTTTTAAATAAAAAGTGCGGTTTTTCCCATGATGTATGAGTCGTCCACCATGAGTTTGCTGATGGATTTCGACACCCGATTCGAGGAGACGGATGAACCGTTTCGGGTACATGGTGGACCCGGTAAGGTACCCCGGGGCAAGAAGCGCGTGATGATGACGATGTGAGCCAGGTAGGGGAGCACTACCTACCGGTGATTTTACCCGACGCGTCAGATATCCGGAGGATACCGTCGTGGTCTTGAGATGGATGGTAGGGGCCGGTCTGGACTGACGGCGCCCTAGATATTGTGATTGAGACATTGAGATTTCGAGATATTGAGGTACAGAGACTGTGATACAGAGATATCGAGATATTGGGATTACGTTTTGTGCCGATGCTAGGCACTGTTTTATGCTGATTTCATTATGATACCTCATTTTAAAAATACAAAGGAAATCTCACTAAATTATGAAAACAGTTCTTCATTTACATGTATTCTATTTTCATGCATTCATACCTCATTCATATGATATATTGCTACTTGAGGCACTGACACGGGCACATGAGATTACACTCGGGTTAGATATTTACCCTAGCCTTGTTATAGGCTACGTGTTATTCATATATTTGAGGATATATTATGATCATTGACCTAGGTTGCGTTATTTATGCGATTTCTGTGCGTAGATATTTTTCTATTCACGAGTTGGCAACTCACCCCCGTTGTGCCCCAGTTTCTTGCAGGTTTGCCGTACTGGTTTCATTACGGCTTTGCGGGCATAGTTTCCTTCGGGCGATTTGCTAGTAGGTGGGTTTACTTGTATCGTACCCCCATTATATATCTTGTATATCATTATTCTGTTGTATCTAGAAGTTCCATCAACCAAACATGTATTTATTTTTGATATAGAGACCAGTGATGTTATTCTTTCGACCTTAGAGTCGCGCGTTATATTTCTGTGGATTTCTGGTGGTTTTGAGTTTCCTTTTGAGTTTTGATCCTCGCCGTTGGCGTTGTATATTATATTGCTTGTGTGGTTGTGACCGTCGATTGACGAAGAGCTAGCTCCCGCTTGGGGATGCTTTTTTATTGATTTCGTATGCTATTCTTGTTGTATCCCGTTTGGGAGCCAGTATTTACAAAGGAGACTCTGCCGAAATTTTCAGTAAATTTTTGATGTTTTTTTTAAAAAACCGCATAATTCGGCTTATGCTATTGAAACTACTTGCTTTAAGTTGGTTTTTCCTGCACTCTACTACTTTTCTTGGTTTGGATTTCTGGGTTTTCGGTTTACTTGGATTACGTACGCCTCGAGACGTTCGTAGTTTAAGTTCCGGTCATGTTCCGTACTTTCGGGTCGTGACACTATGTTCTAAATCAGAATACAATTCTCAATATACAAAACACACGCAAGAGGAAGAATTCAGATACGAATGAATCCTACTTATGGCATTGTAGACTTGGTCATATCGGAGAGAAAAGATTGAGTAAGTTGCATAAAGATGGACTCTTGAATGCGTTTGAGTTTTCATCTTATGAAACTTGTCAGTCCTGTATCAAAGGGAAGATGACCAAATCTCCGTTCACCGGACATGGAGAAAGAGCAGCAGAGCTCTTGGGACTCATACACAGTGATGTATGTGGTCCAATGTCTACACATGCAAGGGGTGGGTTCTCATACTTCATCACATTCACTGACGATCTCTCTAGATTCGGATATGTGTATCTGATGAAACACAAATCTGAAGCTTTTGAGAAATTCAAGGAATTCAGAAACGAAGTAGAGAACCAGACTGGCAAAAGTATCAAGATCCTCCGGTCTGATAGAGGAGGGGAGTACTTAAGCACGGAATTCCTAGATTACTTAAAAGAGAATGGTATTCTTTCTCAGCTTACTCCTCCTTATACACCACAGCACAACGGTGTATCGGAGCGGAGGAATCGTACCCTACTGGATATGGTTCGCTCCATGATGAGTAATGCCGAGTTACCTCTTTCATTTTGGGGACATGCGCTATTGACAGCAGCATATTTATTGAATGTTGTTCCGTCTAAATCAGTGCCTAAGACTCCATTCGAGATATGGAATGGAAAAAGGCCATATCTTAAAAGATTTAAGATATGGGGTTGTCCGGCTTATGTTAAAACGCATAAACCGGATAAACTGGAGGCACGGTCAGTTTTATGTAAGTTTGTGGGATATCCAAAGAATGGTTATGGATATCTATTCTGCCACACCAAGGAACAGAAGGTGTTTGTTGCTCAGCATGCCGTTTTCTTAGAAACGGAGTTTCTTGCAAAAGAAATTAGTGGGAGCACGGTAGAATTGGAAGAAATTCAGCGACCACAAACTGAAACTGAAAATTTGACAGAACCTCAGGCTTCAATAACCCCGGACGAACCTCAGCCACTCCGCAGATCTGGTAGGATTTCTCGTCCGCCCGAGAGATACTACGGTTTTCTCATTGACGGGGATCGAGAGGATTGCATCTTGGAAGAAGATGACCCTACCAGTTTCAGGCAGGCCATTATCAGTAGGGACTCTGATAAGTGGCAGGAAGCAATGCAATCCGAAATGGAGTCCATGTACGCCAATAAAGTGTGGACCTTGGATATTGCTCCACCTGGGGTAAAACCCGTTGGATGCAAATGGATCTACAAAAGGAAACTTGGTGTAGATGGGCAGGTGGAAACCTATAAGGCTAGACTCGTTGCAAAAGGTTTTCGTCAAAGACCTGGTTTGGACTATGACGAAACTTTTTCTTCGGTGGCTATGCTCAAATCCATTCGGATCTTACTTGCCATTGCTGCCTTCCATGACTATGAAATCTGGCAGATGGATGTTAAAACGGCTTTCCTAAACGGTTGTTTGGAAGAGTGCGTTTACATGGATCAACCAGAAGGTTTCGTAGACAGTGGGAGCAGCGGGAAGGTGTGCAAGTTGCTTAAATCCATTTATGGATTAAAGCAGGCATCGCGGAGCTGGAACATCTGTTTTGATGAGGCAATCAAGGAATTTGATTTCATCATGAACGAAGATGAACCTTGTGTCTATAAGAAGATTGTAGGACAAACTGCCGTGTTCCTAGTCTTGTACGTGGATGACATTCTTTTGATAGGAAATGACATTCCTATGCTACAATCGGTCAAGCTATTTTTGTCACAAAGGTTCTCCATGAAGGACCTGGGTGATGCTTCGTACATTCTGGGGATCAAGATCTATAGAGATAGATCCAAGAGACTACTGGGACTTTTGCAGTCCAGGTACATGGAGACCGTACTAAAGAGATTTAGTATGGAGGATTCCAAGCGCAGTAACATACCGCATTGCACGGAATTACCCTCTCCAAGAAGATGTCTCCTAAGACTAACGAGGAGAGGGTTCGCATGAGCACTATACCCTACGCTTCGGCGGTAGGATCTATAATGTATGCGATGCTATGTACAAGACCAGATGTAGCTTACGCGCTAAGCACGGTAAGCCGGTATCAGTCAGACCCAGGTGAGGACCACTGGATAGCAGTGAAGAACATTCTCAAGTACCTAAGAAGGACTAAGGAGATGTTCCTGGTTTACGGTAATGGAGACCTTAGGGTCGAGTCTTTTACCGATTCAAGCTTCCAGAGTGACAAAGATGACAGCAAGTCTGTCTCGGGTTTTGTGTTTACCCTCAACGGAGGGGCGGTATGTTGGAGGAGTTCCAAACAGGATACCGTCGCAGACTCGACGATGGAGGCTGAATACATTGCTGCAAGCGATGCCGCAAAAGAGGCGGTCTGGATGAAGAAGTTCATTAGTGAACTTCAGGTGGTTCCGTCCATTGTTGACCCAATACATTTGTATTGAGATAACAATGGGGCTATAGCTTTAGCGAAGGAACCAAGGTCCCATCAGAAATCCAGGCACATCTTAAGGCGGTATCACCTGATCAGGGAGATCATTGATCGCCAGGAGATCGAGGTGCGGAGAGTGGACACAAAAGATAACACGGCGGATCCATTCACGAAGGCCTTACCCCAGACTCAGTTCGAGCTGCTGATCGAGATGATAGGTCTTCGATACGCCAGTACATGGCCTTATTGCAAGTGGGAGATTGTTAGTGTATATGCCCTAGAGGCCATTACTGTATCATACTAGTATGTATATTACTTGATGGAAGCTTGGGATATTCACAGTTGTATAGACAATCTTGCTCAATATAGTAGTATGCTACTTGGTTTGTCTCTGCTTTAATGTGTACATGTGTGTTTCTTTTATATCACCTATACGCATTAGTAGAGCCCTTAGGATCTTTGCTTGATCACCGGCGTTGTGATGGCGATCACACTCGTGGAGGCTGGGTAATCCACAAGCACATCCTTATACACGTCCCTAGTCGTGGGATTATCGAGACAGGGCATCGATACTCCAGAGTAGACTAGCGTATGCGCTTCTCATCCCAGCACGGGAGACGGTCTGTCCTACAGCCGTCAGTACGTCGTACTTGAGATAGTATGCGGGTGCTCGTTAGGTTACGAGTACACTGGACAGGACTCGTTGGGAACCGATGGTTGGTATTATACCTATCGTCAGTTATCAGTTCCCAGGTGACATGAGTACATCTTAGTCCGCTGACTTGACACTGTCACTTCGTCTCGAGTGTGTTCCCACTGTTCTTTAATTACTACCCTACCACGGCTCTACTGAGTCGTGCAAACAGGTAGTAGTTGGGTGCAGTCCCGAAGCACTTGGAGGCAGTGACGGTTAGATAGGATTCGTCTCTCCCGGTATTGGGGGTTGACATCGCGCTGTGTCTAGGAGAGCCATTACACGAGTAGTCCCTGGCCAGGGCAAGCGAGATATACTGGTAGGTTTCCAGTGTTATCTCAGGGTGTAATGGGCTTCACTCCGACACGACTTGTACCGCTATTAGGGGACTGACGTTTACCGCCCCCCTAGGCCCGCCATGGGATGTATCATATGAACAGACCGGACTGTACGGAGATTGTCACATACAGGCTTAGTAGGAGTTCGGATGGGTTCACCTCATCGGCCTTCTTATCGACATCTACCTGGGGACCGTTACGTACAGCTAGTGCCGCTTGCGGTCTGTGGTTAAACCCACTGCCAGCGTAGTGTCGAGTCTTTAGAGTCCCACACAAAGAGTTTCCCTGCACTGAGCGAAACGTGTAGAGGCCGTATGGTTTTACGGCAGGGCTGCGATCACTTACATACACTTGTGTGCGTGTGGTGTTCGGGCAGGCAGTACTAGTGGGCTTTGGTTTAAGCCGGATCCTAGTATTGCACGGATGGTTTTGTTTTGTCTTCTGTGCATCCGCATTCTACGGAATGCGGATGCAGGTGTGTATGCACAGTTTTCCGGAGCGATGAAGGAGGAGGTGCCTCATCAGGGTTTTGGCAGTTGGTTCGACCAAAACCGTTATGTGGCAGGCTCATTAGGGTTTTGACAGTTCGTTTGGTCAAAACCATTATGAGCCGCGGACATCATTTGCTAATCCTTTTAGTGATAATTTTATGATGGCTAATTGCATTGACCATTTGATCCCGTTGACCTCTTTTGACTTTGTTGACCGGTTGACCGTGTTGACCATTGACTTTCAAGAGGGATCTACACTCTTCTTTTCTTTTTCTTTTTCTTTTGGATTATGATAATGGTCATTTCAATGTAGCCATCAACTTTATCTTGATAGGATTTGTAATGATGGTTTTAGTGCATTATTGGAACCATGGTTAATTTCTTTAGTTCATAATTTTCTTTCTCATTCTCTCTCTTGCCTTTTCAAGTGAGAAGAAAAAGAAATGAACCATGGTTGCTAGCTCCTCCTTCTTCTTCCTCCTCTTGATTCATCTTTTGATCTCATGTGTTGAGAGATAAAGATCCCACAAAGACAAAACCATCCCTTTATCACTTCTACACAACCTAGGGCTTCTAGATTAGCAATCTCTTTGCCCTAGTTACCTCGGCTCGAGGTGGAGCTCGGTGTACATCTCTCGGGTGGATCGTCTTCGACTCAAAGAGGCCGTGGAGGTGACCAAAGTCCGGATCAAGCCTCAGAGCAAGCAAGGAGAAGAACAACAAGAAGAGAAGGAGATCAAGTTGAGGTATAACCCCTAACCGAGTAGATAAATCTCTAGTTAGGATGCTAGTATATTGTTTAGTAAAGATCCGGCTTTTACGGTCCATGTTACCATGCTTAAGAAAATTTTTGTTTTGCCGTTTCCGCCACCCCGAAAGTACCGGGAGAGGTAACGTGGACCTAACAAAAGGGAATTTCTTGTGAAGAAATTATTGGTCATGAGGTAGAACTGGAAAGGTTCCAGCTATACAAACTGCAGCTGATGATTTGGTAGAACCAAAGGATTCAATATTTTCCAACGAACCTCAGCCTCTCCGCCGATCTAGTAGGGTTCCTCACCCACCTGAGAGATACTTCGGTTTTCTCTATGACAGTGGGAGCGAGGATTGCATCATGAGATGATGACCTAACTAGTTTCGAGCAGGCCATCAGGAGTGGGACTCTGTAAGAATGGCTGGATGCTTAGTGATCTGAGATGGAATCCTTATACACCAACAAAGTATGGACTTTGGTTGCTTTATCTGAAGGGTTAAATCCCCATCAGGCGCAAGTATATCTTGAGAAGATTACTTGGGGTACATGGAAAAGTTAAGACTTTCAAAGCTATACTTAAGTCCATCCAGATCCTATTTGCCACTGCTACATACCATGACTACGATATCTGGTGGTTGGGTGTCATGACTGCTTTTCTAAATGATGATTTGGAAGAGAGCGTCTATAAGTACATAGCCAGAGAGCTTCGTAGATAGTGGGAGCAGCGAAAACGTGAGCAAGATGTTTTATAGGATAAATCAGGCATCGCGAAGTTGGAATGTTTGTTTTGATGTGCTCGTCAAAGAATTTGACTTCATCAAAATGGTAGATGAACCTTATATATACAAAAAAGGTAGTAGAGAGTATGGTGGTGATCCTCATAGAGTACGTGGATGACATACTCTTGATAGGGAAGGAGTTTCCTATGCTACGCTCGATCAATCTCCGCTTATCACAAGGATGCTACCAAAGAGGCAGTCTAGATAAATATAAGTTCATGAGATGAACTTCGTTCCTACCATTGTGTGAAATTGGAGTTGTGGCTTATGCCAAGGAACCCCCGTCCCATCAGAAATCCAGATATAAT
Organism: Agapanthus africanus; assembly: GCA_030015575.1. Classification (NCBI taxonomy): domain Eukaryota; kingdom Viridiplantae; phylum Streptophyta; class Magnoliopsida; order Asparagales; family Amaryllidaceae; genus Agapanthus; species Agapanthus africanus. The sequence goes on along the minus strand of JASDDO010000024.1, from coordinate 702,198,776 downwards.
TCTTAGGCAGTATCACCTGATCATGGAGATGGTTGATCTCCTGAGAGATCGAGGTTAGGAGAGCAGACACAGAGGACAACAGCGCGGATCCACTCACAAAGGCCTTTTTCCCAGTATAGACTTTTATGGGATGGTTGAGTATGAGATACTTCAACTACAGCTAATTGTTGGGTATGTGATACAACAACAGATGGCCCTAGTGCAAGTGGGAGATTGTTAGTTACATGTATGCCCTAGAGGCCATTACTGTACATATGATGTATATTGTAATGGATGCTTGGACATATATAGGGAGGACTTTCTTGCTCGACATGATAGTATGCTATCTGGTTGTACTTTATCTTAACATGTACTCTGATTTTCTCTATGTTACATGTTGATAAAGCCCTTAGGATATATACTCGACTACTGGGACTATGATGAGATCATACTAGTGGGGCCACGGTAGTCAACGAGTACATCCAATAACTGTTCCTAGTCGAGGGTGTATCGAGATAGGGCATCGATACACCAGAGTAGACTAGCGTATACGCATCTTGACCCATATGATAGGCGATGGATGATCCCATATCCATCGGTGTTTGACATCAAGGATGGTGTACGGGTGCTCAGTAGAGACTGGGTACACTGGACGGACTCGCCGAGAACTCCCAGATGGTATTATTACCTCACGTCAGATGGCAGTTCTCTGGTGACACCGGTACAGCTTAGTATGTAGAACCGAGATCGTCATAGAGTCTTGTGTGATTCCCACTGTGCTTTGATTTCCATCATACCACGTCCAAGAAGGCGTGCAAAAAGGTGGCTTTTGGGTACAGTCCCGAATCACATGGAGGCAATGAGCGATAAGAGGGGATTCGTCTCTCCCGGTATAGGGAGTTGATGTTGCGCTGTGTTCGATTGGCTATATCAAGAAATCCCTGGCCAGGGTTGCTGAGATTTACTGGTAAGTATTATCAGTAGTTTCTCGAACTGTTATAGACCTCATATCGACACGACTTATCGAGCTACTGGGGTCTGACGTTTACCACTCCTAGGCGAGATATGCGACATATCAGACGACGAGACCGGACTGTACGGGAGTGTTACTAATTGGATTCGCAGGAGAATGTACAGGCTTGCTTGTTGATCTTCTGATCGCTCAATACCTGGGTGGCTGTTACGTTTAGCTGACCGCTTGCAGCTTGTGGGTGTTTGATATGATCATCACCTACTGCCGGCGGATTGACGATTCTTTAGAGTCCTACACAGAGGTTTCTTGACTCAGGCAAAACGGAGTAGGGGCACATATGTGATATGTGCAGGATCGAGGATAATGCGATATGAGATACCGTATTATATTCTCGCGATATTTGATATCAGCCGGGTCATCGGATCAAGTGTTGATTCGATGAATCGGTAGATGAGATATTAGTCGGTTATATACGATATAGCCGGATTGTCGGATCATGTGTTGATTCGATAATTTAATGTATAATAATATATATGATATATTAAATTACATTAAGTAATATTAGCTCACTAAAAGATTCTTTTTCTCACTCGGGTAATACATTGATATATATGCGATATATGTTAATTGTATTATTTTATTTTGTTACAATAAATATTATATATGTGATATATAATATTGTAACATGATATGATTACTAATGCAACATGTTTAGTGGAGATTAAACAAGGTTAGGGTTTGAATTGGGTTAGTTCTTTCATGAACATTCTAGAAGGTTTTTCTTTTGTCATGAAAAAGATATTTGTGTTGATATTTTATGTGACTCATCTTTAAATCAACCCAAACCCTAGCCCTAGTTAAATCTCTACAAAGGTTACATTGACCATAGTTGCATTTCTAACATTATCATAACTTTCATTATTCATCACAAAAGGATCACTATTGTTCTTCTTCTTCTTCCTTGATGCAAAGGTTTCTTGCTTTGCTTTTTGTGATGAAAGTGAGTGAGAATAAGAAAAAAAATGAGAGCAAAAATCCTACTTCATCATCCTCATCTATCCTTGCCATTTAGATGAGGGTGTTCACTTCATTTAGTGAGTGAGAGCTTGTCTTAATAATACTGCAAGGTAGATCATCTTTGTTATCGAAGATCGGAAGCAAGCTTGCACCTTTCTCTTCGTGGAACCTCTCGAGAGTCCGGATGCACGATGATAGCAGCGAAGGGACCTCAACACGGAGCTTAAGAAGTGAAGGACCGGATCTACAAAGGTTGTAATCCCTCTCACTTAGTGTTAAAGTGTTTAGCATGCTTGTTTTCGCCTAATCTCTAGTTTAAGATCTTGGTTTAGGGTTGTTCGGCACGTCTAAATTTTAAATCGGGTATGGTTGATGTAGGGTTCCTAGGCACACTAATGAGGTCTCACAAGGCATCAACCATGCCAATTTCAAATTTTACAAGTGCCTACAAACCCTAATACGGATCGTTAACTAGAATTTTAGGCGACAAATGAAACTAGTTAACAACTTAACTACAAGAACGGAAATACAACCTTTGTAGATCCGGTCCTCCACCTCCATAGCTCCACAATGAAGTCTCCTCGCTGTCCAAATCGAATCCCGGGCTCTAGCGTCGGCTTCATCGGAGAAATGGGCGGGCTAGGTCATCGACTACGATGCCGAAGATGATCTACGTCGAGGCATCACAAGATTAAGCTCCCACTTCACCAAGTCATGAAACTTGTGAAGAAAATACCCTATACTACTTGGCAAGAGGTAGAGGATGAAGAAATAGGAAGTGGGTTCACTTTAGAATTGGATTTCTCACTCATTTCATCAAATCACCATTGATGGAATCAAGCTTCTTCTTGAAGAAGAAGAAGAAGATGAAAATAATATGATAAGTCTTAAAGGATAATTGAAAAAGAATTCAATGTTATCATATTCTTAACCATAGTTAAGTATAGAGAATTGACTAAGATTAGATGAATGGTTAGGGTTAAACATGAAGACAAAATGGTCACTTGGTCAAAGCTTCATGAAGCTTCAACAAGCTTCATGAAAGAAAGAAAGAAAGAAACCATTTTGTTTTCTTTTGCCATTTCATTTTAATCTAAATTAAAAAGATAAATGAATGATAAAATAGAAACCCTAACCATTTACTTAACCAAGGTTTAATTCTTTACACAAAAACCCTAGCAATAATGCATCATCAAACATGATACAAACTTGTGCACAAAAGTATATCACATATACAACTTGCACATCCAAGTGAGAAAATCCATTTAAAGTGAACCAATACTAGTTAATGCAAAGTAATATATCAAATATATAATTATACATTAAATCATTAAATCAACACTTGATTTAACGATCCGGTCATATCGCATATAACCGACTAGTATCCTATGTATCGGCTTATCGAACCAATCCTTAATTCGATAACTAGGTTATATCGCATATAACCATTCGATACATTTATCGCGAGAATGGAATACGGTATCACATATACGCATTATTCTCGGTCCCGCACATATCTCATATACGCTCCTATTTCGTTTCGCTTGAGCCAGGAAACCTCTGTGTAGGACTCTAAAGACTCGTCAATACGCCGGCAGCAGGTGATGATCATATCAAACACCCACAAGCCGCAAGCGGTCTGCTAAACGTAACGGCCACCCGGGTATTGAGCGATCAGAAGATCGACGAGCAAGCCCGCTCACACTCCTGTGAATCCAACCAGTAACACTTACCGTACAGTCCGGTCTCGTCGTCTGATATGTCGCATATCTCGCCTAGGGGTGGTAAACGTCAGACCCCAATAGCTTGATAAGTCGTGTCGATATGAGGTCTATAACAGTTCGAGAAACTACTGGTAACACTTACCAGTAAATCTCAGCAACCCTGGCCAGGGATTTCCGGTTATAGCCAATCGAACACAGCGCAACATCAACTCCCTATACCGGGAGAGACGAATCCCCTCCTATCGCTCATTGCCTCCATGTGATTCGGGACTGTACCCAAAAACCACCGTTTTGCACGCCCTCTTGGACGTGGTATGGTGGAAATCAAAGCATAGTGGGAATCACACAAGACTCTATGACGATCTCGGGTCAACAGACTACTCTGTACCAGTGTCACCAGAGAACTGCCATCTGACGTGAGGTATAATACCATCTGGGAGTTCTCGGCAAGTCCGTCCAGTGTACCCAGTCTCCACTGAGCACCCGTATATCATCTCTGATGTCAAACACCAATGGATATGGGATCATCCATCGCCCATCTGTATGGGTCGAGAAGGTATACGCTAGTCTACTCTGGTATATCGATGCCCCGTCTCGATATACCCATGGCTAGAGACTTTGAAGGATGTACTCATGGACTACCCTGTCCCCACTGGTATGATCCGCATCATAGTCCAGGTAGTCAAGTACACATCCTAAGGGCTTTACCAACATGTAACAGAGAGACAATCAGTGTACACGTTAAGGTAAAGATCAACCAGATAGCATACTATCATGTCGAGCAAGAAAGTCCTCCCTATATATGTCCCAGCATCCACTACAATATACATCCTATGTATAGTAATGGCCTCTAGGGCATACATATAACTAACAATCTCCCACTTGCACTAGGGCCATCTGATAGCAGTGGTTGCAGTATCTCATACTCAACCATCCCATAAAAGTCTCTCTCTGGGAATAGGCCTTCGTGAGTGGATCCGCCGTGTTTATCCTCTTAGTCTACTCTCCTGACCACGATCCCCTGGAGATCAACCATCTCCATGATCAGGTAATACTGCCTTAGAATATGTCTGGATCACTGATGGGACGGACGTTCCTTGGCATAAGCCACAACTCCATTGTCACACAATGGGAGGAACTAAGTTCATCTTATGAACAAATATACACCCAGACAGCCTCTTTGGTAGCATCTTAAGTAGCGATGTATCCAGCCTTTATTGTCTAGTATGCCACGGTATCTTTCTTGGAACTCTTCCAACATACCGTCCCTCCACTGAGGGTAAAGACAATGCCTGTGACTGACATTCAGTCGTCTTTATCACCCTGGAACACTTCCAGTGATTCTCGTCAGGATCGTTTCATACCATCTCACTACATCTAGTGAGTATCCTAATATCCAATTATATCTATCTCATAGATGAAAACACAGAATTTAGGAGGTATCACTTTGATCCTATATGGAGAATCCTTGTGATAAGCGGAGATTGACCGAGCGTAGCATAGGAAACTCCTTCCCTATCAAGAGTATGTCATCCGCGTACTCTATGAGGATCACCACCATACTCCCTACTACCTTTTTGTTTATACAAGGTTCATCTACCATTTTGATGATGTCAAACTCTTTGACTAACACATCAAAACAGATGTTCCAACTCCGCGATACCTGCTTTATCCTATAAAGCATCTTGTACACGTTTCCGCTGCTCCCACTGTCTACGAAGCCCTCTGGCTGTGTACTTATAGACGTTCTCTTCTAAAACATCATTTAGAAAAGAAATCATGGCACCCAACCGCCAGATATCGTAGTCATGGTATGTAGCCGTGGCAAGTAGGATCTGGATGGACTTAAGCATAGCCACTTGAAAAGTTTTTATCATTATCCACGCCTGGTCGATGACGAAAAGCTTTAACAAGTCTAGCTTTGAAAGTCTCAACTTTTCCATCTGCACCAAGTAATCTTCTCAAGATATACTTGCTCCTGATGGGGATTTAACCCTTCAGATATAGCAACCAAAGTCCATACTTTGTTGGTGTACATGGATTCCATCTCAGATTGCTAAGCATCCAGCCATTCTTACAGAGTCCCACTCCTGATGGCCTGCTCGAAACTAGTTGGGTCATCATCTAATGATGCAATCCTCGCTCCCACTGTCATAGAGTAACCGAAGTATCTCTCAGGCGGGTGAGAAACCCTACTAGATCGGCGGAGAGGCTGAGGTTTGTTGGTAACTATTGAATCCTTTGGTTTTATTAAATCATCTGTTGTAGTTTGTATAGCTGGAACATTTCCAGTTCTACATCACAGACCTTGCCTCGAGCTTGTTCGGATTTTGCTTTTAGACATAGCCCGGACAACCCCAAATCTTAACCAACTTAAGATATGGGCTCTTCCCTTATCATATCACATATGAAATGGTAGGCAACTGATTTGATTTGAACCCTATTCAATAGGTATGCAGCTTCTCAAGTGCATAACTCCCAAAAAGGAAATAGGTAACTCAGTAGTACTCATCATAGAGCACACCTTATCATATAGGGTGAGATTGCTCCGCCCCGATATACCATCGTGCTATGGTGTATGCTGAGAGAGAATCTCATTCTCTTTTAGAAAAGTCCAGGAATCCCATGCACAAGTATTCTCCTCCCTGATCTCATCATAGGACATAATACTTATACCCTTATTTTGGTTCTCTACTTCTAACATATATTCTGTGAATATCTCAAAAGGTTCGGACTTGTGTTTCAACAGGAACATAGGTCTGAATCTCGAAAGATCATCAGAGAATGTAATGAAGTACTAAGAACCAGTCCTGGCATATGTAGACAGGGGACCTTTCATACATCAACATGTATTAATCCCAAGAGTTTACTAACTCTTTCTCTGTTTCCAATAAACAGAGCTGTGGTCATCGTATCTTTGTGACATGACTGGCAAGTTTCACAAGATGTAAATTCAAACTGATTTAAATATGCATCTTTATGTAACTTCAGCTAGTCGGGTCACATTGATATGACCTAGTCTACAATGCCTCAAGAAGGATTCGTTCATTTCTGGACTCTTCCTCTTGTGTGTGTTCTGTATACTAAGAACTATAGTTTGATTTAGAACATCAATGCTTTTAGATAACGTGCCTGAACCGATCAACTTTTGATATAGGAAATGTTCAAAACATTATCCGACAATACAAAATTATATCGTTTCTTTACTAATAAAGAGACAGATATGATTTTGTATATCAGGTTCGGTATCTAATAACATTCGTTCAGAATCAATGTATTGGTAATACAGGGTGACAGTGACCAACAGACTTGGCTGCAACACTTGCCCCGTTTTCTGCCTCATGAAACTTATCACCCGTTCTCAGTTCTCTACCTTTCTGTAGCCCTATGTAACATATTACATATGCGGGATCCTGATCCGGTATCTCATATCCAGGACGTAAAGAGTACTGAGAAACAGTTCTGTATAATGAACACACCCGAAGATGATGCATCAGTATGCACTTTCTTCGTTTGGGCGGCACGGGAATTCTGGTAATCCCCAATTTCCTGCTCTGTCTTATAACAATTATAAGTTAGAGCGGGACCAACGTTCCCCAGCTCAGTATAACAAGCGGGTTCGGTCAATATTCCGTATTATTATCTTGATTAAGGCGTGATATGGTCGCTACCTGGAGAGAGAGAGAAGAAAACACTCAGCGTGCGCTCTTGCAAGAATAGATTGGTTATGTTTTATCTAATCAGGATGGCTCCTACTGCTTTTTATCAAATCTTCCTTCAAACCCTAAAAGGAAAGACTAGCCGGGATTAATTACACGCTACAAGTTCGCCAATCTTTCAGCCAGGCCAGTGTCGGTAGTTTGAGGGAGGTCCCCCGTGCTTTCGCACGAACCTAATTAATGTAAACCTCGTTTTCCCAGAGGCGTAAGCTCGTTAACACCTTTCTAGACACCTACTTGATCGGCTAATTGTAATGTGTAAAACTCTCCCAGGAGTAACTCTTACTCGCAGCGGGTATCGGGATCCAACTATCTCATAGAAGGTATGCAATCTCATTGCAAATTTCAACACTTGAAATTCCCGATAATATTTTGCCCCGAACGATCTATGACCTTGACAAGGTCAACAAACCATAGACCGCAAGTCAAGTTCAACCCGTCATTTCTTGATTGAATCAAACCCACCCGCACGACCCTTGACAAGGTCAACAAGGCCGCATGACTACCCTAACCCAATCTGCATCATATGCATAAGCAGATAAATACTGGTTAGCTACCGCACACTGCGCCTTGACAAGGTCAACAAACGCAGCACGAATACTAAACAGGACTTATCTGAAATGACGGAGGGCTACGACAGGTTTTTCTAAAAACCTATTGCGTAATGAACTTGATATCTTTGTAGGATCGAATGAATTTTGAAATGGAGTGTCTTTAAGGCTTTTCTAGTTTTGCTAAAGGAGTCACTCCCGGTGAAGGGATCGTCGGTCCTTTTCTCGTCGAATGAGGTGCGGGATATATCATATATATCACTGTGCAAAGCAAAAACTCTTAAAAGCAATCAAAAGACAAACTGAGTATGTAGCATCTGCCAGTTATTGCTAAAGGAGTCACTCCCGGTGAAGGGATCTTGGTCCTTTCCTCATCGAAGAAGGTGCGGGATATATCATATATGCCGCTGTGCAAAGCAAGAACTGTAGTTACCTGTTTTATTTTTAAAATTCAATTCTACAACATCTTTAGGTTTCTTTTATTTCATTAATCACATTAATGAAATCCCATCATTTAAGTACCTAAACATCACAGATAAATACGACGTACACTTATGCCATCCGCATTCGCCTCGATGTCCCCTCGTGCACCGTTAGGTTAGGTGACTAACGGCAGAGCGGGGCAGGGCTAGCGCGGGTGTAAAACATAAGTAACGTCTATATAATATATCATATATACTATATACTGTATCTATCACAGAACATCACATGATCACATCACAGATATCGCAGCAGAAGAATCATATGAAATATTGGATATACTAGGACGTCCGTGTTTTCAATACGAGCCAGCATAAAACACGGATTCCACGGTCGTGATGAATAGCCAAACCCACACCCCTAGACCCCTACGAGAGCGGAAAGCAACCCTACCAATTCTGGAGTTAGGAGACCCGGACTCGACTCCTCGAGTTGGTCTCCCACTGGACTCCAGAACCCGGTTACTTGTGCTCCCCTCCTTGGGTCTATCCTAGTGCGGAAAAGTAAATAATATACAAACGGTGACATCTTCCGCAACCTGGAAGTACCCCAATAAAAGAATATTACATACAAGTTTTTACATGAATGAAAATGAAAAACACTCATCTCACAGAAAAACCCCCGGCTATTCAAACACGACGATCCAATATAACATATCCAGCAACACATAACAACACATGTCATCAACGTAAGTAAATATGCGCATCCCAATTGTCGTTGACATAAAGCAACGAAACCGGCGATATCATATATTACACTTACGGTCACAGAAAAGAAAGTGCAAAACTACAACAGTTGGAATCCGCAACCTGCATAGACATCGCAAGCCTAATCAAATGAATTCCTTAGACATCGCATGCCTAACAATTATAAACCCCACATTTTAGTCTCATTATCGAAAACTCTTTTCAATATCAAGTCGGGCAATTCTACAAGATTCCCGAAATCCTGATCGAATGCTCGTCGCAAATTTTAGTAGGCGGCCGCACCCCCGACACCGTCGACGAAGTGCACCAAGGCGGAACACCGCTGCCGCGAGCACCCGAACGGATGCTTTCGGCGACGGGGTTCTCTTACAGTCACTTGGTCGGGGCTATGGAGTGAGGCTGTCCATTAAGTTTACCCGGCGACTATCCGCGTACGCTACGTGATTGCGACGGACTTTTGATCACATCAAAATTCCGTGGCAACCGATCAAGTGAGACTAAAGTGCTATGTTTATAACATTCAAATTAGTTATCTCATAACTGCTTGTGAATTCCAATTATTGTATCACATTCCAGATAAATAGAAAATGTTAAACTTTCCGATCGAACAAACGAACACCCAAGTTTTCCCGAAACAGATCAACACATGAAACAAGTTTAAAAACATCCAGTCCATGCCTCAGTACCAACGGTCCAGCCGTAGAAGGGTCAAGCCAATGCCTCACATGTGGCACGCCATACTGCCCCAAACTCTAAGGTTCAAAGGGCAGTTCAAGACGGTCACATAATCGAGTTAAGGTTTGTTGTCTTCTAGAGGGTCCATCGCTTTACTTGCACTACTTAGAACGTTATTAAACTACGGAAAAATCCAACACTTGGAAATTTCCCGGCAGGGGAAAAAGTGGGTATTTATATCCAGTCGAACTTTTTAACAGTTTCTAAAATATCCGGAAAAACATAAACGAAGTTAAATTATCCGATCAAATTAACGAATCCCTAATAAAACCCTAGAAAACTCAACACTTGAGTGGAATTAAAAAATTCACATAAAAAATTGCCAAGAAAGGACCTAAGAATAAATATATGAAATTTAAGGGACTAAGTCAAATTTGGGCCGCGGAAGCGCCGCAAAACCCCTGGTTTGGCCGCGGTTCCGCGGTCGAATTATGGAATTAGGAGCCCAAAATTCACAGTAATTCTTAGTTTTTCCTGCTTATTTTTCTATATATTTTTAATTCACAAAATTCAACAGTTTTGAAAAATGTACAGAGAGCGATTTTGCAATGGGGTTTCGGTTCGATCGGACTTCAAACTCCGTCTACGCATCGCCTAAGGCTCTAGCTAGGCTCTGATACCACTGTAGGGTTCCTAGGCATACTAATGAGGTCTCACAAGGCATCAACCATGCCAATTTCAAATTTTACAAGTGCCTACAAACCCTAATACGGATCGTTAACTAGAATTTTAGGCGACAAATGAAACTAGTTAACAACTTAACTATAAGAACGGAAATACAACCTTTGTAGATCCGGTCCTCCACCTCCAAAGCTCCGCAATGAAGTCTCCTCGCTGTCCAAATCGAATCCCGGGCTCTAGCGTCGGCTTCATCGGAGAAATGGGCGGGCTAGGTCTTCGACTACGATGCCGAAGATGATCTACGTCGAGGCATCACAAGATCAAGCTCCCACTTCACCAAGTCATGAAACTTGTGAAGAAAACACCCTATACTACTTGGCAAGAGGTAGAGGATGAATAAATAGGAAGTGGGTTCACTTTAGAATTGGATTTCTCACTCATTTCATCAAATCACCATTGATGGAATCAAGCTTCTTCTTGAAGAAGAAGAAGAAGAAGATGAAAATAAAATGATCAGTCTTAAAGGATAATTGAAAAAGAATTCAATCTTATCATATTCTTAACCATAGTTAATTGTATAGAATTGACTAAGGTTAGATGAATGGTTAGGGTTAAACATGAAGACAAAATGGTCACTTGGTCAAAGCTTCATGAAGCTTCAACAAGCTTCATGAAAGAAAGAAAGAAAGAAACCATTTTGTTTTCTTTTGCCATTTCTTTTTAATCTAAATTAAAAAGATAAATGAATGATAAAATAAAAACCCTAACCATTTACTTAACCAAGGTTTAATTCTTTACACAAAAACCCTAGCAATAATGCATCATCAAACATGATACAAACTTGTGCACAAAAGTATATCACATATACAACTTGCACATCCAAGTGAGAAAATCCATTTAAAGTGAACCAATACTAGTTAATGCAAAGTAATATATCAAATATATAATTATACATTAAATCATTAAATCAACACTTGATTTAACGATCCGGTCATATCGCATATAACCGACTAGTATCCTATGTATCGGCTTATCGAACCAATCCTTGATTCGATAACTAGGTTATATCGCATATAACCATTCGATACATTTATCACGAGAATGGAATACGGTATCACATACACGCATTATTCTCGGTCCCGCACATATCTCATATGCGCTCCTATTTCGTTTCGCTTGAGCCAGGAAACCTCTGTGTAGGACTCTAAAGACTCGTCAATACGCCGGCAGCAGGTGATGATCATATCAAACACCCACAAGCCGCAAGCGGTCTGCTAAACGTAACGGCCACCCGGGTATTGAGCGATCAGAAGATCGACGAGCAAGCCCGCTCACACTCCTGTGAATCCAACCAGTAACACTTACCGTACAGTCCAGTCTCGTCGTCTGATATGTCGCATATCTCGCCTAGGGGTGGTAAACGTCAGACCCCAATAGCTCGATAAGTCGTGTCGATATGAGGTCTATAACAGTTCGAGAAACTACTGGTAACACTTACCAGTAAATCTCAGCAACCCTGGCGAGGGATTTCCGGTTATAGCCAATCGAACACAGCGCAACATCAACTCCCTATACCAGAAGAGACGAATCCCCTCCTATCGCTCATTGCCTCCATGTGATTCGAGACTGTACCCAAAAACCACCGTTTTGCACGCTCTCTTGGACGTGGTAAGGTGGAAATCAAAGCACAGTGGGAATCACACAAAACTCTATGACGATCTCGGGTCAACAGACTACTCTGTACCAGTGTCACCAGAGAACTGCCATCCGACGTGAGGTATAATACCATCTGGGAGTTCTCGGCAAGTCCGTCCAGTGTACCCAGTCTCCACTGAGCACCCATATATCATCTCTGATGTCAAACACCAATGGATATGGGATCATCCATCGCCCATCTGTATGGGTCGAGAAGGTATACGCTAGTCTACTCTGGTATATCGATGCCCCGTCTCGATATACCCACGACTAGGGACTTTGAAGGATGTACTCATGGACTACCCTGTCCCCACTGGTATGATCCGCATCATAGTCCAGGTAGTCAAGTACACATCCTAAGGGCTTTACCAACATGTAACAGAGAGACAATCAGTGTACACGTTAAGGTAAAGATCAACCAGATAGCGTACTATCATGTCGAGCAAGAAAGTCCTCCCTATATATGTCCCAGCATCCACTACAATATACATCCTATGTATAGTAATGGCCTCTAGGGCATACATATAACTAACAGTTGATGCTTCGTAAACCCTTGTGACAGTGCCTAGTAACCCTACATAAGTAACCTAACGGTGCATGACGGGGCCCACAGGCAAATGCGGATGGTATAAGCGTACGTTCTATTTTCGTTTCATTTTTCTTTAATGTTTAGGAAACATTAAATGATAGGACTTCATTAATGAGATTAATGAAAAGAAAGAAACCTAAAGATGTTGTAGAATCAAACTTTTAAAATGGGTAGCTCTAGTTTTTGCTTTGCATAGTGGTATTCCTTGATGAATATCTAGCACCTCATTCGATGAGGAAAGAGCCGAGATCCCTTCACTGGGAGTGACCACTTTAGCGAAACTAGAAAATGCTACAACTCACTCGGTTTTGTTTTTGATAGCTTCTCTAGTTCTTTCTTTTCATAGTGGTATTCCTGAATATCCTGCACTTCTTTCGTTGAGGAAAAGGCCGGGATCCCTTAACCGGGAGTGACCTCTTTAGCGAAATTAGCAAAAGCCTCAAAAACACTCTTTTTCAAAACCACTAGATTCTACAACGATATCAAGTTCATTACGCTCATGGTTTTCTTAAAAACCTGCGTAGCTCTCCGTCATTTCAGATAAATACTATTTAGTATTCGTGCTGCGTTTGTTGACCTTGTCAAGGCGTAGTGTGCGGTAGCTGATTAGTTCTTATCTGCTTGCATGTGATGCGATTGTGCTAGGGTAGTCGTGCGGCTTTGTTGACTTTGTCAAGGGTCGTGCGGGTGAGTTTAATTCAATCAAGAAATGACGGGTAAAACTTGACTAGCGCTTATGGTTTGTTAACTTTGTCAAGGTCATAAGTTGCTAGGGGTAAAAACCATTATCGGGAATTTCAAGTGTTGAAATTTGCAATGAGATTGCATACCTTCTATATGATAGTTGAATCCCGATACCCACTGCAAGTAAGAGTTACGCCTGAGAGAGTTTTGCACTTTACAATTAGCTAATCCAGCAGGTGTCTAGAAAGGTGTCAACGGTGTTATGCCTTTAGGGAAATGAGGTTTATTTTAATTAGGTCCGTGCGAAAGCATGGGGAACCTCCCTCGGAGTACCAATACCTGCCTGGCCGAACGATTGGCGAACCTATAGGGTGTAATTAACCTTGGCTAATCTTACCTTTTATGATTTGAAGGAAGATTTGATAAAAATAGTGGGAGCCATCCTGATTAGATAAAAACCAATCTAATCTTGCAAAGAGCGCACGCAAAGTGATTATCCTTCTTTCTCTCCTGATAGCGACCAATGAAATGTCTTAATCAAGATAATAATATGGATGTTTTGACCGAACCCACTTATTATACTGGGCTTGGTTCCTCTCTACCTTATGATTGTCATAAGTCTGAGCAAGGAATAGGAGAATATCCGGATTGCCACGCCACCCAAACAAAGAATAAGCATGTTGATGCATTGTGTTCGGGTGTTTTCGTAACCAAGAACTGTTTCTCGGTTACCTCTACGTCTTGAGTACTGGATACCGGATCAGGATTGTAGGGTGTTTTTCGTCACCCTATTGAGATGGGAATACGCGCGCGCTTGTCAGGCGCATTACAAATTCCCCCTGCCCAGGGTAGGCTGGGGTTTATTGATTGTGGGGATCCGAATCTTCAGCATCAGCGGACTAAGCTGCCGTTAATTACCCCTCGCCTTTGGAGCGAGGGAACCTTCGATTAACGGGTTAAACTGGTCATGCGAACTCAATGTGCAGTGTGCGTGTGTTGTGTTTCAAAATGGGTTTTGGATATATCGGGTGCCCCACAGAGTTTTTACGGGGGTCCTGCTACCCGGATAACGGGCTGGAGGTCAAGGGGGCTAGCAGCCCCCTTACGGGGTGCGGGGCAGCGCCCCGTTAGAAATGTTTTCTAACAGGGACAGTGTCGTGGAGTATGTGTGTGTGTTTGTATATGTATGTATGTGTATACACACACACACACACACACACATAAGGGAAAAGGGCATCCATAGGATACATGGGAGAAAGCGCTCGGGCGCTAGCACCTTTGGGCACTAGCGCTTTGAGCGCAAGGGCGCTAGCGCTTTGAGCGCAAGAGCGCTAACGCTTTGAGCGCAAGCACCTCACGTGCCAGGTACGTGGACGCTCGGGTGCTAGCGCTTCACGTACCAGGCACGTGGGCGCTCAGGCGCTAGCGCTTTAGGTGCTAGCGCTTTGAGCGCAAGAGCGCTAGCGCTAGCGCTTTGAGCTTTGGGCGCTAGCGCCCCACGTGCCAGGCATGTGGGCGCTCGTGCGCTAGAGCTTTGGGCGCTAGCGCTTCGAGCGCAAGGGCACTGGTGCTCGGGGCGCTCGGGAGGCAAAAGGGACTTGGTCCCTGCAATGGGAGTTGTACTCCCAGAAAGGAACACTTATTATTTTGTGTGTGTGTGTGTGTGTGTATGAGGAGTTAAACTCTTAGGATATTTTGAGGCTGATGAAGGGGCTTCTCCCCTTGAGCCCTGGATCTTCCCCAAAATGGGGTTTCTGAAGATGGGTCTCCTTCTTCTTCCTGTCGTTTGGCCGGATCTTAGAAAAAGGGGGTGAGACTTAAAAATCTCCCATTTTTGAGATCTAATGGCAGATCCAAGTTCCCCTTTATGGGTTTTGTGGTGAAAAACTATTTAGTTTTGGAAAAGGAAGAGTAAAACTCTTGATTTAATTCTAAAGAAAGAAGAAGGTTTTAGAACTTTGAGGAAGGAGAAAGAGGCACATGCTCTAATTTTTGGAGAATGAAAAGTATATCTTTTATTCATCATCATGTTGCCTTATATAGGCTTACATGTTTACATGTAGCCCCTTAGGCTTTTCAAAATGGCATTTGCCCATCCCATGGCTCATGTGCCATTTCTTTTTGCACATAAGCCATGGGCTTTACAAAAATTTGGTTTTATGCCCATTTTGTTTACATTCATGCATAAAAAATTACATAAAAATTATTTATTACCTGATTTCATTTTGGCATGGGGAGGGCCGGCCGCTTCATATTCGGACTTGACCTTGGCATAGGCCCACTTGGCTTGGGGTTGACTTTAACTTTGACTTGGTCAACCGGGGTGCAATTTTCGACTTCAACAAGGATCCCACACATGTAATTTGTTACATGGGCTACAAAAAGGTGGAGAACTGGGAAATGGTGATATGTCTCTAGAAGTAGAGATAGTGCAATTGTTGCAACCAAGACAGTTGGCAAATATGATCTAGTGTTACCAACTGGTAATACATTGATTCTAAGCGACTGTTATTTCGTACCAATAATATTGTGAATATTTTCCTAAATCAAGTGTTGATTGGGTAAGGTATGTTGTATAACAGTGTACACGTTCTGAATCAAACTACAGTTCTAAACGTATAGAATACACACAAGAGGAATAGTTCAGAAATGAACAAAGTCTTCTTGAGGCATTGTAGACTAGATCATGTCGATGAAACATGACTAGCTAAAGTTCCATAAGGATGTATATTTGAATCCGTTCGAATTTACATCTTATGAAACTTACCAGTCATGTCTCAAAGGCTAGGTAACCAAATCTCCGTTTACTGGAAACGGAGTAAGAGCTACTGAACTCTTGGACAGATACATGGTGATGTATGCGGTCCTATGTCTACACATGCCAGGGATGGTTTCGCATACTCTATTGCATTCACCGATGTTCTCCCAAGACACAAACATGTGTTCTTGTTGAAACACAAATCTGAATCATTTGAGAATTTCAAGGAATTTAAGTACGAAGTTGAGAACCAGATGGGTAAAGGTATTCAAGTCCTTCGATATGATCGGGGAAGAGAATACTTGAGCACGGAATTCCGGGATTATTTAAAAGATAATGAGATTCTCTCTCAGTTTACTCCTCCGTATACACCACAACACAATGGTATATCGGGGTAGAGGAATCGCACCCTATTAGATATGGTACGCTCTATGATGAGTACTGCTGAGTTACATGTTTCCTTTTGGGGACATGCACTTGAGAAAGCTGCATACCTATTGAATAGAGTTCCGACAAAATCTATTGCCTACCACTCCATATGAGATATGTAATGGGAAGAGACCATCTCTTAAACGAGTTAAGATATGGGGTTGTCCGGCCTATATTGAAAAGCAAAATCCGGACAAGCTTGAGGCAAGGTCAGTTTTGTGCCAGTTTGTAGGATATCCCAAACATTCGCGAGGGTATATCTTCTACCACACTGAGGAACAAAAGGTGTATTGTTTCTCGACATGCCACCTTTTTAGAAAAGGAATTTCTTGTGAAAGAAATTAGTGGCGATGAGGTAGAACTGGAAAAAGTTCCAGCAACGCAAACTATAACTGATGATTTGGTGGAACCAGAGGATTCAATAGTCCCCGACGAACCGCAACCACTCCGTAGATCTAGTAGGGTTCCTCATCCACCTGAGAGATACTACGGTTTTCTCATAGACAGTGGGAGCGAGGATTGCATCATGGAGATGATGACCCAACTAGTTTCGTGCAGGCCATCACGAGTGAGGACTCTGTGAAATGGCTGGATGCTATGCGATCTGAGATGGAATCCCTATAAAGCAACAAAGTGTTGTCTTTGGAAATTGCTCCTGAAGGGTTAAAACCTATCTGAGATGGAATCCATATAAAGCAACAAAGTGTTGTCTTTGGAAATTGCTCCTGAAGGGTTAAAACCTATCGGGAGAAAGAGGATCTTTGAGAAAGATGATTTGGTGTAGATGGAAAAGTTGAGACTTTCAAAGCTAGACTTATAGCAAAAGGTTTTCGTCTACGACCTGGTGTCGACTATGATGAAACCTTTTCTCCTGTCGCTATGCTTAAGTCCATCAGGATCCTACTTGTCATTGCTGCATACTATAACTACGAGATCTGGCAGACTGCACGTCAAAACTGCTTTTCTAAATGGTGATTTAGAAGAGAGCATGCATATGACACTGTCAGAGGGCTTCGTAGACAGTGGGAGCAGCGGAAGCGTAAGCAAGCTGCTTGAATCCATCTATGGATTAAAGCAGGCATCGCGGAGATGGAACATCTGTTTTGATGAGGCTGTCAAAGAGTTTGACTTCATCAAAAAGGTAGATGGACCATGTATATATAAAAAGGTTGTAGAGAGTATGGTTGTCTTCCTCATATTGTACGCGGATGACATACTCTTGATCGGAAACGATGTTCCTATGCTACACTCGGTCAAGCTCTTCTTATCACACAAGTTCTCCATGAAAGATCTAACTGATGCCCCATACATCCTGGGGATATAGATCTATAGAGATAGATCTAAATGGATTTGGGATTTTCCCAATCCAGGTACATAGACACCATACTAAAGGGGTTTAGTATGGAAGATTCTAAGTGTGGTAATGTACCTGCTTGTTCAGGAATCACTCTCTCCAAAGGGATGTCTCCCAAGACTGATTTGGAGAGGGCTCACATACAAGGGATGCCATATACTTCGGCAGTCGGGTCAATCATGGATGCGATGTTGTGTACCAGACTGGATGTAGCTTACTCGTTAGGTGTAGTGAGTAAGTATCGAAAAGATCTTGGGGAAAACCACTGGAAAGCCGTGATAAAAATTCTTAAGTACTTGAGAAGGACTAAAGAGATGTTCTTGGTGTATGGTAACGGTGAACTCCAGGTGGAGTCCTTTACCGATTCGAGCTTCCAGAGTGAAAAGGACGACTGAAAGTAAGTTTCGGGTTTTGTCTTCACCCTCAATGGAGGGATGGTATGTTGGAAGGGTTCCAAGCTATATACCGCAGCAGACTCGTTGATAGAGGCTGATTACATTGCTACCAACGATGCTGCCAAAGAGGCTATCTGGATGAATAAGTTCATAAGATGAACTTGGTTCCTACCATTGGGCATCCAGTACCTGTGTATTGTGATGACAATGGAGTTATGGCTTTGGCCTAGGAACCCCGGTCCCGTCAGCGATCCAGACAGATTCTTAGACAGTATCATCTGATCAGGGAGATGATTGATCTCCAGGTGATCGAGGTCAGGAGAGTTGACACAGAGGATATTGCAGCGGATCCACTCACTGAGGCCCTCTTCCAAATGCTATTCGAGAGACTTTTGGGACGTTGGGTATGAGATACTACAACAACTGGCCATAGTGCAAGTGGAAGATTGTTAGGAATATGTATGCCCTAGAGGCCATTATTGTTGATATGGTGGATGCTTGGACATATATATAGCAGACTTTCTTGCTCGACATGATAGTATGCTATCTTGTTACATTTATTTTAACATATAGACCGGTATCTTTATACTGTCTGTCTCTTACATGTTGATAAAGACCTTAGGATATGTACTTGACTTCCAGGATTATGATGAGATCAGATTAGTGGGGCCAGGGTGGTCCAAAAGTACATCCTTTAACTGTTCCTAGTTGAGGGGATATCAAGACTAGGGCATCGATATTCGAGAGTAGACTAGTGTGTATGTTTCTTGTCCCTTAGTGGGCGATGGATGATCCCACAGGACATCAAAGATTGTACACGGGTGATCATTAGAGAATGGGCACACTGAACGGAACCACCAAGAACTCCTAGTTGGTATTATACCTATCGTCAGATAGCAGTCCTCTGGTGACACTGGTATAGCTTAGTCTATAGACCCGAGATCGTCATAGTCTTGTGTAGCTCCTACTGTGCTTTGATTTCCTTCCTACCACGCTTAAGAGGAGTTGTGCAAACAGGTGGATTTTGGGTATATTCTCGAGTCACATAGAGGCAACGAGCGATAGGAGGGGTTTCTTCTCTCTCAGTATTGGAGGTTGATGTTGCGCAATGCTCAATTGGCTATAATCGGAAGTCCCTGGCCAGGGCTGCTGCTGAGATTTACTGATAAGAGTTATCAGTTGTTTCTTGAACCGTTTTAGGCCAGACATCGGCATGACTTATCACGTTACTGGGGTCTGACATTTACCACCCCTAGACATGATATGCGACATATCAAACGAAGAGACCGGACTCTACGGTAGTGTTACTGATAGGATTCATGGAGAGTATGGACAAGCTTGCTTGTTGATCTTCATATCGCTGAATACCCGGGTAGCCGTTACATCCAGCTAGTATCGCTGACGGCTTGTAGGTGACTGATGTGATCATCACCTACTGCTGGCGTATTGACGAGTCTTTAGAGTCCCACACAGAAGTTCCCTGGTTCAAGAGAAACGAAGTAGGACACATATGTGATATGTGTGTGGGCCTCATTAAATACGTGTATATGTTACCGTATTGTAATCTGGCATTTATCTGTTATCAGTTAGGTTATATGTGATATAACCAGATTATCGAATCAGGTGTTGATTTGATAATGTGATATACAGATAAATGATATTAGTCGGCCATATGTGATATAACCAGATTATTAAATCAAGTGTTGATTTAATAATGTGATATACATTATATATGATATAATTATATCTTAACTAATATTATTAGCTCACTAAATATTTTCTTATATGTATTAATATATATATATATATAGCATGGCATGAATTCTATTTTGTGAAAATAGAAATGAGGTGGAAATTGGGAGAATGGATGAAGGCATGGCATGGATCCTTCGGTCTACAACCTCTGTCCCAAGCTCCTCGCGGCTTTCTCGATCAAGTTTGATCTCCGGTCTCCCCACATCGAAGAAGGTCCACGTTGAGGATTAGTAATACAGGCTCCCGCCTTAAAACCGAAGCAACTCGGGCATCCAGTTTGCTAGCCTAGATATCCAAGATGAAGTAGAGTGCATTTGTGATTATTTTGTCTCAAAACACCCAAGAATTTTCAACTCATGAGACATGTAGAATGGAGGTTAAAGAAGTTTCCAAGAGTGAAGAAAATGTAAGCCAAAGATTTTTGGCAGTGAAGTAAAATGGGCTCTGTAGTTTTTTTAGAGTTGTGACTGTTGAGGTATTTTTTTAGCGTGCAACTCAAGAAAAATCCATACACAAATATCTGTCTCTCTCACAAAAATATCTCAACACAAAACCAAAGCAAATCATGTCACCAAGCATCACCTATGACTCACACTATGACACATACCATGAGTCACGAGATGCATGCACATGAATCATAAAACAATGAGTCACAACACCAGCCAAGAATTAGCCAAAAAATCCATGACTCACACTTTTCCCACAAAATAAACATTTAAACCAAAATGTTTAATCCAAAATGAAATGGCAACCTCTAAAATAATCTTGTAACATATTACAAGAATACCCTTCATTCGTATATACATACTTGCATCCGTATTCCGACTGAGTACGAATACAACGAGAAGAAAATAATCCAACAATATAATATTAGGATCCGGCTTAAACCAAAGCCCACTAGTATTATCCATCCGATCATGATTCGTGCACAAGTGCACGTATATGATCGAACCCTGCCATAAAACCATACGGCCTCTACAACGTTTCGCCCGAACTAAAGAAACGCTCTTTGTGGGACTCTAAAGACTCGTCAATACGCTGGCAGGGGGTTTAACCACAAGCACGTCAGTGGCACTAGCTGTATGTAACGGCTACCTAGGTATTGAGCAAAAGGGAGGCCGACGAGCAAACTCATCCTGAAACCCTACTGAGCCTGACAGTGACAATATCCGTACAGTCCGGTCCGTTCGTCTATGAGTATCGCATATCGAGTATAGGGGGGTGGATAAAGTCAGACCCCTAATAACTTGACATTTAGTGTCGGTATGAAGCCTATCACCAACGGAGAAACTACTAATCCGAATCAGTAATTCTCGTCTACCCCGGCCAAGGATTTCGGGTGATGGCTATCCGTGCACACCGCGACATCAACCCCCAATATACCGGGAGAGACGAATCCCCTGACGATCCGCTCACTGCCTCCATGTGGCTCGGGACTGTACCCAACTAAAACCTGTTTGCACGACTCCTTTGAGCCGTGGTAGGGTAGTAATCAAAGCACAACGGGAACTCACATGAAATAAATGACGATCTCAGGTCGATAGACTTACCTGTACACATGTCACCTGGGAATTGCTATCTGACAATAGGTATAATACCAACTAGAATGTTTCCGACGAGTCCGTCCGGTGTACTCATAACCCAATGAGCACTTGTTTACATCTTAGGTGGACCAACTGACACCAATGGCTTGTGAGATCGGCCACCGCCCCTCGTCGGGGTCTCGATCCGTATACACTAGTCTACTCTTGGAGTATCGATGCCTAGTCTCGAAACTCGCACGACTAGGGGCACTTTAAGAATGTTCTTATAGACCACCCAACTCTCACATATATGATCGCTATCATACCGCTGGTAGTCAAGCAAGAATCCTATGGACTCTATCAATATGTAATAGTGATCTGTAATGACACCTGAAGCATGTACATGATGATAAAGACAAACCAGATAGCATACTATCAACACGAGTAAAACTGTCCTACCGGTATAGGTCCTCCCTCAATCATTGCAATCACATACATGCGATCCAATAATTGACTTGAGGGCACTATAGCCAACAATCTCCCACTTGCACTTAAGGCTAATTATTGCGGTGTCGCATACTCACAGCCCGTGTGATACCGAACACCCAACTTCTCTATTAATCAGTTTTACAAAGCTCGTTTGTAAAACTATTGTGTTCGAGAAATAGCCTCAGTGAGTGGATCCGCTCCAATGTTTCTTTCTATGTCTCTTTTTATCTCGAGTTCACAGAGAAAGCTATCTCCCGAAATGAGCAATACCTGTCATAGAATAGGTCTGGATATCTGATGGGACCCAGTTCACAAATGAACTCCAAATCTAGTAAACTTCTTAGACTGTATCGTCAACTGAATTTAATCAGTATCCTGCGCCATGCCTCCCTCAGTATCCTCTTAGACCACCTGTCCAAACTAACGCCCCTCAAAAGAGGGAAAACTATATCTCTGACAGTCACTCTGTCATTGAGGTCACTTTTGGAAGCCTGGAATGATAACCGTCTCCCGAAGGAGGCTGTCATTACCAAATCCCTTGAACATTCACTTATGTCCACAAACTGCTTCTGAACATTTCTCCAGGATTGGATTGATATAAAAACTTATTGCATCTAGTGCAAAAATAACATCTGGTATGGTACTTGATATCTCATGATTGACTCAATTGCCTAAGCAAGTGATATGTCTATCATACACATCCCTCTCCACTTTAGTCTGTAAGACGCCTTTAGAGAGGGTGACTCCATCACCTGTAGGTACACCACCATGCCAGGAGTCGTCCGTTCTAAAACACCTTTAGAATAGTATCAAAGTACCTAGATTAGAAAACTACCCAAATCTAGATCTAAAACCATAGATCTAGTAACCATAATGCCTTATATAATATCTATATCCTATGTGGAGAAACCACTGTGTGACAACCACAGTACAACCGATCGTAGTGTAGGAATTTCTCTTCCTGCAAAGTGTCTGTCATCCAAATAACAGGACAACACACCCTACTACCTTCTTAACAGATCCATCTTCTATTCTGATGAAATCAAAGCCCATGACCGTCACATCAAAAATAGATGATCTATCTCCGCTATACCTACTTTAGTCTATAAATAGACACAAGCAACTTGTCCACTACGCTTCCGCTGCTCCCACTGACTACAACAACCCTCTGGCAGAGTCATATACACGTGCACTTCTAAAGCTAGTATAGAACAACACTATACTCATCCTCATGCCGGGTCTCATAGTCTAGAACATCAGTAATAGCAAGTCTGGGTAAATAAGAACCTCCCTGTCACCGTCTTTGAGGATACCGAAGTACCTCTCAGGCACCTGAGGTTACCCACCATATCTGCGGAGTGGCTAATGGAATGTCAAACCCAGATTTAATCTTTTGGTTCTATTAAATTTTTAGTAATCGTTTGTGGTTCTGGAATCACTTCCAGTTCTACCATACTTCCACTACTGTTTTCTGAAAAAAAATCCATTTTGCTAAAACTGTGGCGAGTCAAGAACAATATCACTATTGATCTTCCAGATGGTAGAAAGTTAACCCTCGTCATAGCCCGGGATAACCCACAAACTGCTATTACAGAAATGTGCCTTGAGTATGTCCAGAGTCTGGTTTTAAGCATAAGCCGGACAACTCCATATACCTTAACATTGTTGAGATATGAACCATTCTATATACAATATAGAAACAAAGGCACTGATTTAGTTAGAACCAGATTCAAATCATGCAGCTGTCTCCAGTGCATGTCAACTAAATGGAGAGAGGCCGATCGGCATTACTCAACTTAGGAATGCATCCAGATATGAGTAACCTGAAGGAGAAGCAAGTTCTTAAAACCATTACTACCGACTGAATACCAAACACAAGTATCTACATCTTCGATCACTTTGAAGAATCCTGATACTTGCAACATATGGTTCTCTACTTTATTCTTATACCTATAACTTCTCAAAACTTGGACATTGTATTTCTACGAAACACTTGTCTAAAACTTGAGAAGTCACAAGTAAACAGAATATAATACGAGGACCAACCCATTTGTCCTAATGGACACTGGACAACATACAATATTTTGTATAAGTCCCATGAGTTGAATAACTCATACCCTGTGCGTCGTAGGTTGAAAACTGTACTATGGTTAAGAAGAATTACACCGCTGTTTAATACTCCTTACCCAATCATCAACTGATATAGGTAAATGTCATTGACATAATTTCAAAAGTTTATATCTCACTTTATAAAATAAACATATAGATATATCAGTTTGAAATTAGTGCATAACAACGGATATTCAAAACTAAATATTTGCCGTCAGGCAAAACCCCAGGTGATTTCCTCAAATATCACCAATTATAATGAATTCCGATATAACGAGGATATAATCACCTAATTCCCAATAACTTACTCCCACTCATCATCTGTAAAACCATACAGATATGAGAATCAAACCTGGTAAATACATACCCTCGAGTAAGGATCTAATTAGGAAATCAGTTTTCAATTAACAACGCACAGTGAAACTGAAACATGAAAATGTTTCGAAGGGGTAGCCGGGTATTCCTCGTAATGCCTCTACCATTATCCAGATTCATGACTGTAACCGTATATTTCCTTTCCATCTTTCCAAATCCTTTTATTTGTCTTTACTCATTATTTTCTGTACACCATCTTTAAGCTAAATGATTTTCTTCCTTCCCTACCGTTCGGCACCAGCCTATGGTTTGGAAGAAAACCATCTAAAGGTAAAGATAAAAGACAACTGAATAATTCTTATTCTATTTCTCCTGAACCAGAATCCTTCCTCGAACTGGAACATGTTCCTTAACTATACGATGGATTATCCAAAAGCTGGATCTTCGTAGTGATATGGGGTGTTCTGGAGAAATCTAAAGGTGAAGTAGGAGTGGCGATGAAATACACGGTTTGGTCGTGAATGATAGCAGTCGAAATTTAGTTTGCCCTCTTTCTAATCCCTTTATTTGTCTTTACTTATTACCTTCTGTACACCTCACTTAGGCTAATTTGTTTTCTTCCTTCCCCACATTTCGGCACCTGCCTATGGTTTAGAAGAAGACTATCCAATAAGCGTAATAGGTGTACCCTCTCCTAATCCTAGGAGCCCTCACAACTTGAGAGAAGGTAAAAGGAAAATACAACTTAATAGTCCTATTCAATTTCTCTAGAACCGGAAATCATTCTCGAATTTGAAACAAGTTTCTTCGAGTTTGTATGTAACTATACGATGGTCATGTCCAATAAATGTGTATCTTCGTAGTGATACAGAATGTTCTGGAGAAAAGCAAAGGGTAAAAGTAGGAGTGGCAATGAAGTATGCAACTCTGACAATCCAAAAGCCAATGTGTTTTAAGAAGGTCCGGTTAACTTGGTTAATGAGTTATAGTCTAGGGTCCGGCCATGGTCGCTGCCAAAGAAAGAGAGAAAAGAAACACTCAGCGTGCATTCTAACCTAGATCAGAATGGTCAATCACTTTACCTAATCACGATGTCTCCCACTGTATCCTCAAATTCTCCTCTAAACCTGAAAGAAGAATTAGTCGGGATCATCTAAAATCACCCGAGGAGTAAACCAGCAAATTAGTGGGAGTCGGGATCCAACTATCATCGCATGATAACCCGATGGAATCCCCTCAAGTTATCATACTCCAGAAGTTATGCGCATGCCTGGAAAGTTTCATGTATGTTTGAAACTCCCGATGTGATTTTTACCCCATGCTCTTATGACCTTGACGAAGGCCAACATATTATAAGTCACATGTCTAGTTCTACCCGTCACTGTCCAGGTTAATTTGAACCCACCCGTACATACCCTTGACGAAGGCAAAAATAGTAGTATGACTGTCCCAAACCAACGTATCTATCTATGCAACAGAAAAGTAACAAATAGCTACCATACACTATGCCATGACGAAGGCCAACAAACATAGCATGAATACTAAGTGCTACCCGTCTGAAATGACGGAGGGTTACGAATGGTTTTTGGCAAAAAACCTTTAATCTAATGAACTTGATATCGTTGAAGGAACCGGATAGCTTTTTATAAATATATAGTGGCGAAAACCATTGCTAAAGAGGTCATTCCTGGTGAAGGGATCTCGGCTCTTTCCTCGTGGAATGAGGTGCAGGATATTCCAACTGAATACCATGACGCAAAGAAAAAAGTAATCGACTATAGTGAAGTTATTACCCTGACGCAAACTTCTGCCAAGAAGTCACTCCCGGTGAGGGGATCTCGGTTCTTGTCTCGTGGAATGAGGTGCTGGATATTCATAACTGAATACCGCTATGCAAAAGAAAAGAAAACGTCCTTGTAATAACAGCTTTTTAAAAATTGTTCCAACAATATCGAATAGGTCTGTTTTCCTTGCATTGATCTGAATCAACGCAGTCCTATCAATTAATCACACCACAAAAGAACAAGAATATGATGTACGTATATGCCATCCGCATTCGCCACTGGATCCCGTCATCACCCGTTAGGTAACTTAATTAACGACAGAGCGGGGACTGGATTAGCGCGGGTGTAGAACATATACAACATCTACTAGTATATATGTAGCAATATATAATAATCACTCCAGGCATGATAAATGCAACATCACAAATAAGCAATAAGTATCACAGAACAATACAGATAATTTGGAAGCCCCGGGTTTTCTTTGAGCCGCAAGTGAAACCCGATGTTCCCCTGGTTGCGTGGATAGCCTGTGCAATGAAAACCCAGACCCCTACAAGCGCGGAAAGTTACCCGCAAAAACCAGAAGCGAGGCAGCCCCCTTCATCAAAGTGAATGGGCCACCCAACACTTCATGGAATCCGATAACTTGAGCACCCCTCCTTGGGTCAACCTGTACCCCCTACGAGTGTGGCGAATAGCCCGCCAATTCTAGAATGAGGCCCCCTCTTTCTCAACGCCATGAGATGCGGACCCGTTGCCCTCCAGAACCCGGCTATCCGTGCACTCCATCACGGAGTAATCCTAGTACAGAAAAGAAAATATGTACAATGGTGACATTGACCTCAACCCGGTCGTGCCCCAAATAAATAATATACAAATAGGCAGTGACGGCAATCCACATGTCGGACGCTTGCCCCGCGATATCAAATGTACAAATAAATCCAAACTGTACTAACATTACACCCAAGCTATCCACCACGACGATTCCGCAAAAACACAACACAATACAGAACATCAACGCGAATGTCATGTTCGCAAACCCGTCTAAAAGAACTATAGCAATTAGACAAGTATACCGCTCTAATGACATTCACGGTCGCAGATAGAAATGTATGTACTGTAAACTACGACATTATAATTCCGCACGCAATTAGCAAACTAAACTAATTTCCAAAACCATGAAAAAACAGTGAGCTAAAGTTCCAAAAACCGACCGTTTATACCCAATTCGGAAGTACGAATCAAAACGAACGCGCCCAAACCTTCGTGGGCTGTTATAGAATGAAATTAACTTCGAGACAGGGAGCCTAGAGGGGGTACCCAACCCTCGAGGCCACCACGAGGTGGCCAAGGGATGAGGCAGACCCGAAACTGCCCAAGGTGGCGCAGTTTCGGGTCCCCACCGCCAAGACCACCTTGTGGTGGTATTGGGGAGTGGGCCTAGCCGTTTGGTCCCTCGGGGGTCCCCGGGGTGGCCATGCACCACCCCGATGCTTCTCAGTTCAAAACGTGAGCCCACGGGGTGTGTAAACATCTCAAACTTTCAGTTTTCGGAACAGTTTTTGTCGGCTGTTTTGCATGACAAAAACGGCGGATTTCTAATGTCGCAATAAGTTAGTATGGGGTTAATGGGTTGTCTCTGATACCATGTTGGGTTACGGCAGCGACCCGGCCATCAATCCGTAGCCAAACACGGAACAAAAACTTTGAAAACCCGGCACTAACGGAACCCTAATCGACGGATCGTACCATTAACCCTATACTAGTTAACTGTAAAAGGAGTGTAGAGAGGTTATACCAATCGATCCGTGTCCTTCGGTCTTCAACCTCTGTCCCAAGCTCTTTGCGGCTTCCTCGATCAAGTTTGATCTCCGGTCTCCCCACATCGAAGAAGATCCACGTCGAGGATTAGTAATACGGGCTCCCGCCACAAAACCGAAGCAACTCGGGCATCCGGTTTGCTAGCTTAGATACCCAAGATGAAGTAGAATGTGTTTGTGATTACTTTGTCTCAAAACACCCAAGGATTCTCAACTCATGAGACATGTAGAGTGGAGGTTAAATAAGTTGCCAAGAGTGAAGAAAATGTGTGGCAAAGATTTTTGGCAGTGATGTAAAATGGGCTCTGTAGTTCTTTTAGAGTTGTGAGTGTTAAGGTATTTTTGTAGTATGCAACTCAAGAAAAATCCACACACAAATATCTGTCTCTCTCACAAAAATATCTCAACACAAAACCAAAGCAAATCATGTCACCATGCATCACCTATGACTCACACTATGACACATACCATGAGTCACGAGATGCATGCACATGAATCATGAAACAATGAGTCACAACACCAGCCAAGAATTAGCCAAAAAATCCATGACTCACACTTTTCCCACAAAATAAACATTTAAACCAAAATGTCTAATCCAAAATGAAATGGCAACCTCTAAAATAATCTTGTACGAATTACAAGAATACCCTTCATTCGTAATACACACCCGCATCTGTATTCTTACTGAATACGAATATAACGAGACGAAAATAATCCAACAATATAATACTAGGATCCGGCTTAAACCAAAGCCCACTAGTATTATCCGTCCGATCTTGATCCGTGCACAAGTGCACATATATGATCGAACCCTGTCATAAAACCATACGGCCTCTACAAAGTTTCTCCCGAACCAGGGGAACCCTCTGTGTGGGACTCTAAAGACTCGTCAATACGCTGGCAGTGGATTTAACCACAATCACGTCAGTGGCACTAACTGTACGTAATGGCTATCCAGGTATTAAGCGAAAGGGAGGCCGACGAGCAAACTCATCCTGAAACCCTTCTGAGCTTGACAGTGACAATATCCATACAGTCCGGTCCGTACGTCTATGGGTATCGCATATCGAGTCTAGGGGGGTAGATAAAGTCAGACCCCTAATAACTTGATATTTAGTGTCGGTATGAATCCTATCACCAACTGAGAAACTACTGATCCGAATTAGTAATTCTCGTCTACCCCGGCCGAGGATTTTTGGTGATGGCTATCCATGCACACCGTGACATCAACCACCAATATACCGGGAGAGACGAATCCCCTGACGAACCGCTCACTGCCTCTATGTAGCTCGGGACCGTACCAACCTAAAACATGTTTGCATGACTCCTTTGAGCCGTGGTAGGGTAGTAATCAAAGTACAGTAGGAACTCAGACGAGACAAATGACAATCTCAGGTCGATAGACTAACCTGTATACATGTCACCTGGGAACTGCTATCTGACAATAGGTATAATACTAACTAGCATGTTCCCGGCGAGTCCGTCCGGTGTACTCATAATCCAATGAGTATCTATATACATCATAGGTGAACCAACTGGAACCAATGGCTTGTGAGACCGACCACTGCCCCTCGTCGGGGTCTCGATCCGTATACACTAGTCTACTCTTAGAGTATCGATGCCCATTCTTGAAACTCCCAGGACTAGGGACACTTTAAGGATGTTCTTATCGACCACCCAACTCTCACGTATATGATCGCCATTATACTGCT
The DNA here is from genome assembly GCA_030015575.1 of Agapanthus africanus. Taxonomy (NCBI): domain Eukaryota; kingdom Viridiplantae; phylum Streptophyta; class Magnoliopsida; order Asparagales; family Amaryllidaceae; genus Agapanthus; species Agapanthus africanus. Next base: position 702,168,859 of record JASDDO010000024.1, on the reverse strand, counting down.
GGTAGTCAAGCAAGAATCCTATGGGCTCTATCAACATGTAATAGTGATTGTAATGTCACCTGAAGCGTGTACACGATGATAAAGACAAACTGGATAGCATACTATCATCAGATTGTCCTACCGGTATAGATCCTCCTTCAATCATTGCAATCACGTGCCTGTGATCCAATAATTTACTTGAGGGTACTATAGCCAACAACGTAGCACAATTTTTTTTAAAATGGCATTCTTGATGCTTGTAAAACCCAGTGGGGTGGTAACGTACACTTTCAATTCTTGCTTGACTACCAGCATTATGATGGCGATCATATACGTGGGAGATGGGTGGTCTATAAGCACATACTTAAATATCCCTAGTCATGGAAGTATCGAGACTGTGCATCGATACTCCATAGTAAACTAGTGTATACTTATCGAGACCCCGACGAGGGGCAGACGCCAGGTCTCATAAGCCCTTGGTGTCAGTTTGTTCATCTAAGATAGTATAAAGGTGCTCATTAGGTTATGAGTACACTGACGGACTCGCCGAGAACATGCTAGTTAGTATTATACTTATTGTCAGATAGCAAATCCCATGTGACATGTGTACAGGTTAGTCTGTCGACCTGACATCGTCATTTGTCTCGTGTGAGTTCCCACTGTACATTAATTACTACCCTACTATGGCTCAAAGGAGTCGTGCAAATAAGTTTTAGTTAGGTACAGTCCCGAGCCATATGGAGGCAGTGAGCGGATCGTCAGGGGATTCGTCTCTCCCGGTATATTGGGGGTTGATGTCGCAGTGTGCACGGATGACCATCACCAGAAATCCTTGGCCGGGGTATACGAGAATTACTGATTCGGATCAGTAGTTTCTCCGTTGGTGATGGGCTTCATACCGACACGAAAAGTCACGTTATTAAGGGTCTGACTTTATCCTCCCCCATAGACTCGATATGCGATACTCTTAGACGAACAGACCGGACTATACGGATATTGTCTTGGACAGGCTCAGTAGGGGTTCGGATGAGTTTTCTCGTCGGCCTCCCTTTCGCTCAATACCTGGGTAGGCATTACGTACAGCTAGTGCCGCTGACGTACTTGTGGTTAAACCCACTGCCAGCGTATTGACGAGCCTTTAGAGTCCCACACAGAGGGTTTTCCTGCTTCGAGCGAAACGATGTAGAGGCTGTATGGTTTTACAGCAGGGTTTGATCATATACATGCACTAATGCACGTATCAGGATTTGGACGGATAATACTAGTGACTTTGGTATAAGCCGGATTCTAATATTATATTGTTGGATTATTTTCGTCTCTTTGTATTCATATTTTTCGGAATACGAAATTGGGTATGTATATACGGATGAGGAGTATTCTTGTAATTTATTACAAGGTGCTTCTAGAAGATGCCACCTCATTTAGTTTCAACCATTTAGGATTAAATGGTTAATGAGGTGGAGAGGATGAGGTGTTTATTGCATTATTGTGGCATGGCTTTGTAGTGACTCATGGTTACTATTCTAGCATGCTTATTTTTTTGTTTGTTGTGAGATTTTTTGTTGACTTAAGATATTTTTGGTTGACTTAAGATATTTTGGAGACATGGGATATTTATTGAATGACTTATATTATTGCTCATCTAATCTCACAACAACAAAAAGACTTAGCCATTTTTCTTGAGTTGCCTCTCACTCTCATCCTCAAGCTTCTTCTTCTACCTCCACCCTTCAAGTCTCATGTGTTGAGAAATCTAGAATGTTATGAGACAAATTAATCCATCACTACACTCTACATCCTCTATGCTATCTAGTTTAGCAATCTAGATACCCTAGTTACCTCGGCTATTAAGGTAGGAGCTCGGAATAAAAATTCTTGGGTGGATCATCTTCGATGGAGGGAGACCGGAGATCAAGCTTGATCATGAAGGCCTCTAGGAGCTTGGGAAGTTTGTTGAAAACCGAAGGACAAGGATCAATTCGGTATAACCATTTTTAACACCTATATATTTAATTTGCTAGTTTAGGGTTAATGGTAGATCCGGATAGCGGGTTGTGTTAACGCCAGTTTTGAAAATTTTTGTTCCGCAATCGGCTACGGCTTGATGGCCAGGACACTGCCATAACCCAACAAGAAAACACTCTTCTCACATTGTCACGACCCGAAGGTACGGAACGTGACTTGCACTTAAATTACGAAACGTCTAAAGGCGCAACGTAATCTAAGTAAGCCAAAGCACAGAAAAATAAACCGTTTAACAATTAGAGTGAAGGAAAACCTATCTTGAAGCGAGTGGTTTTAAAAAAAAATAAGCGGCATTAAACATTTAAAAGCAACATCATATTTTCCCAAAAAATTCGGCAGAGTCTCCTTTGTAAATACTGGGCCCCAAACGGGTACAACACATGAAAATACATATAAATAATGAATAAAGGCATCCCCAAGAGGGAGCTAGCTCTTCGCCAATGGCGGAATCAAAACCACAAGCAATATGTATATCAAAAGTGTGAAATAAGCATCTGAAAGCAAGAAATGAGAAAATATCACGTCGGCTCAAGTGAGCATCGACACCAAACACCACAAATACAAGTCTCACGAGTCTCACCGTCTAGTCCAATATACAATGGTAGATGGAGTATACTAAATACAAATAATAATACAAAATGGAACAAAAATATCCTCGCAACCCACCTATTAGAAAAACTGCAAAACGATGCAATGAAGCAAAAAAAGGAAGTACGCCCGCCGCTATTGCGCTGACGGGTCAAACCTGCAAGATACTGTGGCACAACGGGGGTGAGTTGCCAACTCGTAAGTAGTAAGTAACATCTCATAAGGCTATCGCAAGCATGCACGCAAATGCGCCATAGCCTACATATACTAATATGATACGATGTACTAGCATGAATGCAACATGAATGCATAATCAAACACGAAACCTGAACATATCTAGTATGAGAAAATCTTTATTCTTATCTTAGAAAAACCTCTGTGCAATAAACGGAAGTATCACCAATGAAATCAACAGAAAATCCATGTCAAATATCGGCACAATATATACATATCCCAATATCTCAATGTCTCAATATCTCAATATCTTAATATCTCGGACTCCGTCAGTCCGGATCGGCCCATATCATCAAATCTCACAACTACGCCGGTATCCTCCGGATATCTGCCACGTCAGACATCACCGGTAGGTAGTATGCCCTTGCCAGGCTCATCGTCTACAACTCGAGCTTCTTACCCCGGGGTACCTTACCGGGCCCACCATGTACCCGAAACGGTTCATCTTACTTCTCGAATCGGGTCTCGAAAACCAACAGAGATCAGGAAAACTCATGGTGGACGACACATACATTATTTCACGAGAAAACCGCAACTTACATTTTCTAAAAATGGTAATAAGTTCTTAAAATCCTTGCGGTTTTCCCCAAAATCAAGAAATCTCTTAAGTACGGAAATCTTCAAGAAGAATCACCATATGTAAACATGCCGGTGATAATGGATGTCTATGATACGATAGTATATACTATGCCACGTATGACCAGAACTATGTATGAAGTGTGATACAATGAGTTATATGCACATTACTGGCAATCCTATGTATCAATCTTGATGAAATGAATATACAACTACCAGTTTACATATCATATTTGATGCAAATGTTTCAGATACTGTTTTAAGCAAGTTCTATAGTGTTCGTGGCATAGCAATTACCAAAGGCGTGTGTGTTCGCATGAATAGTGCACGTGCGGCATGAACCAGTGGTAATGGTGCAAGTGTCCAATGAGATGATATCATACACACACACACACACACACACACACACATATAAGATGGTGCGATGCAATGAGATGAATAACTAGGAAACTACGCATATAAAATGCAAGTACTGCAAGTAATACTAAACCATTGGGCGCCTCGCGCCCTCCAGACGATCCTCCAATAGATGTGTATATCTACTCAACGGGACGCCTCGGCTAATATGATCCGATCTCAGCCTTGCCTTTCCCGCGCCACACCCGACACCTCTGCATCCAATCCTAGCATCGCGAACAAATAAATAAGAGGATAGATATATATATATAGTCACGGACACAAAAGATACAAGACAACCATGCGTACTAACTAGACGCGCGCGCACTTGGTGCACAAAACGCGCTCGCTACAACGCCACAAACCATAGCTAGGGTCGCCATACTGTAACGCTTTGAAATTCGTTTAGATTAATTTCGTGTTATTTAGCAATAATTCGTGTTTTTTGTTTCATAAAATCTTGTAATTAATTAATTTCCACATAAACTGGAATAGATCAAACTTTAATTGTGAACATTTGTAATTATGTATATAATTGTGTTTTATTACTTATTAATCAGTTTAGTGTTCACTTAATTAGAAATTTCCTTAATTATATTTTCCTAAGCAAAATTGGTGTTGCATGCACAACTTAACACATATTGTAACACTTCTTCATTTTTCCATCTTCATTCAAAATTTTCATTTCCTTCCTTTTTAAATAAAACCATAACAAAAAAAAAAGAAAACTAAAACTAATAAGGAAATAAGAGGAAAGAAAAGAAAAGTGAGAGTAAGGTGCATTAAACGGGCATGGGAGTATTTGACTTTGGGGCACTCTCTCTCTCTCACTCTCTCTCTCCACTGGTTTCAACAGCAGCGGCAGCAACTTCAACTTCTTCTTCTTCTTCTTCTTCTTTTTGCACTCCAAGCCTCAATCCCCACATTAAAATCCATTTTTCTTCATTAAACCCTTGCACAAACACCTCCTTGTTGGTTTTAAATGGAAAGTCTTTGTCTTTGAAGGCAAGTGCGGCAAGTTTAGACTCCCCTAAGACCAACTTGAGGTATTAAGCTCACCCTAATCACTTTATTGCTAAACTTGTAGTTTAATTAGCTTAAAGTAGTGTTTTTGTGAGTTTTAGTGCTAATTAGGCGGTTTAAGTGAAAATTAGTTTAAGTTAGGGTTGTTTTAGCTTGATTAACTTAATTAAGTGCTATTAGTGTCGTTTAGCCCAAGTATTTGCTTCAGTTTACACTAAAATACCATATTGTTTTAGTTTAGGGTTAATTAAACGTTTTAGTTAAGATTTTGGGTAGTTTTGTGATCTGCTTTTAAACCGAGTGCTTCAGGCAAAAGTTCCAAATACTGGGACTTAGTTATTGAGCTAGGAACACACACACAAAGTACGAGACTCCACCTTTCATTCCAGGCCGCAGAAAAATTCGTTCTGGCCGCAAATTGTGGCCAGAAGGGTGAATTGGATGTCGGGGTTTTTTTTTGAAGGTGTCTGCTAGGTTGTGTAGGTGTTTGGTATATGCAACTTTTCCTATTTCCACTCGAGTCAAAATATGGGATCTAATACCTTGTTTTCAATACTTTTAGACTTGCGCGACACACATCTTCTGAGTTTGGGTCTGGTGTGTTCTGCGTATCACGGCGTGTCAGGGTGGTTCCAGGCGCTTGCACACACGTTTTGGTGTCACATTTGCACACGCGTTAGCTTGCGACGCTAGTTTTCATATAGTCTTGATATCGTGTGTTTGCAGGATTTTAGCCTTATGTGTGTTGCCTTGTGTAATTCTAGGATCGCAGGCGGGGACTTTGAACGCCGTGAAGAAAGGGAAACAGGTGGTCGGATACACCTTGCTCGAGATCACCGGTGAGTAGATTTAACATCTACAGGGGAATCGCCCGCATGGTGTTATGCGTCTGGGCTAGAGATGACATGATATTGTCGCATATTCTATTTCATATATAGAGTTGCGCATACACCTTATTGTTTAGTTACTTGTTGTGCTTGGAATAGTACCCTTAGGACACTGCACTATTATTGACGGCTCATGTTGCACGAGCACTGATTGTATGCCACACACACCGTCAATAATTGCCATGACACGCACAACACACATACAGATATGATATTGTTTGGTTAGGGACATTGCGGCATTGATTCATATTCCTTCATGCATATGACATATAGCTACATGTTTACCTTTATTAGATGTTATAGACTCGGAGAATTTAGGAACCACATGATATATTTTATAACTTGTTGCAGTTAAATAGCAATTTTTCCTTATATGCTCATATTACTGTTTCATGTTGCATATATTGTATTCATGGATTTCGCATTGAGATATGGTTTCCATATGACGTTTTCTGGATTGTTTTACTCCTGCGTGTGTGTGTGTGTCTATATATATATATATATCTCAGGGGTATGAGACGCTGATATATATATGTATACCCATCGTATATATATATCAATGGTATGGGACGCTGATACGTATATACACCTACATCATATAAAATCATGATGATATATGCAAATATACTTATTCATTATATGTATGGGCCTATATGGTCGATGCTCGGGGCCTATGTGCTCGATGTGAGGGGCCTATATGGTCGATGAGAGGGGCCTATGTACTCGGGGCCTATGTGCTCGATATGAGGGGCCTATATGGTCGATGCTCGGGGCCTATGTGCTCGATATAGTATATATATGAGATTTACTCGATATTGAATTTATATGAGATTTACTTGATATTGGATAGGATATATGAGATTTACTTGATATTGGATACAAGATTATTAGATTTACTTGATATTGGTGTTCATACCACAATATTGCTTTTACGACCGCCCATTCTTACGCTCGTTTGTTTATAGGTAGGTGCTTTTAATCCGTGTTTGCTACATATTTACAGGCTACAGGTTCCTAGTCCAAAATAACGCAAATCATACAAAATCTCCACTGTTACGCCAAAATCCAGAACATCTGTTGACAACAGATAAAAGACGGGTTCAGGTCATCCATATCCGTCCAGTGTCGCGTACCAGTTCCAGAGACAAGACATATGACAGTGGTCATTCGTGTCTCGGACAAGCACAGAGCACGAGGGAGGCAGCATAAGAATCAATGGGTGCGCGGAGCTTGAGGGAGAAAAGGTCAAAAGTATTATTTTTGATGCCATTTTGGACTGTTGCAGATCTGAAGAAATTGTTGAAGCAATTTGCAATTTGGAACATGTATAACAACAGAGGAGAGCAACACAAGATAACCCAGAAAAAACGGCATCCCAACTCCCCAGAACGGCCACGGATCCGCGGCCAACATGGCGACTCCGCGGCCGAGTTGACTCGGTGCCAGAGGATTTTTTAGGGGTAGTTGGGTCATTCCAATTAGGGCCAGAATATTGCCCTAGGGTTTCAGCACGCAGCCTATAAATAGCCCAGTTTTGTGCCAGGCCAAGGTCTTTTTCATGTCTTCTTTTCCATCTCTTTTTGTTAGGATTCAGTTTAGCTTCTTCTTCTTCTTCATTCTTTCCTCCATGAAAATTGTAGTGAGAGCTTTTTGAGTGGATGATGAAATGAAGATGAGGGTTATTTTTCTTATCTTGTATTTTTATTTCATTGCATTGTAATTTAATTTCTAGTGTAACTTTATTATTTGTTGTTAACTAGTTGTTGTTATTTCTTTTCTTGTTCTCTTTTCTTTTCTTCTTCTTATCCGTATTATTTCCAAGCGATGATACTCGACGGAGTTCCTTGCTAAGGTGAGGACCCAAGAGTTAGCTTGCTTCACTTGTAAAACCGTATTTTTCTCTTTTCTTCCTTCTTGTTTTGTTTTCTTTTCTTTTATGATATGTGAATAATTTCCTCCTTGTTAAGGCTAAGGAAGATGGTATGAGGGACAGAGAAATCCCTTGTGCTTCTCTTCGCCAAACATCTTGAAATGAACCCCGACCAAACAAACGCAGCCCCCTCGCTTAGGCACGCTATACGTGACATGTAGCCGCGACCTAAGTCGAGAAGTCCTTTAAGCGTACTACAACGTGACATGTAGTTGTGACTTAATTGGATACATGATTGCGGGTGTTTGGCCAAGGGTTGGAAATAAGCGTATTTAGCGGACGGACAAGGGGCACTAGGAATGGATTTAGCGTTGGAAAGCTCGCTTAGACTCGCAAATCCCATTCCTATGTCCTCCTAATCCCTTCTACTTTTGATTATCCCAACACCATTTTAAGAATGGCAAAATACTAGCACAAGACTAATCCTAACTCTACTAACCGACCTTAACCTTAACAAGCTTACTTGAACATAAATACGAACACTTAGGATAGATTTGAACAAACATATACACATTCTTTATTGACTCGTCAAAAATATGAACGGACATTCAACTATCTCCCTGTGGATCGACCCGTGCTCAACCGGCTAGCTGCATAGCGACACCGTCCTGATCGCGGTTATAACTTTAGAACTTTGAACATCCGACACGCCAAAAGCGTGCGATCAAATGGCGCCGTTGCCGGGGAGACGGTAGCGTATTTTCTTTCTTGTTATTCGGGTTAATATTCTTTTTGTATATATTTATAAATAAAAAAAATAAAATCTTATTGTTATTTTTGATAATTTTTGTGTGCAAGTGTGCAGGCTAATCTGGAGCAAGTACAGTAATCCAAAAGGAAAACAGAGGTTTTTATTTTGGAGAAAAGAAGTGGAGTTCGTTGACCAAAGACAAATCCCCAAGTCAACATTTTGATCGCGGAACCGCGGTCAAAAGGTGCCTTGCGCGGCGGTTCCACGGTCCCATTGAGGCTTCTGTGCCCAATTGGCGGTGAAGAGGCGGTTTGGGGTCCTATTTCTAGCCCTATGGAACAGTTAGGACCTGTCTAGCTGACCTAGGTGACCCTAGCTCTAGGTGTGTTTGTGCATATTGTGATTGTGATTGTGCTTGTAAATTTTAGTCCCATAATTCCGTATTCTTTCGAACAAACAATTTTCAAAACTCCAAAAACAAACATTTTTTTTCTTTTTTAAAAAATAAAAAATAAAAAATAAAAAAATCCACATTGTTTTTTCCCTTCCTTTCCTTCTTCTTCTCTTCATATCATGGGTACTCCACCTAGAAAAACTCTTGCCGAACTTTGGTACCCACAACCAGACATAACTTCCTACGGTTCTTCCTATGGTCGAATTTCGAACGACCCCTCCATGCCCAAAATTTCATTAAAAGATCGCATAGACGCGTCTAGAATAAACACTTGCCCTCCGCAATCCACTTTGTATCAACCTTTTCAACCTCTCCCACCCTCTTATGTTGATACCCCTTTTGCAAGTCGCCCTTTGTCCATCGCTGAACATATTGAACAATCTCATAGCCGATCTTTCACTCCTTTCACCACTTCAAATTCTTGGGATCAACAATCCCATTCACCTTCGTATCCAAATGTTGATCCTACCCCTGTCCAGCCATTCAATTCCTACCAGTCCTACCCGACTTTTACACCTTCCCTAGACATTGCTTCTGAACCGTCATTTGGGAGTTTCCAATACCAAAACAACTTTGAATCTTTTACTGAGACCCCTTCACAACCTATGTCTAGTATGGAACAGTCGTTGGAAGACTTTCGGGTAGCGTCATACCAACAGATGATGGATTTGAATGCGTCCATGGCTGCCCTCATACAACCTAGTGACCCGGTAACTAGTTTTCAACTAGCTCCAAATTTTCCAATGTATGAAGAGGCAGTAGGACAGGTTGAGAATTTGAGCGGAGAGAGTGAGTTGTACACCCTTCCAAATCAGACCTACCCGTTTCAATTTGAATCCCACAACTCCAGTTTTGAATGTCTATCTAGTGTTCCAAACGATTCATTGATTAAAGATAGAACAGATAATGAGTTGTGTGACTTTGTAGTGTTTGATTTGCCCGATTGTGAAGGGTCCCTTTTGAGTGAAACCACACCCAATCCTTTTGACCTCTACACCTCCATCTTAGAACCAGAATCGATTGAAATCCATGCTTTTGATGAGGTGTCTGAGGATATTGATTTTCACTTGATTGAGGATATTGACGATGGGAATATTTTGGATGATGAACCCATAAATTTGGATGAGTTTTTCTCTTCAATTCATCATCCCGAGTCATTAAATGTTTTTCCCGAACCCCATATGCGTCTGGATTTTGAGGATAAATGCATGGATGTGCTTAACTTTGAGGAGAATTTTGAGGATATTTTTGAGGATGAAACAGTTCTTGTTGATGAGTCGGATTTTCCAATTCATCCTATCCCTTTCATTGACTGTGAACACCCTCATGAACCTTTAACCGATAACCTTCCTCAATCACCTACTTCCATCCTTTCCATCGTTCCGACCTGGCAAGACACCGTATCAATTTCACTTCCTGTGTCTGGTTTACCGAGTTCGGCCTACCTATGGTTTCTCACGAATCTTGAGGGATTTGACCCTATTTCTCGACGGGTTGATAGATTAGCACAATCACTTTTTACACATCATTCATCACATATTGTGCCAATCTATTCACTCCATTTTCACCATCAAATTCGTATTCCACTTCTTTCTCCCTTCCGCCATTCATCTTCTTATATACCGAGACCGTATACCACTTCTATCTCCATACGGTCTCGCGTATTCTCCATCTCTTTTCTCTACGCCTTCTTCCACCAACCTGTACATTATAGCGATAAAATCTTTGAATGGTTGGTGCTCACATTTTGCCTGTGTAAGGCCTTGTATAGTTTGAAACTGTTTTCTTTCCCCCTGATCCTGAACTTCAACTCTTAACAGTGGAAACACTGTTTTACTTAAGTTTGGGAGGGAACCATTTTGTATATATTTTTTGTTTTCCTTTTTTGTTTTGTATATAATTTGTTTTTAGGGAGCGCCGACAATTTTGACCCTCTTGGTGTAGCCTGACAGTGAGGGTACTATCAAGTTTAAGTTTGGGGGTGTGCCCGGTAAGCTTTCTTCCTTCGCATTCATTTGTATATTCTGCATTTGCATACCATATTTAAAAAATCGAAAATTTTCCAAAATATAAAAACTTTGTCGTCAAGTTAGCTAACAGGGTAACTTAGATTTTTATTCTGAAAGTTTAGTTGATATATTAGAAATAACTAAATTCTAGGCTTAGGAATTGAAAATCCTAAAAATAACCCTCATACTATTTAAACATGGTGATTATACGTCCTTACAGTTTTTATTATAGAAGTAGCTAATCTTGAGTTCAGTTCTTGAGTTAAGTCAAGATGAGAGGAAAGTATTGAAGCTTTACTGAAGGATAAGTCTGGAAAATAGTTTCTTTTCTTGAGTTCAAATTTAGAAAGTATATAACCTATAAACTGCACTTACACGCACCTTGAAATTTGGGATAGTAGAGGATACCTAGAAATACTCTTGCCTGAAAACTTAGTATGAAAGAAAAAACGGTATTTAAAGCGAAACACCAAAAGAGCATTATTGAAAAATATATCCGCTCTTGAAAAAGAAAAATAAAAAATAAAAAGAAAAATAGAATAAAATCAAGACCTGGAAACTGCTATTTATGCTTTAAGCCCACACATTCAGTAATCGGCTGTTAGTGCCTCAAGAAGCATTAATAGTCGCATAAAAGGTGTGTGAGCAACACCGGTCATCATAAATGAAAATAAGTAGTATTAGGTATTAGGGAAAGGGTATTATAGCTTGAATTGAATTCTCAAGTATAGGGGTGAAATAATACACACACGTAGGGGTATACAATCGATGTTTGGATAAACGATAGAAATAAAGGATAAGACTTATGTTTTCTGTAAAGTTGATAAAAATCCCGGAATTCAGACCGCACTTTAGAAGGAAAACTCAGGAGATACCAACATCTTTCTAAACTTTTTTGGAACGTATAGGATCTAAGGTTAAATAGATAGGAGGTGTGAAACATAAGGGTTGAATATTTCTAACTTAGGATGATAGAGTTTCTAACGTAGATACTAAATTGTAGGAGTAGAATCGATGTTAACTTATGACACTAGCTTGATGGGATTTTGTGAGTGTAATCTGCTGAAAACCCTCAGGAGACAACACTCCTCCTACTAGGGACACCTAGAGGTTTAATGGCTTGTTGCACACGCTCAGTGCAATCGCGTTCCTTGCGAAAGTGAGGTTATGACTTTTTTGTGAATAATTGGTTTTGCTCGGGACGAGCAAAAGTTAAGTCTGGGGGTATTGGTTCATACCAGAATATTGCTTTTACTACCGCCCATTCTTACGCTCGTTTGTTTATAGGTAGGTGCTTTTAATCCGTGTTTGCTACATATTTACAGGCTACAGGTTCCTAGTCCAAAATAAAGCAAATCATACAAAATCTCCACTGTTACGCCAAAATCCAGAACATCTGTTGACAACGGATAAAAGCCGGGTTCCGGTCATCCATATCCGTCCAGTGCCGCGTACCAGTTCCAGAGACAAGACATATGACAGTGGTCATTCGTGTCTCGGACAAGCACAGAGCACGAGGGGGGTTGCACAAGAATCAATGGGTGCGCGGAGCTCGAGGGAGAAAAGGTCAAAAGTATTATTTTTGATGCCATTTTGGACTGTTGCAGATTTGAAGAAATTGTTGAAGCAATTTGCAATTTGGAACATGTATAACAACAGAGGAGAGCAGCACAGATAACCCAGAAAAAATGGCATCCCAACTCCCCAGAACGGCCGCGGATCCGCGGACAACATGGCGACTCGGTCGCAGATCCGAGGCCGAGTTGACTCGGTGCCAGAGGATTTTTTAGGGGTAGTTGGGTCATTTCAATTAAGGCCAGAATGTTGCCCTAGGATTACAACACGCAGCCTATAAATAGCCCAGTTTTGTGCCAAGCCAAGGTCTTATTCATGTCTTCTTTTCCATCTCTTTTTATTAGGATTTAGTTTAGCTTCTTCTTCTTCTTCATTCTTTCCTCCATGAAAATTGTAGTGAGAGCTTTTTGAGTGGATGATGAAATGAAGATGAGGGTTATTTTTCTTATCTTGTATTTTTATTTCATTGCATTGTAATTTAATTTCTAGTGTAACTTTATTATTTGTTGTTAACTAGTTGTTGTTATTTCTTTTCTTGTTCCCTTTTCTTTTCTTCTTCTTATCCGTATTATTTCCAAGCGATGATACTCTACGGAGTTCCTTGCTAAGGTGAGGACCCAAGAGTTAGCTTGCTTCACTTGTAAAACCGTATTTTTTCTCTTTTCTTCCTTCTTGTTTTGTTTTCTTTTCTTTTATGATGTGTGAATAATTTCCTTCTTGTTAAGGCTAAGGAAGGTGGTACGAGGGACGGAGAAATCCCTTGTGCTTCTCTTCGCCAAACATCTTGAAACTGTTAGTTATATGTATGCCCTAGAAGCCATTACTATACATACGATGTATGATGTAGTGGATGCTGGGACATATATAGGGAGGACTTTCTTGCTCGACATGATAGTATGCTATCTGGTTGTACTTTATCTTAACATGTACTCTTTTTTTTTCTTTGTTACATGTTGATAAAGCCCTTAGGATATGTACTCGACTACTGGGACTATGATGAGATCATACTAGTGGGGCCACGGTAGTCGACGAGTACATCCTATAACAGTTCCTAGTCGAGGGTGTATCGAGACAGGGCATCGATACACAAGAGTAGACTAGCGTATACGCATCTTGACCCATATGATGGGCGATGGATGATCCCATATCTATCGGTGTTTGACATCAAGGATGGTGTACGGGTGCTCAGTGGAGACTGGGTACACTGGACGGACTCGCCGAGAACTCCCAGATGGTATTATACTTCACGTCAGATGGCAGTTCTCCGGTGACATTGGTACAGAGTAGTCTGTTGACCCGAGATCGTCATAGAGTCTTATGTGATTCCCACTGTGCTTTGATTTCCATCATACCACGTCCAAGAGGGCGTGCAAAAATGTGGCTTTTGGGTACAGTCCTGAATCACATGGGGGCAATGAGCGATAGGAGGGGATTCATCTCTCCCGGTATAGGGAGTTGATGTTGCGCTGTGTTCGATTGGCTATAGCTGGAAATCCCTGGCCAGGGTTGCTGAGATTTACTGGTAATTGTTATCAGTGGTTTCTCGAACTGTTATAGACCTCATATCGACACGACTTATCAAGCTACTGGGGTCTGACGTTTACCATCCCTAGGCGAGATATGCGACATATCAGACGACGAGACCGGACTGTACGGGAGTGTTACTGATTGGATTCGCAGGAGTGTGAGTAGGCTTGCTCGTTGATCTTCTGATCGCTCAATACCCGGGTGGCCGTTACGTTTAGCAGACCGCTTGCGGCTTGTGGGAGATTGATATGATCACTACCTACTGCCGGCGTATTGACGAGTCTTTAGAGTCCTACACAGAGGTTTCCTGGCTCAAGCGAAATGAAATAGGAGCGCATATGAGATATGTGCGGGACCGAGAATAATACCAGTATGTGATACTGTATTCTATTCTCGTGATTTGTATCATCGGTCGGTTATATGAGATATAGCCGGGTTACCGAATCAAGTGTTGATTCGATATATTGATACACTAGATACTACTCGGTTTTATGCGATATGACCGGATCATTAAATCAACTGTTGATTTAATGATTTAATGTATAATTATATATTTGATATATTACTTTACATTAACTAGTATTTGTTCACTTAAAATTGATTTTCTCACTTGATGTGCACAAGTTGTATATGTGATATATGTTTGTGCACTAGATTGTATCATGTTTGATGATACATGCAAACTTGGGTGTGTGTATGACTTACACCATATTTAAGATAATGGTTTTGGGTTTTTATTTATTTTGGTAAAACAAAATGGTGGCTTTCTTTGTCTTTGCTTAAACCTTCATGAAGCTTTCAAGCATCTTTGACAAAGTCCGCTAATTTTGTTTTTCATAAGATTTTCATTAACCTAACCATTACCTCAAACTATGGTTTAGTCTCTACAAAAGTAAACTCACCCATGGTTGCAATATGATAGACTTCACTTGATTATTCTTTTGAGATAATTATTATTCATTCTTATTCTTTTCTTCTTCTTCTTCAAGAAGAAGAAAGCTTGCTAGAAAAATTTTCAAGTGAAGATTTAGAGTGAGAAATCCAAATCTAAAGTGAACCCACTTCCTATTTCATCATCCTCTACTACTTGCCATTTAGTTTAGGGTGTTCTCTTCACAAAGTTCTTGACCTAGTGAAGATGGAGCTTGAGTTTGAGTCTCCTCGACGTAGATCATCTTCGGCCTCGAAGTCAACGACCTAGCCCGCTAATTTCTCCGAAGAAACCATCGCTAGAGTCCGGGATCCCGATGATCACAGCGAAGGGACATCAACACGGAGCTTTAGAAGTGAAGGACCGGATCTACAAAGGTTGTAATCCCTTTCTCTTGTAGTTAAAATGTTTAACTTGCTAGTTTTTGCATAATCTCTAGTATACGATCTTGGTTAGGGTTGTTCGGCACGGCTATTTTTTTGAATCGGGCATGGTTGATGCCTTGTAGAACCTTGTTAGAGTGCCTAGGAACCCTACAGTGGTATCAGAGCTAAGCTAGAGCTTTAGGCGAAGTCTAGACGAAGTTAGAAATCCGATCGAACCCGGATAACCCCGATAATACCCTTCTCTGGACATTTTTTGAAATTGTGATATTTTGTGAATTAAAAATACTCAGAAAAATCAGCAGGGTTTTCTAGGAATTACTGTGCAGCACGTGATCCTAAGTCGATCAAAGCGCCGTGGGACCGCGGCATGAGCATGCCCCTACGGCGGTTCCGCGGCCGTACAGTCACATCATTCTTTGTTTTTTGCACAGTAACCTCCGTATGTGTTTCCTGATTCTTCTGGGAATTTTTAATTTATACTCAAGAGTTGAGTTTTCTGGGTTGTATTGGGGATTCATTGATTCGATCGGATAATTTAACTTCGTTTAAGTTTTTCCGGGTAATTTTAGAAAGTGTTAAAAAGTTCGACCGGATATCAATAACTCACTTTTTCCCCTGCCGGAAAATTTCCAAGTGTTGGATTTTTCCGTTGTTTAAGAACGTCTAAATCGTGCAAGTAACGCAATGGACCCTCTAGAAGACAACAAATCTTAACTCGATTATGTGACCGTCTTGAACTGCCTTTTGAACCTTGGAATTTGGGGCAGTACGGTATGCCACATGTGAGGCGTTGGCTTGACCCTTCTACGGCTGGACCGTTGGTACTATGGCATGAAATTGATGTTTTTAAACTCCCCTCAAGTGTTGAGCTATTGGGAAAACTTGGGTGTTTGACCATTAGATCGGAAAGTTTAACATTGTTTATTTATCTGGATTGTGATACAATATTTGGAATCCACAAGTAGTTATGAGATAACTAATTTGAATGCTATAAATCTAGCACTTTAGTCTCATTTGATCGGTTGCCACGGAATTTTGATGTGATCAAAAGTCCGTCGCAATCACGTAGCGTACGCGGATACTCGCCGGGTAAACTTAATAGACAGCCACGCCCCATAGCCCCGACCAAGTGACTGTAGGAGAACCCCGTTGCCAAAAGTATCCGTTCGGGTGCTCGCGGCAGCGGTGTTCCGCCTTAGTGCACTTCGTCGACGGCATCCGGGGGTGCGGCCGTCTACTAAAGTTTGCGAGGAGCATTCGATCAGGATGTCGGGAATCTTGTTGATTTGCCCGACTTGATATTGAAAAGAGTTTTCGATAATGAGACTAAAATGCGGGGTTTATAATTGTTAGGCATGCGATGTCTAAGGAATTCATTTGATTAGGCATGCGATGTCTAAGGAGGTTGCGGATTCCAACTGTTGTAGTTTTACACTTTCTTTTCTGTGACCGTAAGAGTAGTATGTGGTGTATCGCCGGCTTCTTTGCTATACATCAACGACAATCGGGATACGCATACTTGCTTACGTTGATGGTATGAGATATTATGTATTGCTGTGATATGTTATATTGGATCGTCACGTTCTGAATAGCCGGGGTTTTTATGTGAGATGAGAGTTTTTCTTTTCCATTCATGTAAAATTCATTTGTATGTAATATTCTTTTATTGGGGCACTTCCGGGCTGAGGATGTTGTCACCATTGTATATTATTTACTTTTCTGCATTAGGATAGACCCAAGGAGGGGAGCACAAGTAACCGGGTTCTAGGGTCCAGTGGGAGACCATCTCGAGGAGTCGAGTCCGGGTTCCTAACTCTAGAATTGGTAGGGTTGCTTGCCGCTCTCGTAGGGGTCTAAGGGTGTGGGATTGGCTATTCATCACGACCGTGGAATCCGTGTTTTATACAGGCTCAAAATAAAACACAGACGTCCTAGTATATCCAATATTTCATATAATATTTTCTGCTGCGTTATCTGTGATGTGATCATGTGATATGTTCAGATAGATATTGTATATAGTATATATGATATATTATATAGACGTTGCTTATGTTTTACACCCGCGCTAGCCCTGCCTCGCTCTGACGTTAGTTACCTAACCTAACGGTGCAGACGGGACATCGAGGCGAATGCGGATGGCATAAGTGTACGTTGTATTTATCTGTGATGTTTAGGTGGACTTAAATGATGGGAATTCATTAATGAGATTAATGAAATAAAAGAAACCTAAGATGTTGTAGAAACTTGTTTAAAAACTGGTAGCTCTAGTTTTTTCTTTGCATAGCGGTGTTCCTTGTAGAACATCCAGCACCTTATTCGATAAGGAAAGAGCCGAGATCCCTTCACCGGGAGTGATCTCTTTAGTGAAACTAGCAGATGCTCCACACTCGGTTTGTCTTTTAATTGCTTCTATAGTTCTTGCTTTGCATGGTGATATTTGTGAAATATCCTGCACCTTATTCGATGAGGAAAGGGCCGACGATCCCTTCACCGGGAGTGACCCCTTTACCAAAACTAGAAAAGCCTCAAAAACACTCCATTTAAAATCACTCGATTCTACAACGATATCAAGTTCATTACGCAAAAGGTTTGCTTAAAAACCTGTCGTAGCCCTCCGTCATTTCAGATAAGTCCTACTTAGTATTCGTGCTACGTTTGTTGACCTCCGTCAAGACGTAGTGTGCGGTAGCTGACTAGTATTTATCTGCTTATGCATATGATGCAGATTGGATTAGGGTAGTCGTGCGGCCTTGTTGACCTCCGTCAAGGGTCGTGCGGGTGGGTTTAATTCCATTAGGAAATGACGGGTAGAACTTGACTAGCAGCCTATGGTTTGTTGATCTCCGTCAAGGTCATAGGATGCTAGGGGTAAAATATTATTGGTAATTTCAAGTGTTGAAATTTGCAATGAGATTGCATACCTTCTATGAGATAGTTGGATCCCGATACCCGCTGCGAGTAAGAGTTACTCCTAGGAGAGTTTTACACATTACAATTAGCCGATCAAGTAGGTGTCTAGAAAGGTGTTAACGAGGTTACGCCTCTGGGAAAATGAGGTTTACTTTAATTAGGTTCGTGCGAAAGCACAGGGGACCTCCCTCAAAGTACCGACACTGGCCTGGTTGAAAGATTGGCGAACTTGTAGCGTGTAATTAATCCCGGCTAGTCTTTCCTTTTAGGGTTTGAAGGAAGATTTGATTAAAACAGTGGGAGACATCCTGATTAGATATATTAGATAACCAATCTAATCTTGCAAGAGCATACGCTGAGTGTTTTCTTCTCTCTCTCTCTCCAGGTAGCGACCATATCACGCCTTAATCAAGATAATAATACGGATATATTGACCGAACCCGCTTGTTATACTGAGCTGGGGAACGTTGGTCCCGCTCCAACTTATAATTGTTATAAGACAGAGCAGGAAATTGGGGAATACCAGATTTCCCGTACCGCCCAAACGAAGAAAGTGCATGCTGATGCATCTTCTTCGGGTGTGTTCATTACAAAGAACTGTTTCTCAGTATCCTTTACGTCCTGGGTATGAGATACCGGATCAGGATCCTGCATATGTAATCTGTTACATGGGCTACAGATAGGTAGAGAACTGAGGACGGGTGATAAGTTTCATGGGACAGAAAACGGTGCAAGTGTTGCAGCCAAGTCTGTTGGTCACTATCACCCTGTATTACCAGAATACATTGATTCTGAACGAATGTTATTAGATACCGAACCTGATATACAACATCATATCAGTCTCTTTATTAGTAAAGAAAGGATATAATTTTGTATTGTTGGATAATGTTTTGAACATTTCCTATATCAAGAGTTGATCGGTTCAGGCACGTTATCTAAAAGTATTGACGTTCTAAATCAAACTACAGTTCTTAGTATACAGAACACACATAAGTGGAAGAGTTCAGAAATGAACGAATCCTTCTTGAGGCATTGTAGACTAGGTCATATCAATGTGACCCGACTAGCTAAGTTACATTTAGATGCATATTTAAATTAGTTTGAATTTACATCTTGTGAAACTTGCCGGTCATGTCGCAAAGATAAGATGACCACAACTCTGTTTATTGGAAACAGAGAAAGAGTTAGTGAACTTTTGGGATTAATACATGTTGATGTATGAAGGTCCCCTTTCTACATATGCCAAGATCGGTTTTTTGTACTTCATTACATTCTCTGATGATCTCTCAAGATTCAGACATATGTTCATGTTGAAACACAAGTCCGAAGCTTTTGAGATATTCACAGAATATAAATTAGAAGTAGAGAACCAAAATAAGGGTATAAGTATTATGTCCTTTGATGTGATCAAGGAGGAGAATACTTGAGCACGGAATTCCTGGACTATTCTAAAGGAGAATGAGATTCTCTCTCAGCATTACTCCTCCGTATACACCACAACACGTCGGTGTATCGGGACGGAACAATAGCACCCTATGTGATATGGTGTGCTCTATAATGAGTACTACTGAGTTTCCTATTTCCTTTTGGGAGTTATGCACTTGAGAAGCTGCATACCTATTGAATAGGGTTCAAATCAAATCAGTTGCCTACCACTTCATATGTGATATGGAATGGGAAGAGTCCATATCTTAAGTATGTTAAGATTTGGGGTTGTCCAGCCTATGACTAAAAGCAAAATCCGGACAAGCTCGAGGTAAAGTCAGTTCTGTGGAAATTTGTTGGACATCCCAAGCATACGCAAGGGAATGTCTTCTACCTAACCGAGGAACAAAAATGTTTTGTTTCTCAGCATGCCACTTTTGTGAAAGGGAATTTCTTATGGAAAAATTAGTGGTCATGAGGTAGAACTGGAAGGAGTTCCAGCTATACAAACTACAGCAGATGATTTGGTAGGACCAAAGGATTCAATAGTAACCAACGAACCTCAGCCTCTCCGCCGATCTAGTAGGGTTCCTCACCCACCTGAGAGATACTTCGGTTTCTCTATGACAGTGGGAGCGAGGATTGCATCATGAGATGATGACCCAACTAGTTTCGAGCTGGCCATCAGGAGTGGGACTCTGTAAGAATAGCTGGATGCTTATTGATCTGAGATGGAATCCTTATACACCAACAAAGTATGGACTTTGGTTGCTTTATCTGAAGGGTTAAATCCCCATCAGGAGCAAGTATATCTTGAGAAGATTACTTGGTGTACATGGAAAAGTTGAGACTTTCAAAGCTATGCTTAAGTCCATCCAGATCCTACTTGCCACGGCAACATACCATGACTACGATATCTGGCGGTTGGGTGTCATGACTGCTTTTCTAAATGATGATTTGGAAGAGAGCGTCTATAAGTACACAGCCAGAAGGCTTCGTAGACAGTGGGAGCAGCGGAAACGTGTGCAAGATGTTTTATATGATAAAGCAGACATCACGGAGTTGGAACGTCTGTTTTGATGTGGTAGTCAAAGAGTTTGACTTCATCAAAATGGTAGATGAACCTTGTATATACAAGAAGGTAGTAGGGAGTATGGTGGTGATCCTCGTAGATTACGTGGATGACATACTCTTGATAAGGAAGGATTTTCCTATGCTACGCTCGGTCAATCTCCGCTTATCACAAGGATTCTCCATATAGGATCAAAGTGATACCTACTAAATCCTGGGTTTTGGATCTATGAGATAGATCTAATTGGATGTTAGGACTCTCACTGGTTGTAGTGAGATGGTATCAATCGATCCTGGGGAGAATCACTGGAAAAGTTCCAGGGTGATAAGGACGACTGAATGTCAGTCGCAGGCATTGTCTTTACCCTCAGTAAAGGGACAATATGTTGGAAGAGTTCCAAGCTAGATACCGTGACTTACTAGACGATTAAAGGCAAGATACATCATTACCAAGGATGCTACCAAAGAGGCAGTCTGGATAAATATAAGTTCATGAGATGAACTTTGTTCCTACCATTGTGAGACAATGGAGTTGTGGCTTTTGCCAAGGAACCCCTGTCCCATCAGAAATCCAGATATAATTCTTAGGTAGTATCACCTGATCATGGAGATGGTTGATCTCCAGGGAGATCGAGGCTAGGAGAGCAGACACAGAGGACAACAACGCGGATCCACTCACAAAGGCCTTTTTCCCAGTAGAGACTTTTATGGGATGGTTGAGTATGAGATACTTCAACCGCAGCTAATTGTTGGGTATGTAATACCACAACAGATGGCCTTAGTGGAAGTGGGAGATTGTTAGTTATATGTATGCCCTAGAGGCCATTACTATACATACGATGTATGATGTAGTGGATGCTGGGACATATATTGGGAGGACTTTCTTGCTCGACATGATAGTATGCTATCTGGTTGTACTTTATCTTAACATGTACTCTTTTTTTTTCTTTGTTACATGTTGATAAAGCCCTTAGGATATGTACTTGACTACTGGGACTATGATGAGATCATACTAGTGGGGCCACGGTAGTCGACGAGTACATCCTATAACTGTTCCTAGTCGAGGGTGTATCGAGACAGGGCATCGATACACCAGAGTAGACTAGCGTATACGCATCTTGACCCATATAATGGGCGATGGATGATCCCATATCCATCGGTGTTTGACATCAAGGATGGTGTACGGGTGCTCAGTGGAGACTGGGTACACTGGACGGACTCGCCGAGAATTCCGAGATGGTATTATACTTCACGTCATATGGCAGTTCTCCGGTGACACTGGTATAGAGTAGTCTGTTGACCCGAGATCGTCATAGAGTCTTGTATGATTCCCACAGTGCTTTGATTTCCATCATACCATGTCCAAGAGGGCATGCAAAAAGGTGGCTTTTGGGTACAGTCCCGAATCACATGGAGGCAATGAGCGATAGGAGGGGATTCGTCTCTCCCGGTATAGGGAGTTGATGTTGCGCTGTGTTCGATTGGCTATAGCTAGAAATCCCTGGCCAGGGTTGCTGAGATTTACTGGTAAGTGTTACCAGTGGTTTCTCGAACTGTTATACACCTCATATCGACACGACTTATCAAGCTACTGGGGTCTGACGTTTACCACCCCTAGGCGAGATATGCGACATATCAGACGACAAGACCGGACTGTACGGGAGTGTTACTGATTGGATTCGCAGGAGTGTGAGCAGGCTTGCTCGTTGATCTTCTGATCGCTCAATACCCGGGTGGCCGTTACGTTTAGTAGACCACTTGCGGCTTGAGGGTGATTGATATGATCACCACCTACTGCCGGCGTATTGACGAGTCTTTAGAGTCCTACACAGAGGTTTCCTGGCTCAAGCGAAACGAAATAGGAGCGCATATGAGGTATGTGCGGGACTGAGAATATTACCAGTATGTGATACTGTATTCTTTCTCGTGATTTGTATCATCGGTCGGTTATATGAGATATAGCCTGGTTACCGAATCAAGTGTTGATTCGATATTTTGATACACTAGATATTAGTCGGTTATATGCGATATGACCGGATCATTAAATCAACTGTTGGTTTAATGATTTAATGTATAATTATATATTTGATATATTACTTTACATTAATTAGTATTTGTTCCCTTAAGATTGATTTTCTCATTTGATGTGCACAAGTTGTATATGTGATATATTTTTGTGCACTAGATTGTATCATGTTTGATGATACATGCAAACTTGGGTGTGTGTATGACTTACACCATATTTAAGATAATAGTTTTGGGTTTTTATTTATTTTGGAAAAACAAAATGGTGGCTTTCTTTGTCTTTGCTTAAAGCTTCATGAAGCTTTCAAGCATCTTTGAAAAAGTCCACTAATTTTGTTTTTCATAAGATTTTCATTAACCTAACCATTAGCTCAAACTATGGTTTAGTCTCTACAAAGGTAAACTCACCCATGGTTGCAATATGATAGACTTCACTTGATTATTCTGTTGAGATAATTATTATTCATTCTTATTCTTTTCTTCATCTTCTTCAAGAAGAAGAAAGCTTGCTAGAAAAATTTTCAAGTGAAGATTTAGAGTGAGAAATCCAAATCTAAAGTGAACCCACTTCCTATTTCATCATCCTCTACTACTTGCCATTTAGTTTAGGATGTTCTCTTCACAAAGTTCTTGACCTAGTGAAGATGGAGCTTGAGTTTGAGTCTTCTCGACGTAGATCATCTTCGTCCTCGAAGTCAACGACCTAGCCCGCTAATTTCTCCGAAGAAACCATCGCTAGAGTCCGGGATCCCGATGATCGCAGCGAAGGGACGTCAACACGGAGCTTTAGAAGTGAAGGACCGGATCTACAAATGTCGTAATCCCTTTCACTTGTAGTTAAAATGTTTAACTTGCTAGTTTTCGCATAATCTCTAGTATACGATCTTGGTTAGGGTTGTTCGGCACGGCTATTTTTTTGAATCGGGCATGGTTGATACCTTGTAGAACCTTGTTAGAGTGCCTAGGAACCCTACAGAAACGATCCCCGACCAAACAAACGCAACCCCCTCGCTTAGGCGTGCTATACGTGGCATGTAGCCGCGACCTAAGTCGAGAAGTCCTTTAATCTCACTACAACGTGACATGTAGTTGTGACTTAATTGGATACATGGTTGCGGGTTTTTGGCCGAGGGTTGGAAATAAGCGTATTTAGCGGACGGACAAGGGGCACTAGGAATTGATTTAGCGTTGGAAAGCTCGCTTAGACTCGCAAATTCCATTCCTATGTCCTCCTAATCCCCGCTGCTTTCGATTTTCCCAACACCGTTTTAAGAATGGCAAAAGACTAGTACAAGACTAATCCTAACTCTACTAACCGACCTTAACCTGAGCAAGCTTACTTGAACATAAATACGAACACTTAGGATATATTTGAATAAACATATACACATACTTTAATGACTCGTCTAAAACACGAACGGACATACAACCATCTCCCTATGGATCGGCCCCTGCTCAACTGGCTAGCTGCATAGCAACACCGTCCTGATCACGGTTATAACTTTAGAATTTTGAACATCCGACACGCCAAAAGCGTGCGATCAAATGGCGCCGTTGCCGGGGAGACGGTAGCGTATTTTCTTTCTTGTTATTCAGGTTAATATTCTTTTTGTATATATTTATAAATAAAAAAAATAAAATCTTTTTGTTATTTTTGATAATTTTTGTGTGCAAGTGTGCAGGCTAATCTGGAGCAAGTACAGTAATCCAAAAGGAAAACAGAGGTTTTTATTTTGGAGAAGAGAAGAAGTGGAGTTCATTGACCAAAGACAAATCCCCAAGTCAACATTTTGACCGCGGAACCGCGGTCAAAAGGTGCCTTGCGCGGCGGTTCCGCGGTCCTATTGAGGCCTCTGTACCCAATTTTTTCTCCACCCCTTTTTCTTTTCTTTTATCTTCTCTATGAATTCCACTATACTGTATTTTCTACAGGTTTCTTTGCACAGATTGCGCAGCCGCCAAATAATTTTTTGTGGTTTTAGATTTTGTTTGTTTACCGCTTTGCATATATTAATACAAACATTAAGGGGCTATAACACCAATTCAGATTGGGTGGTGATTTCATCACCCTTCCTAAGACCCCACAAATCACTAATTGCATACGCATTATCTTGAGCTAATAAGAAATACTAGACTCAGCCCTAAGGACGTCGCGCTCAATAGGACAGAGGACTAGTTGTAGGCATCGACCGTTGATCCTAACCTGACTTTGCGGTGTCTAGGCAAGTGTGTCTTAGGCGATTGGTTACTTAATTAGGGCCACTACTTGTAGTGGAGAGCCTCCCACTCACTTGGCACTTACCTGGCCGCAATTGGCGGTTTGGGGTCCTATTTCTAGCCCTTTGGAACAGCTAGGAGTTGTCTAGCTGACCTAGGTGACCCTAGCTCTAGGTGTGTTTGTGCATATTGTGATTGTGATTGTGCTTGTAAATTTTAGTCCCATAATTCCGTATTCTTTCAAACAAAAAATTTTCAAAACTCCAAAAACAAACATTTTTTTCCTTTTTTAAAAAATAAAAAATAAAAAATAAAAAAAATCCACATTCTTTTTTCCCTTCCTTTCCTTCTTCTTCTCTTCATATCATGGGTACTCCACCTAGAAAAACTCTTGCCGAACTTTGGTACCCACAACAAGACATAACTTCCTACGGTTCTTGCTTTGGTCGAATTTCGAACGAACCCTCCATGCCTAAAATTTCATTAAAAGATCACATAGACGCGTCTAGAACAAACACTTGCCCTCCGCAATCCACTTTGTATCAACCTTTTCAACCTCCCCCACCCTCTTATGTTGATACCCCTTTTGCAAGTCGTCTTTTGTCCATCGCTGAACATATTGAATAATCTCATAGCCGATCTTTCACTCCTTTCACCACTTCAAATTCTTGGGATCAACAATTCCATTCACCTACGTATCCAAATGTTGATCCTACCCCTGTCCAGCCATTTAATTCCTACCAGTCCTACCCGACTTTTACACCTTCCCTAGACATTGCTTCTGAACCGTCATTTGGGAGATTCCAGTACCAAAACAACTTTGAATCTTTTACTGAGACCCCTTCACAACCTATGTCTAGTCTGGAACAGTCGTTGGAAGACTTTCGGGTAGCATCGTACCAACAAATGATGGATTTGAATGCGTCCATGGCTGCCCTCATACAACCTAGTGACCCGGTAGCTAGTTTTCAACTAGCTCCAAATTTTCCAATGTATGAAGAGGCAGTAGGACAGGTTGAGAATTTGAGCGGAGAGAGTGAGCTGTACACCCTTCCAAATCAGACCTATCCGTTTCAATTTGAATCCCACAACTCTAGTTTTGAATGTCTATATAGTGTTCCAAACGATTCATTGATTAAAGATATAACAGATAATGAGTTGTGTGACTTTGTAGTGTTTGATTTGCCCGATTGTGAAGGGTCCCTTTTGAGTGAAACCACACCCAATCCTTTTGACCTCTACACCTCCATCTTAGAACCAGAATCGATTGAAATCCATGCTTTTGATAAGGTGTCTGAGGATATTGATTTTCACTTGATTGAGGATATTGACGATGGGAATATTTTGGATGATGAACCCATAGATTTGGCTGAGTTTTTCTCTTCAATTCATCCTCTCGGGTCATTAAATATTTTTCCCGAACCCCATATGCGTCTGGATTTTGAGGATAAATACATGGATGTGCTTAACTTTGAGGAGAATTTTGAGGATATTTTTTAGGATGAAACGGTTCTTGTTGATAAGTCGGATTTTCCAATTCATCCTATCCCTTTCATTGACTGTGTACACCCTCATGAACCTTTAACCGATAACCTTCCTCAATCACCTACCTCCATCATTTCCATCGTTCGGACCTGGCAAGACACCGTATCATTTTCATTTCCTGTGTCTGGTTTACCGAGTTCGGCTTACCCATGGTTTCTCACAAATCTTAAGGGATTTGACCCTATTTTTCGACGGGTTGATAGATTAGCACAATCACTTTTTACACATCATTCATCACATATTGTGCTAATCTATTCACTCCATTTTCACCCTCAAGTTCGTATTCCACTTCTTTCTCCCTTCCGCCATTCTTCTTCTTATATACCGAGACCGTATACCACTTCTATCTCCATACGGTCTCGCGTATTCTCCATCTCTTTTCTCTACGCCTTCTTCCACCAACCTGTACATTATAGCGATAAAATCTTTGAATGGTTGGTGCTCACTTTTGGCCTGTGTAAGGCCTTGTATAGTTTTAAACTGTTTTCTTTCCCCCTGATCCTGATCTTCAACGCTTAAAAGTGGAAACATTGTTTTACTTAAGTTTGGGGGTGAACCTTTTTGTATATATTTCTTGTTTTCCTTTTTTGTTTTGTATATAATTTGTTTTTAGGGAGCGCCGACAATTTTGACCCTCTTGGTGTTGCCTGACAGTGAGGGCACTGTCAAGTTTAAGTTTGGGGGTGTGCTCGGTAAGCTTTCTTCCTTCGCATTCATTTGTATATTCTGCATTTGCATACCTTATTTAAAAAATCGAAAATTTTCCAAAATATAAAAACTTTGTCGTCATGTTAGCTAATAGGGTAACTTAGATTTTTATTCTGAAAGTTTAGTTGATATGTTAGAAATAACTAAATTCTAGTCATAGGAATTGAAAATCCTAAAAATAACCCTTATTCTGTTTAAACTTGGTGATTATACATCCTTAAAGTTTTTTTTATAGAAGTAGGTAATCTTGAGTTCAGTTCTTGAGTTAAGTCAAGATGAGGGGAAAGTATTGAAGCTTTACTAAAAGATAAGTCTGAAAAATAGTTTCTTTTCTTGAGTTCAAATTTAGAAAGTATATAACCTACAAACTGCACTTACACACATCTTGAAACTTATGATAGTAGAGGATACCTAGAAATACTCTTACCTGAAAACCTAGTATGAAAGAAAAAACGGTATTTAAATCTAAACACCAAAAGAGCATTATTGAAAAATATATTCGGTCTTGAAAAAGAAAAAGAAAAAATAAAAATAAAAATAGAATAAAGTCAAGACCTGGAAACTGCTATTTACGCTTTAAGCCCACACATTCCGTAATCGGCTGTTAGTGCCTTAAGAAGAATTAATAGTCGCATAAAAGGTGTGTGAGCAACACCGGTCATCATAAATGAAAAGAAGTAGTATTAGGTATTAGGGCAAGGGTACTATAGCTTGAATTGAATTATCAAGTGTAGGGGTGAAATAATACACACACGTAAGGGTATACAATCGATGTTTGGATAAAAGATAGAAATAAAGGATAAGACTTATGTTTTATGTAAAGTTGATAAAAATCCCGGAATTCAGACCGCACTTTAGAAGGAAAACTCAGGAGATACCAACATCTTTCTAAACTTTTTTGGAACGTATAGGATCTAAGATTAAATAGATAGGAGGTGTGAAACATAAGGGTTGAATATTTCTAACTTAGGATGATAGAGTTTCTAACATAGATACTAAACTGTAGGAGTAGAATCGATGTTAACTTATGACACTAGCTTGACGGGATTTTGTGGGTGTAATCTGCTGAAAACCCTCAGAAGACAACACTCCTCCTACTAGGGACACCTAGAGGTTTAATGGCTTGTTGCACACGCTCAGTGCAATCGCGTTCCCTGCGAAAGTGAAGTTTTGACTTTTTTGTGAATAATTGGTTTTGCTCGGGACGAGCAAAAGTTAAATCTGGGGGTATTTGTTCATACCAGAATATTGCTTTTACTACCGCCCATTCTTACACTCGTTTGTTTATAGGTAGGTGATTTTAATCCGTGCTTGCTACATATTTACAGGCTACAGGTTCCTAGTCCAAAATAATGCAAATCATACAAAATCTCCACTGTTACGCCAAAATCCAGAACATCTGTTGACAACAGATAAAAGCCGGGTTCCGGTCATGCATATTCGTCCAGTGCCGCGTACCAGTTCCAGAGACAAGACATATGACAGTGGTCATTCGTGTCTCGGACAAGCACAGAGCACGAGGGGGGCAGCACAAGAATCAATGGGTGCGCGGAGCTCGAGGGAGAAAAGGTCAAAAGTATTATTTTTGATGCCATTTTGGACTGTTGCAGATCTGAAGAAATTGTTGAAGCAATTTGCAATTTGGAACATGTATAACAACAGAGGAGAGCAACACAAGATAACCCAGAAAAAATGGCATCCCAACTTCCCAGAACGGCCGCGGATCTGCGACCAACATGGCGACTCGGGCGCGGATCCGCGGCCGAGTTGACTCGGTGCCAGAGGATTTTTTATGGGTAGTTGGGTCATTTCAATTAGGGCCAGAATATTGCCCTAGGGTTTCAGCACGCAGCCTATAAATAGCCCAGTTTTGTGCCAAGCCAAGGTCTTCTTCATGTCTTCTTTTCCATCTCTTTTTGTTAGGATTTAGTTTAGCTTCTTCTTCTTCTTCTTCTTCATTCTTTCCTCCATGAAAATTGTAGTGAGAGCTTTTTGATTGGATGATGAAATGAAGATGAGGGTTATTTTTCTTATCTTGTATTTTTATTTCATTGCATTGTAATTTAATTTCTAGTGTAACTTTATTATTTGTTGTTAACTAGTTGTTGTTATTTCTTTTCTTGTTCTCTTTTCTTTTCTTCTTCTTATCCGTATTATTTCCATGCGATGATACTCGACGGAGTTCCTTGCTAAGGTGAGGACCCAAGAGTTAGCTTGCTTCACTTGTAAAACCGTATTTTTTCTCTTTTCTTCCTTCTTGTTTTGTTTTCTTTTCTTTTATGATGTGTGAATAATTTCCTCCTTGTTAAGGCTAAGGAAGGTGGTATGAGGGACGGAGAAATCCCTTGTGCTTCTCCTCACCAAACATCTTGAAACGAACCCCGACCAAACAAACGCAACCCCCTCGCTTAGGCGCGCTATACGTGACATGTAGCCGCGACCTAAGTCGAGAAGTCCTTTAAGCACACTACAACATGACATGTAGTTGTAACTTACCGAGGGTTGGAAATAAGCGTATTTAGCGGACGGACAAGGGGCACTAGGAATGGATTTAGCATTGGAAAGCTCGCTTAGACTCGCAAATCCCATTCCTATGTCCTCTTAATCCACGCTACTTTCGATTATCCCAACACCGTTTTAAGAATGGCAAAAGACTAGCACAAGACTAATTCTAACTCTACTAACCGACCTTAACCATAACAAGCTTACATGAACATAAATACGAACACTTAGGATAGATTTGAACAAACATATACACATTCTTTATTGACCCGTCTATAACACGAACGGACATACAACCATCTCCCCGTGGATCGACCCGTGCTCAACCGGCTAGCTGCATAGCGGCACCGTCCTGATCGCAGTTATAACTTTAGAACTTTGAACATCCGACACGCCAAAAGCGTGCGATCAATTGGATATAGGATATATGAGATTTACTTGATATTGGATACAGGATATATGAGATTTACTTGATATTGGATACTCAGGATATATGAGACTTACATGATACGAGAGCCAATTTGGGGTCTGATTTGAAGAAATTGGGTTTTGGATTGTCTTGATGGACCTTGGTCCTACCATGAGGTCAGGATTCCGTGACAATGACATGTTTTATTCCATACTCCGCATTTATTGTTTACGCACTGCTTCATGTATTAGTAGTACCTGATAGAGTACCTTTCATGACTGTTGCATTTACATACTGTTATTTTATACGCATTGCTTCATGTATCAGTAGTACCTGATAGAGTACCTTACATAACTGTTGCATACATATTGCCTTTATTGCTTCATGTATTAGTAGGACCCGATAGAGTACCTTTCAAACTGTTGCATTTATATTGGCGTTTATTGTTATCAGCTTGCATGCATTAGATTCGCCCTGTACGTGCATACTTACGATTACCTGCATATATTAATTACTATTCATGAGTTGGCAACTCACCCCCGTTGTGCCACAGTGTTTTGCAGGTTGTTCCTCACAGTAGTCAGAGGCAGGGCTATTTTCATCTATCGTATCACCTTTTGCTGCGGATACCGTTTCGGCTCACAGTGTGCAGTTTTGCTTTAGGTGGGTTTTGTGGTTATCCGTTTATTTTCCTTGTATATTCGTTGTATCCTGTACTCTCCATCTACCATTATCATGTATGACTTAGAGACTTGATGTGAGGACGATATTCTATATTATTTTGTGACTTGGATGTCTTTTATGCGGTTTTATTTATATCGTCTTTTATTTCTTTGCTACGGCATCGTATATCTGTTGTGGTGGTTGTTTTACGCCTTTGGACGTGTTTTAATCCCGTTTGGTGATGCTTTACTTATATTTATGTTGTACCCATTTTTGGGGTTGGTTTTTACAAAGGAGGTGCTGCCAAAATTTTAAAGGAAATAAAATTGGGAGTTTAAGGAATTTGCGTTGAGATTTCTAAGGTTTTGAAAATGCTATTATCACTTTATTACCTCTTTTGATGGTTTAGATTGCTGGGTTTTTGGCTTACTTAAATTCTGATACGCCTGTAGACGTTGCGTAGTTTAGGGGCCGTCACGTACCAATTTCGGGTCGTGACAAAGTTGGTATCAGAGCGCTAGGTTTTACCTTTCGGAGTGTAGGATGACCTTGGTATGATGGAATAGGTAGCTTAAGCAGAGTAACGTAGTGTGTGTATGTCCGCCGCATATTCACGACCCGGTACTCCGCCTAAAGTGACCTAAGTACAAATTGCTTGAAATTCCTTTCTTGATGATACATATCCTTGTGATTTGATTTCTTTGTTCTTATCGAATCCTTTTTCCATGTATAGCCTTGCCGCCGATGACTATGGGGACTCAGAGTGATGCAGCGAGGGCCGAGGTCAGAGTCGACTCGGGTGAGACGAGGACTGACCAGGATGGCACGCTCGTTGCACTGGAGCAGATGGATCCGCCTTCGATAGATCGTATCGATAGTCTTGTAGCAGAGATGCAGGACTTGAGCCAGATGATGAGGTCCTTGGTTGAGGCCAGCAGAGCGCAGCGACAGGAGGTTGCCACCTATGTGACCCAGTTGTTCCTTGCCGTCAGTATACAACATTTCGTCACTTACACAGCACCAGTGGATGCAGCACTAGTTGATGAGGCACATCTTCCAGAGACTTTGGGAGTTCCAGAGCAGAGGAGGACTTGTGCAGGTGTGTCAGCCCCGAGACAGAGGTCCAGTCGCCGTGACAAATTTCGTGACCGTCGCGGGAGTAGCAGAGGCTTATGACAAGGTCAGTCTTTTAGTTCGTATTTCCATGAGGGTCGGCAACCATGGAGAGGATGCTATCGGTGTGGGGACCTTCATCACCACATCAGGAGTTGTTCCCTAACACCGCGTCAGGGTCGTATTCAGAGAGGTCATGGGCGCGGAGGGTTCGCTCAGAGGGTACAGGTTTTCAGAGGAGGAGTTCAGCCAGTTGCGGGTAGAGGGCAGACACAAGGGTTTGCTTCTACTCATCGGGATGCGCAGGCGTACAATGCAGAGTTTTCAGGAATTCTTAATTCGTATGTTATTTTGATGCACTTATTTGTTTTACACACTTTGCGCCGTGGTTGGGCCGTGAGTCTTGTTAGCTAGATCAGCCGTTTGTTGTTTTAACTTCTGTCAGCGAATCTTTTGTTGCGCGACACGTGTTTCGGTCGTGTGCCAATCGGATAGGAGATAGAGATTCGTCCGTCGTTTGGATCCTTCTAGAGAGGTTGGATTTGACGTTCTCCTGGGCACGGACTGGTTAGCTACGTGCTAGGCATCAGTGGACTGCCGCGAGAAAACGGTCAGGTTTTGTTTTCCCGGCAAGTCAGTTCTTGTTGTGCAGGGGGACAGTGGTGCCGCCTCTCACAGCTTGAATTCAGCCTTTTTCGCTAGTCGGCTTTTGAGGAGAGGATGTCGAGGATTCTTGGCTTTCATTCTTGATACCGGAGCCACGGTGGGTTTGTTGGACCGGATTTTCTTTTGTGCGAGAGTTTTCCGACGTTGTTCCAGGTGAGCCGGCGAAGCTTAGGGAGCTTAAGGATCAGCTGCAGAGTTGTTTGTTGGGGGACTTGTGCGTCTGAGTGTTTCTCTTTAGGGATCTCCTATTCTATTTGTCTAGAGAAGGACGACATTTTGGGGTTGTGTGTTGATGGATCGTCAATTGAACCGAGTTACGGTGCGGATATGTATCATTTACCTCGCATTGACGATTTGTTCAACTTGCTCTAGAGTGCGAGACATTTTCTAAGTTTGTTTGGGATCAAGTCATCATTGGTTGCGGGTTCGGAGTGATGACATTCCGAATACTGCTTTTATGCGCGCTACGGGCAGTATGTGTTTTGGTGGTGTCATTGGACTCACCGGTGCCCTAGCAGCATTCGTGGATATGATAAACCAGATTTCTTCAGGCCGTTCCTCGACCAGTTTATTGTTTTGTCATTGATGACAATCTGGTCTATTCCAAGAGTCGTGAGGAACGTGAGCAGCACTTGAGGACTTGTTTTACAAATACTGGGAGAGCACCAGCTGTTTGCTAAGTTCTCGAAGTGTTCCTTCAGGCTTGATTGTGTTGACTCTTAGGTCTTGTAGTTACGAGAGACGGTTCTCGTATGGTCCCGAGGAAGATCAAGGCCGTATAGCTTTGGCCCAGACTTGTATACAGGACAGAGGTCCACAGATTTTTGGGCTTAGTAGGTTTTACCGCTGTTTTGTGAAGGATTGCTAGTGTAGCGCTGCACCGTTGACTGGACTGACCGGAAAGGAGGTTCCTTTTCTTTGGACTGGGACATGCGTGCGGAGTTTTCAGCAGTTGAAGACTCGGTTGACAACTACACCAGTCCTTTCTTTGCTTTCTGGTTTAGGCGACTTTGTTGTTTAACTGTGATGTTTCGCGAGTGGGGCTTGATTTTGCGTTGATGCGGCATTATAGATGTTAGTGCATGTTGCATGCTCCCACAACTCTTGTGAGGCAGCGGAAGTGATAAACAAAAATTTTCTTTGCATACAACACGCACTTTCCATTAGATCTTGTCTAAACCACAACCAGAAAACCCTAACTAGAGGTCTTATCTACTATGTTAGGGGTTATACCTTGATGATCCGGTCCTTCGGGTCTTCTTTGATAATCTCCTTAGCTCCTTGGATGTTGTCGGTGTGCTCGATCTTCGGCCACCCCAAGACCTAGATGATCCACGTGAGAGTTTTCATGCAAGCTAAAACCCTTCTCTAGAGCTAAACCTAGAGATCAAGTTTGCAAAAAATGGTCACTAGGATGATATAGAGATTAGTGTATTGGATTATCTTTGATCCTTGGCTTTTGAATCACATCTCGTGTGAGTGTTAAAGCAAGGAAGAAGAAGGAGAGAGAAAGAGTTTTTCATTGTGAGAAAAATTCAAGCATGGAAATTAGATATGGCTCAAGTGAAATAATTGAAGCATGCATTATAAAATTAGCACCATGCTTCAATAATAACTCCAAAACAATATAAAATAAAATAACTCATTCTTTCAACCATGCTTGGACTTTCTAATTTCCACTTCATTTATTCATTTTCATAAAATAAATAATGTATTATGAGGTGGCATCTTCTAGAAGGTATTCTTGTAACACTTATAAGAATACCCCTCCGCCGTATACCGTATCCCGTATACCCGTATCCGAATTCCGAAAAATACGAATACCAATAATCCAATAATATAATACCGGTATCCGGCTTAAACCAAAGCTTACCAGTATTATCGTTCCGATTATTATTCCTGTAACAATTACACGAACATAATCGAAACCCTGCCGCAACACCTTACGGCTGCCGTAACAACTTACGGCCTCTACATCTTTCTCCTGAACGAGGGAACCCTCTGTATGGGACTCTAAAGAATCGACAGTACGCTGGCAGTGGGTTTAACCACAAGAACGTCAGCGGCACTAGCTGTGCGTAACGGCTACCCAAGTACATGACGAAAAGGTGGCCGACGAGCGAACTCATCATAACTCCAACGAGCCTGCAAGCAACACTTACCGTACAGTCCGGTCTCTTCGTCTGATACGTCGCATATGAAGTCTAGGGGTGGTAAATGTCAGACCCCAGTAACTTTATAAGTCATGCTGATTTACGGCTCATAACAGTTCGAGGAACTACTGATAACACTTATCAGTAAACCTCGAGAACCCTGGCCAGGGATTTAGGTGTTATAGCCGATCAAACATAGCGGGACATCAACTCCCTATACCGGGAGAGACGAAACCCCTCCTATCGCTCACTGTCTCCATGTGATTCGGGACTGTACCCAAAGTCCACCTGTTTGCACGACTCAATAGAGCCGTGGTAGGGTGGAAATCAAAGTACAGTGGGAACCATATAAGACTCTATGACGATCTCGGGTTTACAGACTAACCTGTACAAGTGCCGCCAGAGAACTGCTATCTAACAATTGGTATATATACCATCTAGGAGTTCTCGGCGAGTCCTGTTCGGTGTACCCATTCTCCAATGAGCACCTGTGTACAATCTTTGATGTCAAACACCAATGGTTGTGGAATCAACCATCGCCCCACAGGGTCAGGAAACGTACACACTAGTCTAACTCGGTAATACCGATGCCCTGTCTCGATATACCCTCGACTAGGAACTATTAAAGGATATGCTTATAGATTATCCAGGCCCCACTAGTATGATCTCATCATAATCCTGGTAGTCAAGCGTAATCCTAAGGGCTTCATCAACATGCATATAAAAATATGAAATATAACACAAGATGAAGATAAACCAGATAGCATACTATTATTTCGAGCAAAGATTGTTTCTGTACATATACATGCCTAGCATCCTATACAATACAGGCCTCTAGGGCATACATATCTAACAATCTCCCACTTGCACTAAGGCCTGTAGTTGATGCAATAAGTACCAACTGTCTGTACTAGAACCAGCTGCCTGCGTACCGCATGCCCAACAGCTCGAACAGTTTCTCAAACTAGACTTGAGGGACGGCTTTGGTGAATGGATCTGCTGTGTTGTCCTTCGTGTCTACTCTCCGTACCTCGATGTCCTGGAGATCCACTATCTCCCTGATGAGGTGATACCGCCTCAAGATATGTCTGGATTTCTGATGGGACCTCGGTTCCTTTGCCAAAGCCATTGCTCCATTGTTATCACAATACAGAGGTATTGTATTAGAAATGGATGGAACCACTTGAAGTTCGGAAATGAACTTCCTCATCTAGACTGCTTCATTTGCGGCATCATTAGCAGCAATATACTCAGCTTCCATCGTGGAGTCAGCAATGGTATCTTGTTTGGAACTCTTCCAACATACCGCCCCTCCGTTTAGGGTAAATACAAACCCTGAGATGGACTTACTATCATCCTTGTCGCTCTGGAAGCTAGAGTCGGTAAATCCCTCCATTTGGAAATCTCCGTTACCATACACCAAGAACATTTCTTTAGTTTTTCTCAAGTACTTCAGAATGTTCTTCACAGCAGTCCAGTGTTTCTCCCCTGGGTTGGATTGATACCTGCTTACTGCACTCAGTGCATAAGCTACATCTGGGCGAGTACAAAACATCGCATACATTATAGATTCTACTGCTGAAGCGTAGGGAATAATGCTCATACGAGCCCTCTCTTCATCAGTCTTTGGAGACATCTCTTTGGAGAGGGTGATCCCATGACAAGCGGGTAAATTACCCCTCTTGGAATCTTCCATACTAAACTTCTTTAGTATGGTGTCAATGTATCTCGATTGGGACAATCCGAATAATTTCTTAGATCTATCTCTATAGATCTTAATACCCGGAATGTACGAGACATCGCCCAGGTCTTTCATGGAGAACCTTTGCGATAAGAATAGTTTGACCGATTATAGCATAGGAATATAATTTACTATTAAGAGAATGTCGTCCACGTACAATACGAGGAATGTAACTTTGCTCTCAACAATCCTTTTATAAATGCATGGTTCATCCACATTTTTGATAAAACAAAACTCTTTGATTGTATCATCAAAGAAGATGTTCCAACTCCGTGATGCCTGCTTTAATCCATAGATGGATTTAAGCAGCCTGCATGCTTTTCCGCTGCTCCCACTATTAATGAAGCCTTCTGGCTGATCCATAAAAACGCATTCTTCTAAATCACTATTTAGGAATGCCGTTTTAACATCCATCTGCCAGATCTCATAATTATAGTGAGCAGCTATAGCAAGCAGGATCCAAATGGATTTGAGCATCGTGACTGGTGAAAAGGTTTCATCATAGTCTAGTCCTGGTCTTTGACGAAATCCTTATGCTACCAGCCTAGCTTTATAGGTCTCCACCTGACCATCCACACCGATCTTTCTTTTAAAGATCCATTTGCACCCTATGGGTTTTACTCCAGAAGGTGCAACCTCCAAAGTCCATACTTTGTTGGTGTGCATGGATTCCATTTCGGATATCGTGGCATCCAGCCACTTCACTGAGTCACTACTCGTGATAGCTTGCTGAAAACTAGTAGGGTCATCATCATCCATGATGCAATCTTCTCTATCACCATCAATTAGAAAAACGTAGTATCTATCAGGTGGGCGAGAAGTCCTACTAGATCTACGGAGTGGCTGAGGTTCATCAGGTTCTATTGAAATCTCAGGTTCAACCAAATCATCGGTAATTGTTTGTGTATCTAAAATTTCTTCCAGTTCTACCGCATTGCCAATAGTATCATTTGCAAAAAATTCATTTTCTAAAAATGTGGCATACTGAGAAACAAACACCCTTTATTCCTCCTTGTGGTAGAAGAGATATCCATACGAATGTTTTGGATATCCCACAAATCTACACAAAACCGATCGTGTCTCGAGTTTGTCTGGATTCTGCCTTTTCACATAAGCCGGACAACCCCATATCCTAAATCTTTTAAGAGATGGTCTCTTCCCATACCATATCTCGTATGGAGTGGTAGAAATGGTTTTGGTTGGCACCCTGTTCAAAAGATGAATCGCAGTCTCTAATGCGTGCCCCCAAAATGATATTGGTAACTCAGCATCACTCATCATAGATCGTACCATATCTAATAGGGTGCAATTCCTCCTTTCCGATACTCCGTTGTGCTGTGGTGTGTACGGAGGAGTGAGCTGAGAGAGAATCCCATTCTCTTTTAGGAAATCTAGAAACTCTGAGCTTAGATACTCACCTACTCGATCTGATCGAAGTTTTTTGATACTTCATATTTATACTCCTTGAACTTTTCGAAGGCTTCAGACTTGTGTTTCATCAAGAACACATGTCCAAATCTTGAGAAGTCATCAGTAAAGGTTATGAAGTATGAAAAACCACCTCTTGCATGTGTAGACATTGGTCCACATACATCACTATGTATGAGGCTTAAGAGTTCAGTAGCTCTCTCTTCGTGTCCAGTAAACGGAGTTTTGGTCATTTTACCTTTGATGCAAGACTGGCAAGTCGCATAAGATTTATATTCAAACGAGATTAAATATCCATCTTTATGTAGCTTGGTTAGTCTTGTTTCCTTAATATGACCAAGTCTACAATGCCAAATGAAAGCTTCATTTATGTCTGAAACCTTCCTTTTGTTTGTGTGTTGTACGTTAAAAACTGTATGTTGGTTTTGGACGTATATCCCGTTATTTAATGTACAATACCCAATCAACTCTTGATTAAGGTTAATGTTCATAACA
Source organism: Agapanthus africanus (assembly GCA_030015575.1). NCBI lineage: Eukaryota > Viridiplantae > Streptophyta > Magnoliopsida > Asparagales > Amaryllidaceae > Agapanthus > Agapanthus africanus. The sequence goes on along the minus strand of JASDDO010000024.1, from coordinate 702,130,577 downwards.
TTAGATTGCAATACAAAATTATATCCTGCATTGTCCAACACCGATACATATATAATATTACATAACATAGAGGGTACAAAATAACACGGGTTCAAAACCAATATACAACCTGACGGCAAACCAAGGTGATACTTATTGGATATATATGCCCTAGAGGCCTTCATTGTATAGGATGCTAGGGATATGTATGTACATGACAATCTTGCTTGATATGATAATACGCTATTTGGTTTGTCTTTATCTTAACGTGTGATATATTTTACTTTGTATTTATATACATGTTGATAAAGCCCATAGGGTGTTTGCCTGACTACCGGCGTTGTGATGGCAGTCATACTTGTGGGAGCTGGATAGTCAATAGGCACATCCTTAAATGTCCCCGGTCGCAGGAGTATCGAGACTGGGCATCGATGCTCCAGAGTAGACTAGTGTATACATATCTAGACCCTGACGAGGGGCGATGGATTGGTCCCGCAGCCATTGGTGATGTGTACCTAAGATTGTATACAGATGCTCACTGAGTGTGAGTACACCGGACAGGACTCGCCGAGAACTGACTGGATAGTATTATACCTAACGTCAGATAGCAGTTCTCAGGTGACATGTGTGCAGATAGTCTGTTGACTTAAGGTCGTCATTTGTCTCGTATGAGTTCCCACTGTGCTTTGATTACTACCCTACCATGGCTCAAAGGAGTCGTGCAAACAGGTTTTAGTTCGGTACAGTCCCGAGCCACATGGAGGCAGTGAGCGACTGTTAGGGATTCGTCTCTCCCGGTATAGGGAGTCGATATCGCACTGGGATCGGTTGGTCATTACCATAAGTCTCTGGCCAAGGCTGATTGAGAATTACTGGTGGACTGATCAGTAGATTCTCGGATGGTCTTGAGCCACACTGGAACGACTTGTATGGTTGTTAGGGGTCTGACATTCACCACCTCCCTAGACCATACATGCGATACTCTCAAACGAACAGACTGGACTGCGCGGATATTGTCACGGACAGGCTCAATAGGTGTTACGGACGAGTTCGCTCGTCGGCCTCCTTTTCGACACGTACCTGGGTTTCCGTTACGTACAGCTAGTGCCACTGATGGACTTGTGGTTAAACCCACTGCCAGCGTACTGTCGAGTCTTTAGAGTCCCACACAGAGGGTTTCCCTGGATCAGGCGAGACGATGTAGATGTCGTATGGTTTTACGACAGGGTTTCGATCGCATTCGTGTACTGGCTACTCGAATGACGATCAGATGGATAATACTAGTGGGCTTTGGTTTAAGCCGGATACTAGTATTGTAGTATTGGATTATACTGATCTCGGTGTATCCGTATTTTTCGGAATGCAGATACGGTTATGAAAATACGGAAAAAGGCATTCTTGTAAATTCACAAGATTGACCTTCTAGAAGGAGACACCTCATTATTGTTTTATTCTTTTTCATTAAAGAATTAATGAGGTGGAAATTAGGGGGCATGGGTTGAAGAATGGTTATGTATTTGTTTATTTCTTTTGGAGCCACTATTCAAGCATGGTTGTAGATTATATGATTTAATAATCCATGGTTGAATTATTGGCAAAATACTTAACCATTCTCTCTTCTCATTTTTCATTCTTTCTCACAAAAGCTTTCTCTCTCCTAGGTTTTCTTCTCTCCTTCTTCATGAAACTCATACACTTGTATGTGTTGCAAATCAATGAGTTTTGAGATCAACTAGTTCAATACACACTCTCACTACATCCCCTTAGTTATCTCTCCAAGCAAGTAAGATCACAAAGGTATCTCATGGAGGTTGGAGCTTGATCGTAGGCCCCTCGGGTGGATCCATCTTTGACGCAAAGGAGACCGGCAATCGAACTCTTCCAAAACCTAGAAGAAGCCAAAGAAAGGAGATCAAGAACAAGGAGCTTGAACCAAGGAGCAAGGAGCAACTTGAAGACCCGAAGGACTAGGAACGAGGGTATAACTCCTTTACATAGTAGTTAACTCTCTCTCTTAGTTTAGTTTTGTTAGATGAGGCATAATAAAGAACCTAAAGTGGGAAAAAGTTGATGATGCTAAGCAAAAACTAGTTTCTTTTGATGTGAGAAAACCGTTTTTAAAGTATTCCACCTCCCCGCGACCCGTGGGGTATCCATCATGGACTTACACTGGTATCAGAGCCATATTAAACCTTATCTAACTTGTTAGCAAAGTGTTAGAAATTCGATCGCCGGAAAAATCCCAAAAACGCGCCCGAAAAACCAACTTTCTGTCGATTTTGAAATCTGGTCCTAAAATTTTTTCAGAAGGCTTAAAAATACAGGCATGGTTTTTTAGGAAAACTGAAGAAATTTGGGCCCCTGAGTCGGTCAACTCACCGCGGAACCGCGGCAGAACCCAGCGTTCTGCCGCGGATCTTCGGCCGAGTTGGCTCCGACTCGGCCCAAATTTCCTCTGTTTTTCTTATTTTCTGTTTTTGTGATTTTTGGGATATTTTGATTCTGCCCAGATATTTTTTGTAATCTGTGAAACTGAGGGTAGATTCAAAATTGCTTATTCAATCGAAATTCTAATTGCTTTGGCTAATCGGTTCTTCTGTAATGCTTTATGTGTTTTGAAACGTCCGCTAATCGCTATACGACGATTAATGGGGGTTGCAAATATCTGTAATGGTTGGTTTGTGTATATGAATGTTTTTGGACTGTCGATGATGAATAGCCGGGGGATGTGAGATGAGTGTTTTCTTTTCTTTCATTCAATATAATTTGTGAAATTGATGTAATATTATTTTTGCGGGGCACATCCGGGATGAGGTTGTAGCCACCGTTGTATTATTTCTTTTTACTGTTTTTGCTCCTAGGATAGACCCAAGGAGGGGTGCACAAACTACCGGGTATTTTGAAGTGCTTAGTGGCCTACTCACGTTGTTGAGGGAGACTGCTTTACTTTTGGTACTTGGCAGGTAGTTTGCCGCACCCGTAGGGGTCTAGGGTGGGATTTTGGCTATTCATCACGACCGTGGAACCCGTCCTTCGTTATGAGCTTAAACGAAGTGCGGCATTCCTAGTATATCCAATATCTTCATCTGTGATCTGGAATGCTTATTATTGCGTGCGACGAATGGATATATCTATATATGATATTTATTAGGCGTTGCTTATGTTTTACACCCGCGCTAGTCCAGCCCCCGCTCTGTCGTTAGTTAAGTAACCTAACGGGTGATGACGGGGCCCAGTGGCGAATGCGGGTGGCATAAGCGTACGCTGTATTTTCGTTGTTTTCTGCAATGGTAGGATTAAATGATGGGACAACATTAATTCATTAATGCAAACAAAATAAACCTAAACTAAATTGTTGGAACAATTTCAAAATCACTCGGTTTTCTTCAAAAAGCAAATTTTAAATGCGGAGCTTAAACCACTCCTTTTAAAAAGCTATCTTGGTTCCTTCGATCATATCAAGTTCACTACGTTAACGGTTTTTGCCAAAAACCAGCCGTAACCCTCCGTCGTTTCAAATAAACAGCACATTGTATTCATGCTATGTTTGTCGGCCTACGTTAAGTCATAGTGTATGGTAGCAATGTGTTGCTTATTTGTTGCATAGATAGATGCATTAGTTTAGGACAGTCGTACAGCCTTGTTGGCCTACGTCAAGGGCGAGTACGGATGGATCTAAATTAATCAGGACAACGACGGGTAGAACTTGACTTCCATCTTATGATTTGTTGGCCTACATCAAGGTCATAAGAGCTTGGGGTAAAAATCATATCGGGAGTTTCAAACATAAAGGAAACTTGCAGATTTAGCATACCTTCTAGAGTGTGGTGACTAGAGTGGCTTCCATCTAGGGCATCATGCAATGATAGTTGGATCCCGATCCCACTGATGAGTAGGATTACTCACGGGAAATTTTCTCACTTAACAATCAATGCTATAAACCAAGTAGGTGTCTAGAAAGGTGTTAGTGGGGCTACGCCTCTAGGGAAAAGAGGTTATTTAATTAAGGAACTTCGCGAAAGCATTGGAAAACCTCCCTCGAAGTACCAACACTGGCTTGGCTGAAAGGTTAAGCAAGTATTGTGACGTGTGATTAAATCCTGACTAATTCTTCTTTTAAGGTTTGAAGAAGGATTTGAGGAAACAGTGGGAGCCATCCTGTTTAGATAAACTAATAAACCAATCTAAACTTGCAAGAGCATAAGCTGAGTGTTTCTTTTCTCTCTCTCTAGCAGCTACCATGACAGGACTAAAACTATTACTTGAAAAAAATACACTGACCGGGCCAAACTATAAAGATTGGCTAAGGAACGTCAACATTGCACTGACTTATGACAAAGTTGCATATGTTACCACCGCTGTTCCTCCCCCTATCCCAGGACCAGATTCCTCAGTTGCGGACAAAGAGGTTCGCAAAACCTGGGATCTAGACTGTGAGAGAGCTAAGTGTATCGTGCGGGCGTCCATGAACAATGAACTCCAGAAACAGCACGAGGGTGTGGATATTATATCCATTTTTCTCCATTGCAAGGAATTGTATGGGGAGCACTCCCGTATCGCGAGGTACGAGACCTTAAGGAAACTCTTCCAGATGAGGTTAGTTCTAGGATCACCTGTAGGAGAGCACGTCCTGAAAATGATCAGCCTCATTGAGGAACTCGCAAACCTGGGATGCGTGCTAGAGAATGAGTTATACATCGACTTGATTTTGCAGTCCCTTCCCCACACCTTCTCTCAGTTCGTGCTGAACTTCAACATGCACGAAATGTAAGCTGATCTTCCAAAGCTCCTCAACATGTTGAGGGTAGCAGAGACCTCCTTGAAAAAGGAGAAGACCCCCGTTCTGTATGTTGGCCAATCATCTTCTTCTAAATCTAAAGCGAAAGCTAAAGGGAAGAAGAAAATGAAAGCCACCAAACCGAAATGCGGGGTCAAGAAGGTGCAGGGAACGAACAAGGCAGGAAGGGTGAAGGCAGATAAGAACGAATGCTACTATTGTCATAAGCAAGGGCACTGGAAGAAGGATTGCATGACTTTCAAAGCCAAGGACACAAAGCAAGCTGCTGCTTCTGCTTCAGGTGTATTTGTAATCAAAAATTGTCTTCGAGTAAACTCTAAATCATGGGTACTTGATACCGGTTCTGGTTCTCACATCTGTAATTCTTTGTAGGCTCTGAGAAACCGTAGAGCACTGATGACAGGTGATATGAGTCTCTTGATGGGCAATGGAATGCACGTAGATGCTGTTGCAATAGGGGAATATCATCTGGGGTTGACTAGTGGGCACATTTTTGTGTTGTACAGCTGTTTTTGTATTCCCAGTATGTTGTATAATATTATATCAGTATCTTTGTTATCTAATGAAAGATATAATTTTGCGCTTGAAAGAAATGTCATGAACATTCTCCTAAATCAAGAAATGATTGGGTTTGGCACACTGGAAAATGGCATATACATACTTAATCAACCTCAAGTTTTCAATATTCAAAACACGCTTAAAAGAAAGGCTCCAGATTCAAACCAAGCCTTCCTATGGCATTGTAGACTTGGTCATATAAACGAAACAAGGTTGACTAAGTTACATAAAGATGGATATTTAGATCCGTTTGAATATTCATCATATGCAACTTGTCAATCATGTATCAAAGGAAAAATGACCAAATCTCCGTTCACCGGACACGGAGAAAGAGCCACGGAACCCTTGGGACTTGTACACAGTGATGTATGTGGTCCAATGTCTACACATGCACGAAGCGGTCACTCCTACTTCATCACTTTTACTGATGGCTTCTCTAGGTATGGACATGTGTTCTTAATGAAGCATAAATCTGAGGCCTTTGAGAAGTTTAAGGAGTATAAAAATGAAGTGGAGAAACAGACTGGTAAAAGCATCAAGACACTTCGATCTGATCGAGGTGGAGAATACTTAAGTACCAGTTTCCTTGAATTCTTAAAAGAGAATGGAATTCTCTCTCAGCTTACTCCACCTTATACACCTCAGCATAATGGTGTATCAGAAAGAAGGAATCGCACGCTACTAGACATGGTGCGTTCAATGATGAGTAGTGCTGAGTTGCCACTTTCCTTCTGGGGTTTTGCGCTAGAATCAGCAGCAAACCTATTGAATAGAGTTCCGACTAAGTCTGTGCCTACCACTCCATATGAAATATGGAGCGGGAAGAGACCATGTCTCAAGTATATCAAGATATGGGGGTGTCCGACATATGTTAAAAAGCATAATCCGGACAAGCTCGAGACACGATCGGTTTTGTGCAAGTTTGTGGGATACCCCAAGCATTCAAGGGGATATCTGGTCTACCACACTGAAGAACAAAAGGTGTTTGTCGCTCGCCACATTGTCTTCTTAGAGAGCGAATTTCTTGTAAAAGAAATTAGTGGGAGTGCGGTAGAGCTGGAAGAAATTCAAGAACCTCAAACTACTGCCGATGATTTAGTAGAACCTCAGGTTTCAATGTAGCCCGACGAACCAACGCCACTCCGCAGATCTAGTAGGCTTTCTCGTCCTCCTGAAAGATACTATGGGTTTCTTGTAGATGGGGATCGAGAGAATTGCATCATCGATGATGATGAGCCTACTAATTTTCAGCAGGCTATCACGAGTAAAGACTCGGTGAAGTGGCTGGATGCTATGAGATCCGAAATGGAATCCATGTACACCAATAAAGTATGGACTTTAGAAGTTGCTCCTCTTAGGGTGAAACCGGTTGGATGTGGATCTTCAAAAAGAAGATTGGTGCATTTGGACAGGTGGAAACCTACAAAACTAGACTCATTGCAAAAGGTTTTCGTCAAAGACCAGGATTGGACTATGATGAAACCTTTTCACCAGTAGCTATGCTTAAATCCATTCAGATCCTGCTTGCCGTTGCTGCCTTCCATGACTATGAAATCTGGCAGATGGACGTAAAAACAGCTTTTCTAAATGGACATTTAGAAGAGAGTGTTTACATGGATCAACCAGAAGGTTTCTTAGACAGTGGGAGCAGCGGAAAAGTGTGCAAGTTGCTTAAATCCATTTATGGATTAAAGCAAGCATCGCGAAGTTGGAACATCTGCTTTGATAAGACAGTCAAAGAATTTGACTTTATCAAAAATGTAGATGAACCATGCATTTATAGGAAGATTGTAGAAGGAGAAGTAGTCTTCCTCGTTTTGTACGTCGAAGACATACTACTGATAGGGAATGACGTCCCTATGCTACTATCAGTAAAGCTCTTCTTGTCGCAGAAATTCTCCATGAAAGACTTGGGAGATGCATCCTACATTCTGGGCATTAAGATCTATCGTGATAGATCCAAAAGAATGTTGGGACTTTCACAGTCCGGGTATATAGACACTATACTAAAGAGATTTAGTATGGAAGATTCCAAGAGCGGTAATTTACCCGCTTGTCACGGGATCACCCTCTCTAATGAGATGTCTCCAAAGACTGATGAAGAGAGGGCCCGCATGGGCATTATACCCTACGCTTCGGCAGTAGGATCCATAATGTATGCGATGTTATGTACCAGACCAGATGTAGCTTACGCACTTGGTGTGGTAAGCAGGTATCAGTCTGACCCAGGTGAGAAGCATTGGATGGCGGTAAAGAACATTCTCAATTACCTGAGAAGGACTAAGGAGATGTTCTTGGTTTACGGTAATGGGGACCTCCAGGTCGAGGCTTTTACCGATTCCAGCTTCCAAAGTGACAAAGATGACTCTAAATCCGTTTCGGGTTTTGTGTTTACCTTCAATGGAGGGGCGATATGTTGGAGGAGTTCCAAACAGGATACCGTCGCAGACTCAACTATGGAGGCTGAGTACATAGCTGCTAACGATGCCGCGAAAGAACCTGTCTGGATGAAGAAGTTCATCTCTGAACTTCAGGTGGTTCCGTCCATTGCCAATCCAATACCTTTTTATTGTGATAACAATGGAGCTGTAGCATTAGCGAAGGAACCAAGGTCCCATCAGAAATCCAAGCATATCTTGAGGCGGTATCACCTGATCAGGAAGATCGTGGATCATCGGGAGATCGAGGTGCGGAGAGTGGACACAAAAGACAACACGGCAGATCCATTCACCAAGGCCATCCCTCAAGTCCAGTTCGAGAGGCTGTTTGAGATGTTGGGCATGCGGTACGCCAGCAACTGGATCTAGTGCAGACAGTTGGTACTCATTGCGCCAATTATAGGCCTTAGTGCAAGTCGGAGATTGTTGGATATATATGCCCTAGAGGCCTTCATTGTATATGATGCTAGGGATATCTATGTACATGACAATCTTGCTTGATATGATAGTACGCTATTTGATTTGTCTTTATCTTAACGTGTGATATATTTTACTTTGTATTTATATACATGTTGATAAAGCCCATAGGGTGTTTTCCTGACTACCGGCGTTGTGATGGCAGTCATACTTGTGGGAGCTGGATAGTCAATAGGCACATCCTTAAATGTCCCTGGTCGCAGGAGTATCGAGACTGGGCATCGATGCTCCAGAGTAGACTAGTGTATACATATCTAGACCCTGACGAGGGGCGATGGATTGGTCCCCCAGCCATTGGTGATGTGCACCTAAGATTGTATACAGATGCTCACTGAGTGTGAGTACACCGGACAGAACTCGCCGAGAACTGACTGGATGGTATTATACCTAACGTCGGATAGCAGTTCTCAGGTGACATGTGTGCAGATAGTCTGTTGACTTAAGGTCGTCATTTGTCTCGTGTGAGTTCCTGCTGTGCTTTGATTACTACCCTACCACGGCTCAAAGGAGTTGTGCAAACAGGTTTTAGTTGGGTACAGTCCCGAGCCACATGGAGGCAGTGAGCGACTGTTAGGGATTCGCCTCTCCCGGTATAGGGAGTCGATATCGCACTGTGATCGGTTGGTCATTGTTGGATATATGTATGCCCTAAAGGCCATTATGTGATAGTTGATGTATCTATACATGTATATATATCCAGTTTGCATTCTTGCTCGACATGATAGTATGCTATCTGGTTCTTCTTTATCTGACATGTTGATTTGATCATGCTTTTATTCATTCATACATGCTGATAAAGCCCTGAGGATATCGGCTTGACTACTCTGATTATGATGGAGATCATACTAGTGGGACATCTGTAGTCTATAAGCATATCCTGGAACGTCCCTAGTCGTAGGTATATCGAGACGGGGCATCGATATACCAGAGTAGACTAGCGTATATGATACTAGACCCATACGATGGGCGATGGATGTTCCCACATTCATCGATGTTTGACATCAAGATCATATACGGGTGCTCAGTGGTGACTGGGTACACTGGACGGACTCACCGAGAACTCCTATATGGAATTATATCTATCGTCGGATAGCAGTTCTCAGGTGACACTGGTACAGGTTAGTCTGTAGACCCGAGATCGTCATGGAGTCTTGTGTGTTCTCCCACTGCACTTTGATTGCCACCCTACCACGGCTCTACTGAGTCGTGCAAACAGGTGGCCGTTGGGTAAAGTCCCGAGACACACGAAGACGATGAGCGATAGGAGGGGTTTCGTCTCTCCCGGTATTGGGAGTTGATGTTGTGCAGTGCCCGACTGGTTATAACAGCAAGTCCCTGGCCAGGGCTGCTGAGATTTGCTGATAAGTGTTATCAGTAGTTTCTCGATCTGTTATAGACCATTCACCGACACGACTTATTGAGTTATTGGGGTCGACGTGACCATTCCTAGGCTCGATATGCAGCATATCTGACGAAGAGACCGGACTGTACGGTAGTGTTGCCGGATGGCTCGACGGGAGTTGTAGCAGGTTCGCTTGTTGTCTTCTGATCGCTCAATACCCGGGTGGCCGTTACGTTTAGCTGACCGCTTGCGGCTTGAAGGAACTTGATATGATCATTACCCTCTGTCAGCGTATTGACGATTCTTAGAGTCCCACAGAGGAGTTACCCAGTCCAGGCGAAACGTTGTGGTGCGCATATGCGATATGCGCATGCACCCGATTGAAATGTGCGTATATGATACCGAACATTGATCGGGTGAACTGATTTTGGTGGGGTCATATGAGATATGACCGGATTGATAAATCAAGTGTTGATTTATCATTTAACCATTAGTTTTCTCACTTAAAACCTTTCTAGGGTTTGATGGATGTATGCATGCATGCATGTGTTTCTTTCTTCTTTTCTAGTTTCATGCGCATGTAAATGTGCATACATGTACACATACATACATCAAACCATCATGGTTGATTATATATGGAAATGGTGGCAATATAAGCCTCACACCATAGATTAAACAATGGATAATTATTTAATTTTGGTTTTAAAAAGAAAATGAAAAAGAAAGGATAATCATTCATGCTTCCACATTCTTCCATTGACCTAACCATGCTCAACTACCACTAACCTATGGTTATCTTTCTCTTTATCATTTAAAACCCAAGTTAAACTAACTATCCATCATTTGATCATGGTTGGAGTCAAGAAGAAAATAAATATATATAGTGATATTCATTTCTTTTTCTTCTTAACTCAAGGGTTATCTTTTATCTCTTGTTAATATTAGCCACCATCTTCATCTTCCTTCATCTTTTCTTCTCTAGTCTTTTCTAGTGAGTGAAATACAACAAAAGAAAGGTTTTTGAAGTGAGAAACCCAACCACAACATCATTCTACACAAGCTTAGCCGCTTTGTTTAGAGTGTTCTTTTCGGTTTGTCGAAATTGCGAGCTTAAACGGAGTGCTCCGTGGTGGATCGTCGTGGATACAAGGGGACATCAAAAGGACCTTTGTTCAACACCTTAGAGACCAAGGAGTCCAGCGAAGGGGAGCTACAAAGGTTGTAGCCTTCAAACCCTTAACTTTACTAGTTTAAAGTTTAATAACCCTAATTTTCTAGGATCGATCCACTTGCATGTTAGTTTAGCACCTTAAAAATTATAACTTTGGGTCATGTGATGCTTCAAAACACTTCATAGGGTGCTATACTAACCTTACATTGGTATCAGAGCCGACCTAGAACATTAGGCGACGTTTTTACGAAGTGAAAACCCCGATCGGACAAAAATACCGTATTTTTGGGTGCTCTCTGGAAATTTTCTAAATTTTGACATTTTGCAGAATTAAAAATATGTAAAAAATACAGCAGAAAAAAAATAAGAGTTACGGTGCAAAATAGTTTCGGTGAACAGTAGTTATCGCCGCGGAAACGCGGCCTAAGCTTGCTTAGGCCGCTGTTCCGCGGCCGTACATATGATTTGATGGATATGTTCTGCACGGTAATTCATGGTTCTGCATGTATGAGTTTTTGGGTATTTTTAAACTGTATAAAGTTTTGAAAAATTCTGGAGATGTTTTTGGATTCGTCGATTCGATCGGGACTTTCATTTCGTAGCTTTTCCGGGTAAACTAGAAAGTATTGAAGTGTTTGAACGAATATCATTTACTCAATATTCACGGGGTTTAAATAGTTTGGAGATACGTGCAAGTCTTTTTGCGGTGGTCCCTCTAGAAGACAACAAACCTTAACTCGATTATGTGACCGTCTCGAACTGCCCTTTGAACCCTAGGGTTTGGGGCAGTACGGCGTGCCACATGTGAGGCGTTGGCTTGACCCTTCTACGGCTGGACCGCCGCTACTGTGTCACACTCCAGATTTTTTGAACCCTGCTCAAGTGTTGAGCTTTAGTGAATCTTGGGTGCTTGATTGTTCGTTCGAAAACTTTAATACTGTCTGTTTGTCTGGAATGTGATACAATATGTGGAATTCATATGGTTTAGGCATGAAATATGAAATATGTGATATTTCGCATTTATGATGTCTAAAGAGAATCTGGATTCCAAATATTGTAGTTTTACACTTTCTTTTCTGTGACCATAAGTGTAGTATGTTAGATATCGCCGGTTTCGTTGCTATACATCAACGACAATCGGGGTACGCATACTTACTTACGTTGATGATATGTGATATTATGTGTTGCTGAGATATGATGTGTAGGATTATCGCGATTGAATAGCCGGAGGGTTTTTGTGAGATGAGAGTTTTATATTTTCATTCATGTAAATTCAAATGTAATGTAATATTCTTTTATATGGGGCACTTCCAGGTTGCGGTTGTGTCACCAGTGTTGTATATTATTTACTTTTCCGCATTAGGATGGACCCAAGGAGGGGAGCACAGGTGACCGGGTTCTGGGGTTCAGTGGGAGGCCATCTCGAGGAGTCGAGACCGGGTCTCCTAAACTTCAGGATTGGTAGGGTCACTTGCCGCTCTCGTAGGGGTCCAGGGTGTGGGCTTGGCTATTCATCGCGACTGTGGAATCCGTATTTTCTATTCTGGCTAAATACTAAATACGGACGTCCTAGGATATCCCACGTTATATCTATGTTTCTGCTGCCTGTGTTCTGTGATATCTGAGACGAATGGCATATTATATATATGATATATAGTAGACGTTGCTTATGTTTTACACCCGCGCTAGTCCCGTCCCGGTATGCCGTTAGTTAAGTAACCTAACGGTGCATAACGGAACATTATGGCGAATGCGGATGGCATAAGCGTACGTGTTATTTTCGTTTCTTTTCTGTGATTGGCTTAAGGACTTAAATGATGGGATTACATTAATGTGATTAATGTAAAGAAAATAAACCTAAAAGATGTTGTAGAATCGGATTTAAAAACTACTCGGCTATTTATGAAAAAGCTATATTTCAAAACTGCGGAGCTTAAGCCACTCCTTTTGAAAACCTTTTGATTCTACAACGATATCAAGCTCAAAGCGTTAAAGATTTTCTTAAAAAATCATCCGCAACCCTCCGTCATTTTAGGAAGTAGAGTACTTAGTATTCGTGCTACGTTTGTTGACCTTAGCCAAGGCGTAGTGTACGGTAGCTAAGTGATGTCTTCCTACAAACGCATATGATGCAGATTAATTAGGACGGGCATTTGACTTTGTTGACCTTAGCCAAGGATCATGTGAACGGGTCTAATTAATCAAGAAATGACGGGTTGAGCTTGACTAGTGCTCGTGATTTGTTGACCTTAGCCAAGGTCACGAGTATTAGGGGTAAAACCACATCGGGAATTTCAAGTGTTGAAATTTGCAATGAGATTGCATACCTTCCATATGATGGTTGGATCCCGATCCCACTGTGGGCAATAGTTGCTCCTAGGAGAGTTTTACAGTTTACAATTAGCTAACTCATTAGGTGTCTAGAAAGGTCTTAACGGGGCTCCGCCTCTGGGAAAACGAGGTTTACTCTAATTAGGTCCGTGCGAAAGCACGAGGAACCTCCCTCAAAGTACCGACACTGGCCTGGCTGAACGGTTAGCGAAGTTGTAGACTGTAATTAATCCTGGCTAGTTTTTCTTTTTAAGGTTTGAAAGAAAAACTTGATAAAAAGCAGTGGGAAACATCGATTAGACAAGATAATAAACCAATCTAATCTGTGCAAGAGCTTTCGCTGAGTGTATTCTTTTCTCTCTCTTAATGGCAGATACCAATGACTGGACTTAAGTTTCTACTAGATAAAAACAAACTGAATGGGACCAACTATAAAGACTGGCTAAGGAATCTGAAGATCGCCTTGACTTATGATAAAGTATCATATGTCCTCACGGCTTCAGCCCCGCCCGTCCCAGGCCCAAAATCCTCAGTTGCGGACATTGAAGTCCGCAAGACATGGGACGCTGACTGTGCCACAGCCACATGCCTCGCGCTTGCATCGATGGACAATACACATCAAAAGCAGCACGAGGACATGGATATTCACGGTATATTGCTCCATACAAAGGAGTTGTATGGGGAGCAATCCCGCGTATTACGATACGAAGCATCAAGGAAACTGTTTCAGATGCGAATGGCCCCTGGCACACCAGTAGGAGACCATGTATTGAAGATGATAGCTCTTATAGAAGAGCTTGAGGACCTGGGATGGACAATGGACAATGAACAATATATAGATATTATTCTGCAGTCCCTCCCCTCCACCTTTGCTCAGTTCATAGTGAACTTCAACATGCACGGCATGGAGAAGGACCTCCCTGAACTCCTTAATATGTTAAGGAGTGCAGAGAGCACTATGAAGTCAGCAAAGACTCCCGTTATGACCATTGGACAGTCTTCTTCTTCTCGCCCAAAAGCTAAGGCCAAGGGAAAGAAAAAGAAGAAACCCACTAATCCTAAGGGTGGAGTCAAAAAGGTGAAGGGAAAGGGAAACTCCACGGCTAGAGACCCAGGGAAAGGCGAGTGTTTTCATTGCCACAAGACAGGACATTGGAAGCGCAATTGCACGGAGTACCTAAGTCTCAAGAAGAAGCATGGTGATGCTTCTGCTTCAGGTGCGTTTGTAACTGAAAACAGTTTTTCTATAAACTCTGCTTCCTGGGTATTGGATACCGGTTCAGGTTCTCACATTTGCAATTCTATGCAGGGGCTGAGAAATAGCAAGGTTTTGAAGACAGGTGACCATACTCTCCGCGTTGGAAATGGTTCCAATGTACATACAGTCGCAGTGGGAGAGTATCACTTGGGGTTGCCGTATGGATGTATTTTGATTTTGAATCCATGTTATTTTGTACCTGATATGCTATGTAATATAATATCCGTTTCTTTGTTGGACAATGAAGGGTATAATTTTGTATTGCAAAACAATGTTATGAACATTCACCTGAATCAAATGTTGGTTGGGTATGGTACACTTAATAACGGAATATATGTCCTAAATCAACACACAGTTTTCAGTATACAACGCACTAATAAAAGAAAACTTTCAGAATTAAATGAAGCTTTTCTTTGGCACTGTAGACTTGGTCATATTAACGAAACAAGACTAAACAAGTTACACAAAGATGGATATTTAAATCCTTTTGAATATAAATCTTATGCGACTTGCCAGTCTTGTATCAAGGGTAAAATGACCAAAACTCCGTTTACCGGACACGGAGAAAGAGCTACTCAGCTCCTGGGCCTCATACATAGTGTGTTAGTTATATGTATGCCCTAGAGGCCATTACTGTACATAGGATGTATATTGTAGTGGATGCTGGGACATATATAGGGAGGACTTTCTTGCTCGACATGATAGTATGCTATCTGGTTGAACTTTACCTTAACGTGTATACTGTTTGTCTCTCTGTTACATGTTGGTAAAGCCCTTAGGATCTGTACTTGACTACCTGGACTATGATGCGGATCATACTAGTGGGGACATGGTAGTCCATAAGTACATCCTTCAAAGTCCCTAGTCGTGGGTGTATCGAGACGAGGCATCGATATACCAGAGTAGACTAGCGTGTACCTTCTCGACCCATATAGATGGGCGATGGATGATCCCATATCCATCGGTGTTTGACATCAGAGATGATATACGGGTGCTCAGTAGAGACTGGGTACACTGGACGGACTCGCCGAGAACTCCCAGATGGTATTATACCTCACGTCAGATGGCAGTTCTCTGGTGACACTGGTACAGAGTAGTCTGTTGACCCGAGATCGTCATAGAGTCTTGTGTGGTTCCCACTGTGCTTTGATTTCCATCTTACCACGTCCAAGAGGGCGTGCAAAACGGTGGTTTTTGGGTATAGTCCCGAGTCACATGGAGGCAATGAGCGATAGGAGGGGATTCGTCTCTCCCGGTATAGGGAGTTGATGTTGCGCTGTGTTCGATTGGCTATAACAGGAAATCCCTGGCCAGGGTTGCTGAGATTTACTGGTAAGTGTTACCAGTAGTTTCTCGAACAGTTATAGACCTCATATCGACACGACTTATCGAGCTATTGGGGTCTGACGTTTACCACCCCTAGGCGAGATATGCGACAGATCAGACGATCAGACCGGACTGTACGGTAGTGTTACTGGTCGGATTCACTGGAGTGTGAGCGGGCTTGCTCGTCGATCTTCAGATCGCTCAATACCCGGGTTGCCGTTACGTTTAGCAGACCGCTTGCGGCTTGTGGATGTTTGATATGATCATCATCCGCTGCCGGCGTATTGACGAGTCTTTAGAGTCCTACACAGAGGTTTCCTGGCTCAAGCGAAACGAAATAGGAGCGCATATGAGATATGTGCGGGACCGAGAATAATGCGCGTATGTGATACCGTATTCTATTCTCGCGATAAATATATCGAATGGTTTTATGCGATATAACCTAGTTATCGATTCAAGCGTTGATTCGATAAGCCGATATATTAGATACCAGTCGGTTATGTGCGCATGACCGGATCATTGAATCAAGTGTTGATTTAATGATTTAATGTATAATTATATATATTTGATATATTACTTTGCATTAACTAGTATCGGTTCACTTTAGATGGATTTTCTCACTTGGTTCGTGCGCATTGCATATGCGATATGTTTTTGTGCACTTGATTGTATCATGTTTGATGATGCATACCACTTTGGTTAAGTGTAAAGTTTGAACCATGGTTGTGTTTATGTTTAGGGTTTTATTTTCTTAATTATTCATTTATTCTTTTTGATAAATGAATAAAAGAAAGTGAGAAAAGAAAATGAGAAAAGAATGGTGGCTTCTTTTGTTGTTTAGTTGAAACTTCATGAAGCTTTGACCTAAGTCCACCATTCTTATCTCATTCTTAACCCTAACCATACAACTAACCTTGGTTAACTCTCTACACTTTACCATAGTTAGAATTATGATAAGAATTCATTTTCTTTTCATTTTTCTTTTAACTTATCATAATATCTTTCTTCTTCTTCTTCATGCTTCAAGTGAAGAAGCTTGAAGTCCATCAATGGTGATTGTTGGAAATGAGTGAGAAATCCAATTCTAAAGTCTACCCACTTCCTATTTCTTCATCCTCTACCTCTTGCCAAGTAGTAGAGTGTGTTTCCTTCACAAGTTTCATGACTTGGTGAAGGTGGAGCTTGATTCATCGATGCTTCGACGTAGATCATCTTCGGCATGGACATCGACGACCTAGCTTGCCCATTCTCCGACGAAGCCGATCCTAGAGCCCAGATTCGATTTGGACAGCGGAGAGGACCTCGTTGCGGAGCTATGGAGGTGGAGCACCGGATCTACAAAGGTTGTATTTCCGTATTCTCTTTAGCTAAGTTGTTAGCTAGCTTTCTTTTCGCCTAGACATCTAGCAAACGATCCGTACTTTAGGGTTTGTAGGCACCATAATTTTTGAAATAGCCATGGTCGATGGCTTGGGAGACCTCACTAGAGTGCCTAGGAACCCTGCAGTGGTATCAGAGCCTAGCTAGAGCCTTAGGCGAAGTCCAGACGGAAATTGAAGTCCGAACGAACCCGAAACCCCGATTCAAAGTTGCTCTCTGTACATTTTTTAAAAACTGGGATTTTTCAACATTAAAAATATTCAGAAAAACATGCAGGAAAATATAAGAGTAACTGTACAACCCGTAGCCCTAATTCCCTTAGAACGCCGCGCTTCCGCGGCACGAGCCTGCCTCGTGCGGCGGAAGGGCGGCCGTTTTGTCGTTTAATGTGGGGTTGTTTGCACAGTAACTCCTATTTAACTGTGCTGAGTTCTCTGGATATTTTTAAAATTTTATTCAAGTGTTGAATAATCTGAGTTGATTTGGGGATTCGGTATTTCGATCGGGTATCAAATTTTGTCTGTGTGGCTTTCCGGATAAATTTTAGAATATGTTAAAAAGTTCGACCGGATATAAATACCCAACTTTTCCCCTGTCGGGAAATTTCCAAGTGTTGGATTTTTCCGTAGTTTAACGACGTTCTAAGTAGTGCAAGTAACGCGATGGTCCCTCTAGAAGACACAAACCTTAACTCGATTATGTGACCGTCTCGAACTGCCCTTTGAACCTTCGGGTTTGGGACAGTACGGCGTGCCACATGTGAGGCGTTGGCTTGACCCTTCTACGGCTGGACCGTCGGTACTGAGGTACGAACTGAATGTTGTTAGGCTTGTTTCATGTGTTGATCTGTATCGGGAAAACTTGGGTGTTCGATTGTTCGATCGGAAAGTTTAACATTTTCTGTTTATCTGGAATGGGATACAATAATTGGAATTCACAAAAAGTTATATGATAACTGAATGAATGTTATAAACGTAGCAATTTAGTCTCACTTGATCGGTTGCCACGGAATTTTGATGTGATCAAAAGTCCGTCGCAATCACGTAGCGTACGCGGATACTCGCCGGGTAAACTTAATAGACAGCCTCACTCCATAGCCCCGACCAAGTGACTGTAGGAGAACCCCGTCGCTGAAAGCATCCGTTCGGGTGCTCGCGGTAGCGGTGTTCCGCCTTGGTGCACTTCGTCGACGGTATCGGGGGTGCGGCCGTCTACTGAAGTTTGCGACGAGTATTCGATCAGAATGTCGGGAATCTTGTTGAATTGCCCGACTCGATATTGAAAAGTGTTTTCGATAATGAGACTAAAATGCGGGGTTTATAATTGTTAGGCATGTGATGTCTAAGTAATTCATTTGGTCAGGCATGTGATGTCTGAGGTGGTTGCGGATTCCAACTGTTGTAGTTTTACACTTTCTTTTCTGTGACCGTAAGTGTAATATGTGATATCGCCGGTTTCGTTGCTATATGTCAACGACAATTGGGATGCGCATATTTACTTACGTTGATGACATGTGATGTTATGTGTTGCTGGATATGTTATATTGGATCGTCGTGTTTGAATAGCCGGGGGTTTTTATGTGAGATGAGTGTTTTTCATTTTCATTCATGTAAAAACTTGTATGTAATATTCTTTTATTGGGGCGCTTCCAGGTTGCGGGAGTTGTCACCTGTTGTATATTATTTACTTTTCCGCACTAGGATAGACCCAAGGAGGAGGGCACAAGTAACCGGGTTCTGGAGTCCAGTGGGAGATCAACTCGAGGAGTCGAGTCCGGGTCTCCTAACTCCAGAATTGGTAGGGTTGCTTGCCGCTCTCGTAGGGGTCTAGGGGTGTGGGTTTGGCTATTCATAACGACCGTGGAATCCGTGTTTTATACTGGCTCGTATTGAAAACACGGACGTCCTAGTATATCCAATATTTCATATGTTTCTTCTGCTGTGCTTTATCTGTGATGAGATCATGTGATGTTCTATGATAGATACAGTATATAGTATATATGATATATTATATAGGCGTTACTTATGTTTTACACCCGCGCTAGCCTTGCCCTGCTCTGTCGTTAGTCACCTAACCTAACGGTGCACGAGGGGACATCGAGGCGAATGCGGATGGCATAAGTGTACGTCATATTTATCTGTGATGTTTAGGTACTTACATGATGGGACTTCATTAATGTGATTAATGAAATAAAAGAAACCTAAGATGTTGTAGAATCGAATTTCAAAATAAAACAGGTAGCTACAGTTCTTGCTTTGCACAGTGGTATATGTGATATATCCTGCACCTTATTCGATGAGGAAAGGACCGAGATCCCTTCACCGGGAGTGACTCCTTTAGCAATAACTGGCAGATGCTACACACTCGGTTTGTTTTTTGATTGCTTTTAAGTGTTTTTGCTTTGCACAGTGATATATATGATATATCCCGCACCTCATTCGACGAGGAAAGGACCGACGATCCCTTCACCGGGAGTGACTCCTTTAGCAAAACTAGAAAAGCCTCAAAAACACTCCATTTCAAAAATTCATTCGATCCTACAACGATATCAAGTTCATTACGCAATAGGTTTTCAGAAAAACCTGTCGTAGCCCTCCGTCATTTCAGATAAGTTGTATATAGTATTCGTGCTGCATTTGTTGGCTTTCGTCAAGGTGCAGTGTGCGGTAGCTATATGCTGCTTATCTGCTAGCATACGATGCGATTGGATTAGGGTAGTCGTGCGGCTTTGTTGGCTTTCGTCAAGGGTCGTGCGGGTGGGTTTAATTCGATCAAGAAATGTACGGGTTGAACTTGACTAGCGGGCTATGGTTTGTTGGCTTTCGTCAAGGTCATAGCACGTTAGGGGCAAAATATTATCGGGAATTTCAAGTGTTGAGATTTGCAATGAGATTGCATACCTTCTATGAGATAGTTGGATCCCGATACCCGCTGCGAGTAACTGTTACTCCTGGGAGAGTTTTATACATTACAATTAGCCGATCAAGTAGGTGTCTAGAAAGGTGTTAACGAGGTTACACCTCTGGGAAAACGAGGTTTACAGTAATTAGGTTCGTGCGAAAGCACGGGGGACCTCCCTCAAAGTACCGATACTGGCCTGGCTGAAAGATTGGCGAACTTGTAGTGTGTAATTAATCCCGGCTAGTCTTTCCTTTTAGGGTTTGAAGGAAGATTTGATAAAAAGCAGTGGGAGCCATCCTGATTAGATAAAATTATAACCAATCTATTCTTGACAGAGCGCACGCTGAGTGTTTTCTTCTCTCTCTCTCCAGGTAGCGACCATATCACGCCTTAATCAAGATAATAATACGGATTATTGACCGAACCCGCTTGTTATACTGAGCTGGGGAACGTTGGTCCCGCTCCAACTTATAATTGTTATAAGACAGAGCAGGAAATTGGAGAATACCAGATTTCCCGTGCCGCCCAAACGAAGAGAGTGCATGCCGATGCATCATCTTCGGGTGTGTTCATTATACAGAACTGTTTCTCAGTATCCTCTACGTCCTGGGTATGTGATACCAGATCAGGATCCCAGATATGTAATTTGTTACATAGGGATACAGAGAAGTAGAGAACTGAGAACGGGTGATAAGTTTCATGAGACAGAAACCGGGGCAAGTGTTGCAGCCAAGTCTGTTGGTCACTGTCACCCTGTATTACAAATACATTGATTCTGAACGAATGTTATTAGATACCGAACCTGATATACAAAATCATATCAGTCTCTTTATTAGTAAAGAAAGGATATAATTTTGTATTGTTGGATAATGTTTTGAACATTTCCTATATCAAAAGTTGATCGGTTCAGGCACGTTATCTAAAAGCATTAATGTTCTAAATCAAACTACAGTTCTTAATATACGGAACACACACAAGAGGAAGAGTTCAGAAATGAACGAATCCTTCTTGAGGTATTGTAGACTAGGTCAGATCAATGCGACCCGACTAGCTAGAGTTACATAAAGATGCATATTTAAATCAGTTTGAATTTACATCTTGTGAAACTCGCCAGTCATGTCACAAAGATATAATGACACCAGCTCTGTTTATTGGAAACAGAGAAAGAGTTAGTAAACTCTTGGGATGATACATGTTGATGTATGTAGGTCCCCTGTCTACACATGCCAAGAATGGTTCTTTGTACTTCATTACGTTCTCTGATAATCTCTCGAGATTCAGACATATGTTCCTGTTGAAACACAAGTCCGAACCTTTTGAGATATTCACAGAATATAAGTTAGAAGTAGAGAACCAAAATACGGGGTTTAGTATTATATCCTTTGATGAGATCAAGGAGGAGAATACTTGTGCACGGAATTCCTGGACCATTCTAAAGGAGAATGAGATTCTCTCTCAGCATTACTCCTCTGAATACACCATAGCACGTTGGTATATCGGGGCGGAGCAATCACACCCTATATGATAAGGTGTGCTCTATGATGAGTACTACTGAGTTACCTTTTTCCTTTTTGGGAGTTATGCACTTGAGAAGCTGCATACCTATTGAATAGGTTTCGAATCAAATCAGTTGCCTACCGCTTCATATGTGATATGGAATGGGAAGAACCCATGTCTTAAGTTAGTTAAGATTTGGAGTTGTCCGGCCTATGTCTGAAAGCAAAATCCGGACAAGCTCGAGGCAAGGTCTGTTATGTACAACTGGAAGTGTTCCAGCTATACAAACTGCAGATGATGATTTGATAGAACCAAGGGATTCAGTAGATACCAACGAACCTCAGCCTCTCCGCCGATCTAGTAGGGTTCCTCACCCACCTGAGAGATACTTCGGTTTCTCTATGACAGTAGGAGCGAGGATTACATCATGAGATGATGACCCAACTAGTTTCGAGCTGGCCATCAGGAGTAAGACTCTGTAAGAATGGCTGGATGTTTAGTGATCTGAGATGGAATCCTTATACACCAACAAAGTATGGACTTTGGTTGCAATATCTGAAGGGTTAAATCCCCATCAGGAGCAAGTATATCTTGAGAAGATTACTTGGTGTACATGGAAAGGTTGAGACTTTCAAAGCTAGACTTGTTAAAGGTTTTCGTCATCGACCAGGCGTGGATCATGATGAAACCTTTTCAAGTGACTATGCTTAAGTCCATCCAGATCCTACTTGCCACGGCTACATACCATGACTGCGATATCTGGTGGTTGGGTGTCTTGACTGCTTTTCTAAATGATGATTTAGAAGAAAGCGTCTATAAGTACACAGCCAGAGGGCCTCGTAGACAGTGGGAGCAGCGGAAACGTGTGCAAGATGTTTTATATGATAAAGCAGGCATCGCGGAGATGGAACATCTGTTTTGATGAATTAGTCAAAGAGTTTGACATCATCAAAATGGTAGATGAACCTTGTATATACAAGAAGGTAGTAGGGAGTATGGTGACAATCCTCGTAGAGTACGTGGATGACATACTCTTGATAGGGAAGGAGTTTCCTATGCTACGCTCGATCAATCTCCGCTTATCACTATGATTCTCCATATAGGATCAAATTGATACCTACTAAATCCTGGGTTTTGGATCTATAAGATAGATTTAAATGGATGTTAGGATACTCACTAGATGTAGTGAGATGGTGTCAATCGATCCTGAGGAGAATCACTGGAAGTGTTCCAGGGTGATAAAGACGACTGAATGTCAGTCGCAGGCATTGTCTTTACCCTCAGTAAAGGGACGGTATGTTGGAAGAGTTCCAAACTAGATACCGTGACATACTAGACGATAAAGGCACGATACATCGCTACTTAAGATGCTACCAAAGAGGCTGTTTGGGTGTATATTGGTTCATGAGATGAACTTAGTTCCTCCCATTGTGTGACAATGGAGTTGTGGCTTATGCCAAGGAACGTCCGTCCCATCAGTGATCCAGACATATTCTAAGGCAGCATCACCTGATCATGGAGATGATTGATCTCCAGGGAGATCGAGGTTAGGAGAGTAGACTCAGAGGACAACACAGCGGATCCACTCACAAAGGCCTGTTCCCAGAGAGAGACTTTTATGGGATGGTTGAGTATGAGATACTTCAAACCACTGCTACAGATGGCCCTAGTGCAAGTGGGAGATTGTTAGTTATATGTATGCCCTAGAGGCCATTACTGTACATAGGATGTATATTGTAGTGGATGCTGGGACATATATAGGGAGGACTTTCTTGCTCGACATGATAGTATGCTATCTGGTTGAACTTTACCTTAACGTGTATACTGTTTGTCTCTCTGTTACATGTTGGTAAAGCCCTTAGGATCTGTACTTGACTACCTGGACTATGATGCGGATCATACTAGTGGGGACATGGTAGTCCATAAGTACATCCTTCAAAGTCCCTAGTCGTGGGTGTATCGAGACGGGGCATCGATATACCAGAGTAGACTAGCGTGTACCTTCTCGACCCATATAGATGGGCGATGGATGATCCCATATCCATCGGTGTTTGACATCAGAGATGATATACGGGTGCTCAGTAGAGACTGGGTACACTGGACGGACTCGCCGAGAACTCCCAGATGGTATTATACCTCACGTCAGATGGCAGTTCTCTGGTGACACTGGTACAGAGTAGTCTGTTGACCCGAGATCGTCATAGAGTCTTGTGTGGTTCCCACTGTGCTTTGATTTCCATCTTACCACGTCCAAGAGGGCGTGCAAAACGGTGGTTTTTGGGTACAGTCCCGAGTCACATGGAGGCAATGAGCGATAGGAGGGGATTCGTCTCTCCCGGTATAGGGAGTTGATGTTGCGCTGTGTTCGATTGGCTATAACAGGAAATCCCTGGCCAGGGTTGCTGAGATTTACTGGTAAGTGTTACCAGTAGTTTCTCGAACAGTTATAGACCTCATATCGACACGACTTATCGAGCTATTGGGGTCTGACGTTTACCACCCCTAGGCGAGATATGCGACAGATCAGACGATCAGACCGGACTGTACGGTAGTGTTACTGGTCGGATTCACTGGAGTGTGAGCGGGCTTGCTCGTCGATCTTCAGATCGCTCAATACCCGGGTTGCCGTTACGTTTAGCAGACCGCTTGCGGCTTGTGGATGTTTGATATGATCATCATCCGCTGCCGGCGTATTGACGAGTCTTTAGAGTCCTACACAGAGGTTTCCTGGCTCAAGCGAAACGAAATAGGAGCGCATATGAGATATGTGCGGGACCGAGAATAATGCGCGTATGTGATACCGTATTCTATTCTCGCGATAAATATATCGAATGGTTTTATGCGATATAACCTAGTTATCGATTCAAGCGTTGATTCGATAAGCCGATATATTAGATACCAGTCGGTTATGTGCGCATGACCGGATCATTGAATCAAGTGTTGATTTAATGATTTAATGTATAATTATATATATTTGATATATTACTTTGCATTAACTAGTATCGGTTCACTTTAGACGGATTTTCTCACTTGGTTCGTGCGCATTGCATATGCGATATGTTTTTGTGCACTTGATTGTATCATGTTTGATGATGCATACCACTTTGGTTAAGTGTAAAGTTTGAACCATGGTTGTGTTTATGTTTAGGGTTTTATTTTCTTAATTATTCATTTATTCTTTTTGATAAATGAATAAAAGAAAGTGAGAAAAGAAAATGAGAAAAGAATGGTGGCTTCTTTTGTTGTTTAGTTGAAACTTCATGAAGCTTTGACCTAAGTCCACCATTCTTATCTCATTCTTAACCCTAACCATACAACTAACCTTGGTTAACTCTCTACACTTTACCATAGTTAGAATTATGATAAGAATTCATTTTCTTTTCATTTTTCTTTTAACTTATCATAATATCTTTCTTCTTCTTCTTCATGCTTCAAGTGAAGAAGCTTGAAGTCCATCAATGGTGATTGTTGGAAATGAGTGAGAAATCCAATTCTAAAGTCTACCCACTTCCTATTTCTTCATCCTCTACCTCTTGCCAAGTAGTAGAGTGTGTTTCCTTCACAAGTTTCATGACTTGGTGAAGGTGGAGCTTGATTCATCGATGCTTCGACGTAGATCATCTTCGGCATGGACATCGACGACCTAGCTTGCCCATTCTCCGACGAAGCCGATCCTAGAGCCCAGATTCGATTTGGACAGCGAAGAGGACCTCGTTGCGGAGCTATGGAGGTGGAGCACCGGATCTACAAAGGTTGTATTTCCGTATTCTCTTTAGCTAAGTTGTTAGCTAGCTTTCTTTTCGCCTAGACATCTAGCAAACGATCCGTACTTTAGGGTTTGTAGGCACCATAATTTTTGAAATAGCCATGGTCGATGGCTTGGGAGACCTCACTAGAGTGCCTAGGAACCCTGCATAGTGATGTATGTAGGCCTATGTCTACACAGGCTAGATGCGGTTTTTCATACTTCATTACATTCACTGGTGATTTCTCAAGATTCGGTCATGTATTTTTATTAAAGCACAAGTCCGACGCTTTCGAGAAATTCATTGAATATAAACAAGAAGTAGAAAAACAAATCGGCTTGAGTATTAAGATGCTTCGATCAGATCGAGGTGGAGAGTATCTCAGTACAGAATTTGCAAACTTCCTAAAAGAGAATGGGATTCTCTCTCAGCTCACTCCTCCTTACACACCACAGCACAACGGTGTGTCAAAACGACGGAATAGGACCCTATTAGATATGGTCCGGTCCATGATGAGTGACGTTGAGTTACCAGTCTCGTTTTGGGGGCATGCATTGGAGACTGCAGCATTTCTGCTAAACAGGGTTCCAACCAAAGCCGTGTCTACCACGCCATATGAGATATGGCATGGGAAGAGACCATCTCTTAAGAGAATTAAGATTTGGGGTTGCCCGGCCTATGTTAAAAAGCAGAATCCGGACAAACTCGAGACACGGTCAGTCATGTGTAACTTTGTGGGATATCCAAAGAATTCTTATGGATATCTGTTCTACCACAAAGAGGAACAAAAAGTGTTTGTTTCTCAACATGCCACATTCTTGGAAAAAGAGTTTTTCACAGATAAAGATGATGGCAAAGTGGTAGATCTAGAAGAGGTTCTAGAGACACAAACTACAAATGACGATTTGGTTGAACCAACTGTTGCAGCAGAAACTGAAGAACCTCGGCCACTCCGTAGGTCTGGTAGGACTTCTCGCCCACCGGAGAGGTACTACGGTTTCCTCATTGATGGTGACAAAGAAGACTGTATCATGGAAGATGATGATCCTACCAGTTTTCAGCAAGCTATCACGAGTGGTGACTCTGTGAAGTGGCTGGATGCCATGAGATCCGAAATGGAGTCTATGTACACCAACAAAGTATGGACTTTGGACGTTGTACCCCCTGGGGTAAAACCTGTAGGGTGCAAATGGATCTTTAAAAGAAAGATTGGTGTGGATGGGCAGGTAGAGACCTATAAGGCAAGACTTGTGGCGAAAGGTTTTTGTCAAAGACCAGGTCTGGACTATGACGAAACTTTTTCGCCCGTAGCCATGCTTAAATCCATTCGGATCCTACTTGCTATTGCTGCTCACTACGACTATGAAATCTGGCACATGGACGTTAAAACAGCATTTCTAAATGGAGATTTAGAAGAATGTGTTTATATGGATCAGCCAGAGGGCTTCATTGACAGTGGGAGCAGCGAGAAAGCATGTAGATTGCTTAAATCCATATATGGGTTAAAGCAGGCATCTCGGAGTTGGAACATCTGTTTCGATGATGTTATCAAAGAGTTTGATTTCATCAAAAATCCAGATGAACCTTGTGTTTATTGGAAGGCTGTAGGAAGAGCTGTCACATTCCTCGTATTGTACGTAGATGACATTCTTCTGATAGGAAATGATATTCCTATGCTACAGTCGGTCAAATCATTCTTATCACTGAGGTTCTCCATGAAGGACCTGGGTGATGCCACATACATCCTGGGCATAAGGATCTATAGAGATAGATCCAAAAAGTTATTGGGATTGTCCCAAACCAGGTACATCAACACCATCCTAAAGAGGTTTAGTATGGAAGACTCCAAGCGGGGTGCCTTACCCGCTTACCATGGAGTCACTCTCTCCAAGGATTCTTGTCCAAAGACCAATGAAGAGAGAGAGAGAGAGCTCGCATGAGCATTATACCTTATGCTTCGGCAGTAGGATCTATAATGTATGCGATGTTATGTACACGCCCAGATGTAGCTTATGCACTTAGTGTTGTAAGCAGGTATCAATCCAACCCAGGGGAGAACCACTGGACAGCTGTGAAGAACATTCTTAAGTACTTACGAAGGACTAAAGAATTGTTCTTGGTATATGGTAATAAAGATCTCCAAATGGAGGCCTTTACCGATTCGAGCTTCCAGAGCGACAAGGATGACAGCAAATCTATCTCAGGGTTTGTATTTACCCTCAATGGAGGGGCGGTAAGTTGGAAGAGTTCCAAACAAGATACCGTTGCAGACTCTACGATGGAAGCTGAGTACATTGCTGCAAATGATGCCGCCAAGGAAGCCGTCTGGATGAAGAAGTTCGTCTCGAAGCTAGGAGTAGTTCCAACCATTATTGATCCAATACCTTTGTATTGTGACAATAATGGGGCAATGGCGTTAGCCAAGGAGCCCAGATCCCATCAGCGGTCCAGACATATCCTGAGGCGCTTTCATTTGATCCGGGAGATTGTAGATCGCCGTGAGATCGAGATTAAGAGAGTAGACACAAAGAACAACGCTGCGGATCCATTCACCAAGGCTCTCCCTCAGCCGCAGCATGAGCGACTTTTTGAGATGTTGGGTATGAGATACGCCAATAACTGGCCTTAGTGCAAGTGGGAGATTGTTGGATATATGTATGCCCTAAAGGCCATTATGTGATAGTTGATGTATCTATACATGTATATATATCCATTTTGCATTCTTGCTCGACATGATAGTATGCTATCTGGTTCTTCTTTATCTGACATGTTGATTTGATCATGCTTTTATTCATTCATACATGCTGATAAAACCCTGAGGATATCGGCTTGACTACTCTGATTATGATGGAGATCATACTAGTGGGACATCTGTAGTCTATAAGCATATCCTGGAACGTCCCTAGTCGTAGGTATATCGAGACGGGGCATCGATATACCAGAGTAGACTAGCGTATATGATACTAGACCCATACGATGGGCGATGGATGTTCCCACATTCATCGATGTTTGACATCAAGATCATATACGGGTGCTCAGTGGTGACTGGGTACACTGGACGGACTCACCGAGAACTCCTATATGGAATTATATCTATCGTCGGATAGCAGTTCTCAGGTGACACTGGTACAGGTTAGTCTGTAGACCCGAGATCGTCATGGAGTCTTGTGTGTTCTCCCACTGCACTTTGATTGCCACCCTACCACGGCTCTACTGAGTTGTGCAAACAGGTGGCCGTTGGGTACAGTCCCGAGACACACGAAGACGATGAGCGATAGGAGGGTTTTCGTCTCTCCCGGTATTGGGAGTTGATGCTGTGCAGTGCCCGACTGGTTATAACAGCAAGTCCCTGGCCAGGGCTGCTGTGATTTGCTGATAAGTGTTATCAGTAGTTTCTCGATCTGTTATAGACCATTCACCGACATGACTTATTGAGTTATTGGGGTCGACGTGACCATCCCTAGGCTCGATATGCAGCATATCTGACGAAGAGACCGGACTGTACGGTAGTGTTGCCGGATGGCTCGACGGGAGTTGTAGCAGGTTCGCTTGTTGTCTTCTGATCGCTCAATACCCGGGTGGCCGTTACGTTTAGCTGACCGCTTGCGGCTTGAGGGCACTTGATATGATCATTACCCTCTGCCGGCGTATTGACGAGTCTTAGAGTCCTACAGAGGAGTTACCCAGTCCAGGTGAAACGTGGTGGTGCGCATATGCGATATGCGCATGCACCCGATTGAAATGTGCGTATATGATACCGAACATTGATCGGGTGAACTGATTTTGGTAGGGTCATATGAGATATGACCGGATTGATAAATCAAGTGTTGATTTATCATTTAACCATTAGTTTTCTCACTTAAAACCTTTCTAGGGTTTGATGGATGTATGCATGCATGCATGTGTTTCTTTCTTCTTTTCTAGTTTCATGCACATGTAAATGTGCATACATGTACACATACATACATCAAACCATCATGGTTGATTATATTTGGAAATGGTGGCAATATAAGCCTCACACCATAGATTAAACAATGGATAATTATTTAATTTTGGTTTTAAAAAGAAAATGAAAAAGAAAGGATAATCATTCATGCTTCCACATTCTTCCATTGACCTAACCATGCTCAACTACCACTAACCTATGGTTATCTTTCTCTTTATCATTTAAAACCCAAGTTAAACTAACTATCCATCATTTAATCATGGTTGGAGTCAAGAAGAAAATAAATATATATAGTGATATTCATTTCTTTTTCTTCTTAACTCAAGGGTTATCTTTTATCTCTTGTTAATATTAGCCACCATCTTCATCTTCCTTCATCTTTTCTTCTCTAGTCTTTTCTAGTGAGTGAAATACAACAAAAGAAAGGTTTTTGAAGTGAGAAACCCAACCACAACATCATTCTACATAAGCTTAGCCGCTTTGTTTAGAGTGTTCTTTTCGGTTTGTCGAAATTGCGAGCTTGGACGGAGTGCTCCGTGGTGGATCGTCGTAGATACAAGGGGACATCAAAAGGACCTTTGTTCAACACCTTAGAGACCAAGGAGTCCAGCGAAGGGGAGCTACAAAGGTTGTAGCCTTCAAACCCTTAACTTTACTAGTTTAAAGTTTAATAACCCTAATTTTCTAGGATCGATCCACTTGCATGTTAGTTTAGCACCTTAAAAATTATAACTTTGGGTCATGTGATGCTTCAAAACACTTCATAGGGTGCTATACTAACCTTACAGTCATTACCATAAGTCCCTGGCCAGGGCTGATTGAGAATTACTCGTGGACTGATTAGTAGATTCTCGGATGGTCTTGAGCCACACCAGCACGACTTGTAAGGTTGTTAGGGGTCTGACGTTCACCACCTCCCTAGACCATACATGTGATACTCTCAGACGAACAGACCGGACTGCGCGGATATTGTCACGGACAGGCTCAGTAGGGGTTACGGACGAGTTCGCTCGTCGGTGTAACATTTCAAAAAAAATAAAATATTATTTTGGTGAATTTTTGTAATTTAATATTATTTTAATGAATATTTTAATATTTCGGTATAATTAAATACCGATAAATGGGGAAAATTTTGGAAAAATTATGGAAAATTCTAAAATAGGGTATTTTATGGAATTTTGCCATTTTAAAGTTTTTATGGTTAATTATATGCTATTTTAGTGCTAATCGCGATTAAAAATCGCTAATCGGATTTTTGGCGTTTTTGAGCAAAAATGTGCACATTTCATTTTTTTCCACACTTGTTACATTTCTTACATGTTGTGGGTAGATGGTGGCCTAGGGTAACCATTGTGTGAGAAAAAGAAAAGAAAAGAAAAGAAAAAGTGAAGCATGATTATGAGAGAGAGAGGGTAGGTATAGGGTCAACCCTTCTTTTTTTTAAAACCATCCCAATCATTTTCCCCTTCTCATTCTCTCTCCTCTCCTTCCCTTGCTGCTGCAGCCCTCCCTCTTCTTCCTTCTCCCTCTTCAAACCTAGATCCACCATGGAAACAACCCCGAAACCCCATTTCAACTTCACAAAACTTGTTCACAAGCCCGAGAGGAACGCGATGGACTAAGAAAGAGTGGATCTTGATGACTTTGAGCAACTCAAGAATTTTCTTGAGTTTCCAAAGGAGCTAATTTCTGTACCCCTAGTATAGTATTACAATTCTTATTGTATCCATACTAGTTTCATGTCGATATGATGTCGTTTGATGGACTTTTGAAACTTCAAGTTCGGGTTAGGAGTTGAATTGAGTTGTAAAGTGAAATTGAGACTTGTAGTGACCTTAGAACCCCTGGTGTGATGTTATTTTGGACCCAAACCTGAACTAGAAACCAGAATACGGATTTATGAGACGATATCGGGGAAAAACTGTGAATCTGTGATCGTATTTTGATATCTGCTTACCCGAGACCCCTAAAATAAAATTGAGTTGACAGAGAGATGTGCAGGCATCTAGGAACCACCACACAAAACCCTAGCCCCTATCTCCTTCCCCTGGCAACAGATTTAATCCCTCTGGCCACAATTTGCGGCCAGAGCAGGGGTTCTGGTATCTATTTTGGTTCTGTAGCCTTATACCCTATAAACTTGACCCTTGGCATGTGCAGTTTTGTCTGGTTCCAATCAGGGTAAAATCTGGGTTGATTTTCTTGAGTTGGCGCATGATTTACGACTTGTTTTAGCATGGATTTTGGTATTTGATGATTCATTTCTGTCGGGTGGCGTTTGTACGTCAACGGCAAAGGGTTATTGGTCGTGTTTGCACGCGAGGCTATAGGTTTTTACCTACAGGCGTAGCGTGTGCCATTTTGGTTTCCGATGTGATTTTCATGTGCTTTAGCATTTGTGATATTCTTGTAGGTACCCTACGTGATGTTGAGGCGATGAAGATAAAGATGACGACATCGGAATCGGCACATGAGAAGCAAGGTGAGTAGATTTATATCTACGGGGAGAAGTCGGGTGGATGGCGTATAGCACCCCCGCAGTTCTTGGTGATGTATACGAATACGTATACACACATATATTGATTATATGTTGTTTGAGATTAATGATTTTAGGATGGATATTGGTGTGTTGGATTGGTTTAGTGTTGCGAAACCCTAGAGTAGTGGTTGCACCACACACACACACACACCCATACTTGCATACATTCTTCTTTCATGTGTGCTTATGGGATTCTATATAGTTATGTGTTCACATGGGTATGGGACTATGTGTTCATATACTGGATTTAAGGATAGTATTTGGGATTTGAGGCGAGTCGATAGATTTGATTTGTGACCGCGAGATCGGTGATATGGCAGGATTCGTACTTGAGATACGTCCTGATGTTATAGCGGATCTTTGGATGACGATGCCATGAGAATAGTGATATACCTAAAATGAGTGACATGTGATCGTGATATGAGATATGATATGACATGATATGATAAAATATTTACAATGGGTCGCATTGAGCGATGTATCCTTCTTATTGATGATATGTGCTGATGATATCGGTTTGTACGAGATTGTCGATCAGTAGTCAGATCATGATTATATTGATGATATTAGTAGTGTACTAGACGTAGGTCAGTACCCCAGATGATGATCTTGATAAAGAGGATACCAGATGAATAATTTGACGAATGTGATATTGACCCGTACCCAGATTTGGGGATGCCGTACGACGAATTTACGTACGAGCTATATATTGATGATTGATCCGCACTCTTGACTTGGGATGTCTAATTATAGATATGGTATTGGATATGATATTATTGATGCGGGATCACCGACTATATATATACAGGTATGTATATGTATCGACTCAGATGTTAGGCGGTTTCCTTACCCGTAGT
The DNA here is from genome assembly GCA_030015575.1 of Agapanthus africanus. Lineage (NCBI taxonomy): Eukaryota > Viridiplantae > Streptophyta > Magnoliopsida > Asparagales > Amaryllidaceae > Agapanthus > Agapanthus africanus. The sequence goes on along the minus strand of JASDDO010000024.1, from coordinate 702,098,033 downwards.
TCAGCTTGTTAGTTCAGTCGTATAGTTTAGTGTACTTGTTAGACTAGAATAGACTTCTACCTATTTCAAAACTAACGGATCGCGGGTATTTTAAAAGACGGGTCAAGGGATTCTACGGATATTTCAAAAGACGTATCTTTTCTTAAAAACACCGTAGCCCTTATTTTCAAAACATCGCGATTCGTTGTATTTCAAAAGGCACTATTGTAGGACTTATATTAGGGTAATGTAGATTGGTTATCGTTGTATCTAGTATTCAGCTCACGCTCATTATTGTTGTTCGCTCCGCATCGCATACTTATATTGTTATTTCATATCGCATTGTTGATATTATGTTGTTAGGACACGAGCACCATTACCGATGATGCGTATGTACCACGTACACTTACTTGCCAGCTCACACACATCTTCATCGGTAATTGCCATGCCACGTACACTTAGAAATTACTATTGTTCGACATAGGTTGTTAGCTAATAGTTTAGACATGATATTAGTGTACTTGACTTATATGCCAGTTTAGACATTGTAGTTATTACTTGTCACTTCATGCATACTGTTATTCATTGTTATGCCGCATTCATGGATTTTTATGCCTATATTCACTGTTTACATGCTATTGAGGATTTGGATTCGGATTTCCATGAGATTTTCTGGATTTGGGGGAAAACCGCAAAACTTATATAAACTTCTTTTCTTTCTTTTTAAATAAAAAGTGTGGTTTTCCCATGATGTATGAGTCGTCCACCATGAGTTTGCTGATGGATTTCGAGACCCGAGTTCGAGGAGTGGAGGAACCGTTTCGGGTACATGGTGGACCCGGTGCGGTGCCCCGGGGCAAGAGGATCGCAGATGATGGCGTTGAGCCTGGCAGGGGAGCACTACCGACCGGTGATTTTATCCGACGCGTCGGATATCCGGAGGATACCGTCGTGGTCATGAGATAGATGGTAGGGGCCGGTCTGGACTGACGGCGCCCTAGATATTGAGATTGAGACATTGAGATTTCGAGATATTGAGGTACTGAGATTTGATGATACAGGCAAGTCCGGATAGCCGGAGCCTGAGATTTTGAGACATTGAGATTTATGTTTTGTGTCGATGATAGACACTGTTTATGCTGATTTCATTTATGATACCTCATTTTAAAAATACAAAGGAAATCTCCCTAAATTATGAAAACAGTTTCTTTAGTATATGTATTCTTCTTTCATGCATTCATGCATCATCCGTATGACATATTGCTACCTGAGGCACTGACACGGGCATATGGGATTACACTTTGGTTAGATATTTACCCTAGCCATTATTTAGGCTGCTGGTTATATATTTGAGGATATATTATGATTGTATGACCTAGGATTGCGTCATATATGCGATTTCTGTTCGTAGATGTTTTTCTACTCATGAGTTGGCAACTCACCCCCGTTGTGCCCCAGTTTCTTGCAGGTTTTGCCGTACGGGTTTCATTACGGCTTTGCTGGCACTACTTCCATTTTTGGGTGATTTTCTAGTAGGTGGGTTTATTGTATCGTACCCATCATTATACCTTGTATATTGTTATTCTGTTGTATCTAGAAGTTCCATCAACCAAACATGTATTTATTTCAGATAGAGACCAGGGTTGTTTATTCATTCAACCTTAGAGTCACGCGTTGTATTTCTATGGATTTCTTGCTGTTGAGTTTCCTTTTCTGTTGTGATCCTCGCCTTTCGGCGTTGTATATTATATTGCTTGCGTGGTTGTGACCGTCGTTTGACGAAGAGCTAGCTCCCGCTTGGGGATGCATTTTTCATTATATATATGCTTTATCAGGTTTTGTACCCGTTTGGGGTCAGTTTTTACAAAGGAAACTCTGCCGAAATTTTTAGAAAAGACTTGTGAATTTAAAATGCATATTTCGGCGTATGTTGCAAACTATTTGGTTTAAAATGGTTTTCCTTCACTCTACTACTTTTCTTGGTTTGGATTTCTGGGTCTTTCGGCTTACTTAGATTACGTACGCCTCGAGACGTTTTGTAGTCTAAGTGCTGGTCATGTTCCGTACTTTCGGGTCGTGACAAAGTTGGTATCGGAGCGTTAGGTTTTACCTTCAGAGCATAGGATGACCCTTGGTTGATGGAATAGGTGACTAAACTAGAGTGACGTACCGTGGGTATGTTCCGCGGCATACTTACGATACGCGGCTCCACTTAAGAAGCCTTAGGATGTACATTTCTTTGTTCAGTATTATATTCATTCATGATCTAGCCTCATCGGTACCAGTTATGGTTTTGCTGCCACGATTACGGGCAGGGAGAGCTACGGCTAGAGTTGCGGTCAGCACGAGCTCGTTACGAACGAGGACTGACCAAGGCGTGATTCTGGCGACACACGATTGCAGAAATGTGTCTTTTTATGAGGTTTTCACGCCACGAGCGTTTGATGGATCGCTGTATGAGATTACTCGGACGTGCCGATCAGCACCAGAGGATTGAGCTACTGATAGAGGCCAGCCAGATTTTGATGACCGTTGAGGTATGACTTATTCATGTTGATGGGAGCACTGTTCAGCGTGCAGAAGAGTGAGCCAGTGGTTGCTGCGAACGACGAGATATCGCCCCAGATGTTGGAGCTATTACAGTACGAGATTGTACTAAGAGATGATAGAAGATCGCTAGTCACCGAGGATGAAAGACTAGGACATGTGATTCGTTCGCTACCCCGATGCGAGGTCATCAGATAGATTGATTCCAGCTAGAGACGACTTCACGCGGAGACGTTGAGAGTCGACAGAGACGATCGAATGTCAGAAACCTATTATTCCAAGTTTAAAGTATTCGGAATGACATGCAGGCAATTCTATGGACCCTCTAGAAGAATGAAACCCTAACTCGACTTAATGACCGTGTGAAAGCTTTTGAACCTTAGAGTTTGCGGCAGTTCTGCGGCGCCATTAGTGAGGCTTAGGTTTTCCCTTCTACGGCTGGACCACCGATGCTGTGGTATGTACTCAATACTATTAAACTGTACCCAAGATGTTGATCTCTTGGGGGATTATGAGGTTTTGACGAATCAATCGAATGGTTCGACTTCATTCCAGGTGGTAAGATGCATTTCTTGGGAGACTCCAGATACGAGGATAGCCGTTGGAGCTCAGTCCATGCAGCCACGATGAGACGAGTCCGAAGCAGTCGACACTAGAGAAAAGTGGAGTAAGAGGTTCGTACAAGATCTGGATAAGATGACGTTCCACTCCGCCGACATCAGAGATGCGATACGCATGCCGAGGCATAGTACTTGGATATACCTTCCAGAAGGAGTCACGATGAGTATGCAGCCGTTCCGGAGTAAGAAGCAGATATAGTAAAGGACGATGACTTCCGGACAGTTAGGCAGAGACGAAACTTGGAAGAGACCGTGAGCAGGAATCCTTCCAGGACACTGCTGCAATGATATTTGCACCCAGGATCATATGTGTCACGTGCATTCAGAGAGCCAGAGGCCGACGCCAGTGACATGCTGCTTTACGAGTGGCCGTGAGGATTGACCGAGAAATGACTAGAGGAGTGCCAGAACGGAATCGTCCCCGTTAGCACACCTGACAGGGCTGATGAGCCGATGGATCGCGAGATTGGTAATCCATAGAGAAGACTTGGACCCAGGAGTGGTCATGTTACGCACACCAGCAGGCCAGAGTTCAGGATCGTCGACGAGACATATTATGAGTGACCACGACAGTTGGCCAGAGATTCTTGGAGGATGTGCTTGAGCGGGACTATTCCACCATACTTGATTTCGATGTTTTGGGCGATCTATTCGCATGACTGATTTTGATGATTGGGTTTCATGATATTTGTTTTCATGCACCATGGTTACACCTATTGAGTATTTACGATTTTTGCACAGTTGTTGCACTTGATATTGTTTTCGTGCCTTGGTTTCTCATGTTTATGATTTTATGGGTTTCATACAGTTGAGTTGATTTTGTGCATATGTACGCACACAATTTGGTTTTGCACTCGGTATAGTTCACATATGCTTGCAGTGCAGTGATTCGCATTTTGTGCACTTAGATGCACTGGACTTCGATGTCGATTGTGATGCTCGATATTTGTTTTGTGCACCTTGTGCACCTGGTTGGATTTTGTGCATGTTCGGTGCTTGATACTGGATTTCATGCATGATGGATGCACCTGATTTGGGTTATCGCGCATGTTGGGCGCATGTTATGAGATGCGATTTTGGTGCACACCAGATGCATTAAATCGAGATTTTTCATGCATGTCAGATACACCTGATTTTGCTGTCAAGCACACACGTGGCCTATGACAGATGCTTCGTGCACACCTGTTGCACCTTGATGTTGTTTCTGTGCACATGTATGGCACATTCATGGATTTTGATTTCCGTGCGCACCAGACGCACAGGGTTTTCATATGCACATTTTTGGATTGATTCTTATGGAGCAGTACATTTTTATGATATTTGATATGTGTTTTCGTACTGAGCAGGATTGGTCAGAGGACAGTACCTGAGCATATTTTGCATGCATTAATAGCTATCAAAGGGATTTCCAAAAAGCGAGCTATAGTCTCAATATTTACCTACATGTCTGACATGACACGAAACGTTTAAAAAACGAGGAAACCCTTCTAAATTGTTTTCAAAACGGCGGAACGGGCACATTAAACAAAAAATATATACGTATATGGCTATTTTCTTATAGAGACGTCCGCCACTGTGCAGTGTTATGCGCAGTGCACATCGACTTAAATAGATTTGGCATTCATTTCCTTCAGATATTTACATATATAGATTTGATATTTGCATGTATAATTCGGATTTATATCATATCGGTTTTGCTTTGGATTTGGCATTCGTGTCTTTACCTTGACTCCGATGATTGCGGGACGCTTGACGGAGTTTCGATTTTGAGTTATCTGCTCATTATTCATACGCATGCATTGCGCTATGATGTGTTTTATGTATTGACGATTTCGGAGCACCGTTGACTTGGACATTTTATTGAAATGTTTTAGAATTTGGGGGTTTAAATTTAAAATCGGGGACCGAATTTCTTTAAGTGGGGAAGATTTTAACATTTCAAAAAAATAAAATATTATTTTGGGGAATTTTTGTAATTTAATATTATTTTAATGAATATTTTAATATTTCGGTATAATTAAATACCGATAAATGGGGAAAATTTTGGAAAAATTATGGAAAATTCTAAAATAGGGTATTTTATGGAATTTTTCCATTTTAAAGTTTTTATGGTTAATTATATGTTATTTTAGTGCTAATCCCAATTAAAAATCGCTAATCGGATTTTTGGCGTTTTTGCGCAAAAATGTGCACATATCATTTTTTTCCACACTTGTTACATTTCTTACATGTTGTGGGTAGATGGTGGCCTAGGGTAACCATTGTGTGAGAAAAAGAAGAGAAAAGAAAAGAAAAGGTGAAGCATGATTAAGAGAGAGAGAGGGTAGGTATAGGGTCAACCCTTCTTTTTTTTAAAACCATCCCCCATCATTTTCCCCTTCTCATTCTCTCTCCTCTCCTTCCCTTGCTGCTGCAGCCCTCCCTCTTCTTCCTCCTCCCTCTTCAAACCTAGATCCACCATGGAAACAACCCCGAAACCCCATTTCGACTTCACAAAACTTGTTCACAAGCCCGAGAGGAACGCGATGGACTAAGAAAGAGTGGATCTTGAGGACTTTGAGCAACTCAAGAATTTTCTTGAGTTGCCAAAGGAGCTAATTTCTGCACCCATAGTATAGTATTTCAATTCTTATTGCATCCATACTAGTTTCATGTCTTTATGGTGTCGTTTGATGGACTTTTGAAACTTCAAGTTAGGGTTAGGAGTTGAATTGAGTTGTTAAGTGAAATTGAGACTTATAGTGACCTTAGAACCCCTGGTGTGATGTTATTTTGGACCCAAACCTGAACTAGAAACCAGAATACGGATTTATGAGACGATATCGGGGAAAAACTGTGAATCTGTGATCGTATTTTGAAATCTGCTTTCAACCCGAGACCCCTAAAATAAAATTGAGTTGACAGAGAGATGTGCAGGCATCTAGGAACCACCACACAAAACCCTAGCCCCTATATCCTTCCCCAGGCCATAGATTTAATCCATCTGGCCGCAATTTGCGGCCAGAGCAGGGGTTCTGGTGTCTATTTTAGTTTTGTAGCCTTATACCCTATAAACTTGACCCTTGGCATGTGCAGTTTTGTCTGGTTCCAATCAGGGTAAAATCTGGGTTGATTTTCTTGAGTTGGCGCATGATTTACGACTTGTTTTAGCATTGATTTTAGTATTTGATGATTCATTTCTGTCGGGTGGCGTTTGTACGTCAACGGCAAAGGGTTATTGGACGTGTTTGCACGCGAGGCTATAGGTTTTTACCTACAGGCGTAGCGTGTGCCGTTTTGGTTTCTGATGTGATTTTCATGTGCTTTAGCGTTTGTGATATTCTTGTAGGTACCCTACGTGATGTTGAGGCGATGAAGATAAAGATGACGACATTGGCATCGGCAAATCCGTCCATCATTAAATGAAAAGAAGTAGTATTAGGTATTAGGGCAAGGGTACTATAGCTTGAATTGAATTCTTGAGTGTAGGGGTGCAAATTTACACACACGTAAGGATATACAATCGATATTTGGAGGAAAGATAGAAATAAAGAATAAGACTTAAGTTTTCTGTAAAATTGATAAAAATCCCTGATTTAAGACCGCACTCTAGAAGGAAAACTCAGGAGATACCAACATCTTTCTAAACTTTTTTGGAACGTATAGGATCTTGGGTTAAATAGATAGGAGGTGTGAAGCAAAATGGTTGGATATTTCTAACTTAGGATGATAGAATTTTTAACCTAGATACTAAACTATAGGAGTAGAATCGATGTTAACTTATGAAACTAGCTTGACGGGATTTTGTAGGTGTAATCCGCTGAAAACCCTCAGGAGACAACACTCCTCCTACTAGGGACACCTTGAGGTTTAACGGCTTGTTGCACACGGTCAGTGCAATCACGTTCCCTGTGAAAGTGAGGTTAGAATTCCCTTTTATGAATAAATGGCTTTGCTCGGGACGAGCAAAAGATAAGTTTGGAGGTATTTGTTCATCACAGAAAACCGCATTTTATACCGCCCATTCTTATGCTCGTTTGTTTATAGATAGGTGCTTTTAATCCGTGTTTGCTACATATTTACAGGTTACAGGTTTCCGGTCTAAAATAATACTAATCAGACAAAATCTCTACAGTTATGCCAATATCCAGAACATCTGTCACAGACAGATAAAAGCCGGGTTCCAGTCATCTGTATCCGTCCAGTGCCGCGTACCAGCTCCAAAGACAAGACATATGACAGTGGTCATTCGTGTCTCGGACAAGCACAAAGCACGAGAGGGACAAGCACAAAGCACGAGTGGGTATGGTGCATTCAATGCATAAAGTGTTGATGTGATTCAAAAATTCAAACTTCCCCCCAAACTTTAGGTGCATTCAAATTCAAATTAAAGAAAAGGTCTTGTTTTGCTTATAAAAGGAAACCATTGGGTAAGTAAGAAGGAGTCCAATTTTTCCATTCTTTAGTCTCATTTTGTCCAAGTTTTCTTTTCTCTTTTCTTGTAAATAGCTTAGTCCTCTTGAGATCCTTGCCTTCTCTTGATCTTTCAACCTCTTCTTTGAGCTTGAAGGTTTAAGGGTTGGTATTTGATCTCAAGGGTTGTATCATTTTGGACGGAATAAAGTCTCTTTTGTGCTTCATTTTGCCTTGGATTTTTAGCTCTCTCTTGATCTTGCAACCTCTTAATTGAGCTTGCAAGTTTAAGTTTGGGTTATTAAACCCATGGTGTGTAACTTGTTCCATGGTTCCTAGTTCTCTTTCTTGCTTATTTCTTTCTTGCTTTTTATTACTTGCTTTACATTCATGCGTTACTTTCATGCACTTAGATTCCATGCACTTTAATTACTTGCTTGTAATGCTTTTTCCTTTCTTCTCTTTTGTCTTTTCTTTTGCTCTTTTTGTTGTTGTTGAAATGGTGTTGTTAATATGATGTTTGTGAATGTGTTGTTAGGAAAAGAGAAAGATATTGTAAGTTAACGTTTCGTTCCTCATTTCCTTTTTCCGTCTTTTCCATTTGAAACTCCGCCCAAACCTTACGCAAGCGCTCCGTTAGGCACCCTACCAAGGTAACGGTGATTCCTAACCGCGACCGGTTGCGTTCGGATTAGCCGGAGGTGAAAGAAAGAGACAAAAACGGAAGGACAAGGGTCAATAAGCCGGATTCCACAAATACCGTGCTTAAATCCCCTAATCCACGTTATTGCCTATTGCTCTAGCTTCATTTGTTAAGTTCGGCTCAAAGGACTTGAATACGGAATCCATTAACTTACACTATCCTATCGATTCCTAACAAGCTTTACTTGTGCATATAACACATAGGTTAGATATGAACAATTCCGCCCTCGCGCATTAACTCGTAACGACAAGAACGTAAAACGCTCTGTCTCCCTGTGGATCGACCCATGCTCATCGCGACTAGCTGCAAAGCGACACCGTCTTGATTGCGGTTAAAACTTTAATTCTGTCAATCAAATGGCGTCGTTGCCGAGGAGACGGTAACGCTTTACTTCTTGTTATCTCGGGTTAATCATTGTACATCTCATTTATACTTCTAACCCTATTTTTTCAAAACAAACTAAAAATTTCAAAAAAAAAAACCAAAACAAAAATTAACTTTGCTAGCTTATTTTGCTCTCTGGATTTCATACCTGCTAACACTCTGGATCTGAACTAAAAAACCAAACAATACCAGTGTGACATGAGTATGACAGTGTGACACCTGAAGAAAGTTGGAGCCCATCTACCACAAGAAATCCGGCGACACACCAAGAAATTCCGGCGTCGCCGGCCGTACTTCCTCCTTCTGCTTCCAATTTTTCTTCTGTGCTCCAGTGTTCTATTTTTGTCCTATTTTTATTGTTTTTTTTAAATAATTTTTAGTGTGCAGGTATTTGGGCATTCGTATCGCTTTTTCGCACTAATATCCGTTTTTCCGACATTTGTAGATTTTTGCGGATTTGCGAATAGCGATTGTGGGGATCAAAGTGTACATTCCAAGCTAAGGTGATTATGAAGTACAGTGCCAAAGATCCGGGTAGTTTGACCCGCGCAAGCGAACTTTTCAAGCTTACCGGATTTGATTCAACGGGGGTTTCTAAACCCGAAAACTTATCGGTACGTAATTCTTAAACACCTTCTTCTCAAATCCGACGCGTCCAATATAATATCTTTGCAGGATTCTTTGCAAGTTCGCTTTCAAACGCCAAAATTGACTAAGCTATATTTGTTGCAGTGCCGAGCTTAAACTAAAAAAAAAAAACAATTGTTTGATTCTTTATAGAATTTTTATTGAATTGCGTATTGCATACATTAATACGGACTTAAGGGCAAGGGAACCCCACAACATACGGTAAAAGATTTCATCACTTTTTCCGTAGCCCACAAATCATGAACTGTGCATAAACGTTTACCCGCACAAATTTTAAAAGAAACTAGACGTTAAGCCTTAAGGACTTCGCGCTCACTAGGAGAGGTTAATTGTGTTTAGACACCGCTTAACGGTATATTGTTTACGGGGTGTCTAGGAAAGTGTTAACGGCGAAATCGCCAAAAGAGAAAGGGTTATTTAATTAAGGACCTTCGCGAAATCGTCGGAAAACCTCCCCTTATCTCTGCATTTACCTGGCCTCGTGATCAGTGTATCTTGAGCCCGTTTCTCGACACAGTTTTACTTCGACAATCAAGTTCTGGATGTAGGGTTCCTAGGCACACTAATAAGGTCTCACAAGGCATCAACCATGCCAATTTCAAATTTTACGGGTGCCGAGAAACCCTAATACGGATCGTTGGCTAGATGTCTAGGCGAAAAGCAACTAGTAAACTACTTTACTAAGAGAATACGGAAATACAAACTTTGTAGATCCGGTGCTCCACCTCCATAGCTCCGCAATGAAGTCCTCTTGCTGTCCAAAACAAATTCCGGGCTCTAGCGTCGGCTTCATCGGAGAATAGGCGAGCTAGGTCGTCGATGTCCATGCCGAAAATGATCTACGTCGAAGCATCGCTAGATCAAGCTCCAACTTCACCAAGTCAAGAAAACTTGTGAAGGAAACACACTCTACCACTTGGCAAGAGGTAGAGGATGAAGAAATAGGAAGTGGGTAGACTTTAGAATTGGATTTCTCACTTGTTTTCATCAATCACCATTGATGAAGCAAGCTTCTTCATGTGATGAAGAAGAAGAAGAAGAAAGAAATGAATATGATAAGAATAATCAAAATAGAAAAGAAAAATCAATTCTTATCATAATCTAACCATGGTCAAGTGTAGAGAATAAACTAGGGTTAAATGGAGTGGTTAGGGTTAAGCATGAGACAAAATGGTCACTTTGGTCAAAGCTTCATGAAGCTTCAACTAAACTACAAATAAAGCCACCATTCTTTCTTTTATGCTTATTTATTTCAAAATGAATAAATGAAATAAATAAATGAGAAAAGGAAATGAAACCCTAACCACTTAAGTAACCATGGTTTAATTCTTTACACAAACCCAAACTAGCATGCATCATCAAACATGATACAATCTTGTGTACAAAAGTATATCACATAAACAATGTGCACAAATCAAGTGAGAAAATCCATTTAAAGTGAACCGATACTAGTTAATGCAAAGTATTATATGATATATATAATTATACATTAAATCATTAAATCAACACTTGATTTAATGATCCGGTCATATTGCATATAACCGACTAGTATCATCAGTAACAACTTATCGAAACAACACTTGATCCGATAACCCGGCTATATCGCATATAACCGAGCAATGTCACATATCGCGAGAATCAAATACAGTATCACATACTGGTATCATTCTCGGTCCCGCACATATCTCATATGCGCTCCTATTTCGTTTCGCTTGAGCCAGGAAACCTCTGTGTAGGACTCTATCAATACGCCGGCAGCAGATGATGATCATATCAAGCACCCACAAGCCGCAAGCGGTCTGCTAAACGTAACGGCCACCCGGGTATTGAGCGATCAGAAGATCGACGAGCAAGCCCGCTCACACTCCAGTGAATCCAACCAGTAACACTACCGTACAGTCCGGTCTGATCGTCTGATATGTCGCATATCTTGCCTAAGGGTGGTAAACGTCAGACCCCAATAGCTCGATAAGTCGTGTCGATATGAGGTCTATAACAACTCGAGAAACTACTGGTAACACTTACCAGTATATCTCAGCAACCCTGGCCAGGGATTTCCTGTTATAGCCAATCGATCACAGCGCAACATCAACTCCCTATACTGGGAGAGACGAATCCCCTCCTATCGCTCATTGCCTCCATGTGACTCGGGACTGTACCCAAAAACCACCGTTTTGCACGCCCTCTTGGACGTGGTAAGATGGAAATCAAAGCACAGTGGGAACCACACAAGACTCTATGACGATCTCGGGTCAACAGACTACTCTGTACCAGTGTCACCAGAGAACTGCCATCTGACGTAAGGTATAATACCATCTGGGAGTTCTCGGCGAGTCCGTCCAGTGTACCCAGTCTCCACTGAGCACCCGTATATCATCTCTGATGTCAAACACCAATGGATATGGGATCATCCATCGCCCATCTGTATGGGTCGAGAAGGTATACGCTAGTCTACTCTGCTATATCGATGCCCCGTCTCGATACACTCACGACTAGGGACCTTGAAGGATGTACTTATTGACTACCATGTCCCCACTAGTATGATCCGCATCATAGTCTAGGTAGTCAAGTACACATCCCAAGGGCTTTACCAACATGTAACAGAGAGACAATCAGTATACACGTTAAGGTAAAGGGCAACCAGATAGCATACTATCATGTCGAGCAAGAAAGTCCTCCCTATATATGTCCCAGCATCCACTACAATATACATCCTATGTACAGTAATGGCCTCTAGGGCATACATATAACTAACAATCTCCCACTTGCACTAGGGCCATCTGTAGCAGTGGTTGTAGTATCTCATACTCAACCATCCCATAAAAGTCTCTCTCTGGGAATAGGCCTTCGTGAGTGGATCCGCCGTGTCGTCCTCTGAGTCTACTCTCCTGACCTCGATCCCTTAGAGATCAACTATCTCCATGATCAGGTGATACTGCCTTAGAATATGTCTGGATCACTGATGGGACAGTCGTTCCTTGGCATAAGCCACAACTCCATTGTCTCACAATGGTAGGAACGTAGTTCATCTCATGAACCAATATACACCCAAACAGCCTCTTTGGTAGCATCTTAAATAGGGATGTATCCTGCCTTTATCGTCTAGTATGCCACGGTATCTAGCTTGGAACTCTTCCAACATACCGTCCCTCTACCGAGGGTAAAGACAATGCCTGTGACTGACATTCAGTCGTCTTTATCACCCTGGAACCCTTCCAGTGATTCTCCCCAGGATCAATTAATACCATCTCACTACAACTAGTGAGTATCCTAATATCCATTTAGATCTATCTCATAGATCCAAAATCCAGGATTTAGGAGGTATCACTTTGATCCTATATGGAGAATCATTGTGATAAGCGGAGATTGACTGAGCGTAGCATAGGAAACTCCTTCCCTATCATGAGCATGACATCCACGTACTCTACGAGGATCACCACCATACTCCCTACTACCTTTTTGTTTATACAAGGTTCATCTACCATTTTGATGATGTCAAACTCTATGACTTATCCATCAAAACAGATGTTCTAACTCCGCGATGCCTGCTTTAATCCTATAAAGCATCTTGCACACGTTTCCGCTGCTCCCACTGTCTACGAAGCCCTCTGGCTGTGTACTTATAGACGCTCTCTTCCAAATCATCATTTAGAAAAGCAGTCAAGACACCCAACCACCAGATATCGTAGTCATGGTATGTAGCCGTGGTAAGTAGGATCTGGATGGACTTAAGCATAGATCCTTAGAAAAGGTTTCATCATAATCCACGCCTGGTCGATGACGAAAACCTTTAACAAGTCAAGCTTTGAAAGTCTCAACCTTTCCATCTACACCAAGTAATCTTCTCAAGATATACTTGCTCCTGATGGGGATTTAACCCTTCAGATATAGCAACCAAAGTCCATACTTTGTTGGTGTATAAGGATTCCATCTCAGATTGATAAACATCCAGCCATTCTTACAGAGTCTTACTCTCGATGGCCAGCTCGAAGCTAGTTGGGTCATCATCTCATGATGCAATCCTCGCTCCCACTGTCATAGAGAAACCGAAGTATCTCTCAGGTGGGTGAGGAACCTTACTAGATCGGCGGAGAGGCTGAGGTTCGTTGGAATCTACTGAATCCTTTGGTTCTATCAAATCATCAGCTGCAGTTTGTATGGATGGAACATTTCCAATTCTACATAACTGACCTTGCCTCGAGCTTGTCCGGATTTTGCTTTTAGACATAGGCCGGACAACCCCAAATCTTAACTAACTTAAGATATGGGCTCTTCCCTTTCCATATCACATATGAAGTGGTAGGCAACTGATTTGATTTGAACCCTATTCAATAGGTATGCAGCTTCTCAAGTGCATAACTCCCAAAAAGGAAATAGGTAACTCAGTAGTACTCATCATAGAGCACACCTTATCATATAGGGTGTGATTGCTCCACCCCGATATACCATCGTGCTATGGTGTATGCGGAGGAGTAATGCTGAGAGAGAATCTCATTCTCCTTTAGAATGATCCAGGATTTCTATGCTCAAGTATTCTCCTCCTTGATCTCATTAAAGGACATAATACTTATACCCGTATTTTGGTTCTCTACTTCTGACTTATATTCTGTGAATATCTCAAAAGGTTCGGACTTGTGTTTCAACAGGAACATATGTCTGAATCTTGAGAGATCATCAGAGAATGTAATGAAGTATAAGAACCGGTCTTGGCATGTGTAGACAGGGGCCCTTACATACATCATCATGTATCAGTCCCAAGAGTACACTAACTCTTTCTCTGTTTCCAATAAACAGAGCTATGGTCATCTTATCTTTGTGACATGACTGGCAAGTTTCATAAGATGTAAATTCAAACTAATTTAAATATGCATCTACATGTAACTTCAGCTAGTCGGGTCGCATTGATATGACCTAGTCTACAATGCCTCAAGAAGGATTCGTTCATTTCTGAACTCTTCCTCTTGTGTGTGTTCCGTATACTAAAGAACTGTAGTTTGATTTAGAACATCAATGCTTTTAGATAACGTGCCTGAACCGATCAACTTTTGATATAGGAAATGTTCAAAACATTATCCAACTATACAAAATTTTATCATTTCTTTACTAATAAAGAGATAGATATGATTTTGTATATCAGGTTCGGTATCTAATAACATTCGTTCAGAATCAATGTATTTGAAATACAGGGTGACAGTGACCAACAGACTTGGCTGCAACACTTGCCCCTTTTTCTGCCTCATGAAACTTATCACCCGTTCTCAGTTCTCTACCTTTCTGTAGCCCTATGTAACATATTACATATCTGGGATCCTGATCTGGTATCACATACCCAGGACGTAAAGTATACTGAGAAACAGTTCTTTGTAATGAACACACTCGAAGATGATGCATCAGCATGCACTCTCTTCGTTTGGGCGGCACGGGAAATCTGGTATTCCCCAATTTCCTGCTCTGTCTTATAACAATTATAAGTTGGAGCGGGACCAACGTTCCCCAGCTCAATATAACAAGCGGGTTCGGTCAATATTCCGTATTATTATCTTGATTAAGGCGTGATATGGTCGCTACCTGGAGAGAAAGAGAAGAAAACACTCAGCGTATGCTCTTGCAAGATCAGATTGGTTATAATTTTATCTAATCAGGATGGCTCCCACTGCTTTTTATCAAATCTTCCTTCAAACCCTAAAAGGATAGACCAGCCGGGATTAATCACACACTACAAGTTCGCCAATCTTTCAGCCAGGCCAGTGTCGGTACTTTGAGGGAGGTCCCCCGTGCTTTCGCACGAACCTAATTAATGTAAACCTCATTTTCCCAGAGGCGTAACCTCGTTAACACCTTTCTAGACACCTACTTGATCGGCTAATAGTAATGTATAAAACTCTCCTAGGAGTAACTCTTACTCGCACCGGGTATCGGGATCCAACTATCTCATAGAAGGTATGCAATCTCATTGCAAATTTCAACACTTGAAATTCCCGATAATATTTTGCCCCTAGCGTGCTATGACCTTGACGCAGGCCAACAAACCATAGTGCGCTAGTCAAGTTCAACCCGTCATTTCTTGATTGAATTAAACCCACCCGCACGACCCTTGACGCAGGCCAACAAAGTCGCACGACTACCCTAATCCAATCTGCATCATATGTATAAGCAGATAAATACTAGTTAGCTACCGCACACTACGCCTTGACGCAGGCCAACAAACGTAGCACGAATACTAAATAGGACTTATCTGAAATGACGGAGGGCTACGACAGGTTTTTCTGAAAACCTATTGCGTAATGAACTTGATATCGTTGTAGAATCAAATGATTTTGAAATGGAGTGCTTTTGAGGCTTTTCTAGTTTTGCTAAAGGAGTCACTCCCGGTGAAGGGATCGTCGGTCCTTTCCTCGTCGAATGAGGTGCGGGATATATCATATATATCACTGTGCAAAGCAAAAACTCTTAAAAGCAATCAAAAGACAAACCGAGTGTGTAGCATCTGCCAGTTATTGCTAAAGGAGTCACTCCCGGTGAAGGGATCTCGGTCCTTTCCTTATCGAATAAGGTGCTGTTCAGATCATAATATTGCATTTATCATTCCCCTATTTCTTATTTTTTTATAAATAAACAGGTACTCTTGACGCACGTTTGTTGCATATTGCAGGATACAGGTTTCTGGAGCAAGTACAGTGAAAAAGACACAAAACAACAGAAAAAGGGACTTTTGACCAACTATTAGACGGATCCTAGTCTAGCCTAGATGAAGAACAATGCAAGGTCCAAAATGCAAACGGTCAAAAGATACTTACAAGTGTTCACTGAAATATCTGGAGGAAAACCAGAAGCCCAAAAGAGAAAATAAGTGAAGAAACAGAAGCCCACAGAGCCACTAAACCAAGCCCAAACTTTTGGCAAGCCCAAGACCACCAAAGGGCCGCGGATCCGCGGCCCAAGCCATCAATTGCCGCGGATCCGCGGCCATACAAGGCCCGTGTCGGTGCAGTTTCTCTGTGCCGTTGCGACTGTTCTAGTGTTGGGATTCTAAGGGGTCAAATCTTTAAATTCACATGCGCGAGAGTCTGTAACCCTAGGTTTCCTATTTTCCTATAAATTGTAATTTTAGATCTAAAAATTGTATGCCTCTTTTCAATAAATAAAATTCAGAAATTCTGGAAGTGACATTCAGATCTGTTCTTTATCGCTTGGAGGGAGCCATCACCATTAGTAAGTGTTTCTATTTTATTCTTTTAATGTTATTTCATCCCCTAATGAGCGAGTAGTCTCCTCGCTTGTTAGGGTTAGCCTTAGGGAAAGGGTTGAGAGATGAGATCTCTCACCCCTTTCAATGCCTAACCCATTAAGAACTCCATGCATGTGCGCACAACCGCTCCCTGCGGCACCCTACCCTTCGAGGTAACGGTGAACCGCAGTATAAAGGGCCGGTTGCGCGCGTTTTCCATGGGGGTTAGGGTAATTAACGATAAAGGAAGGATACGAATCTAGAGGAAGAAAACATCTTCCCAAAAGAGTCGTATCCACTTTATCGATAATTACTATAACACCTAATGGATCTAAAATACGGCAATGAAAGCGGTGAGGAAACATCAATCTCCAAAACTTCCTCTAAGCCTAACCCTAGCAAGAATTTAAATTAGATTAATTAAGTTTTAGATCTAGATTTTTATAAAACCAAAACGACAAATAGAATCAACTCGTTAAGACACAATAAAGGAATTTACCCGTCTCTGTGGATCGACCCGCACTCACCGGCTAGCTGCGAAGCGACGCCGTTTCTGATTGCGGTAATTATATTTTTGATCGTGAAATCCCCTACCAATCAAATGGCGCCGTTGCCGGGGACGGCGTAATCTTTCTTTTTGTGAATTTTCGGGTTGATATAAATTTTAAAAATTATAAAAATTTGAAAATATAAAAAAATACAAAAAAATTATCAACTTTGATCTGTTTGAAGGGTTTGCTATTTGAATCTTGCAGAAACAGCGAAGAATCACGGATCTGGAATTTTACAGAGGGCAAATAAAAATTTGGTACATAAGAACAGAGAGAAATTGCAAGTCCAGAGCAGTGAAATTTTTTCCAGAGGCTGATCCCATCATTCCGCCTTCCATCCGCGGCCTAAACCCTATAACTGCCGCGGATCCGCGCTCCTCCTGCCACGTCAGCGCACCAACTTTTGTGGGTTTGTCTCTCTTTCTTCCCTCTGCAACCTAAAGTATATCTCTCTGTAAAAAGTTTTCTGCAGGAATTCTTTGCGTAAAGAGTCTTTCTCCCCCTTCTAAATAACAGATTTCTGCAGGTTTCTTTGCGCCGCGCTAAAAATTTTGATTGCAAGTGAAATTTTATTTGTTTTGCATAATTTAACCGGACTCTAAGGGGCTATTTGACCAAATCCAGATTGGGTGGGGATTTCATCACCCTTCCCAGGACCCCAGAAAACACCTAAGCATTTTGCATCAACCACCTTTAATTAAAAAAGATTAGACTCAGACCTAAGGACAGCGAGCTCAATAGGAAAAGGACTAGGGTAGGCATTGGCCGTTTATCCTAACCGACATTGCGGTGTCTAGGCTAGTGGTTTTTAATTAGGCCCACTGTAGTGGTGGTTCCTTCCCACTTACCTGGCCGTACTTGTCCGTGAAGAGGCGGTTCGAGGTCTATTTCTAGCCCTAGTTAGGAGCTGTCTAGTAGACCTAGGCAACCCTAGATCTAGGTATGATGGTGTATGTGTGGTTGACACATTGGTGTCAAGAGTCCCATTTTCTAAAATCTTCTTGCAAAACTCTCCAATAAAAATTAAAGAAAAATCTTTTAAAAACTTGCAAAAATTTTGTCGCTAAGAAATCTTTGCACTCTTCTATCATGGGTACCCCACATCATAAATCTCTTGCCGAATCTTGGTATCCCGAACCTAACTTTGCGTCGTTCGTCAATTGTTTCGGTCAATTTAAAACTGATCCCTCCTTGCCAAAAATTTCGTTGAAAGATCAAATAGAGGCGTCTAGGAGAAATAGTTTGACTTTTCAACCCACTTCGTATCAACCGAGTCAACCTTTACAACCTACATATGTTGATACCACTTCTTCAAGTCCTTCTGTCACTCCTAGGCTGATGTCCATTGCTGAGCATATTGCTCAATCTCGCAGTCGATCTTTCATCCCTCTCCACTCATCTAGTTTTAGGGATCCGCACAATTATCAACCTACATTTGATTGGTAGGGGATTTCACGATCAAAAATATAATTACCGCAATCAGAAACGGCGTCGCTTCGCAGCTAGCCGGTGAGTGCGGGTCGATCCACAGAGACGGGTAAATTCCTTTATTGTGTCTTAACGAGTTGATTCTATTTGTCGTTTTGGTTTTATAAAAATCTAGATCTAAAACTTAATTAATCTAATTTAAATTCTTGCTAGGGTTAGGCTTAGAGGAAGTTTTGGAGATTGATGTTTCCTCACCGCTTTCAATGCCATATTTTAGATCCATTAGGTGTTATAGTAATTATCGATAAAGTGGATACGACTCTTTTGGGAAGATGTTTTCTTCCTCTAGATTCGTATCCTTCCTTTATCGTTAATTACCCTAACCCCCATGGAAAACGCGTGCAACCGGCCCTTTATACTGCGGTTCACCGTTACCTCGAAGGGTAGGGTGCCGCAGGGAGCGGTTGTGCGCGCATGCATGGAGTTCTTAATGGGTTAGGCATTGAAAGGGGTGAGAGATCTCATCTCTCAACCCTTTCCCTAAGGCTAACCCTAACAAGCGAGGAGACTACTCGCTCATTAGGGGATGAAATAACATTAAAAGAATAAAATAGAAACACTTACTAATGGTGATGGCTCCCTCCAAGCGATAAAGAACAGATCTGAATGTCACTTCCAGAATTTCTGAATTTTATTTATTGAAAAGAGGCATACAATTTTTAGATCTAAAATTACAATTTATAGGAAAATAGGAAACCTAGGGTTACAGACTCTCGCGCATGTGAATTTACAGATTTGACCCCTTAGAATCCCAACACCAGAACAGTCGCAACAGCACAGAGAAACTGCACCGACACGGGCCTTGTATGGCCGCGGATCCGCGGCAATTGATGGCTTAGGCCGCGGATCCGCGGCCCTTTGGTGGTCTTGGGCTTGCCAAAAGTTTGGGCTTGGTTTAGTGGCTCTGTGGGCTTCTGTTTCTTCACTTATTTTCTCTTTTGGGCTTCTGGTTTTCCTCCAGATATTTCAATGAACACTTGTAAGTATCTTTTGACCGTTTGCATTTTGGACCTTGCATTGTTCTTCATCTAGGCTAGACTAGGATCCGTCTAATAGTTGGTCAAAAGTCCCTTTTTCTCTTGTTTTGTGTCTTTTTCACTGTACTTGCTCCAGAAACCTGTATCCTGCAATATGCAACAAACGTGCGTCAAGAGTACCTGTTTATTTATAAAAAAATAAGAAATAGGGGAATGATAAATGCAATATTATGATCTGAACAGGTGCATGATATATCACATATACCGCTGTGCAAAGCAAGAACTGTAGCTACCTGTTTTAATTTTGAAATTCGATTCTACAACATCTTAGGTTTCTTTTATTTCATTAATCACATTAATGAAGTCCCATCATTTTAGTACCTAAACATCACAGATAAATACGACGTACACTTATGCCATCCGCATTCGCCTCGATGTCCCCTCGTGCACCGTTAGGTTAGGTAACTAACGGCAGAGCGGGGCAGGGCTAGCGCGGGTGTAAAACATAAGTAACGCCTATATAATATATCATATATACTATATACTGTATCTATCACAGAACATCACATGATCACATCACAGATATGGCAGCAGAAGAAACATATGAAATATTGGATATACTAGGACGTCCGTGCTTTCAATACGAGCCAGTATAAAACACGGATTCCACGGTCATGATGAATAGCCAAACCCACACCCCTAGACCCCTACGAGAGCGGCAAGTAACCCTACCAATTCTAGAGTTAGGAGACCCGGACTCGACTCCTCGAGTTGGTCTCCCACTGGACTCCAGAACCCGGTTACTTGTGCTCCCCTCCTTGGGTCTATCCTAGTGCGGAAAAGTAAATAATATACAAAGGGTGACATCTTCCGCAACCTGGAAGTGCCCCAATAAAAGAATATTACATACAAGTTTTTACATGAATGAAAATGAAAAACACTCATCTCATATAAAAACCCCCGGCTATTCAAACACGACGATCCAATATAACATATCCAGCAACACATAACATCACATGTCATCAACGTAAGTAAATATGCGTATCCCAATTGTCGTTGACATATAGCAACAAAACCGGCGATATCACATATTACACTTACGGTCACAGAAAAGAAAGTGTAAAACTACAACAGTTGGAATCCGCAACCACCTCAGATATCGCATGCCTGACCAAATGAATTCCTTAGACATCGCATGCCTAACAATTATAAACCCGCATTTTAGTCTCAAAATCGAAAACTCTTTTCAATATCAAGTCGGGGAATTCAACAGGATTCCTAACATCCTGATCGAATGCTCGTCGCAAACTTCAATAGACGGCTGCACCCCCGATGCCGTCGACGAAGTGCACCAAGGCGGAACACCGCTGCCGCGAGCACCCGAACGGATGCTTTCGGCGACGGGGTTCTCCTATAGTCACTTGGTCGGGGCTATGGAGTGAGGCTGTCTATTAAGTTTACCCGGCGAGTATCCGCGTACGCTACGTGATTGCGACGGACTTTTGATCACATCAAAATTCCGTGGCAACCGATCAAGTGAGACTAAAGTGCTATGTTTATAACATTCATTTAGTTATCACATAACTGTTTGTGAATTCCAATTATTGTATCACATTCCAGATAAACCGAAAATGTTAAACCTTCCGATCGAACAGTCGAATACCCATGTTTTCCCGATACAGCTCAACACATGAAATAAGTCTAACAACATTCAGTTCGTGCCTCAGTACCAACGGTCCAGCCGTAGAAGGGTCAAGCCAACGCCTCACATGTGGCACGCCGTACTGCCCCAAACCCGAAGGTTCAAAGGGCAGTTCAAGACGGTCACATAATCGAGTTAAGATTTGTTGTCTTCTAGAGGGTCCATCACGTTACTTGCACTACTTAGAACGCCTTTAAACCACGGAAAAATCCAACATTTGGAAATTTCCCAATAGGGGAAAAATTGGGTATTTATATCCGGCCGAACTTTTTAACATATTCTAAAATTTATCCGGAAAGCCACACAGACAAAATCTGATACTCCGATCGAAACACCGAATCCCCAAAACAACCCCAGAAAATTCAACTCTTGAATAAATATTAAAAATTCCCAGAAAATCCAACTTCAGAAAATAGGAATTACTGTGCAAACAAGGGAAGCTGACGTCATCAATGTGCCGCGGAACCGCCGCCTAAGCTGGCTTAGGCCGCGGTTCCGCCGCGCAATAGAGGGTTCAGGAGAAAAATTTTGCGTCGTAATTCTTATAATTCCCTGCTGAATTTTTTAAGCATTTTTAATCTGGAAAAATCCCAGTTTTTGAAAAAAGGACAGAGAGCTATTTTTGAGTTGGGTTTCGGGTTCGTTCGGGTTTCAAATTCCGTCTAGATTTCGCCTAAGGCTCTAGCTAGGCTGTGATACCACTGTAGGGTTCCTAGGCACACTAATGAGGCCTCACAAGGTATCAACCATGCCAATTTCAAATTTTACGGGTGCCGAGAAACCCTAATACGGATCGTTGGCTAGATGTCTAAGCGAAAAGCAACTAGTAAACTACTTTACTAAGAGAATACGGAAATACAACCTTTGTAGATCCGGTGCTCCACCTCCATAGCTCCGCAATGAAGTCCTCTTGCTGTCCAAAACAAATTCCGGGCTCTAGCGTCGGCTTCATCGGAGAATAGGCGAGCTAGGTCGTCGATGTCCATGCCGAAGATGATCTACGTCGAAGCATCGCTAGATCAAGCTCCAACTTCACCAAGTCAAGAAAACTTGTGAAGGAAACACACTCTACTACTTGGCAAGAGGTAGAGGATGAAGAAATAGGAAGTGGGTAGACTTTAGAATTGGATTTCTCACTTGTTTTCATCAATCACCATTGATGAAGCAAGCTTCTTCATGTGATGAAGAAGAAGAAGAAGAAAGAAATGAATATGATAAGAATAATCAAAATAGAAAAGAAAAATCAATTCTTATCATAATCTAACCATGGTCAAGTGTAAAGAATAAACTAGGGTTAAATGGAGTGGTTAGGGTTAAGCATGAGACAAAATGGTCAATTTGGTCAAAGCTTCATGAAGCTTCAACTAAACTACAAATAAAGCCACCATTCTTTCTTTTATGCTTATTTATTTCAAAATGAATAAATGAATTAAATAAATGAGAAAAGGAAATGAAACCCTAACCACTTAAGTAACCATGGTTTAATTCTTTACACAAACCCAAACTAGCATGCATCATCAAACATGATACAATCTTGTGTACAAAAGTATATCACATATACAATGTGCACAAATCAAGTGAGAAAATCCATTTAAAGTGAACCGATACTAGTTAATGCAAAGTAATATATGATATATATAATTATACATTAAATCATTAAATCAACACTTGATTTAATGATCCGGTCATATTGCATATAACCGACTAGTATCATCAGTAACAACTTATCGAAACAACACTTGATCCGATAACCCGGCTATATCGCATATAACCGAGCAATGTCACATATCGCGAGAATCAAATATAGTATCACATACTGGTATCATTCTCGGTCCCGCACATATCTCATATGCGCTCCTATTTCGTTTCGCTTGAGCCAGGAAACCTCTGTGTAGGACTCTAAAGACTCGTCAATACGCCGGCAGCAGATGATGATCATATCAAGCACCCACAAGCCGTAAGCGGTCTGCTAAACGTAACGGCCACCCGGGTATTGAGCGATCAGAAGATCGACGAGCAAGCCCGCTCACACTCCAGTGAATCCAACCAGTAACACTACCGTACAGTCCGGTCTGATCGTCTGATATGTCGCATATCTTGCCTAGGGGTGGTAAACGTCAGACCCCAATAGCTCGATAAGTCGTGTCGATATGAGGTCTATAACAACTCGAGAAACTACTGGTAACACTTACCAGTATATCTCAGCAACCCTGGCCAGGGATTTCCTGTTATAGCCAATCGATCACAGCGCAACATCAACTCCCTATACCGGGAGAGACGAATCCCCTCCTATCGCTTATTGCCTCCATGTGACTCGGGACTGTACCCAAAAACCACCGTTTTGCACGCCCTCTTGGACGTGATAAGATGGAAATCAAAGCACAGTGGGAACCACACAAGACTCTATGACGATCTCGGGTCAACAGACTACTCTGTACCAGTGTCACCAGAGAACTGCCATCTGACGTAAGGTATAATACCATCTGGGAGTTCTCGGCGAGTCCGTCCAGTGTACCCAGTCTCCACTGAGCACCCGTATATCATCTCTGATGTCAAACACCAATGGATATGGGATCATCCATCGCCCATCTGTATGGGTCGAGAAGGTATACGCTAGTCTACTCTGGTATATCGATGCCCCGTCTCGATACACCCACGACTAGGGACCTTGAAGGATGTACTTATGGACTACCATGTCCCCACTAGTATGATCCGCATCATAGTCTAGGTAGTCAAGTACACATCCCAAGGGCTTTACCAACATGTAACAGAGAGACAATCAGTAGACACGTTAAGGTAAAGGGCAACCAGATAGCATACTATCATGTCGAGCAAGAAAGTCCTCCCTATATATGTCCCAGCATCCACTACAATATACATCCTATGTACAGTAATGGCCTCTAGGGCATACATATAACTAACACTGGAGCAGGTCTAGTTGACCTAGGTGAACCCTAGAACGATTAGGTGTGTAGTATTTTTGTGTCGTGATTATTTTGTCCAGATTATTTTTGTGTGTAAACTTCATTCTTTTTGTTAATAACTAACTAAAAAAACACATTCTTTCCCCGTCATTTTCTCTTCTTCTTCTTCTTCTTCTCTTCATATCATGGGTACCCCACCTCGCAAAACTCTTGCCGAACTTTGGTACCCACAACCAGACATAACTTCCTACGGTTCTTGCTTTGGTCGAACTTCGAACGACCCCTCCATGCCCAAATTTCTTTGAAAGATCGGATAGACGCATCTAGAACTACCAATTGGACTCCGCAATCCACTTTGTATCAACCATTTCAACCTTCACTACCTTCTTGCGTTGATACCCCTTTTTCGAGTCCTGTTGCAACTCTAAGACCCATGTCTATTGCTGAACATATCGAACAATCCCGTAGCCGATCTTTCACTCCTTTCATCACTGCGAATTCTTAGGATCAACAATTCCATTCACCTTCTTATCCAAATGTTGATCCTGCTCCTTTCCAGCCATTCAATTCCTACCAGTCCTACCCGACTTTTGCACCTTCCGTAGACATTGCTTCTGAACCGCCGTTTAGGAGTTTTCAGTATCCAAACAACTTTGAATATTTTACTGAAACCCCTTCACAACCCATGCCTAGTCTGGAACAGTCATTGGAAGACTTTAGGGTAGCGTCGTACCAACAGATGATGGATTTGAATGTGTCCATGGCCGCCCTCATACAACCTAGTGACCCGGTAGCTAGTTTTCAACTAGCTCCAAATTTTCCAATGTATGAAGAGGCGGTAGGACAGGTTGAGAATTTGAGTAGAGAGAGTGACCTGTACCCCCTTCCGAATCAAGCCTACCCGTTTCAACTTGAATCCCACAACTCTGGTTTTGAATGTATATCTAGTGTTCCAAATGATTCATTGATTAAAAATAGAACAGATAATGAGTTGTGTGACTTTGTAGTGTTTGATTTGCCCGATTGTGAAGGGTCCCTTTTGAGTGAAACCACACCCAATCCATTTGACCTCTACACCTCCATCTTAGAACCAGAATCGATTGAAATCCATGCTTTTGATGAGGTGTCTGAGAATATTGATTTTCACTTGATTGAGGATATTGACGCTGGCAATATTTTGTATGATGAACCCATAGATTTGGCAGAGTTTTTCTCTTCAATTCATCATCCCGAATCATTAAATATTTTTCCCGAACCCCATATGCGTATGGATTTTGAAGATAAATGCATGGATGTGCTTAACTTTGAGGAGAATTTTGAGGATATTTTTTAGGATGAAACAGTTCTTGTTGATGAGTCGGATTTTCCAATTCATCCTATCCCTTTCATTGACTGTGTACACCCTCATGAACCTTTAACCGATAACCTTCCTCAATCACCTACCTCCATCCTTTCCATCGTTCCGACCTGGCAAGACACCGTATCATTTTCGCTCCCTGTGTCTGGTTTACCGAGTTCGGCTTACCCATGGTTTCTCATGAATCTTGAAGGATTTGACCCCATTTCTCGAAGGATTGATAGATTAGCACAATCACTTTTTACACATCATTCATCACATATTGTGCTAATCTATTCACTCCATTTTCACTCTCAAGTTCGTATTCCACTTCTTTCTCCCTTCCGCCATATACCGAGACCGTATCCCGCTTCTATCTCCATACGATCTCGCGTATTCTCCATTTCTTACCTCTCCGCATTCTTTCACCAACCAGCACATTATAGAGATAAAATCTTTGAATGGTTGGTACTAACTTTTGGCTTGTGTAAGTCCTTGTATAGCTTGATACTGTTCTTTCCCCCTAATCCTGAACTTCACCGCTTAAACAGTGGAAACACTGTTTCACTTAAGTTGGGGGGGGAACCTTTTTGTATATATTTTTTGTTTTCCTTTTTGTTTTTTATATAATTTGTTTTTAGGGAGCACCGACAATTTTGACCCTCTTGGTGTAGCCTGACAGTGAGGGCACTGTCAAGTTTAAGTTTGGGGGTGTGCTCGGTAAGCTTTCTTCCTTCGCATTCATTTGTATATTCTGCATTTGCATACCTTATTTTAAAAACCCATAAAAAATCGAAAATTTTCCAAAATATAAAAACTTTGTCGTCAAGTTAGCTAATAGAGTAACTTAGATTTTTTCTGAGAGTTTAGTTGATAAGTTAGAAATAACTAAATCCTAGGCTTAGGAATTGAAAACCCTAAAAATAACCCTCATTTTGTTTAACTTTGGTAAGTATACGTCCTTACAAATTTTTTTGAGAAATAGGTAATCTTGAGTTCAGTTCTTTACTTAAGTTAAGATGAAGGGAAAGTATTGAAACTTTACTGAAGGATAAGTCTGAAAAATAGTTTCTATTCTTGAGTCCAAAATTAGAAAGTATATACCCTACAAACTGCACTTACACGCACCTTGAAACTTGGGATAGTAAAGGATACCTAGAAATACTCTTGCCTGAAAACCTAGTATGAAAGAAAAAACGGTATTTAAAGCTAAACACCAAAAGAGCATCATTGAAAATTATATCCGGTCTTGAAAAAGAAAAATAAAGAAAAGAAAAAAAAAGGAAGAAAAATAAATAAAGTCAAGACCTGGAAACTGCTAATTATGCTTTAAGCTTATATATTCAGTAATCGGCTGTTGGTGCCTCAAGAAGCATTAATAGTCGCATGAAAGGTGTGTGAGCAAATCCGTCCATCATTAAATGAAAAGAAGTAGAATTAGGTATTAGGGCAAGGGTACTATAGCTTGAATTGAATTCTTGAGTGTAGGGGTGCAAATTTACACACACGTAAGAGTATACAATCGATATTTGGAGGAAAGATAGAAATAAAGAATAAGACTAAAGTTTTCTGTAAAATTGATAAAAATCCTTGATTTAAGACCGCACTCTAGAAGAAAAGCTCAGGAAATACCAACATCTTTCTATTCTTTTTTGGAACGTATAGGATCTTGGGTTAAATAGATAGGAGGTGTGAAGTATAAGGGTTGGATATTTCTAACTTAGGATGATAGAATTTTTAACCTAAATACTAAACTATAGGAATAGAATCGATGTTAACTTATGAAACTAGCTTGACGGGATTTTGTGGGTGTAATCCGCTGAAAACCCTCAGGAGACAACACTCCTCCTACTAGGGACACCTAGAGGTTTAACGGCTTGTTGCACACGCTCAGTGCAATCGCGTTCTCTGCGAAAGTGTGGTTAGGATTCCCTTTTGTGAATAAATGGTTTTGCTCGGGACGAGCAAAAGATAAGTTTGGGGGTATTTGTTCATCACAGAAAACTGCATTTTATACCGCCCATTCTTATGCTCGTTTGTTTGTAAATAGGTGCTTTTAATCCGTGTTTGCTACATATTTACAGGTTACAGGTTTCCGGTCTAAAATAATACTAATCAGACAAAATCTCTACAGTTATGCCAATATCCAGAACATCTGTCACAAACAGATAAAAGCCGGGTTCCAGTCATCTGTATCCGTCCAGTGCCGCGTACCAGCTCCAAAGACAAGACATATGACAATGGTCATTCGTGTCTCGGACAAGCACAAAGCACGAGAGGGACAAGCACAAAGCACGAGAAGGACAAGCACAAAACACGAGTGGGTATGGTGCATTCAATGCATAAAGTGTTGATGTGATTCAAAAATTCAAAAATTCAAACTTCCCTCCAAACTTTAGGTGTATTCAAATTCAAATTAAAGAAAAGGTCTTGTTTTGCCTATAAAAGGAAACCATTGGGTAAGTAAGAAGGAGTCCAATTTTGCTATTCTTTAGTCTCATTTTGTCCAAGTTTTCTTTTCTCTTTTCTTGTAAATAGCTTAGTCCCCTTAAGATCCTTGCGTTCTCTTGATCTTTCAACCTTTTCATTGAGCTTGAAGGTTTAAGGGTTGGTATTTGATCTCAAGGGTTGTATCATTTTGGAAGGAATAAAGTCTCTTTTGTGCTTCATTTTGCCTTGGGTTTTTAGCTCTTTCTTGATCTTGCAACCTCTTAATTGAGCTTGCAAGTTTAAGTTTGGGCTATTAAACCCATGGTGTGTAACTTGTTCTATGGTTCCTAGTTCTCTTTCTTGCTTATTTCTTTCTTGCTTTTTATTACTTGCTTTACATTCATGCGTTACTTTCATGCACTTTAATTACTTGCTTGTAATGCTTTTTCCTTTCTTCTCTTTTGTCTTTTCTTTTGCTCTTTTTGTTGTTGTTGAAATGATGTTGTTAATATGATGTTTGTGAATGTGTTGTTAGGAAAAGAGAAAGATATTGTAAGTTAACGTTTCGTTCCTCATTTCCTTTTCCCGTCTTTTCCATTTGAAACTCCGCCTAAACCTTACGCAAGCGCACCGTTAGGCAGCCTACCAAGGTAACGGTGATTCCTAACCGTGAACGGTTCCGTTCGGATTGGCCGGAGGCGAAAGCAAGAGACAAGAATAGAAGGACAAGGGTCAATAAGTCGGATTCCACCAATACCGTGCTTAAATCCCGTAATCCACGTTGTTGCCTATTGCTCTAGCTTCATTTGTTAAGTTCGACTCAAAGGACTTGAATACGGAATCCATTAACTTACACTATCCTATCGATTCCTAACAAGCTTTACTTGTGCATATAACACATAGGTTAGATATGAACAATTCCGCCCTCGCGCATTAACTCGTAACGACAAGAACGTAAAACACTCTGTCTCCCTGTGGATCGACCCGTGCTCATCGCGGCTAGTTGCAAAGCGACACCGTCTTGATTGCGGTTAAAACTTTAATTCTATCAATCAGATATGATATGACATGATATGATAAAATATTTGCAATGGGTCGCATTGAGCGATGTATCCTTCTTATTGATGATATGTGCTGATGATATCGGTTTGTACGAGATTGTCGATCAGTAATCAGATCATGATTATATTGATGATATTAGTAGTGTACTAGACGTAGGTCAGTACCCCAGATGATGATCTCGATAAAGAGGATACCGGATGAATAATTTGACGAATGTGATATTGACCCGTACCCAGATTTGGGGATGCCGTACGACGGATTTACGTACGAGCTATATATTAATGATTGATCCGCACTCTTGACTTAGGATGTCTGATTATAGATATGGTATTGGCTATGATATTATTGAGGCGGGATCACCGACTATATATATACAGGTATGTATATGTATCGACTCAGATGTTAGGCGGTTTCCTTACCCGTAGTTCAGCTTGTTAGTTCAGCCGTATAGTTTAGTGTACTTGTTAGACTAGATTAGACTCCTACCTATTTCAAAACTAACGGATCGCGGATATTTTAAAAGACGGGTCAAGGGATTCTACGGATATTTCAAAAGACGTATCTTTTCTTAAAAACACCGTAGCCCTTATTTTCAAAACACCGCGATTCGTGTTATTTCAAAAGGCACTATTGTAGGACTTATATTAGGGTAATGCAGATTAGTTATCGTTGTGTCTAGTATTCAGCTCCCGCTCATTATTGTTGTTCGCTCCGCATCGCATACTTATATTGTTATTTCATATCGCATTGTTGATATTATGCTGTTAGGACACCAGCACCATTACCGATGATGCGTATATACCACGTACACTTACTTGCCGGCTCACACACATCTTCATCGGTAATTGCCATGTCACGTACACTTAGAAATTACTATTGTTCGACATAGGTTGTTAGCTAATAGTTTAGACATGATATTAGTGTACTTGACTTATATGCCAGTTTAGACATTATAGTTATTACTTGTCACTTCATGCATAATGTTATTCATTGTTATGCCGCATTCATGGATTTTTATGCCTATATTCACTGTTTACATGCTATTGAGGATTTGGATTCGGATTTCCATGAGATTTTCTGGATTTGGGGGAAAACCGCAAAACTTATATAAACTTATTTTCTTTCTTTTTAAATAAAAAGTGTGGTTTTCCCATGATGTATGAGTCGTCCACCATGAGTTTGCTGATGGATTTCGAGACAGGAGTTCGAGGAGTGGAGGAACCGTTTCGGGTACATGGTGGACCCGGTGCGGTACCCCGGGTTAAGAGGATCGCAGATGATGGGTTGAGCCTGGCAGGGGAGCACTACCGACCGGTGATTTTATCCGACACGTCGGATATCCGGAGGATACCGTCGTGGTCATGAGATGGATGGTAGGGGCCGGTCTGGACTGACGGCGTCCTAGATATTGAGATTGAGACATTGAGATTTCGAGATATTGAGGTACTGAGATTTGATGATACAGGCCAGTCCGGATAGCCGGGGCCTGAGATTTTGAGACATTGAGATTTATGTTTTGTGTCGATGCTAGACACTGTTTATGCTGATTTCATTTATGATACCTCATTTTAAAAATACAAAGGAAATCTCACTAAATTATGAAAGCAGTTTCTTTAGTATATGTATTCTGTTTTCATGCATTCATACATCATCCATATGACATATTGCTACCTGAGGCACTGACACGGGCATATGGGATTACACTTGGGTTAGATATTTAGCCTAGCCATTGTTTAGGCTGCTGGTTATATATTTGAGGATATATTATGATCGTATGACCTAGGATTACATCATACATGCGATTTCTGTTCGTAGATGTTTTTCTACTCACGAGTTGGCAACTCACCCCCGTTGTGCCCCAGTTTCTTGCAGGTTTTGCCGTACGGGTTTCATTACGGCTTTGCTGGCACTACTTCCATTTTCGGGTGATTTGCTAGTAGGTGGGTTTATTGTATCGTACCCATCATTATACCTTGTATATTGTGATTCTGTTGTATCTAGAAATTCCATCAACCAAACATGTATTTATTTCAGATAGAGACCAGGGTTGTTTATTCATTCGACCTTAGAGCCGCGCGTTGTATTTCTATGGATTTCTTGCTATTGAGTGTCCTTTTCTGCTGTGATCATCGCCTTTCGGCGTTGTATATTATATTGCTTGCGTGGTTGTGACCGTCGTTTGACGAAGAGCTAGCTCCCGCTTGGGGATGCATTTTTCATTATATATATGCTTTATCAGGTTTTGTACCCGTTTGGGGTAAGTTTTTACAAAGGAAACTCTGCCGAAATTTTTAGAAAAGACTTGTGAATTTAAAAAGCATATTTCGGCGTATGTTGCAAACTATTTTGTTTAAAATGGTTTTCCTTCACTCTACTACTTTTCTTGGTTTGGATTTCTTGGTCTTTCGGCTTACTTAGATTACGTACGCCTCAAGACGTTTCGTAGTCTAAGTGCCGGTCATGTTCCGTACTTTCGGGTCATGACAGTCGGCCTCCTTTTCGACACGTACCTGGGTTGCCGTTACGTACAGCTAGTGCCACTGACGGACTTGTGGTTAAACCCACTGCCAGCGTACTGTCAAGTCTTTAGAGTCCCACACAGAGGGTTTCCCCGGATCAGGCGAGACGATGTAGATGTCGTATGGTTTTACGGAAGGGTTTCGATCGCATTCGTGTACTGGCTACTCGAATGACGATCGGACGGATAATACTAGTGGGCTTTGGTTTAAGCCGGATACTAGTATTGTAGTATTGGATTATACTGATCTTGGTGTATCCATATTTTTCGGAATACGGATACGGGTATGAAAATATGGAAAAGGGCATTCTTGTAAATTCACAAGATTGACCTTCTAGAAGGAGACACCTCGTTATTGTTTTATTCTTTTTCTTTAAAGAATTAATGAGGTGGAAATTAGGAGGCATGGGTTGAAGAATGGTTATGTATTTGTTTATTTATTTTGGAGCCACTATTCAAGCATGGTTGTAGATTATATGATTTAATAATCCATGGTTGAATTATTGGCAAAATACTTAACCATTCTGTCTTCTCATTTTTCATTCATTCTCACAAAAGCTTTCTCTCTCCTAGGTTTTCTTCTCTCCTTCTTCATGAAACTCATACACTTGCATGTGTTGCAAATCAATGAGTTTTGAGATCAACTAGTTCAATACACACTCTCTCTACATCCCCTTAGTTATCTTTCCGAGCAAGTAAGATCACTAAGGTATCTCATGGAGGTTGGAGCTTGATCGTAGGCCCCTCGGGTGGATCCATCTTTGACGCAAAGAAGACCGACAACCGAACTCTTCCAAAACCTAGAAGAAGCCAAAGAAAGGAGATCAAGAACAAGGAGCTTGATCCAAGGAGCAAGGAGCAACTTGAAGACCCGAAGGACTAGGAACGAGGGTATAACTCCTTTACATAGTAGTTAACTCTCTCTCTTAGTTTAGTTTTGTTAGATGAGGCTTAATAAAGATCCTAAAGTGGGAAAAAGTTCATGATGCTAAGCAAAAAATAGTTTCTTTTGATGTGAGAAAACCGTTTTTAAAGTATTCCGCCTCCCCGCGACCCGTGGGGTGTGCATCATGGACTTACAATACTCTCCCACTGCTGTAGCATGTATTGAGGAACCATTTCCAACCCGGAGAGTATGATCACCTTTCTTCAAAAACTTGCTATTTCTAAGCCCCTGAAATGGAAGCTTCACCCTGCTTCTTCTTCTTGAGGTCGGCCAAGTGTCCAACGCAGTTTCTCTTCCAGTGCCTAGTCTGGTGGCAGTGGAAACATTCCCCTCGTCCTGTCACAGCAGCCCCTTTCTTGTCCCTTCCCGGTGGCTTTTTCACTCCGCCTCTCTGCTTGATGGGATTCTTCTTCTTCTTTCCCTTTCCCTTGGATTTGGCTTTTGGGACGGAGGAAGAAGATGGCCCAGCAATAAGAGCGGGAGTTTTCGCTACCTTTAGTGTGCTCTCTGCACTCCTCAACATATTGAGGAGTTCAGGCAAAGACTTCTCCATGTTGTGCATGTTGAAGTTTACAATGAATTGAGCAAAGGCAGGGGAAAGGGATTGTAGAACAATATCAACATACTGCTCGTTCTCCATGGTCCAACCCAGGTCCTCAAGTTCTTCGATAATTCCAATCATCTTCAATACATGGTCACTTATAGACATGCCAGCAGCCATTCGCATCTGAAACAACTTTCGAGATGCCTCGTATCGGAGAGTACGAGATTTCTCTCCACACAACTCCTTTGTATGGAGAAAGATGGATTGAACATCCATCTTCTCGTGCTGCTTCTGATGTTCATTGTTCATAGAAGCAAGCGTGAGGCACTTGGCTGTGGCGCAGTCTATATCCCATGTCTTGCGGATTTCTTTATCCGCAACTGAAGAATCAGGGCCTGGGATAGGAGGGGCTGGAGTAATCAGGACGTATCCAACCTTATCATAGGTCAGGGCAATATTCACGTTCCTTAGCCAATCTTTGTAATTCGGTCCCGTGAGTTTATTTTTGTCTAATAAAAGCTTAAGTCCCATCATAGGTATCTGCCATTAGGAAAGAGAAAAGAAGACACTCAGCGATTGCTCTTGCATAATTAGATAGGTTATTAATCTTATCTAACTGATGTCTCCCACTGCTTTTTATCAAATTTTTCTTCAAACCTTTTAAAAGGAAAACTAGCCAGGATTAATTGCAATCTACAAGTTCGCTAACCGGTCAGCCAGGCCAGTGTCGGTACTCCGAGGGAGGTTCCCCGTGCTTTCGCACGGACCTAATTAAAGTAAACCTCGTTTTCCTAGAGGCGTAACCCCGTTGACACCTTTCTAGACACCTACTGGATTAGCTAATTGTAAAGTGCAAAACTCTCCCGGGAGTAACCTTTACTCACAGTGGGATCGGGATCCAACTATCAGATAGAAGGTATGCAATCTCATTGCAAATTTCAACTCTTGAAATTCCCGATATGATTTTTACCCCTAGTGTCTTATGACCTTAACTATGGTCAACAAATCATAAGCACTAGTCAAGTTCTACCCATCATTTCGGGATTGATTTAGACCCACCCGCGAGACTCTTAACTATGGTCAACAAAGTCATGTGAATGTCCTTATCAATCACATCAAATGCTTTGTAGGAAGACATCACTTAGCTACCGTACACTACGCCATAACTATAGTCAACAAACGTGGCACGAATACTAAGTACTCTGCTTCCTAAAATGGCGGAGGGCAACGGATGGCTTTCGTGAAAACCTTTGACGTTTTGAACATATATCGTTGTAGAATCGAGTGAAAAGAGTGGTTTAAGCTCCAGTTTAAAAATCGAATGGTTTTGTAGTATCTTTCTAATTTTGCTAAAGAGGTCACTCCCGGTGAAGGGATCTCGGCTCTTTCCTTATCAAATAAGGTGCTGGATATGTAAATACCACGATGCAAAGCAAAAATTAGATCAACTATAAAAACAATCGAGTTCTTTGTAACATTTGCTAGTTTCGCTAAAGGGGTCACTCCCGGTGAAGGGATCTCGGCCCTTTCCTCATCGAATGAGGTGCAGGATATTCAAGAATACCACTATGCAAAGCAAAAGCTAGAGTTACCCATTTTAAAAAGTTTGATTCTACAACATCTTTAGGTTTCTTTTTCTTGACATTAATCACATTAATGCTGTCCACTATTTACGTTTCCTAAACATCACAGAAAAGAAACGAAAATAGAACGTACGCTTATGCCATCCGCATTCGCCACGGGGCTCCGTCATGCACCGTTAGGTTACTTAACTAACGGCAGAGCGGGGGCTAGACAAGCGCGGGTGCAAAACATAAGCAACGTTTATTATATATCTCATATATAAATATAGCCATTTCATATCACAGATGAATACATTGGATATACTACGAATTCCACATTTCATTCAAGCCTTAATGAAAGACAGGTTCCACGGTCGTGATGAATAAACAAACCCCACCCTAGACCCCTACGGGTGCGGCAAACTACCCGCCAAATTCCCGAAGTGAAGCAACCTCCCTCAACAAAGTGAGTAGGCCACTCGGCACTTCGAGAACCCGGTAGTTTGTGCATCCCTCCTTGGGTCTATCCTAGGAGCAAAAACAGTAAAAAGAAATTATACAACGGTGGCTACAACCTCATCCCGGATGTGTCCCGCAAAATAATATCACATTGCTTTTTACAAATTACAATGAATGAAAGAAAAGAAAAACGCTCTTCTCACATCCCTCGGCCATTCATCACGACGATCCAACATATTCATATACACATACCATCAAAGAAGTGTGCAACCCCGACTAATCGATTTATAGCAATTAGTCGACATTTCAAATACACATCGAAAAACAACAAACCCGATTAGCCAATCACTTAGAATTTCGATCGATAATTTTAAACCATGCCAACACTTGACATGTTCCAGCACACAAACAACTTTTTGAAAATTCCAGATATCCCAGAAACACTATTTCCTTAATCTAAGCAAACTACTGAAAAACGAGTCAACTCGGCCACGACTCGGCCGCGGATCGGCGGCCAAACACCGAGTTTGGCCGCGGATCCGTGGCGTACCTGGCGAGTTAGTGTCTCGTTTTTCTACAGTGTGCTTAGAAAACCCTGCATGTATTTTTAAGGCCACATAAATAATTTTTTGAACACTTTAAAAATCGACAGAAAACAGGGACAGAAAATGTGTTTTTCGGGAAAAAATACGTCGATCGAAGTTCTAAATTTTGGCTAACAATCTAATTATGGTTTAGTTTGGCTCTGATACCATGTTATTGCATGTTGCATGCTCCCACAACTCTTGTGAGGCAGCGGAAGTGATAAACGAAAATTTTCTTTGCATACAACACGCACTTTCCATTAGATCTTGTCTAAACCACAACTAGAAAACCCTAACTAGAGGTCTTATCTACTATGTTAGGGGTTATACCTTGATGATCCGGTCCTTCGGGTCTTCTTTGATGATCTCCTTGGCTCCTTGGATGTTGTCGGTGTGCTCGATCTCTGGCCACCCTAAGACCTAGATGATCCACGCGAGAGTTGTCATGCAAGCTAAAACCCTTCTCAAGAGCTAAACCTAGAGATCAAGCTTGCTAAAAATGGTCACTAGGATGATGTAGAGATTAGTGTATTGGATTATCTTTGATCCTTGGCTTTCGATTCACATCTCATGTGAGTGTTAAAGCAAGGAAGAAGAAGGAGGAGAGAAGAAGGAGAGAGAAAGAGTTTTTCATTGTGAGAAAAATTCAAGCATGGAAATTAGATATGGCTCAAGTGAAATAATTGAAGCATGCATTATAAAATTAGCACCATGCTTCAATAGTAACTCCAAAACAATATAAAATAAAATAACCCATTCTTTCAACCATGCATGGACTTTCTAATTTCCACCTCATTTATTCATTTTCATAAAATAAATAATGTATTATGAGGTGGCATCTTCTAGAAGGTATTCTTGTAACAATTACAAGAATACCTCTCCTCCGTATACCGTATACCCGTATCCGAATTCCGAAAAATACGAATACCAATAATCCAATAATATAATACCGGTATCCGGCTTAAACCAAAGCCTACCAGCATTATCGTTCCGATTATTATTCCTGTAACAATTACACGAACATAATCGAAACCCTGCCGCAACACCTTATGGCTGCCGTAACAACTTACGGCCTCTACATCTTTCTCCTGAACGAGGGAACCCTCTGTGTGGGAATCTAAAGACTCGACAGTACGCTGGCAGTGGGTTTAACCACAAGCACGTCAGCGGCACTAGCTGTGCGTAGCGGCTACCAAGGCACATGACGAAAAGGTGGCCGACGAGCGAACTCATCACAACCCCAACGAGCCTGCAAGCAACACTTACCGTACAGTCCGGTCTCTTCGTCTGATGCGTCGCATATGAAGTCTAAGGGTGGTAAATGTCAACCCCAGTAACTTTATAAGTTATGCTGATTTACGGCTCATAACAGTTCGAGGAACTACTGATAACACTTATCAGTAAACCTTGAGAACCCTGGCCAGGGATTTATGTGTTATAGCCGATCAAACATAGCGCGACATCAACTCCCTATACTGGGAGAGACGAAACCCTTCCTATCGCTCACTGTCTCCATGTGATTCGGGACTGTACCCAAAGTCCACCTGTTTGCACGACTCAATAGAGCCGTGGTAGGGTGGAAATCAAAGTACAGTGGGAACCACACAAGACTCTATGACGATCTCGGGTTTACAGACTAACCTGTACAAGTGCCGCCAGAGAACTGCTATCTGACAATTGTATATATACCATCTAGGAGTTCTCGGCGAGTCCTGTTCGGTGTACCCATTCTCCAATGAGCACATGTGTACAATCTTTGATGTCAAACACCAATGGTTGTAGAATCAACCATCGCCCCTCAGGGTCAGGAAACATACACACTAGTCTAACTTGGTAATACCGATGCCCTGTCTCGATATACCCTCGACTAGGAACTATTAAAGGATGTGCTTATAGACTATCCAGGCCCCACTAGTATGATCTCATCATAATCCTGGTAGTCAAGCATAATCCTAAAGGCTTCATCAACATGCATATAAAGATATGAAATATAACACAAGATGAAGATAAAACAGATAGCATACTATTATTTTGAGCAAAGATTGTTTCTGCACATATACATGCCTAGCATCCTATACAATACAGGCCTCTAGGGCATATATATCTAACAATAGAGTTATCGCTTTTACTTTCCGACAGTTGGAGGAAGTACGAGCAGGATATTCCACTCATGATCTGGAGATAGCCGCGTTGGTCGTGCGTTGGAGATTGGAGACACTACTTGTTCAGAGAGTTGTGTCAAATTTTCACGAACCACCATGTGAGATCCTCGCTACCCGTGGTAAGGCAATTATGGTAGCTGATGCTGGAGTCGTAGACCCGGGGTTAGCTTGTTACAGTTGTGCATAGTTTTGAGATAGTCTTCTGCAAATTTACAGTTTTTGTGCGATCGTTGAGTAGAGCTTAAGTTCGCCTCTACTGAGGGGACAACTTGCTCATGTTCGCACCCGTCCATTTTTCCTTAATCTCTTTCGTGAGGCACTGCCCGCTGATGCTCGTTTGTCAGAGATTCTTGAGCATACTCGGCTGGGTAAAGATTCGGAGTCCTTGATTTGTGACCAGGGTGTGCTACGTTTAGGGACACATTTGTGCGTACCTGATACCATTGGGTAGAGACGCGAAATCCTAGAGCAGGCACATCAGTCAGCTTTCTGTATTCATTCAAGTTCCACCAATATGTGACGTGACTTGTGAGATAGTTACGGGTAGGCAGGGATGAAGAGTGAAGTTTCGGATTTCATTTCAAGGTGTCTGTCTTATTGTGAGCTAAGGTTGAGCATTGGGAACCGGCTGGAGAGTTGCAACCTTTAACCTTTCCGGAGTGAGAATGGGAGCAGATTTCCATGAATTTCATTGTGGTGTCTACCCAGTCTAGACAGGGTATGACTCCATTCAGGTGTTTGTTGTCCGGTTATGCTCAGTTTGCTCAGTTATTCTTTGTTAACTTTGTGTGTTTTCACGGAGTTCCTTCATGTGTTGTATCCAATAGAGGCACCCTGTTCGCTTACCATCTTTGGCAGAAGCTTCAAGAAGCCTTGGGTACTGGTTGAGCTTTAGCTCTGCTTTCCATCCGTTGGCTGATGGTTTTGTGAGAGCGGGCTATACAGACTTTGGAGGATATGCTTGTGCGTGCGTACAAATTGTTGTTGGTAGTTAGGATCGTTACTTTCCATTGTTAGGGTTCTCCTTCGATAGTAGTTATCAAGAGACATTCCAATTGGCAACCTTTAGGTTTTGTTTGTTAGGGTCGTGTCGATCGCCAGTCTGTTTTTTCTGACTCTGAGAGAGTAGGATTTTTGGATCCCAGCTAGTCTAGAGACTTCGGAGATGATCCGGTTGGTTCAGGTCACGATAAGAGCAGACCAGTGCAGATAGAGGTCATATGCCGACAGACTTGATGTAGCGTTTTGAAAATCGTTTCGGTGAAATTTCGGAAAATCGGTAAAATGAGGGGGTTTTCTGTAAAAAGTCAAAATATAAATATCTTATTATAAAAATTAAATATACATATTCTAGCTATGTAATTGCTATTATTTGGTGTTTATTGAGCCGCTGGTGAAATTTCAAATTTTCTGAAAAAAATATTATTTTATTATTATTTTAAGCCGTCACTAATACATTTAATTAGGGAAAATTACAAATTGGAATGAGTGGAAACAAATTTTGTGCATCATAAAACATTAAATAAAAATTTATCATGTGGTTTTTGGAATGAAATCATTTGCCAAAACGGTTTAGAAATTATTAAAGAAAAATGGCTTTTTTTAGCGTAAATGGATGTTTGGGGTATTGTATTTATCATTTTTCATCACCCCACACCCATGCCCACACCCACACACCCCCACTTACTCCTCCCCATGGCTGAATTCAGCACCCACCATATTTTTCCCCACTTGATTTTCAAGGAAAAAGAAATGAAAGAAAAGAAAAGAAAATGAGTGAAGTAGTTAGACTTTTGACTTTGTTTGACCTTGACCTTGTCCCCCCCCCCCATTTTCCTCACCTCCCTCTCTCTCCCCCACCCACTTTTCTGGCCGAAAATTCCTTCTCCCCACAGCAGCCCCCCCCCTCCATTTTCCCCTCTCTTTTCCCTTCAAAACTTCATGAAAAATTGCATCAAAAATCCACCAAAAATCCTACAAAATCAAAATCAAAGTCCTACCCATTTTAGCTTAGCCCGTTTAGCATGGATCCTTGTGAAAAGAGAGCATTTTGGGAGGCCATGGAGTATTGTGGACCTTCATATATTTTTGGGTAATTCTAAAACTTTTTGTTGCTTAAATTGTTACTAATTTCTTAAGCTAATTTAATTAAGTGTTATTTGGATATGTGAGTTTAATTGAAAGTTTTGGAATTCAAGTTGTGAAATTGAATGCAAGTTAGGGTTTATAAAATTGGTGTATGGTTGTGTGTTATAATTAGGCTTTGTTGTCATGTTAATACAAGTTTAGTAGCTAGTGTTAATGGCTAGCTTAAAATTTTTGTTATTTTGCTAATTTGCTTACTAGGTTTTTGAAATTTGTTAAATTCTTGGGATTAAAAATGTGATTCGGTTTTTCTTGGCTTCATTAACTTTATTAAGTGTGGTTTAATGCTTTGGATAATGCAATTCTAAGCTAGATTGTAGTTTGTGCATTTTGCTTTGAAATTGTTAAAAAGGGTATTTTTGTAAACTAGAATATTAGGATTTTTGGAATTTAATGAGATTAAATTCCGGAAATTGTTTATATGACTTATTTAAGATATTTAATAAATATATTGGCCGCTACATTCATTTAAACATCGTGTTTTGTACAAAAACGGCGAATTGTGCTTGCTAGATTTTCGGAAAAATGACTTTTTAAGTGAAATTGGCGTTTTTGTGAGTTTTAACCTAGTTTATATTAAAATTAGTGTTCGTGAATGTGCAAATGAGTGTGATTGAATTTTCTCGATGGTTTGACGTTCGTACATCGACATCGAGGGTTGGTTTGACTATTCCTGCATGCGTGGGCGATAGGTTTGGACCTATGCGTGATACGCGTGCCGATTTGATTTTCGTATGCCGTTTCGATTTCCAATTTAGTTTTAATGCGATATGGTACCTTATGATATGTAGGTACCCCCATGTGGACTTCGAGACGACAAGCAAGCGCATGGCGACGTCGGCACCGGCTAGCGAGGACCAGGTGAGTAGATTTATATCTACGGGGAGAAGTCGGGTGGATGGCGTATAGCACCCCCGCAGTCCGTGGTGGTGTATACGGATGCGTATACACACCAACAATTATTATATGTTTTTGGGATTAATAACGGTGCTTAGGATGGATATTAGTGTGTTGGATTATTTTAGCATTGCGAACCCTAGGGTAGTGTTGCACTACACATACACACATACATACTTGCATACATTCCTATTGATATGTGCTTATGGGATTCATTATAGTTATGTGTTCACATGGGTATGGGACTATGTGTTCACATACGGATTGAGGATGATACTTGGGATTGAACTGAGTCGATGAGATTCGATTTGAGGCCGTGAGATCGGTGATATAGCAGGGTTCGTATCTTAGATACGACATGACGTTGTAGCGGGTCCTTGACGTAGTGTTTCACACACGTCCATGCTTACGTAGGCGGTATCAGTATGGTACTAGACGTAGATCAGTACCCCGATCATGATATTTGATAAAGAGGATACCAGGTGAATAGTATGATGAATGTGATATTGACCCGTACCCAGATTGGGATGACGTACGACGGATTTACGTACGAGCTATATTGATGATTGATCCGCACTCTTGACTTGGGATGCCCGATTATAGATATGGTATCGGATATGATATTATTGAGGCGGGATCACCGACTATACATATACAGGTATGTATATGTATCGACTCAGATGATAGGCGGTTTCCTTACCTGTAGTTCAGCTTGTTAGTTCAGCCGTATAGTTTAGTGTAGTTGTTAGATTAGATTAGACTTCTTACCTATTTCAAAAACTAACGAATCGTGGGCATTTTTAAAGACAGCTCAAGGGAATCTACGGATATTTCAAAAAACGACGTATCTTTTCATAAAAACACCGTAGCCCCTATTTTCAAAACCCCATGATTCGTGTTATTTCAAAAGGCACCATTCGTAGGACTTATATTAGATTATTGCAGATTAGTTATCGTTGTGTCTAGTATTCAGCTCCCGCACATTATTGCTGTTCGCTCTGCCTCGCATATTTATTTTGCTGCATATTCCATTATTGATATCATGCTGTTAGGACACCAGTACCATTACCGATGATGCGTATGTACCACGTACACCTACTTGCCGGCTCACACACATCTTCATCGGTAATTGCCATGTCATGTACACTTTAGAGAATATAATTGCTTGACTTAGATTGTTAGCTGGTAGTTTTGACATGATATTAGTGTACTTCCCTTATATGCCATATTAGACATTGTAGTTATTACCTACCACTTCATGCATACTGTTATTCAGTTGTTCATGCCTAGTTCATTATCATTGACATATGCACTTGTGATGATTTCTTGAGATTTATGATATTTCTGGATTTCGGGGAAAGCCGCAAAATTTACAACTTATGATCTTTTAAAATATAAAATGTTGCGGTTTTCTAGTGATGTAAAGTGTCGTCCACCATGAGTTTGCTGTGGTTTTGGAGATCCGTGTCGAGGAGTGGAGGAACCGTCACGGGTACATGGTGGGCCCGGTATGGTACCCCGGGGTAAGATGAATGTGGTGTTGACGTTGAGCCCGGCAGGGGAGCACTACCTACCGGTGATATTACCCGACGCGTCGGATATCCGGAGGATACCGTCGTGGTCTTGAGATGGATGGTAGGGGCCGGTCCGGACTGACGGCGCCCTAGATATTGAGATTGAGACATTGATATTTCGAGACAGTGAGATTTATGTTTTGTGTCGATGCTAGACACTGTTGATACTGATTTCATTATGATACCTCAGTTTAAAAATACGAAGGAAATCTCACTAATTTATGAAAACAGTTTCTTCATTTACATGTATTCTGTTTCATGCATTCATACCTCATTCATATGATATATTGCTACCTGAGGCACTGACACGGGCATAGAAATTTTACTCGGGTTAGATATTACCCTAGTCATTGTTATAGGCTGCCTGTTATACTTATATTTGAGGATATATTATGATCATTGACCTAGGTTGCGTTATTTATGCGATTTCTGTGCGTAGATGTTTTTCTATTCACGAGTTGGCAACTCACCCCCGTTGTGCCCCAGTTTCTTGCAGATTTGCCGTACAGGTTTCATTACGGCTTGCGGGCTCAGTTTCATTCGGGTGATTTGCTAGTAGGTGGGTTTACTTGTATCATAGCCCCATTATATATCTTGTATATCATTATTCTGTTGTATCTATAAGTTCCATCAACCAAACATGTATCTATTGAGATAGAGACCAGTGTTGTTTATTCTTTCGACCTTAGAGTCGCTCGTTATATTTCTGGTGGTTTTGAGTTCCCTTTTGAGTTTTTGATCCTCGCCGTTGGCGTTGTATATTATATTGCTTGTGTGGTTGTGACCGTCGATTGACGAAGAGCTAGCTCCCGCTTGGGGATGCCTTTTTCTTGATTTCGTATACTATTCATGTTGTATCCCGTTTGGGGGCCAGTATTTACAAAGGAGACTCTGCCGAAATTTTCAGTAAATTTTTGATGCTTTTAAAAACCGCATAATTCGGCTTATGCTATTGAAACTACTTGCTTTAATTTGGTTTTGCCTGCACTCTACTACTTTTCTTGGTTTGGATTTCTGGGTTTTCGGTTTATATAGATTACGTACGCATCGAGACGTTCGTAGTTTAAGTGCCGGTCATGTTCCGTACTTTCGGGTCGTGACAAAGTTGGTATCAGAGCGTTAGGTTTTAACCTTCGGAGCGTAGGATGACCCTTGGTTGATGGAATAGGTGACTAAAGTAGAGTGACGTACCGTTGGTATGTTCCGCGGCATATTTACGACACGCCACTCCACTTATGAAGCCTTAGGATGTACATTTCCTTGTTCAGTATTATATTCATTCCGATCTAGCCTCATCGGTATCAGTTTGGTTTTGCTGCTACGGTTACGGCAGGGTGAGCTACGGCTAGAGTTACGGTCAGCACAAGCTCGTCACGAACGAGGACTGACCAGGGCGAAATTCCGGCGACACACGATTGCAGAGATATGTCTTTTTACTGTGTTTCCGCGCCACGAGCGTTTGGCGGATCGCCTTTATGAGGTTACTCGGATGTGCTGATCGACACTAGAGGATTGAGCCACTGACAGAGGCCAGCCAGATTTTGATGACCGTTGGTGTGTTGCTTACTCCTGATGATTGAGGCATTGTTCAGCGTGCAGACGAGCGAGCCAGTTGTTGCTGCGAGCGACGAGATATCGCCCCATATGATGGAACTATGGCGGGGCGAGTTGTACGAATAGATGATAGAAGGTCGATAGTCACCCGATGATGAATGACTAGGAAAGGTGGTTCGTTCGCTTACCCCGATGCGAGGTCATCAGATAGATTGATTCCAGCTAGAGACGACTTCACGCGGAGACGTTGGGAGTCGACAGAGACGATCGAATGTGAGAAACCTAATTATCCAAGTTTAAAGTAGTCGGAAAGACATGCAGGCAATTCTATAGTCCCTCTAGAAGATTGAAACCCTAACTCGACTTAATGACCGTGTGAAAGCCTTTGAACCTTCGGGTTTGCGGCAGTTCTACGGCGCCATTAGTGAGGCTTGGGTTTGCCCTTCTACGGCTGGACCACCGATGCTGTGGTATGTACTCGATACTATTAAACTGTGCCCAAGAGGTTGAGCTCTTGGGGGATTATAAGATTTGGACGACTCGATCGGATGGCTCGACTTAATTCGGATGCTAGGTGGTGAGATGCATTCTTGGGAGACTCCAGATACGAGGATAGTCGTTGGAGCTCAGTCCATGCAGCCGCGACGAGACGAGTCCAAGGCAAACGACATTAGAGAAAAGTGAAGTAAGAGGTTCGTACCAGATCTAGATGAGATGACGTTCCACTCCACCGACATCAGAGATGCGATGCGCATGCCGAG
The DNA here is from genome assembly GCA_030015575.1 of Agapanthus africanus. Lineage (NCBI taxonomy): Eukaryota > Viridiplantae > Streptophyta > Magnoliopsida > Asparagales > Amaryllidaceae > Agapanthus > Agapanthus africanus. The sequence goes on along the minus strand of JASDDO010000024.1, from coordinate 702,053,356 downwards.
GCATAGTACTTGGATTTACCTTCCAGAAGGAGTCGCGATGAGTATGCAGTCGTTCCAGAGAAAGATGCAGATATAGGAAAGGACGATGACTTCCGAACAGTTGGCAGAGACGAGACATGGACGAGACCGTGAGAAGGATTCCTTCCTGGACACTGCTGCAATGATACTTGCACCCAGGATCAGATGTGTCAAGTACATTCAGAGAGCCAAAGGCCGACGCCAGTGATATGCTGTCTTACGAGTGGTCGCGATGATTGACCAAGAGATGACCAGAGAAGTGCCAGAACGGAATCGTCCCCGTTAGCACACCTGATAGGGCCGATGAGCCGATGGACCGAAAGATCGGTAATTCATAGTGAAGACCTTGACCCAGGAGTGGTCATGGTTACGCACGCCAGCAGGACAGAGTTCATGATCATCGACGAGACGTCCCACTAGTGACCGCGACAGTTGGCCGAGATTCTTAGAGGATGCGCTTGAGCAGTACTATTCCGCCATTATTGATTACGATGTTTTGGGTGATTTATTCGTATGATTTGATTTTGATGATTGAGGATTTACGATCTTTGCACAGTGTTGCACTTGATATCGTTTTCGTTCTTTAGTTTCACATGTTTGTGATTTTACGGTTTTAAACAGTTGAGTTGGTTTTGTGCGTATGCATGGACACGATTTCGTTCCTGCACTCGGTATAGTTTATATATGCTTGCAGTGCAGTGATACGCCTTTTGTGCACTTAGATGCACTGGGCTTCGATTTTGATTGTGATACTCGATATTTGTTTTGTGCACCTTGTGCACCTGATTGCTTTTGCGCACGTTCGGCGCTTGATATTGGATTTCATGATTTCATGCACGATAGATGCACCTGATTTGGATTTTCGCGCATGTTGGGCGCATGTTTTGAAGGGTGATTTTGGTGCACACCAGAGGCACTAAATCGAGATTTTTTTTTTGTGCATGTCAGATGCACCTGATTTTGCTGTCAGGCACACATGTTGCCTACGACAGATGTTTCGTGCACACCTGATACACTTAGATGTTGTTTCTGTGCGCATGTATGGCACATTCATGGATTTTGATTTCCGTGCGCACCAGACGCACGTAGTATTCATGTGCATATTTTGGGATTGATTTCTTATAGAGCAGTACGTTTTTATGATATTGCTATGTGTTTTCGTACTGAGCAGGACTAGTCAGAGGACAGTACCTGAATACATTTTGCATGCATTGATAGTTATTGAAGGGATTTCCAAAAAGCGAGCTATAGCCTCAGTATTTACCTACGTGTCTGATATGACACGAAATGTTTAAAATAAGGAGACCCTTCTAAATTGTTTCCAAAACGGTGGAACGTACATTTCAAACAAAGGTATATATATATATAGTTATTTTCTTATGATAGACGTCCGCCACTGTGCAGTGTTATACGCGTTGCACAGCGACTTAAAGAGATTGGCATGCATTTCCTTCAGACACTTACAGATATAGATTCGATATTTACATGTATAGTTTCGAGTTATGTCATATCGGTTTTGATTTGGATTTGGCATTGATGTCTTCTCCATGACTCCGATGATTGCGGGATGCTTGACGGAGTTTTGATTTGAGTTATATGCTCATTTTTCAAGCGCATGCGCTGTGCTACGATTTGTTTTATGTATTTATGATTTCGGAGCCCGACGACTTGATGGTTTTTCTTAGATGTTTTAGTGATTGGGGGAGTTTGAATTTAAATTCGGGGACCGAATTTCTTTAAGGGGGAAGATTGTAGCGTTTTGAAAAACGTTTCGGTGAAATTTCGGAAAATCGGTAAAATGAGGGGGTTTTCTGTAAAAAGTCAAAATACAAATATCTTATTATAAAAATTAAATATACATATTCTAGCTATGTAATTGCTATTATTTGGTGTTTATTGAGCCACTGGTGAAATTTCAAATTTTCTGAAAAAAATATTATTTTATTATTATTTTAAGTCGTCACTAATACATTTAATTAGGGAAAATTACAAATTGGAATGAGTGGAAACAAATTTTGTGCATCATAAAACATTAAATAAAAATTTATCATGTGGTTTTTGGAACGAAATCATTTGCCAAAACGGTTTAGAAATTATTGAAGAAAAATGGCTTTTTTTTAGCGTAAATGGATGTTTGGGGTATTGTATTTATCATTTTTCATCACCCCACACCTGTTCCCACACCCACACACCCCCACTTACTCCTCCCCATAGATGAATTCAGCACCCACCATATTTTTCCCCACTTGATTTTAAAGGAAAAAGAAATGAAAGAAAAGAAAAGAAAATGAGTGAAGTAGTTAGACTTTTGGCTTTGTTTGACCTTGACCTTGTCCCTCCCCCTTTTCCTCACCTCCCTCTCTCTCCCCCACCCACTTTTCTGGCCGAAAATTCCTTCTCCCCACAGCAGCCCCCCCTCCATTTTCCCCTCTCTTTTCCCTTCAAAACTTCATGAAAAATTGCATCAAAAATCCACCAAAAATCCCACAAAATCAAAATCAAAGTCCTACCCATTTTTGCTTAGCCCGTTTAGCATGGATCCTTGTGAAAAGAGAGCATTTTGGGAGGCCATGAAGTATTGTGGACCTTCATATATTTTTGGGTATAATTCTAAAACTTTTTGTTGCTTAAATTGTTACTAATTTCTTAAGCTAATTTAATTAAGTGTTATTTGGATATGTGAGTTTAATTGCAAGTTTTGGAATTCAAGTTGTGAAATTGAATGCAAGTTAGGGTTTATAAAATTGGTGTATGGTTGTGTGTTATAATTAGGCTTTGTTGTCATGTTAATACAAGTTTAGTAGCTAGTGCTAATGGCTAGCTTAAAAATTTTGTTATTTTGCTAATTTGCTTACTAGGTTTTTGAAATTTGTTAAATTCTTGGGATTAAAAATGTGATTAGGTTTTTCTTGGCTTAATTAACTTTATTAAGTGTGGTTTAATGCTTTGGATCATGCAATTCTAAGCTAGATTGTAGTTTGTGCATTTTGCTTTGAAATTGTTAAAAAGGGTATTTTTGTAAACTAGAATATTAGGATTTTTGGAATTTAATGAGATTAAATTCCGGAAATTGTTTATACGACTTATTTAAGATATTTAATAAATATATTGGCCGCTACATTCATTTAAACATCGTGTTTTGTACAAAAACGGCGAATTGTGCTTGCTAGATTTTCGGAAAAATGACTTTTTAAGTGAAATTGGCGTTTTTGTGAGTTTTAACCTAGTTTATATTAAAATTAGTGTTCGTGAATGTGCAAATGAGTGTGATTGGATTTTCCCGATGGTTTGACGTTCGTACATCGACATCGAGAGTTGGTTTGACTATTCCTGCATGCGTGGGCGATAGGTTTGGACCTATGCGTGATACGCGTGCCGATTTGATTTTCGTATGCCGTTTCGATTTCGAATTTAGTTTTAATGCGATATGGTACGTTATGATATGTAGGTACCCCCATGTGGACTTCGAGACGACAAGCAAGCGCGTGGCGACGTCGGCACCGGCTAGCGAGGACCAGGTGAGTAGATTTATATCTACGGGGAGAAGTCGGGTGGATGGCGTATAGCACCCCCGCAGTCCGTGGTGGTGTATACGGATGCGTATACACACCAACAATTATTATATGTTTTTGGGATTAATAACGGTGCTTAGGATGGATATTAGTGTGTTGGATTATTTTAGCATTGCGAACCCTAGGGTAGTGTTGCACTACACATACACACATACATACTTGCATACATTCCTATTGATATGTGCTTATGGGATTCATTATAGTTATGTGTTCACATGGGTATGGGACTATGTGTTCACATACGGATTGAGGATGATACTTGGGATTGAACTGAGTCGATGAGATTCGATTTGAGGCCGTGAGATCGGTGATATAGCAGGGTTCGTATCTTAGATACGACATGACGTTGTAGCGGGTCCTTGACGTAGTGTTTCACACACGTCCATGCTTACGTAGGCGGTATCAGTATGGTACTAGACGTAGATCAGTACCCCGATCATGATATTTGATAAAGAGGATACCAGGTGAATAGTATGATGAATGTGATATTGACCCGTACCCAGATTGGGATGCCGTACGACGGATTTACGTACGAGCTATATTGATGATTGATCCGCACTCTTGACTTGGGATGCCCGATTATAGATATGGTATCGGATATGATATTATTGAGGCGGGATCACCGACTATACATATACAGGTATGTATATGTATCGACTCAGATGATAGGCGGTTTCCTTACCTGTAGTTCAGCTTGTTAGTTCAGCCGTATAGTTTAGTGTAGTTGTTAGATTAGATTAGACTTCTTACCTATTTCAAAAACTAACGAATCGTGGGCATTTTTAAAGACAGCTCAAGGGAATCTACGGATATTTCAAAAAACGACGTATCTTTTCATAAAAACACCGTAGCCCCTATTTTCAAAACCCCATGATTCGTGTTATTTCAAAAGGCACCATTCGTAGGACTTATATTAGATTATTGCAGATTAGTTATCGTTGTGTCTAGTATTCAGCTCCCGCACATTATTGCTGTTCGCTCTGCCTCGTATATTTATTTTGCTGCATATTCCATTATTGATATCATGTTGTTAGGACACCAGCACCATTACCGATGATGCGTATGTACCATGTACACCTACTTGCCGGCTCACACACATCTTCATCGGTAATTGACATGTCACGTACACTTTAGAGAATATAATTGCTTGACTTAGATTGTTAGCTGGTAGTTTTGACATGATATTAGTGTACTTCCCTTATATGCCATATTAGACATTGTAGTTATTACCTACCACTTCATGCATACTGTTATTCAGTTGTTCATGCCTAGTTCATTATCATTGACATATGCACTTGTGATGATTTCTTGAGATTTATGATATTTCTGGATTTCGGGGAAAGCCGCAAAATTTACAACTTATGATCTTTTAAAATATAAAATGTTGCGGTTTTCTAGTGATGTAAAGTGTCGTCCACCATGAGTTTGCTGTGGTTTTGGAGATCCGTGTCGAGGAGTGGAGGAACCGTCACGGGTACATGGTGGGCCCGGTATGGTACCCCGGGATAAGATGAATGTGGTGTTGACGTTGAGCCCGGCAGGGGAGCACTACCTACCGGTGATATTACCCGACGCGTCGGATATCCGGAGGATACCGTCGTGGTCTTGAGATGGATGGTAGGGGCCGGTCCGGACTGACGGCGCCCTAGATATTGAGATTGAGACATTGATATTTCTAGACAGTGAGATTTATGTTTTGTGTCGATGCTAGACACTGTTGATACTGATTTCATTATGATACCTCAGTTTAAAAATACGAAGGAAATCTCACTAATTTATGAAAACAGTTTCTTCATTTACATGTATTCTGTTTCATGCATTCATACCTCATTCATATGATATATTGCTACCTGAGGCACTGACACGGGCATATGAAATTTTACTCGGGTTAGATATTACCCTAGTCATTGTTATAGGCTGCCTGTTATACTTATATTTGAGGATATATTATGATCATTGACCTAGGTTGCGTTATTTATGCGATTTCTGTGCGTAGATGTTTTTCTATTCACGAGTTGGCAACTCACCCCCGTTGTGCCCCAGTTTCTTGCAGATTTGCCGTACAGGTTTCATTACGGCTTGCGGGCTCAGTTTCATTCGGGTGATTTGCTAGTAGGTGGGTTTACTTGTATCATACCCCCATTATATATCTTGTATATCATTATTCTGTTGTATCTAGAAGTTCCATCAACCAAACATGTATCTATTGAGATAGAGACCATTGTTGTTTATTCTTTCGACCTTAGAGTCGCTCGTTATATTTCTGGTGGTTTTGAGTTCCCTTTTGAGTTTTTGATCCTCGCCGTTGGCGTTGTATATTATATTGCTTGTGTGGTTGTGACCGTCGATTGACGAAGAGCTAGCTCCCGCTTGGGGATGCCTTTTTCTTGATTTCGTATACTATTCATGTTGTATCCCGTTTGGGGGCCAGTATTTACAAAGGAGACTCTGCCGAAATTTTCAGTAAATTTTTGATGCTTTTAAAAACCGCATAATTCGGTTTATGCTATTGAAACTACTTGCTTTAATTTGGTTTTGCCTGCACTCTACTACTTTTCTTGGTTTGGATTTCTGGGTTTTCGGTTTACTTAGATTACGTACGCCTCGAGACGTTCGTAGTTTAAGTGCCGGTCATGTTCCGTACTTTCGGGTCGTGACACTTGAGTTCGCAGTGGGAGATCATGTATTCCTACGGAATTTTCGATGAATGACGCGTTGAGTTTTGGGAAGCTTATCCCAGGATTGTAGGTCCTTTTGAGATCCTTAAAGCGAGTTAGTTCCGTTGCCTATAATTTGGCACTTCCGTCCAGATTAGTGAGTATTCACCCCGTATTCCTTGTGTCAATACTTTACAAATACCTTCATGAGCTTTCTCATATGATTCAGCACCAGACCATTTAATTGGGACGCGATCTTTTTGTTCACCGGCAGTCAATTGTGTTAGTGGTTCAACAGGTGGAGAAACTCCGGTCAAGGGTCTTTCCATCTGTGTGGGTTTTCATGGGCGTAGCCGTATAGTGAGGTGATCACTTGGGAGGCTGCGAGCGAGAATTGTGAGTTTTGCACTCATCTCTTTGAAGGTACGCGTAGCTAGATTTTTAAATTCGGGGACCGAATTTTTTTAAGAGGGAAGATTGCAACGCTTTGAAATTCGTTTAGATTAATTTCGTCTTATTTAGAAATAATTCGTGTTTTTTCATAAAATCTCGTAATTAATTAATTTCCACATAAACTGGAACAAATCAAACTTTAATTGTGAACATATGTAATTATGTATATAATTGTGTTTTATTAATTATTAATTAGTTTAGTTTTCACTTAATTAGAAATTTCCTTAATTATATTTTCCTAAGCAAAATTGGTGTTGCATGCACAACTTAACACATATTGTAACACATTCTTCATTTTTCCCTCTTCATTCAAAATTTTCATTTCCTTCCTTTTTAAATAAAACCATAACAAACAAAAAGAAAACTAAAACTAATAAGGAAATAAGAGAAAAGAAAAGAAAAGAGAGAGTAAGGTGCATTAAATGGGCATGGGAGTATTTGACTTTGGGGCACAATCTCTCTCACTCCCTCTCTCTACTGGTTTCAGCAGCAGCAGCAACTTCAACTTCTTCTTCTTCTTCTTCTTCTTCTTCTTCTTCTTGTACTCCAAGCCTCAATCCCTACTTTAAAATCCATTTTTCTTCATTAAACCCTTGCACAAACACCTCCTTGTTGGTTTTAAATAGCAAGTCTTTGTCTTTGAAGGCAAGTGCAGCAAGTTTAGACTCCCCTAAGACCAACTTGAGGTATTAAGCTCACCCTAATCACTTTATTGCTAAACTTGTAGTTTAATTAGCTTAAAATAGTGTTTTTGTGAGTTTTAGTGCTAATTAGGAGGTTTAAGTGAAGATTAGTTTAAGTTAGGGTTGTTTTGGCTTGATTAACTTAATTAAGTGCTATTAGTGTCGTTTAACCCAAGTATTTGCTTCAGTTTACACTAAAATACCATATTGTTTTAGTTTAGGGTTAATTAAACGTTTTAGTTAAGATTTTGGGTAGTTTTGTGATCTGCTTTTAAACCGAGTGCTTCAGGTAAAAGTTGCAAATACTGAGACTTAGTTACTGAGCTAGGAACACACACACAAAGTACGAGACTCCACCTTTCATTCCAGGCCGCAGAAAAATTCGTTCTGGCCGCAAATTGCGGCCAGAAGGGTGAATTGGATGTCGGGGTTTTTTCTGTAGGTGTCTGCTAGGTTGTGTAGGTGTTTGGTATATGCAACTTTTCCTATTTCCACTCAAGTCAAAATCTGGGATCTAATACCTTGTTTTCAATACTTTTAGACTTGCGCGACACACATGTTCTGAGTTTGGGTCTGGTGTGTTCTGCGTATCACGGCATGTCAGGGTAGTTCCAAGCGCTTGCACACACGTTTTAGTGTCACGTTTGCACACGCGTTAGCTTGCGACACTAGTTTTCATATAGTCTTGATATCGTGTTTTTGCAGGACTTTAGCCTTATGTGTATTGCCTTGTGTAATTCTAGGATCGCAGGCGGGGACTTCGGACGCCACGAAGAAAGGGAAACAGGTGGTCGGATACACCTAGCTCGAGATCACCGGTGAGTAGATTTAACATCTACAGGGGAATCGCCCGCATGGCGTTATGCGTCTGGACTAGAGATGACATGATATTGTCGCAAATTCTATTTCATATATAGAGTTGCACATACATATTATTGCTTAGTTACTTGTTGTGCTTGGACTAGTACCCTTAGGACACTGCACTATTATTGACGGCTCATGTTGCACGAGCACTGATTGTATGCCACACACACCGTCAATAATTGCCATGACACGCACAACACACATACAAATATGATATTGTTTGGTTTGGGACATTGCGACATTGATTCATATTCCTTCATGCATATGACATATAGCTACATGTTTACCTTTATTAGATGTTATATAGACTTGGAGAATTTAGGAACCGCATGATATATTTTGTAACTTGTTGCAGTTAAATAGCGATTTTTCCTTATATGCTCATATTACTGTTTCATGTTGCATATATTATATTCATGGATTTCGCATTGAGATATGGTTTCCAAATGACGTTTTCTGGATAGTTTTACTCCTGCGTATATATACCAGTGATATAGGACGCTGATATATATATATATATATGTATACCCATCGTATATATATATATATCAGTGGTAGGGGACGCTGATACACACACACACACACCTACATCATATACCATCATGATGATATATGCAAATATACTTATTCATTATATGTTTGGGCCTATATGGTCGATGAGAGGGGCCTATGTGCTCGATGTGAGGGGCCTATATGGTCGATGAGAGGGGCCTATGTGCTCGATGTGAGGGGCCTATATGGTCGATGAGAGGGGCCTATGTGCTCGGGGCCTATGTGCTCGATGTGAGAGGCCTATATGGTCGATGAGAGGGGCCTATGTGCTCGGGTCCTATGTGCTCGATATAGTATATATATGAGATTTACTCGATATTGAATTTATATGAGATTTACTTGATATTAGATATAGGATATAGGCCCCAATTCTAGAGTGAGGCCCCCTCCTTCTCAACGCCATGAGATGCGGACCCGTTGACCTCCAGAACCCGACTATCCGTGCACTCCATCGCGGAGTAATCCTAGTACAGAAAAGAAAATATGTACAATGATGACATCGACCTCAACCCGGTCGTGCCCCAAATAAATAATATACAAATAGGCAGTGACGGCAGTCCACATGTCGGACGCTTGTCCCGCGATATCAAATATACAAATAAATCCAAACTGTACTAACATTACACCCAAGCTATCCACCACGACGATTCCGCAACAACACAGCACAATACAGAACATCAACATGAATGTCACGTTCGCAAACCCGTCTAAAAGAACTATAGCAATTAGACAAGTTGTACCGATCTAATGACATTCACGATCGCAGATAGAAATGTATGTACTGTAAACTACGACATTATAATTCCGCACGCAATTAGCAAACTAAACTAATTTCCAAAACCATGAAAAAACAGTGAGCTAAAGTTCCAAAAACCGACCGTTTAAAGCCAATTCGGAAGTCTGAATCAAAAAGAACGCGCCCAAACCTTCGTGGGCTATTAGAGAATGAAATTAAGTTCAAGACAGGGAGCCTAGAGGGGGTACCCAAACCTTGAGGCCACCACGAGGTGGCCAAAGGGTGAGGCAGACCCGAAACTGCCCAAGGTGGGGCAGTTTCGGGTCCCCACCGCCAAGACCACCTTGTGGTGGTATTGGGGAGTGGGCCTAGCCGTTTGGTCCCCTCGGGGGTCCCCGGGGTGACCATGCACCACCCCGATGCTTCTCAGTTCAAAACGTGAGCCCGCGGGGTGTGCAAACATCTTAAACTTTCAGTTTTCGGAACAGTTTTTGTCGGCTGTTTTGCATGATAAAACGACGGATTTCTAATGTCGTAATGAGTTAGTATAGGGTTAATGGGTTGTCTCTGATACCATGTAGGGTTACGGAAGCGACCCGGCCATCAATCCGTGGCCAAACGCAGAACAAAAACTTTAAAAACCCGGCGCTAACGGAACCCTAATCGACGGTTCGTACCATTAACCCTATACTAGTTAACTGTAAAAGGAGTGTAGAGAGGTTATACCAATCGATCCGTGTCCTTCGGTCTTCAACCTCTGTCCCAAGCTCCTCGTGGCTTCCTCGATCAAGTTTGATCTCCGGTCTCCCCACATCGAAGAAGATCCACGTCGAGGATAAGTAATACGGGCTCCCGCCACAAAACCGAAGCAACTTGGGCATCCGGTTTGCTAGCCTAGATACCCAAGATGAAGTAGAATGTGTTTGTGATTACTTTGTCTCAAAACACCCAAGGATTCTCAACTAATGAGACATGTAGAGTGGAGGTTAAATAAGTTGCCAAGAGTGAAGAAAATGTGAGGCAAAGATTTTTGGCAGTGATGTAAAATGGGCTCTGTAGTTTTTTTAGAGTTGTGAGTGTTGAAGTATTTTTGTAGTGTGCAACTCAAGAAAAATCCACACACAAATATCTGTCTCTCTTACAAAAATATCTCAACACAAAACCAAAGCAAATCATGTCACCATGCATCACCTATGACTCACACTATGACACATACCATGAGTCACGAGATGCATGCACATGAATCATGAAACAATGAGTCACAACACCATCCAAGAATTAGCCAAAAAATCCATGACTCGCACTTTTCCCACAAAATAAACATTTAAACCAAAATGTTTAATCCAAAATGAAATGGCAACCTCTAAAATAATCTTGTACGAATTACAAGAATACCTTTCATTCATATATACATACCCGCATCTGTATTCCGACTGAATACGAATACAACGAGACGAAAATAATCCAACAATATAATACTAGGATCCGGCTTAAACCAAAGCCCACTAGTATTATCCGTCTGATCATGATCCGTGCACAAGTGCACATATATGATCGAACCCTGCCATAAAACCATACGGCCTCTATAAAGTTTCGCCCGAACCAGGGAAACCCTCTGTGTGGGACTCTAAAGACTCGTCAATATGCTGGCAGTGGGTTTAACCACAAGCACGTCAGTGGCACTAGCTGTACGCAACGGCTACCCAGGTATTGAGCGAAAGGGAGGCCGACGAGCAAACTCATCCTGAAACCCTACTGAGCCTGACAGTGAAAATATCCGTAAAGTCCGGTCCGTTCATCTATAGGTATCGCATATCGAGTCTAGGGGGGTAGATAAAGTCAGACCCCTAATAAATTGACATTTAGTGTCGGTATGAAGCCTATCACCTACTGAGAAACTACTGATCCGAATCAGTAATTCTCGTCTATCCCGGCCGAGGATTTTTTGTGACGGCCATCCATGCACACCGCGACATCAACCCCAATATACCGAGAGAGACGAATGCCCTGACGATCCTGTCACTGCCTCTATGTGGCTCGGGACCGTACCCAACTAAAACCTGTTTGCATGACTCCTTTGAGCCGTGGTAAGGTAGTAATCAAAGTACAGTAGGAACTCAGACGAGACAAATGACAATCTCAGGTCGATAGACTAACCTGTATACATGTCACCTGGGAACTGCTATCTGACAATAGGTATAATACTAACTAGCATGTTCCCGGTGAGTCCGTCCGGTGTACTCATAATCCAATGAGCATCTATATACATCATAGGTGAACCAACTGGAACCAATGGCTTGTGAGATCGGCCACTACCCCTCGTCGGGGTCTCGATCCGTATACACTAGTCTACTGTTAGAGTATCGATGCCCAGTCTTGAAACTCCCACAACTAGGGACACTTTAAGGATGTTCTTATCGACCACCCAACTCTCACGTATATGATCGTCATCATACTGCTGGTAGTCAAGCAAGAATCCTATGGGCTCTATCAACATGTAATAGTGATTGTAATGTCACCTAAAGCGTGTACACGATGATAAAGACAAACCGGATAGCATACTATCATCAGATTGTCCTACCGGTATAGATCCTCCTTCAATCATTGCAATCATGTTCCTGCGATCCAACAATTGACTTGAGGGTACTATAGCCAACAACTTAGCACCCTGAATTTTTTTTAACATGGCATGCTTGATACTTGTAAAACCCAGTGGGGTGGTAACGTACACTTTCAATTCTTGCATGACTACCAGCATTATGATGGCGATCAGATACGTGGGAGCTGGGTGGTCTATAAGCACATCCTTAAATATCCCTAGTCATGGAAGTATCGAGACTGTGCATCGATACTCCATAGTAAACTAGTGTATACTTATCGAGACCCCGACGAGGGGCGGTGGCCAGGTCTCAAAAGCCATTGGTGTCAGTTTGTTCATCTAAGATAGTATACAGGTGCTCATTGGGTTATGAGTACACTGGACGGACTCGTCGAGAACATGCTAGTTGGTATTATACATATTGTCAGATAGCAAATCCCAGGTGACATGTGTACATGTTAGTCTGTCGACCTGAGATCGTCATTTGTCTCATGTGAGTTCCCACTGTGCTTTAATTACTACCCCACCATGGCTCAAAGGAGTCGTGCAAATAAGTTTTAGTTAGGTACAGTCCGAGCCATATGGAGGCAGTGAGCAGATTGTCAGGGGATTCGTCTCTCCCGGTATATTGTGGGTTGATGTCGCGGTGTGCACGGATGGCCATCACCAGAAATCCTTGGCCGGGGTATACGAGAATTACTGATTCGGATCAGTAGTTTCTCCGTTGGTGATGGGCTTCATACCGACACGAAATGTCACGTTATTAGGGATCTGACTTTATCCTCCCCATAGACTCGATATGCAATACTCTTAGACAAACAGACCGGACTGTACGGATATTGTCTTGGACAGGCTCAGTAGGGGTTCGGAAGAGTTTGCTCGTCGACCTCCCTTTCGCTCAATACCTGGGTAGGCATTACGTACAGCTAGTGCCGCTGACGTACTTGTGGTTAAACCCACTGCCAGCGTATTGACGAGTCTTTAGAGTCCCACACAGAGAGTTTCCCTGCTTCGGGAGAAACGATGTAGAGGGTGTATGGTTTTACAGCAGGGTTCGATCATATACGTGCACTAATGCACGTATCAGGATTCGGACGGATAATACTAGTGACTTTGGTTTAAGCCGGATTCTAGTATTATATTGTTGGATTATTTTCGTCTCTTTGTATTCGTATTTTTCGGAATACGAAAGTGGGTATGTATATACGGATGAGGGATTTTCTTATAATTTATTACAAGGTGCTTCTAGAAGATGCCACCTCATTTAGTTTTATCCATTTAGGATTAAATGGTTAATGAGGTGGAGAGGATGAGGTGTTTATTGCATTATTGTGGAATGGCTTTGTAGTGACTCATGGTTACTATTCTAGCATGCTTAGTTTTTTGTTTGTTGTGAGATTTTTTGTTGACTTAAGATATTTTTGTTTGACTTAAGATATTTTGGAGACATGGGATATTTATTGAATGACTTCTATTATTGCTCATCTAATCTCACAACAACAAAAAGACTTAGCCATTTTTCTTGAGTTGCCTCTCACTCTCATCCTCAAGCTTCTACTTCTACCTCCACCCTTCAAGTCTCTTGTGTTGAGAAACCTAGAATGTTATGAGACAAATTAATCCATCACCACACTCTACATCCTCTATGCTATCTAGTTTAGCAATCTAGATACCCTAGTTACCTCGGCTATTAAGGTAGGAGCTCGGAATAAAAATTCTTGGGTGGATCATCTTCGATGGAGGGAGACCGGAGATCAAGCTTGATCATGAAGGCCTCTAGGTGCTTGGGAAGGTGGTTGAAAACTGAAGGACACGGATCAATTCGGTATAACCATTTTTAACACCTATATATTTAGTTTGCTAGTTTAGGGTTAATGGTAGATCCGGATAGCGGGTTGTGTTAACGCCAGTTTTGAAAAAATTGTTCCGCAATCGGCTACGGCTTGATGGCCAGGACGCTGCGATAACCCAACAAGAAAACACTCTTCTCACATTGTCACGACCCGAACGTACGGAACGTGACTTGCACTTAAATTACGAAACGTCTAAAGGCGTAACGTAATCAAAGTAAGCCAAAGCCCAGAAAACTAAACCGTTTAACAATTAGAGTGAAGGAAAACCTGTCTTAAAGCGAGTGGATTTAAAAAAAATAAGCGGCATTAAACATTTAAAAGCAACATCATATTTTCCCGAAAATTTCGGCAGAGTCTCCTTTGTAAATACTGGCCCCCAAACGGGTACAACACATGAAAATACATATAAATAATGAATAAACGCATCCCCAAGGGGGAGCTAGCTCTTCGCCAATGGCGGAATCACAACCACATGCAATATGTATATCAAAAGTACGAAATTAGCATCTGAAAGCAAGAAATGAGAAAATATCACGTCGGCTCAAGTGAGCATCGACACCAAACACCACAAATACAAGTCTCACGAGTCTCACTGTCTAGTCCAATATACAATGGTAGATGGAGTATACTAAATACAAATAATAATACAAAATGGAACAAAAATATCCTCGCAACCCACCTATGAGCAAAACTGCAAAACGATGCAATGAAGCAAAAAGAGGAAGTACGCCCGTCGCTACTGCGCTGACGGGTCAAACCTGCAAGATACTGTGGCACAACAGGGGTGAGTTGCCAACTCGTAAGTAGTAAGTAACATCTTATAAGGCTATCGTAAGCATGCATGCAAATGCGTCATAGCCTACATATACTAATATGATACGATGTACTAGCATGAATGCAACATGAATGCATAATCAAACACGAAACCTGAACATATCTGGTATGAGAAAATCTTTATTCTTATCTTAGAAAAAACCTCTGTACAATAAACTTAACCATCACCAATGAAATCAACAGAAAATCCGTGTCAAATATCGACACAATATATACATATCCCAATATCTCAATGTCTCAATATCTCAATATCTCGGACTCCGTCAGTCCGGATCGGCCCATATCATCAAATCTCACAACTACGCCGGTATCCTCTGGATATCTGCCGCATCAGACATCACCGGTAGGTATTCTGCCCCTGCCAGGCTCATCGTCTACAACTCGAGCTTCTTACCCCGGGGTACCTTACCGGGCCCACCATGTACCCGAAACGGTTCATCTTACTTCTCGAATCGGGTCTCGAAAACCAACAGAGATCAGGAAAACCCATAGTGGACGACACATACATTATATCATGAGAAAACCGCAACTTACATTTTTTTTAAATGGTAATAAGTTCTTAAAATCCTTGCGGTTTTCCCCAAAATCTAGAAATCTCATAAGTACGGAAATCTTCAAGAAGAATCACCATATGTAAACATGCTGGTGATAATGGATGTCTATGATACGATAGTATATACTATGCCACGTATGACCAGAACTATGTATGAAGTGTGATGCAATGAGTTATATGCATATTACTAGCAATCCTATGTATCAATCTTGATGAAATGAATATACAACTACCAGTTTACATATCATATATGATGCAAATGTTTCAGATACTGTTTTAAGCAAGTTCTATAGTGTTCGTGGCATAGCAATTACCAAAGACGTGTGTGTTCGCATGAATAGTGCACGTGCGGCATGAACCAATGGTAATGATGCAAGTGTCCAATGAGACGATATCATACGTACATACATACATACATACATACATACATACATATATATACATACATACATACATACATATATATATATATATATAAGATGGTGCGATGCAATGAGATGAATAACTAAGAAACTGCGCATATAAAATGCAAGTACGGCAAGTAATACTAAACCATCGGGCGCCTCGCGCCATCCAGACGATCCTCCCATAAATGTGTATATCTACTCACCGGGACGCCTCAGCTAATATGATCCGATCTCCGCATTGCCTTTCCCGCGCCACACCCGACACCTCTGCATCCGATCCTAGCATCGCGCATAAATAAATAAGAGGATATATATATATATATATATATATATATATATATATATATATAGATATATATATATAGTCACAGACACAAAAGATACAAGACAACCATGCGCACTAACTAGACGCGCACGGACTTGGTGCACAAAACGCGCTCGCTACAACGCCACAAACCACAGCTAGGGTCGCCATTCTGTAACGCTTTGAAATTCGTTTAGATTAATTTCATGTTATTTAGCAATAATTCGTGTTTTTTTTCATAAAATCTCGTAAGTAATTAATTTCCACATAAACTGGAATAAATCGAACTTTAATTATGAACATTTGTAATTATGTATGTAATTGTGTTTTATTAATTATTAATTAGTTTAGTGTTCACTTAATTAGAAATTTCCTTAATTATTTTTTCCTAAGCAAAATTGGTATTGCATGCACAACTTAACACATATTGTAACACATTCTTCATTTTTCCCTCTTCATTCTAAATTTTCATTTCCTTCCTTTTTAAATAAAACCATAACAAAAAAAAAGAAAACTAAAACTAATAAGGAAATGAGAGAAAAGAAAAGAAAAGAGAGAGTAAAGTGCATTAAATGGGCATGGGAGTATTTGACTTTGGGGCACTCTCTCTCTCTCTCTCACTCTCTCTCCACTGGTTTCAGCAGCAGCAGCAACTTCAACTTCTTCTTCTTCTTCTTCTTCTTCTTCTTGTACTCCAAGCCTCAATCCCCACTTTAAAATCCATTTTTCTTCATTAAACCCTTGCACAAACACCTCCTTGTTGGTTTTATATGGCAAGTCTTTGTCTTTGAAGGCAAGTGCAGCAAGTTTAGACTCCCCTAAGACCAACTTGAGGTATTAAGCTCACCCTAATCACTTTATTGCTAAACTTGTAGTTTAATTAGCTTAAAGTAGTGTTTTTGTGAGTTTTAGTGCTAATTAGGTGGTTTAAGTGAAGATTAGTTTAAGTTAGGGTTGTTTTGGCTTGATTAACTTAATTAAGTGCTATTAGTGTCGTTTAATCCAAGTATTTGCTTCAGTTTACACTAAAATATTATATTGTTTTAGTTTAGGGTTAATTAAATGTTTTAGTTAAGATTTTGGGTAGTTTTGTGATATGCTTTTAAACCGAGTGCTTCAGGAAAAAGTTGCAAATACTGGGACTTAGTTATTGAGCTAGGAACACACACACAAAGTACGAGACTCCACCTTTCATTACAGGCCGCAGAAAAATTCGTTCTGGCCGCAAATTGCATCCAGAAGGGTGAATTGGATGTCGGGGTTTTTTCAGTAGATGTCTACTAGGTTGTGTAGGTGTTTGGTATATGCAACTTTTCCTATTTCCACTCGAGTCAAAATCTGGGATCTAATACCTTGTTTTCAATACTTTTAGACTTGCGCGACACACATGTTCTGAGTTTGGGTCTGGTGTTTTCTACGTATCACGACGTGTCAGGGTGGTTCCAGGCACTTGCACACACGTTTTGGTGTCACGTTTGCATACGCGTTAGCTTGCGACGCTAGTTTTCATATAGTCTTGATATCGTGTTTTTGCAGGACTTTAGCCTTATGTGTGTTGCCTTGTGTAATTCTAAGATCACAGGCGGGGACTTCGGACGCCGTGAAGAAAGAGAAATAGGTGGTTGGATACACCTAGCTCGAGATCACCGGTGAGTAGATTTAACATCTACAGGAGAATCGCCCGCGTGGCATTATGCGTCTGGGCTAGAGATGACATGATATTGTCACATATTCTATTTCATATATAGAGTTGCGCTTACACCTTATTGTTTAGTTACTTGTTGTGCTTGGACTAGTACCCTTAGGACACTGCACTATTATTGACGGCTCATGTTGCACGAGAACTGATTGTATACCACACACACCGTCAATAATTGCCATGACATGCACAACACACATACAGATAAGATATTATTTGGTTAGGGACATTGCGACATTGATTCATATTCCTTCATGCATATGACATATAGCTACATGTTTACCTTTATTAGATGTTATATAGACTCAGAGAATTTAGGAACCGCATGATATATTTTATAACATGTTGCAGTTAAATAGTAATTTTTCCTTATATGGTCATATTACTGTTTCATGCTGCATATATTATATTCATGGATTTCGCATTGAGATATGGTTTCCATATGACGTTTTCTGGATTGTTTTACTCCTGCGTATATATATCAGTGATATGGGACGCTGATATATATATGTATACACATCGTATATATATATCAGTGGTATGGGACGCTGATATGTATATACACCTACATCATATATCATCATGATGATATATGCAAATATACTTATTCATTATATGTATGGGCCTATATGGTCGATGAGAGGGGCCTATGTGCTCGATATGAGGGGCCTATATGGTCGATGAGAGGGCCTATGTACTCGGGGCCTATGTGCTCGATGTCAGGGGCCTATATGGTCGATGCTCGGGGCCTATGTGCTCGATATAGTATGTATATGAAATTTACTTGATATTGAATTTATATGAGATTTACTTGATATTGGATATAAGATATGTGAGATTTACTTGATATTGGATACAAGATATATGAGATTTACTTGATATTAGATACATGATATATGAGATTTACTTGATATTGGATACTCAGGATATATGAGACTTACATGATACGAGAGGCAATTTGGGGGTTGATTTGATGAAATTGGGATTTGGATTGCCTTGATGGACCTTGGTCCTACCACGAGGTCAGGATTCCGTGGAAATGACATGTTTTATTCCATACTCCGCATTTATTGTTTACGCACAGCTTCATGTATTAGTAGTACCTGATAGAGTACCTTTCATGACTGTTGCATTTACATACTGTTATTTTATACGCATTGCTTCATGTATCAGTGTACCTGATAGAGTACCTTACATAACTGTTGCATACATATTGCCTTTATTGCTTCATGTATTAGTAGGACCCGATAGAGTACCTTTCATACTGTTGCATTTATATTGGCGTTTATTGTAATCAGCTTGCATGCATTAGATTCGCCCTGTACGTGCATACTTACGATTACCTGCATATGTTAATTACTATTCATGAGTTGGCAACTCACCCCCGTTGTGCCACAGTGTTTTGCAGGTTGTTCCTCACAGTAGTCAGAGGCAGGGCTATTTTCATCTATCGTATCACCTTTTGCTGCGGATACCGTTTCGGCTCACAGTGTGCAGTTTTGCTTTAGGTGGGTTTTGTGGTTATCCGTTTATTTTCCTTGTATATTCATTCTATCATGTACTCCCCATCTACCATTATCATGTATGACTTAGAGACTTGATGTAATGACGATATTGTATATTATTTTGTGACTTAGATGTTTTTTATGCAGTTTTATTTATATCGTCTTTTATTTCTTTGCTACGGCGTCGTATATCAGTTGTGGTGGTTGTCCGCCTTTGGGTGTGTTTTAATCCCGTTTGGGGATGCTTTACTTATATTTATGTTGTACCCATTTTTGGGGTTGGTTTTTACAAAGGAGGTGCTGCCAAAATTTTAAAGGAAATAAAATTGGGACTTTAAGGAATTTGGGTTGAGATTTCAAAGGTTTTGAAAATGCTATTATCACTTTCTTACTTCTTTTGATGGTTTAGATTGCTGGGTTTTTGGCTTACTTAAATTGCGTTACGCCTGTAGACGTTGCGTAGTTTAGGGGCCGTCACGTGCCAATTTTGGGTCGTGACACATACGTGGCAACCACCAAACCTAAAACCCAATCGTACCAATCGCGCATCCGTAACACACTAAATATATTAGGAAATAGGTAGTACATCATTAAAACCTCAAACTTAATTAAAACCTATTTACTCCAAAAACCTAGTAAGCATCACCTAACCATTTTAGTGAAAATCTAGATGTTTTAACAAATCTAGTGGCCACAATGTTCACTTAATAACTTAATTAGGCTATATAATTATTAACTAAATTTTAATCTCACCTATTTACATTAATCATAAAAATTTAGTTTGCAAGATTATTTAATTAAAACAATTTAAAAGTAACAATTAGCAAATTAACAACTAGTTTAGATTTTGCAAGTTTTAAGATATTAAACTACACATTGCAACCATAATCAAGTGATAAAACCCTAATTTGAACCCAAATCCTTCTCTTGAAATTTCAAACTTCCAATTAGAACCATATTTAAACACCAAAATAAATTAAATTGAAGTAATTAATCAACAAGTAACCATTGGGTTAAGATTATACCTCAACAAATTATGAAATCAAACTTGCAAACTTGCCTCCAAAGATGCATCCTTGCTTTTAGATCCAAACTAGTATGGGTCAAAGAATAATGGGTAAAGGTTTAATTATGAATTGGTGAGACCTTGTATAGATTTGTGATGGAAATTTTGAAGATTTTTTAGATGGAAATGAAGTGGAGAATAATGGGGAATGGGCTGTGCAATTCGACCAGAACATGAGGGAAAAGAGTGAGTGAGGGTGAGTGGAAGAAAGAGGTAACCATACCCCCCCCATACTCACATCAACATCTTATCATCTTTTCTCTTTAATTATTTTCTTTTCTTTTCTCTCTCTCTCTCTTTATCTATTCTACAAAAACCTAGAACCATCTGTTTTATTTTTATTTTAAAACAACATGTTACAATCTAAATTCTAGGTTGTCACGGTTCACATTTGTGAAATTAACTCATTCTCATTTGTAATTTACACTAATTAAATGTATAAATGAAAGCTTAAAATAATATTAAAAATAATTAATTAAGGAAAAATATTTAAGTAAACTAACAATTAATAAGTGATAAATTAAATACCAAATACTAGCAATTATATAGCTAGAATATATATATTTAAGTCTATGTGGAAAAATAAATATAATTAAATTTTTATGGAAAACACAAGTTATATTACCGATTATAGGACAATTAACTTAAACGATTTTTAAAACGTTACACACATCCCCCGGTTATTCATCATCGACGATCCAATATTCCATATATACAGACCACAATAGCAACACAGATATGTGCAACCTCCAACTAACCGACATATAACAATTAATAGAAGTTTACGAACACATATAACAACTGAAACATGCTAATCGACGTTAAAACTGCGACTTCGAAGTACTCCGTATTGCCATAACAGAGAATTAACAGTATATTCAATTTTGGCAAAAACAAACACCACCTGAAACCCTAAATCCAAGTGACTAGAACACCATAAAAAATACAAGCCCAAATTTTACTATTCAACCGGCCAGGCCGGGAAATTCTTCACTGTGGCCGGCCAAAAAATGTTTAATTGTGCTCGTTTTTCTCTGGTGTTCATCTTACAAGAAAAGGAGCACTCTGCAATTGTTTAAAAAAAATTTAGAGCCTCCGAAAAATTTGACAGAAACTTGGATCTACGTTTCGATGTTTCGGAGTTATTTCGGTTTCGTAGTTTTATCTATCGTTTAAACTGTTAGTTAAGGTTTAGTAGTCTCTAATACCACTGTACGTCGATGTCGTGCACCCCGCGGATTCGCGGGGAGGCGAAATACGCAAAAAACGATTTTTACGGGCTTCGCAATACCGACTTGAACTCCAGGATCGATACTAAACCCTAACTAGCAAAATATATGAGGTTAACTACTCGGATAGAAAGTTATACCTCACAGAACCATGTCCTTCGGGTCTCCTTACTGTCCTCCTCTTTATCATAAGCTCCTCAGATCATATATGGATCGGGCCTCCTCGTCGGTTTCCTCAACGATCCATCCGAGAGTCTATAGTTCGAGCTCCAATCTCAAATCCGAGGTAACTAAGGCACCTAGTTCGCTAAACTAGATATCCTAGATGATGTAGAGAGTGAAGATGGATTATTTTATCTCTAAATACCTTAGATTTCTCAACACATGAAACATTTAGGATTAGAGAAAGAAGAAGGAGCTTTGGAGGAGAGAGAGTGTTCAAGTGATGAATGAGTGAAGAAGACTAAGTCTTGTGATGACTATGAGGAAAATAATTCACCACAAAATTGTTGGATATAGTGCCCTCAAGTCAATTATTGAATCGCAAGAAAGCGATTATGATGATTGAGGGATGACCTATACGGGTAGAACAATCTTATTCAAAATGATAGTATGCTATCTGGTTTGTCTTTATCATCATGTACATGCATTAGGTAACATTACAGATCACTATTACATGTTGATAGAGCTCATAGGATTCTTGCTTGACTACCAGCATTATGATGGCGATCATATACGTAGGAGCTAGGTGGTCTATAAGCACATCCTTAAATGTCCCTAGTCATGGGAGTATTGAGACTGGACATCAATACTCCAGCGTAGACTAGTGTATACTTATCGAGACCCCGACGAGAGGCGGTGGCTGGTCTCACAAGATATTGGTGTCAGTTAGTCACCTAAGATAGTATACAGGTGCTCATTGGGTTATGAGTACACTGGACGGACTCGCCGGTAACATACTCGTTGGTATTATATCTATTGTCAGATATCAGTTCCCATGTGACATGAGTATAGGTTAGTCTGTCGACCTGAGATCGTCATTTATCTCGTGTGAGTTCCCACAGTGCTTTGATTACAACCCTACCATGGCTCAAAAGAGTTATGCAAACAGGTTTTAGTTGGGTACAGTCCCGAGCTATATGGAGGCAGTGAGCGGATCGTCGAGGATTCGTCTCTCCCAGTTTTGGGGGTTGATGTCGTGTTGTGCACGGGTAGCCATCACCAGAAATTCTTGGCCAAGGTAGACGAGAATTACTGATTTAAATTAGTAGTTTCTCCATGGGTGATGGGCTTCATACCGACACGAAATATCGCATTATTAAGGGTCTGATTTTATCCACCCCATAGACTCCATATGCAATACTCTTAGACAAACAGACAGGACTGTATGGAGATTGTCACGGACAGGCTTAGTAGGGGTTCAGATGAGTTTTCTCGTCGTCCTTCCTTTCGCTCAATACATGTTGGATGTATATGACCTAGAGTCCAGTATTGTACATGTATACATATAGATACTAGAGATATGTATGTACAGAACAATCTTCCTCAGTTTTATAGTATATTATTTGACTCGTCTTTATCGGGATATGTGTATTTATTGTTATTATATCTTTTTTGCACATATTGATAAAGACTCGATACGGTAGTATACTATTGTGGTTTTTCTTTATCTTAACATGGCATATGTCATACTCGTTATTACATATTGCGGTTACATGTTGATAAAGCCCCTAGGATCTTGCTTGACTACCTGCGTTGTGATGGCGATCATACTCGTGGGAGCAGGGTAGTCCATAAGCACATCCTTAAATGGTCCCTGGTCGTGTGAGTATCGAGACTGGGCACTGATACTCCAGAGTAGACTGGTGTGTACGTTTCTAGCCCCGTCGGGGGATGGTTGGTCCCGCAGCTATTGGTCTGATGCACCTAAGATCATATACAGGTGCTCACTGGGTGTGAGTACACTGGAAGGACTCACCGAGAACTTCCATGTGGTACTATACCTAACGTCAGATGGAAGTTCTCATGTGACATGTGTACAGGTTAGTCTTTGGACCCGAGATCGGCATTTGTCTCGTGTGAGTTCCCACTGAACTTTGATCACTACCCTACCACGGCTCTATTGAGTCGTGCAAACAAGTTTTGGTTGGGTTCAGTCCCGAGCTACAAGGAGGCAGTGAGCGATCGTCGGGGATTCGTCTCTCCCGGTATAGGGAGTCGATATCGCACTGTGATTCGATTGGTCAGGACCATAAGACCTTGGCCAAGGCACTTGGGATTTACTGATAGGTTGATCAGTAGTTTCCCGGATTGGTCCTGAGCCACATCGGCACGACTTATCAGGTTGTTAGGGTCTGACGTTCACCATCCCCTAGACCCGGTATGCGATACTCTTTGACGAAGAGACCGGACGGTACAGATATTGTCACGGATAGGCTCAGTAGGAGATCCGTATGAGCTTGCTCATCGGCCTTCTTTTCGACAGGTACCTGGGTAGCCGTTACGTACAGCTAGTGCCGCTGACGTGCTTGTGGTTAAATCCACTGCCAGAGTACTGTCGAGTCTTTAGTGTCCCACACAGAGGGTTTCCGTAATTCAGGCGAAATGATGTAGTTGCCGTATTGGATACGTGCAGGGTTCGATCGATTGATGTACTTGGTACTCGGATTTTCGATTGGACAGTTTGTAATACTAGCCGGCTCGGTTTTGAGCCGGATTATTAAATCAGGTATTGATTTAATAATTTACGTATATGTATTTTGATATATATATTCTAGTATTACATTCTTCGTGTTATTCTATCTCTTTTAGGCGTTCGGATTTTTATCTGATTGCCGGTATATTTATACAGTAGACTGAAATCCGTATTTGTTACAGATTTCCTTCTAGAAGGTGGCCACCTCATTTTGGATTTTCCATTTATTTGATAAATGGAAATGAGGTGTAAAGTGAGAGGTGAGGGAGGTATGGAGTTGATCATGCTTCAATAGTTTACAAATGAATTTATAATTAATTTTGGGTTTACTATTGAAGCATGGTTGCTATTGTTTAATGAAAGAAATGAACATACAAAACTCTTGTGTGTGAATTTCTCTCTCATGCTTGATTCATTTTTCTCTCTTGAGCTCTCATCTCCTCCCTCCTCTTGTTTTCCTCCATCTTCATCTTCTTCCTCTACACTAACATCCTCATGTGTTGAGAAACAAGTGAAGAGGTTAGAAAAGAGATAGCTAACACTTATACATCCAAACTACATCCTAAATTACTTGGACTAGCATCCCAAGTTCTTTAGTTGCTCTTTTGACACCTAGCAAAGAGCTAGAGCCATGGATCATATTCCCCGGGTGGATCATCAAGGACCAAGGAAGGCCGGCGAACAAGCATGATCCCGGAGGACCGACGGAGCAAGGAAAGAAGATCAAGCGGGTTCAAGGTGGCTAGTAGGAGCTAAGGATGAAGAACGAAGACCGAAGGACTTGGTTCGTTTGGTAAGAATTCCTCATCATAGTAGATAGCTCTCCTAGTGTAGCTAGTTAGTTTTATGGAAAGATCCGGGTTTAGAGTTAAACTAGTGCCAAGTTTTTGTTCGTTAGAAAATTTTTGTTCCGCATTTGGCCACGGAAGTTGGCCGGGGCACTAGGGTAACCCTTCATGGTATCAGAACCATCCCATAAAACCTATACTAGCTTGTTTAAACGTGTTTAGAATAACGATCGACTGAAAATTTCAAAAACTGCATTTCAAATCATGGGTTTTCTGTCGATTTTAAAAGTGCTCAAAAAATCAATATTTTGCTCTCAGAAAATCATGCAGGCTTTTTTAAGACGACAGAAGAAAATTGGTCACGTGATCCCTCTAAACCACCGTGGATCAGCCGTGAAAACCCCCTATTGGCGGTGGTTCCGCGGCCGTTTTGGGGCCCACGTGAACAAAATTTCTTCTGGGCCTCTTATTTTTGGAATTGTGGTTTCTGGAATATTTTTTTCTCGGCCTAGATTTGTTACAGTGTTGGTTTAATACTTGGGGCCCACTTGGAAAGTTTAGTCGATCGTAATTTTAAAATACGTATTTTATTTTCAGTACATTCACTTTTATCTGTGACCGGAAATGTCACTCGATCGGTAAAACTCATCTAATTGCTATATGTTCCTTTAGACGGGTTTTGCGAACGTGACATTCGTGTTGATGTTTTGTGGTTGTGCTATGATTGTGGTTGGATAGTCATGGTGGATAGCATGTGGTGCAATGTTAGAAACACAGTTTATAATTCATTTGTACATTTGTTATTGCGGGGCGAGCGTCCGACATGTGGACTGCCGTCTTTGCCGGGTTGTATATTTTTTGGGGGCACGACCGGGTTGAGGTCGATGTCACCGCTTGTATATATTATTTTCATTTTCTTTATTAGGATTGCCCCGCGGTGGGGTGCACGAATAGCCGGGTTCTAGAAGGCAACAAGCCCGCATCTCAAGGCGCTGAGACGGAGGGGGCTTCATTCTAGAACTGGCGGGCTATTCGCCACACTCGTAGGGGGTACAGGTTTTCATTGCACAGGCTATCCACACGACCGGGAACGTCGGGTTTTATTTGCGGCTCAAATGAAACCCGGGGCTCCAAGATTATCCACCATTCTGTATTGTTATCTGTGATGTTGTTTATTATCATGCCTGGGATGAATGTTATATATACTTATATATATACTAGTAGATGTTGTATATGTTTTGCACCCGTGCTAGTCCAGCCCTCGCTCTGTCGTTAGTTAAGTAACCTAACGGGTGATGACGGGGCCCCGTGGCGAATGCGGATGGCATATACGTACATTTTATTTTCGTTCTTTTCTGATGTAATAGGTTACAAATTGATGGGACCGCATTAATTTTGATTAATGCAAGATAATAAACCTAAAAGATGTTGTTGGAACCATGCTTTAAAAATTGACATTACAGACGTTCTCTTTTGCTTTGCACAGTGATATTCAGTTTGGAATATCCAGCACCACATTCGACGAGGCAAGGGCCGAGATCCCTTCACCGGGAGTGACCCCTTGAGTAAAAGTTTGCTTCAGGGTAATAACTTCACTATAGTCGATTATTTTTGCTTTGCATCGTGGTATTCATTTTGGAATATCCTGCACCTCATTCGAAGAGGAAAGAGCCGAGATCCCTTCACAGGAAGTGACCTCTTTAGCAAAGTTTTTCGCCGCTATATATTTATAAAAAACTACTCAGGTTCCTTCAACGATATCAAGTTCATTACGTTAACGGGTTTTTCGCCAAAAACCAAGTTGTAGCCCTCCGTCATTTCTTACAAGTGTTGCTTAGTATTCGTGCTGCGTATTTTGACCTAGTCAAGGCGTAGTGTTCGGTAGCTAAGTAATGCTTGTTTTTTGCATGTATTATGATTATTTAGGATAGCCGTATGACCATTTTGACATAGTCAAGGGTATATACGGATGGGTCTAAGTTAATCCAGGATAATGACGGGTTGAACTTGACTATCGGCTTATGATATGTTGACCTAGTCAAGGTCATAAACCACTAAGGGTAAAAACCACATCGGGAGTTTCAAATTTACAGGAAACTTACAGATTTAGCATACCTTCTGGAGTGTGGTGGCTAGAGTGGATTCCATCTAGTGCATCACACAATGATAGTTGGATCCCGATCCCACTGATGAGTAAGATTACTCTCGGAAGATTTTTTCACTTAACAATCAATGCTATAAACCAAGTAGGTGTCTAGAACGGTATTAGCGGGGCTACGCCTCCAGGGAAAAGTGGTTATGTAATTAAGGAACTTCGCGAAAGCGTTGGAAAACCTCCCTCGAAGTACCAACACCAGCCTGGCTGAAAGGTTAAGCAAGTATTGTGATGTGCAATTAATCCTGACTAGTTCTTCTTTTAGGTTTTGAAGAAGAATTTGAGGAAACAGTGGGAGCCATCCTGATTAGATAAATTAATAAACCAATCTAATCTTGCAAGTGGGCACGCTGAGTGTTTTCCCTCTCTCTCTCTAGGTAGCAACTATTTCACACCCTAATCAAGATAATAAAATGCATCGCTTGACCTATCCGAATTCTTATTCGGGGCTGGGGAACGTTGATTCGGCTCTAACTTACGACAACTTTCATAAGTATGAGCAAGGGAAAGAGGAAAGTTTGAATTCCTTGATAAACCTATCGAAGAAGAAACATACTGTTACGTCTTCTTCAGGTGTTCTTGTTATTGAGAACTGTTTTTCGGTCAGTCCTACCTCCTGGGTACTAGATACCGGATCGGGATCTCATATCTGTAATTTATTACAGGGACTGAGAAAAAGTAGGATAGTTGCACCTGGTGATATGTCCCTCAGAGTAGGGAACGGAGCACAAGTTAATGCTGCAGCAGTCGGTGAATATCACCTAGTATTACCAAATGGCAATGCTATGATTTTGAATAATTGCTACTATGTACCTTCCATGCTTTGGAACATTATATCAGTTTCTTTACTTGATAAAGATGGATATAACTTTGTTCTTGATAGAAATATCATGAACATTTACCTAGATAAGGTACTGGTTGTAGAAGGTACACTGTGTAATGGTATCTATGTTCTAAATCAGAATACAGTGCTCAATGTACAAAACACACGCAAGAGGAAGAGTTCAGATACGAACGAATCCTACTTGCGCCATTGTAGACTTGGTCATATCGGAGAGAAAAGACTAAGTAAGTTACATAAAGATGGATTCTTGAATACGTTCGAATTTTCATCTTATGAAACTTGTCAGTCTTGTCTCAAAGGAAAGATGACCAAATCTCCGTTCACCGGGCATGGAGAAAGAGCAGCAGAGCTCTTGAGACTCATACACAGTGATGTATGTAGTCCGATGTCTATACATGCAAGGGGTGGGTTCTCGTACTTCATCACATTCACTGACGATCTCTCTAGATTCGGGTATGTGTATCTTATGAAACACAAATCTGAAGCTTTTGAGAAATTCAAAGAATATAGAAACGAAGTAGAGAACCAGACTTGCAAGAGTATTAAGATCCTCCGACCTGACAGAGGAGGGGAGTACTTAAGCACGGAATTCCTAGATTACCTAAAAAAGAATGGAATTCTCTCTCAGCTTACTCCTCCATATACACCACAGCACAACGGTGTATCAGAGCGGAGGAATCGTGCCCTATTGGATATGGTTCGCTCCATGATGAGTAGTGCTGAGTTGCCTCTTTCATTTTGGGGACATGCACTTTTAACAGCAGCATATCTGTTGAATGATGTTCCATCCAAATCCATGCCTAAGACACCATTCGAGATGTGGAATGGAAAAAGGCCGTATCTTAAAAGATTTAAGATATGGGGTTGTCCGGCTTATGTTAAAAAGCACAATCCAGATAAACTGGAGGCACGATCAGTTTTGTGTAAGTTTGTAGGATATCCTAAGAACAGTTATGGATATCAGTTCTACCACACCGAGGAACAAAAGGTGTTTGTTGCTCAGCACGCCGCCTTTTTAGAATGGCAATTTCTTGCAAAAGAAATTAGTGGGAGTACGGTAGAACTGGAAGAAATTCCAGAAGAACAAGCTATAGCTGAAGGTTTGGAGGAACCAGAAGATTCAATAACCCCGGTCGAACTCAGCCACTCCGCAGATCTAGTGGGATTTCTCATCCGCCCGAGAGATACTACGGTTTTCTCATAGATGGGGATCGAGAGGATTGCATCTTGGAAGAAGATGATCCTACTAGTTTCAGACAGGCCATTATCAGTAGGGACTCTGATAAGTGGCTGGATGCTATGCAATCTGAAATGGAGTCCATGTACACCAATAAAGTGTGGACCGTAGAAGTTGCTCCACCTGGGGTAAAACCCGTTGGATGCAAATAGATCTACAAGAAGAAACTTGGTGTAGATGGGTAGGTGGAAACCTATAAGGCTAGACTCGTTGCAAAAGGTTTTCATCAAAGACCAGGAATGGACTATGACGAGACCTTTTCTCCAGTAGCTATGCTCAAATCCATTAGGATCCTGCTTGCCATTGCTGCCTTCCATGACTATGAGATCTGGCAGATGGACGTAAAAACGGCTTTTCTAAACGGAAGTCTAGAAGAGTGCGTCTATATGGATCAGCCAGAAGGTTTTGTAGACAGTGGGAGCAGCAGGAAGGTGTGTAAGCTGCTCAAATCCATTTATGGATTGAAGCAAGCATCGCGGAGCTGGAACATCTGTTTTGATGAAACAATCAAAGACTTTGACTTCATCAAGAACGAAGATGAGCCTTGTATTTATAAGAAGATTGTAGGACGAACTGTCGTGTTCCTAGTCTTGTACGTGGATGACATTCTTTTGATAGAAAATGACATTCCTATGCTACAATCGGTCAAGCTATTCTTATCACAAAGGTTCTCTATAAAAGACCTGGGTGATGCCTCGTACATTCTGGGGATCAAGATCTACAAAGATAGATCGAAGAGACTATTGGGACTTTCACAGTCCAGGTACATAGAGACCGTAGTAAAGTGATTTAGTATGAAAGATTCCAAGCGCGGTAACATACCCACATTGCACGGAATCACCCTCTCCAAGGAGATGTCTCCCAAGACTGACGAGGAGAGGGTTCGCATGAGCACTATACAACAATCTTCGGCGGCAAAATCTATAATGTATGCGATGCTATGTACAAGACCATATGTAGCTTACGCGCTAAGCGTGGTGAGCCGGTATCAGTCAGACCCAGGTAAGGACCACTAGACAGCAGTAAAGAACATTCTCAAGTACCTGAGAAGGACTAAGGAGATGTTCCTGATTTACGGTAATGGAGACCTCAGGGTCGAGTCCTTTACCGACTCAAGCTTCCAGAGTGACAAGGATGACAGCAAGTCTGTCTCGGGTTTTGTGTTTACCCTCAACGGAGGGGCGGTATTGTAAGTCTACGGTAGCGCTCCGGCCGTCATTCTGACGGCAAACGCGGAACAAAAACTTTTAGAACTGACGCTATCGTATACTATAACCCTTGTCTTGCCATTAACGCTAAACTAACAAACTGTAAAGAGGTAGAAAGGCTATACCGATCGATCCGAGTCCTTCGGTCTTTAGCCATCATCCCACGCTCCTCGCGGAAACTCCGATTTCTTGTCTCCTCATCGAGGTGGCACCACGTCAACAGATCTTTAAACGGTTCTGCACCACGTCAACGGATCTTTAAACGGGCTCCCTCCTCTATACCGAGGCAACTCGGACATCATGTCTGCTAAAAGAGATGACCAAGATGAAGTAGAGAATGAGTAGAATACTTTGTCTCAAACACCCTAGGGTTCTCATCACATGAGAGGGTTAGGGTGGAGGTTGAAGAAGATGCAAAGAGATGGAAATTGTGAACTCATGAAACTATCTCAAGAGAGCAAAAACCAAGCATACAAAAAATAATTACCTTGGCTGCCCTCTTCTCTTGTGTGTGATATATATAAGGTTTAGTGTTAGAGAAATAAAGAAAATATCTTACCAAAATATCTCCAAATCAACCCTAAAATATCCCACCCAAAACAAAACTCATTAATACTTTAATGACTCACTAGATGACTCATTACACGAGTCATTAGTGAACATTCTAGAATCAATGAGTCACTAAAATGAGTCACCCTTTCCAAAACTAATAATCATTTAAACCAAAATGATTAACCCAAAACGAAATGCATCTTCTAAAGTATTCTCGTAATGGATTACGAGAATACCCATCACCTCTATATACATACCTGTATCCGTATTCCGACCGAATACGAATACGAGAGACTAAAATATTCCGACTTGGTATAATACATGGATCCGGCTTAAACCAAAGCCCACCAGTATTCTCTGTCCGAAATATGACACGTGCACAAGTGCACGTGCATTTTCGAACCCTGCCATAAAACCATACGGGCTCTACAACGTTTCGCCCGAACTTGGGAAACTATCTATGGGGGACTCTAAAGACTCGTCAGTACCCTGGCAGTGGGTATAACCACAAGCACGTTAGCGGCACTAGCTGTGCGTAACGGCTGCCCATGTACTGACCGAAGGGGAAGCTGATGAGCGAACTCATTCTGGAACCCTACTGAGCCTATCAGTGACAATATACGTACAGTCCGGTCCGTTCGTCTATGAGCATCGCATATCAGGCCTAGGGGGCTGGTAATGTCAGACCCCCAATAGCGGTATAAGTCATGTCGGAGAGTAGCCCTGAACACCCTGAGAAACTACTGGAATATCTACCAGTAATTCTCACCTACCTTGGCCAAGGACTTGGTGTAATGGCTCTCCTAGACACAGCACGATCTCACCCTCAATACCGGGAGAGACGAATCCTCTGCCGATCCGCTCACTTGCCTCCATGTGGCTCGGGACTGTACCCAACTAAATCCTGTTTGCACGACTCCTTTGAACCGTGGTAGGGTAATAATCTAAGAACAGTGAGAACTCACACGAGACAAATGACGACCTCAGGTCGATGAACTAACCTGCACACATGTCACCATGGAACTGCTATCTGACGCGAGGTATAAATACCAATTAGTAGGTTCCCGACGAGTCCAGTCCGGTGTACTCATAACCCAATGAGCACCTGTATACATCTTAGGTGATCCAACTGACACCAATGGCTTGTGAGACCGGCCACCGCCCCTCGTCGGGGTCACAATTGTATACACTAGTCTACTCCGGAGTATCGATGCCCTGTCTCGAAACTCCCACGACTAGGGACCACTTTTAAGGATGTGCTTATAGACTACCCAACTCTCACGTATATGATCGCCATCATACTGTTGGTAGTCAAGCAGGATCCTAAGGGCTCTATCAACGTGTAATAGTGATCATGTCACCTAAAGCTGTACACGACTGATAAAGGCAAACCAGATAGGATACTATCATCTTGAGTAAGACTGTCCTACCGGTATAGGTCCTCCCTCAATCGTTGCAATCATGTACCTGCGATCCAATAATTGACTTTGAGGGCACTATATCCAACAATCTCCCACATGCACTTAAGGCTAATTATTACGATGTCGCATACTCACAGCCCGTGTGATACCGAACACCCAACTCCTCTACTAATCAGTTTTACAAAGCCCGTTTATAAAACTCTTGTGTTCGAGAAATAGCCTCAGTGAGTGGATCCGCCCTGATGTTTCTTTCTATGTCTCTCTTAATCTTAAGTTCGCGGAGAAAGCCATCTCCCGAATTGAGTAATACCTGTCTTAGAATATGTCTGGATATCTGATGGGACCTAGTTCATAAATGAACTCCAAATCCAAACTTCTTAGACTGTATCGACAACTGAACCTAATCAGTATCCTGCACCATGCCTCCCATAGTATCCTCTTGGACCACCTGTCCATAATACTGTCCCCTTCGTCAGAGGGAAAACTATAAATCTGACAATCACTCTGTCATCCATGTCACCATTGGAAGCCTGGAATGATAACCGTCTCCGAAGGAGGCTGCCGTCATCAAATCCCTAGAACATCCACTTATGTTCTAAAATTGCTTCCTTATGTTTCTTCAGGATTGGATTAATATAAACTTATCGCATCTAGTGCAAAAACAACATCTGGTGGGGTACTTGACATCTCATGATCGACTCAATTGCCTAAGCAAGTGATATGCCAATCATGCACATCCCTCTCCCCTTTAGTCTATAAGTCACCTTTAGAGAGGGAGACTCCATCACCTGCAGGTACACCACCATGCCAGGAGTCGTCCATTCTAAAATACTATTAGAATACTGTCAAAGTACCCACATTGGGAAACTACCCAATCTAGATCTAAAACCATAGATATAGTAACCAGAACGTCAGATACTATATCCATATCCTTTGTGGAGAAACAACTATGTGACAACCACAGTACAACCGATCATAGTATAGGAATTTTGCTTCCTACTCTGTGTACGTCATCCAAATACCAGGACATCACACCCTACTACCTTCTTAACAGATCCATCCCCTATTCTGATGAAGTCAAAGCCATGACTGTCGCATCAAAATTAGATGATCTATCTCCGCTATATCTTCTCTAGTCTATAAATAGACATAAGCAACTTGCCCACTATGCTTCCACTGCTCCCACTGACCACAACAACCCTCTGGAAGAATAATATATACGTGCACTTCTAAAGCTAGTTTAGAACGACGCTATACTTAACCTCCTGTTGGGTCTCATAGCCTGGAACAACAGTAATGTCAAGTCTGGGTAAACAAGAACCTCCCTGTCACCGTCCTTGAGGCAACCGAAGTACCTCTCGGATGTCTGAGGTTACCCACCATATCTGCGGAGTGGCTAATGGAATGTCAAACCTGATTGAATCTTTAGGTCCTACTAAATTTTCCGTAATCATTTGCAGTTCTGGAATCACTTCCAGTTCTACCATACTCCCACTACTGTTTTCTGAAAAAAACCATTTCACTAAAACTGTGGTGAATCAGGAACAATATCAACATTGATCTTCCAGACGGTAGAAAGTCAACCATCGTCATAGCCTGGGCCAACCCACAAACTGCCATTACAGAAACGTGCCATGAGTTATCCAGAGTCTGGTTTTAAGCATAATCCGGACAACTCCCCATACCTTAACATCGTTTAAGATATAAACCATTCTATATCCAATATAGAAACTTTGGCACTTATTTAATTGGAACCAGATTCTAATCATGCAGCTGTCTCCAGTGCATATCAACTTAATGGAAATAGGCCAATCAGCATTTACTCAACTTAGGAATACATCCAATTATGAGTAACCTGAAAAGAGAAACAAGTTTCTCAAAACTATTACTATCAACCGAATACCAATCACAAGTATCTACATCTTCGATCACCTTGAAGAATCCTGATACTTGCGACACCTGGTTCTCTACTTTATTCTTGTACCTATAACTTCTCAAAACTTAGACATTGTATTTCAACGAAACACTTGTCTAAAAACTAGAGAAGTCATAAGTAAACAGAACATAGTACGAGGACCAACCCCTTTGTCCTGATGGACACTGGACAACATACAATACTCTGTATAAGTCCGCTGAGTTGAATAACTCAAAACCTGTGCATCGTAGGTTGAAAACTGTACTTATGGTTAAGAACTACTCCGCTGTTCAATGCTCCTTACCCAATCGTCAACTGATATAGGTAAATGTCATCGACATAATATCAAAAAGTTATATCTCACTTTATAAAAATAAACGTACAGATATATCAATTTGAAATTTTTGCATAACAACGGATATTCAAAACCAAATACTTGTCGTCTGGCAAAAACCCAGGCGATTTCCTCAAATATCACCAATTACAACAAATTCCGATATAATGAGGATGATCACCTAATTCCCAATAACTTACTCCCACTCATCATCTGTAAAACCATACAGATGTGAGAATCATACCTGGTAAATACATACCCTGGAGTAAGTATCTAATTGGAAAATCATTTTTCCTTTAACAACGCACAGTGAAACTGAAACATGAAAATGTTTCGTAGGGGTATCCTGGTATTCCTAGAAATGCCTATTCCATAATCCAATTCATGACTATAACCGTATATTTCTTTGCCATCTCTCCAAATCCCTTTATTTGTCTTTAGTCGTTACCTTCTGTACACCATTGTTAGGCTAAATGGTTTTCTTCCTTCCCTACCGTTCGGCACCAGCCTATGGTTTGGAAGAAGACTATCCAGTAAGAATAATAGGTGTACTCTCCTAATCCTAGGAGTACTCGCAACCTGAGAGAAGGTGATGATAAAAGACAACTGAATAATACCTTATTCTATTTCTCCCGAACTGGGAAAAAAAGCAAAGGTGAAGTAGGAGTGGCGATGAAGTACGCGGTTTGGTCGTGAATGATAGCAGTCGCAATTTACTTTGCCCTCTTTCTAATCCCTTTATTTTTTCTTTACTTATTACCTTCTGTACACCCTTCTTAGGCTAATTGGTTTTCTTCATTCCCTATCTTTCGGCACCTGCCTATGGTTTGGAAGAAAACTATCCAATAAGCGTAATAGGTGTACTCTCCTAAACTAAGGAGCCCTCGCAACCTGAGAGAAGGTGATAATAAAAGACAACCGAATAAACCAATTCAATTTCTCCTGAACCTGGATCCATCCTCGAAGAAGTCCCTTCGAGTTCGTATATAACCATACGATGGATCTATCCAATGGAAGTGGATGTTCGTAGTGATACGAGGTGTTCTGAGAAATGCAAAGGGTAAAAGATAGAGCTGCAATGACTTATTCAACTTAGACAATCCAAAAGACAGTATTTTAAGAAGGTTCGGTCAACTTGGTCACTGAGTCATAGTCTAGGGACGGTCAATGGTCACTGCCAAAGAGAGAGAGAAAAGAAACATTATGCGTGCACTCTAACCTAGATCAGAATGGTTATCACTTTATCTAATCAGGAAACCTCCCACTGTACTGTCAAATTCTCTTCCAAACCTGAAAGAAGAATCAATCGGGATCACCCGAAGAGTAAACTAACTCATCAGTGGGAATCGGGATCCAACTCTCATCGTATGATAACGTGAAGGAATCCACTCACGTTATCACACTCCAGAAGGTATGCGCATGCCTGGCAAGTTTCAGTTTCTTTAGAAACTCCCGATATGATTTTAACCCCATGCTCTTATGACCTTGACGAAGGCCAACAAATCATAAGTCACATGTCAAGTTCTACCCGTCATTATCTTTTCAATTTGAACCCACCCGTACATGCCCCTGAAGTTGGCCAAATGGCAGAATGACTGTCCCAAACCAACTCTTCTATCTATGCAACAGAAAGGTAACAAGCATCTACCATCCACTATGCCTTGACGAAGGCCAACAAACATAGCATGAATACTATGTGCTACCCGTCTGAAACGACGGAGGGCTACGGCTGGTTTTTGGCGAAAAAACCTTTAACGTAACAAACTTGATATCGCTGAAGGAACCTGATAGCTTTTTATAAAAATATAGTGGCGAAAACCTTTGCTAAAGAGGTCACTCCCGGTGAAAAGATCTCTGCTCTTTCCTCATGGAATGAGGTGCAGGATATTCCAACTGAATACCGCGATGCAAAGCAACAAGTAATCGACTAAAGTGAAGTTATTACCCTGACGCAAACTTCTGCCCAAGGGGTCACTCCTGGTGAAGGGATCTCGGCCCTTGCCTTGTCGAATGAGGTGCAGGATATTCCAACTGAATACCACTGTGCAAAACAAAAGAAAATGTCCTTGTAATAACACTTTTTAAAACTGTTCCAACAACGTCCAAACAGGTTTGTTATTCTTTGCATTAATCAAAATCAACGCAGTCCCATCAATTAATCACACCAGAAAAGAACGAAAATAAAATGTACGTATATGCTATCCGCATTCGCCACTGGGTCCCGTCATCACCCGTTAGATTACTTAACTAACGACAGAGCCGGGACTATACTAGCGCGGGTGAAAAACATATACAACATCTACTAGTATATATACCAATATACAATAATCGCTCCAGGCGTGATAAATCCAACTTTACAGAAAAGTAATAAGTATCACAGAACAATACAGATAATCTAGGATCCCCGAGTTTCACAGAGCCGCAACTGAAACCCGACGTTCCCCTGGTGGTGTGGATATGTAACCCTTCGAAAATCGTTTAGGCAGTTTTTCGGTAATCGGCAAATTTTTCGGCTTTTTCCGTAAAAAGTCAAAAATTTATATTTTTCATTGTAGACCTAATTATACAAAATTTAGATAAGATATTACTATAATTTTGTCATTTAAATGTCACTTATAATTATCTAGTTAAATAAAAATTTTTGGTAATTAATTATTTTTTTAAATTATTTTAAGCCTTTTTAAATACATTTAATTAGGGATAAATACAAATTTAATTAGGTAAATTTCTTAATTAGGAGTCTTTATAAGCTAAAATATGGTGTTAATAAAATTGTGTCATGACTTTCACATTTTTAGTTTTTGGGTTGGAAATTTAATGAGAAAATGAAGTAAAATGAGGGTTTTTTGTGAAAAAGTTGACATGAAAGCTTGAAATGATAACATATGATGTTCTAATCACCTAGAAACTTCCCCAAAATTTCCCTACTTCATCCTCAAGCTGCTGGCCGAGAGCAACCTGCAGGAACTCCATTTTTTCCCCATCTCCTTTTTGCTACAATTTCATCTCAAAAATCAACATAAAATCAACAAAAATCCACAAAATCCTTCTCACTTTCAAACCAAATTCCTATTCTACCTTCTCTCAAACCCTAATTTGTTTAAAAAGAGGAGAAAAGAGGTGTCTTGGAGGCAAGTGCAAGTGAGGAATCAACTCTTGTAAGGTATAATTTCTAAACAAGTTGTTTAAGTTGCTAGATTAAATAGTTCAAGTGTGAATTTTAGTTATAAATTAGTGTTTGTGAAATTCCAAGAAGAGGGGTGATGTTGTGGATTAGGGTTTGAAGCATGGGGTTAGAGTTAAATTAGGGCTTTGGGTTCTAATTGGTTGTAGTGGTTAATGGTGTATTTATATGCTCGCTAAATCAACAGAATATCGGTGTTTGCATCGAATCGGTGTTGGAATCGCTTACTAGATTTTTACGAAAAATAGTATGCGTTCAAATTGCGCTAGGTTAGCAATATTACTAGCTTCGTATAGGATTATTAGAGTGCACGAATGTGGGGTTTCGTCTAGTCGGGTTGTAGTTTTGTCGATTTCCCCGAAATGACGATTTTAGCTAAAAATTTGCGATTTTCGTGCGTTTTCCAGCGCACCGAGGGCGTGCTATGATTAATTTGAGAGAGGCGATAATTGTATATAGTGATTTGCATCGTTTTAGGTGTTTTAATCTTATGCTTGGTATTGTGAAAATATAGGATCGGTCGGAGAAACATCGGACACGGCGCGCAAAGGTAAAGCGGTGGCCGGATCAGATTAGCGGGGATTTCTGGTGAGTAGATATATTCATCTATGAGGGAATCGTCTGGATGGCGCGAGGCGCCCCCCCTAGTTAGGATTATCCTACTTTATGCAAGATTTATATTGTTAGATAGCTTAACCCTTTATGTACATTGCATACCCTCACAGCTAACCGTATGCTAGATTGCATGGACATTCATCTTCATATATGCGATATCACTTCGTAGGACACGAACACCATTACCATTGGCATCTATTGCACGCGCACTATTCATGTGACACACACGCCTTTGGTAATTGCCATGCCACGTGCACTAGAAAACCTGTTTAACTTAATATCGCCATTTGCATTCAAACATGATATATGAAATTGCATAGCATGCATATACCTCGCATTATCATCATATTTATATAGATTGCTACCAAAACTCACATCATATACATTGATATCATAGACATTTATTATATATAACATGTGGACACTATGATTTTCTTGATGATTTCAGTTTTTCTGTGATTTCTGGATTTTTGGGGAAAACCGCAAGAATTTAACAAAACCTTAGATTTATCATTTTCAAAACAAAGTTGCGGTTTTCTCGTGATGTATGTGTCGTCCACCATGAGTTTTCATGTTTTCTGTTGGATTTCGAGACCCGATTCGAGGAGTGGATGAACCGTCTCGGGTACATGGTGGGCCCGGTATGGTACCCCGGGGCAAGAAGATCGAGTTGTAGACGATGAGCCTGGCAGGGGAAGACTACCTACCGGTGATGTCTGGCGCGGCGGATATCCGGAGGATACCGACCGTTGTCGTGAGATTTATGTTATGGGCCGATCCGGACTGACGGAGCCCGATATTGAGACAGATATGATTCCTTTTGGTGTTGATGCGTGACTCGGGTTTTCAGATGATTTCTTGATGGTATTTAGCTATTATATAGATATTCATGTTCTAAAGTTAAGAATTTCAATAACCTTAGCAGTTAAAACACTTAAAGACTTAATAATGACATTGCATACCTGTGCATGCATACTAGAGATATCATAGCGCATATGGACATGCATGTTGTGGGGCATTGCGTGCATTCTTACGATTGCCTTATTAGATGTTATATTTACTCACGAGCTGGCAACTCACCCCCGTTGTGCCACAGTGTCTTGCAGGTCGGACCCGTCATTCTTGTAGCGGCGGGCTATTTTGTCATCAGTTCCTTTTGCTCAGACTCGCGACATCGCCCGTAGGTGGGTTGCGAGTATACTTTATTCCTTTTTGCTTTATCATTGTATCTAGTATTCTCCATCTACCACTTGTATTGTATATGCGACCTAGTGATGAGACTGAGAGATTTGTATATTTGTGGTTTCTTTTGGGTCGAGCTCACTTGAGCCGACGTGTGTTTTCTGGTATTTGCATTTCTTTTATGCTCTTTCTCTTGATATTACTATTATATTGCATGTGGTTGTGATCCGCCTTGGGCGAAGAGCTAGCTCCCGCTTGGGGATGCCATTTTTATGTTTACAGGTTAATTATCTTGTTGTACCCATTTTGGGGGATAGAAAATACAGGGGAGACTCTGCCGAAATTTTCAGAAATTTTTGATGTTCTTTTTTTTTGGATTCTATGCAACTTAATTGATTTCA
This sequence comes from Agapanthus africanus, assembly GCA_030015575.1. NCBI lineage: Eukaryota > Viridiplantae > Streptophyta > Magnoliopsida > Asparagales > Amaryllidaceae > Agapanthus > Agapanthus africanus. The sequence goes on along the minus strand of JASDDO010000024.1, from coordinate 702,013,241 downwards.
AAACCATTTTCATTTATGGTTTTCCTTCACTCTCCTTTGCTTTTGGGTTAGATTTCTGGGCTTTGGCTGACTTAGGTTATGGTACGCCTTTAGACGTCTCGTAATCTAAGTGCCAGTCACGTTCCGTACTTTCGGGTCGTGACAGGATAGCCTGTGCAATGAAACCTGGACCCCTACGAGTGCGGCAAGTTACCCGCCATAACCTTAAGCGAGGCAGCCCCTACAGCAAAGTCAATGGACCACCCAGCACTTCACGGAATCCGGTAACTTGGGCACCCCTCCTTGGGTCAACCTGTACCCCCTACGAGTACGGCGAATAGTCTGCCAATTCTAGAGTGAGGCCCTCTGCCTCTCAAAGCCACGAGATGCGGACCCGTTGCCCTCCAGAACCCGGCTATCCGTGCACTCCGTCGCGGGGTAAACCTAGTACAGAAATGAAAAATATGTACAACGGGTACATCGACCTCAGCCCGGTCGTGCCCCAAAAGAATATTATACAAACAGGCAGTGACGGCAGTCCACATGTTGGACGCTCGCTCCGCAATATCAAATGTACAAATAAATCCAAACTGCACTACCATTGCACATAGCTATCCACTGCGACAAATCCGCAACAACACAGCACAACACAGAACATCAACGCGAATATCACGTTCGCAAACCCGTCTAAAAGGACTATAGCAATTAGACACGATTTACCGCTCAAATGACATTCACGGTCGGAGATATAATGTAAGTACTGTAAACTAACAAGTTTAAAATTCCGATCGACAAAACTTCCCGAAGTGGGCCCCAAGTACAGTTCCAGTACTCAAACAAAATCTGGGCCCAAACAAAATATTCCAGAAACCACAATTCCCTATGCAAAACACCCAGAAGAAATATGGTGTACTGTTGCCACAAACTGGAGGCGGAACCGCGGCCAAACCATGGTTTGTGCGGCGGTTCCACGGCAGTACAGTGGAATCAGTGGACCAAATTTCTTCAATATTCTTAAAAAAGCCTGCTCGATTTTCTGAGATACTCAAAATGATTTTGAGACCAGTTAAAAAAATCGACAGAAACTTTAACATGAAAAGTGCAGTTTTGGAAATTTCGTTCGATCGTTGTTTTAAACACGTTAGAACAAGTTAGTAAAGGTTAATGGCATAGCTCTCATACCATTTAAGTCTACGGTAGCGCCCCGGCCGTCATTCTGATGGCAAACGCGGAACAAAAACTTTTATAACTAGCGCTATCGCATACTATAACCCTTGTCTTGCCATTAACGCTAAACTAACAAACTGTAAAGAGGTAGAAAGGCTATACCGATCGATCCGAGTCCTTCGGTCTTTAGCCATCATCCCACGCTCCTCGCGGAAACTCCGATCTCTTGTCTCCTCATCGAGGTGGCACCACGTCAACGGATCTTTAAACAGTTCTGCACCATGTCAACAGATCTTTAAACAGGCTCCCTCCTCTATACCGAGCCAACTCGAACATCAAGTCTGCTAAAAGAGATGAGCAAGATGAAGCAGAGAATGAGTTGAATAGTTTGTCTCAAACACCCTAGGGTTCTCATCACATGAGAGGGTTAGGGTGGAGGTTGAAGAAGATGCAAAGAGATGGAAATTGTGAACTCATGAAACTATCTCAAGAGAGAAAAAACCAAGCATACATAAAATAATTACCTTGGCTGCCCTCTTCTCTTGTGTGTGATATATATAAGGTTTAGTGTTAGAGAAATAAAGAAAATATCTTACCAAAATATCTCCAACTCAACCCTAAAATATCCCACCCAAAACAAAACTCATTAATACTTTAATGACTCACTAGATGACTCATTACATGAGTCATTAGTGAACATTCTAGAATCAATGAGTCATTAAAGTGAGTCACCTTTTCCAAAACTAATAATCATTTAAACCAAAATGATTAACCCAAAAAGAAATGCATCTTCTAAAGTATTCTCGTAACGGATTACGAGAATACCCCTCACCTGTATCCGTATTCCGACCGAATACGAATACGAGAGACTAAAATATTCCGACTCGGTATAATACATGGATCCGGCTTAAAACAAAGCCCACCAGTATTATCTGTCCGAAATATGTCACGTGCACAAGTGCACGTGCATTTTCAAACCCTGCCATAAAACCATACGGCCTCTACAACGTTTCGCCCGAACTTGGGAAACTATCTGTGGGGGACTCTAAAGACTCGTCAGTACCCTGGCAGTGGGTTTAACCACGAGCACGTCAGCGGCGCTAGCTGTGCGTAACGGCTGCCCATGTACTGACCGAATGGGAAGCTGATGAGCGAACTCATCCTGGAACCCTACTGAGCCTATCAGTGACAATATACGTACAGTCCGGTCCGATCGTCTATGAGCATCGCATATCGGGCCTAGGGGGCTGGTAACGTTAGACCCCCAATAGCTGTATAAGTCGTGTCGGAGAGTAGCCCTGAACACCCTGAGAAACTACTGGAATATCTACCAGTAATTCTCACCTGCCTTGGCCAAGGACTTGGTGTAATGGCTCTCCTAGACACAGCACGATCTCACCCCCAATACCGGGAGAGACGAATCCCTTGCCGATCCGCTCACTTGCCTCCATGTGGCTCGGGACTGTACCCAACTAAAACCTGTTTACACGACTCCTTTGAGCCGTGGTAGGGTAATAATCTAAGCACAGTGGGAACTCACACGAGACAAATGACGACCTCAGGTCGATGAACTAACCTGTACACATGTCACCAGGGAACTTCTATCTGACGCTAAGTATAAATACCAACTAGCAGGTTCCCGGCGAGTCCTGTCCGGTGTACTCATAACCCAATGAGCACTTATATACATCTTAGGTGATCCAACTGACACCAATGGCTTGTGAGACCGCCCTCCGCCCCTCGTCGGGGTCTCGACTGTACACACTAGTCTACTCCGGAGTATCGATGCCCTGTCTCGAAACTCCCACGACTAGGGACCACTTTTAAGGATGTGCTTATAGACTACCCAACTCTCACGTATATGATCGCCATCATACTGTTGGTAGTCAAGCAAGATCCTAAGGGCTCTATCAACGTGTAATAGTGATCATGTCACCTAAAGCTGTACATGACTGATAAAGGCAAACCAGATAGCATACTATCATCTTGAGTAAGACTATCCTACCGGTATAGGTCCACCTTCAATCATTGCAATCACGTACCTGCGATCCAGTAATTGACTTTGAGGGCGCTATATCCAACAGGTATGTTGGAAGAGTACCAAACAGGATACCGTCGCAGACTCGACGATGGAGGCTGAATACATTGCTGCAAGCGATGCCGCAAAAGAGGCGGTCTGGATGAAGAAGTTCATATCTGAACTTCAGGTGGTTCTGTCCATTGTTGATCCGATACCAGTGTATTGTGATAACAATGGGGCTATAGCTTTAGCGAAGGAACCACAGTCCCATCAGAAATCTAGGCACATCTTAAGGTGGTATCACCTGATCAGGGAGATCGTAGATCGCTAGGAGATAGAGGTCCGGAGAGTGGATACGAAAGACAACACGGCGGATCCATTTACAAAGGCCCTCCCTCAAGCATAGTTCGAGCGACTTTTTGGGATGTTGGGTATGCGGTACGCCAGCAGTTGGCCTTAGAGCAGACGTTGGGTATTCAGTACGCCAATCACTGGCCTTTAGTGCAAGTGGGAGATTGTTGGATGTATATGCCCTAGAGGCCAGTATTGTATATGGATACTAGAGATATGTATGTACAAAACAATCTTGCTCAGTTTTATAGTATATTATTTGATTTGCCTTTATCGGGATATGTGTATTTATTGTTATTATATCTGTTTTGCACATATTGATAAAGGCTCGATACAGTAGTATAATATTGTGGTTTATCTTTATCTTAACATGGCATATGTCATACTCGTTATTACATATTGCGGTTACATGTTGATAAAGCCCCTAGGATCTTGCTTGCCTACCTGCGTTGTGATGGCGATCATACTCGTGGGAGCAGGGTAGTCCATAAGCACATCCTTAAATGGTCCCTGGTCGCGTGAGTTTCGAGACTGGGCACTGATACTCCAGAGTAGACTGGTGTGTACGTTTCTATCCCCGTCGAGGGATGGTTGGTCCCGCAGCCATTGGTCTAATACACCTAAGATCGTATACAGGTGCTCACTGGGTGTGAGTACACTAGACGGACTCGCCGAGAACTTCCATATGGTACTATACCTAACGTCAGATGGAAGTTCTCAGGTGACATGTGTACAGGTTAGTTTTTGGACCCGAGATCGGCATTTGTCTCGTGTGAGTTCCCACTGAACTTTGATCACTACCCTACCACGGCTCTACTGAGTTGTGCAAACAGGTTTTGGTTGGGTTCAGTCCCGAGCCACATGGAGGCAGTGAGCGATCGTCGGGGATTCGTCTCTCCCGGTATAGGGAGTCGATATCGCACTGTGATTCGATTGGTCAGGACCATAAGACCTTGGCCAAGGCACTTAGGATTTACTGATAGGTTGATCAGTAGTTTCCCGGATTGGTCTTGAGCCACATCGGCATGACTTATCAGGTTGTTAGGGTCTGACGTTCACCATCCCCTAGACCCGGTATGCGATACTCTTTGACGAAGAGACCGGACTATACGGATATTGTCACGGATAGGCTCAGTAGGAGATCCGGATGAGCTTGCTCATCGGCCTTCTTTTCGACAGGTACCTGGGTAGCCGTTACGTATAGCTAGTACCGCTGACGTACTTGTGGTTAAACCCACTGCCAGAGTACTGTCGAGTCTTTAGAGTCCCACACAGAGGGTTTCCCTGATTCAGGCGAAATAATGTAGTTGCCGTATTGGATACATGCAGGGTTCGATCGATTGATGTACTTGGTACACGGATTTTCGATCAGACAGTTTGTAATACTAGCCGGCTCGGTTTTGAGCCGGATTATTAAATCAAGTATTGATTTAATAATTTACGTATATGTATTTCGATATATATATTCTAGTATTACATTCTTCGTGTTATTCTATCTCTTTTGGGCGTTCGGATTTTTATCTGATTACCGGTATATTTGTACAGTAGACTGAAATCCGTATTTGTTACAGATTTCCTTCTAGAAGGTGGCCACCTCATTTTGGATTTTCCATTTATTTGATAAATGGAAATGAGGTGTAAAGTGAGAAGTGGGGGAGGTATGGAGTTGACCATGCTTCAATAGTTTACAAATGAATTTTTAATTCATTTTGGGTTTACTATTGAAGCATGGTTGCTATTGTTTAATGAAAGAAATGAACATACAAAACTCTTGTGTGTGAATTTCTCTCTCATGCTTGATTCATTTTTCTCTCTTGAGCTCTCATCTCCTCTCTCCTCTTGCTTTCCTCCATCTTCATCTTCTTCCTCTTCACTAACATTCTCATATGTTGAGAAACAAGTGAAGAGGTTAGAAAAGAGATAGCAAACACTTAGACATCCAAACTACATCCTAGATTACTTGGACTAGCATCCCAAGTTCTCTGGATGCTCTTTTGACACCTAGCAAAGAGCTAGAGCCATGGATCATATTCCCCGGGTGGATCATCAAGGACCAAGGAAGGCCCGAGAACAAGCTTGATCCCGGAGGACCGATGGAGCAAGGAAAGAAGATCAAGCGAGTTCAAGGTGGCTAGTTGGAGCTAAGGATGAAGAACGAAGACCGAAGGACTTGGTTCATTTAGTAAGAATTCCTCATCATAGTAGATAGCTCTCCTAGTGTAGCTAGTTAGTTTTATGGAAGGATCCGGGTTTAGAGTTAAACTAGTGCCAAGTTTTTGTTCGTTAGAAAATTTTTGTTCCGCATTTAGCCACGGAAGTTGGCCGGGGCACTAGGGTAACTCTTCAATACCTGGGTAGCCGTTACGTACAGCTAGTGCTGTTGACATGCTTGTGGTTAAACTCACTGCCGGCGTATTGATGAGTCTTTAGGGTCCCACACAGAGAGTTTCCCTGGTTCAGGCGAAACGATGTAGTAGCCATATTGGATAAGTGTAGGGTTCCAATCGACTAATTGTACTATGTACGCGGACTTTCGATCGGATAATTGATAATACTTACTGGCTCAGGTTTGAGCCGGATTATTAAATCAGGTATTGATTTAATAATTTACGTATATATATTTCGATATGTATATTTTAGTATTATGTTCTTTGTGTTATTCTATCTCTTCGGTATTCGTATTTCGGTACGAATACAGGTATGTATATACATTAGAATGTAATCTGTATTTCTTACAGATAACATTCTAGAAGATGGACACCTCATTTTGGGTTTGACCATTTATTCTAAATGGATAATGAGGTGGCATAGATTTGATGGGGAGTATGGTGAGGACCATGCTTGCATAGTGTGCACAAATGAATTAATATTATTAATTCATTTGTGCATACTATTCAAGTACGGGTTGCATATTTTATCTGAAAAGTGTGTTTGATAAAACCATTCTTCACTTGGTTTTTCTTAACTTGGTATCTTGGAGAAAAATATGAGATGGTTCCTTTTTCCTTGGCTCCTCTCATCTCCTCACCATTTAGCTTCACTCTCCTATTGAGTTTCTTGAGTTTCTCTACCTTTATCTTCCACCTCCTCTCAATCCTCTCATGTGTTGAGAATCATGAGAGGAGGTGAGATAAGATAGACAAACACTTAGAACACTCACTACATCCTAGGCTTTCTAGATTAGCAATCTAGAATCTCTGGTTGCTTCACTTTCTTTCGATGTGGAGCTAGAGCCATGAGTTATATCTCTCGGGTGGATCATCTTCAACGGAGGAAGACCGACGGTCAAATTTGTTCGAGCACGCCTCAAGGAGCTAAAGAAGTTGATGGAAGACTGAAGGACTTGGTTCTTTTGGTATAATCACTCTAACCCTGTAGTTTAGCTCTCTTTAGTTTTGCTAGTATAGGTTTATGGTTTCGATCTTGGGCGGGTTTTGTTTGCGCTAAAAATTTTAAACGCCAGTTTTTGTACCGCACCAGCCACGATAGATGACCATGGAGCCGGCAGAACCCAACATGGTATCAGAGCCACCCATAAACTAATACTGGATAGTTTGCACAATGTTAGAATATCCATCGACCAATTTTTCTGAATCAAAATTCCATTTTCACATGCTTGCTGTCGATTTTGAAAAGTGTTCAAAAAATATTTCTGGGTATCTTAAAAATACATGCAGGCATTTATAGTGCACCGGAAGAAATTTGAGCGCCTAAACCAATAATTTGGCCGCGGAACCGCCGCTAAAGTTGCCTATTTGCGGTTGTTCCGCGGCGCTTTTGTGGCGAAATGGCGCCAAATTTTTTCTGGCACTATAATTCATGGAAATTTGATTTTTGTGATATTTGATTTTAGCCCAGATTCGTTTGAGTGCTGGTTTGCATTTGGGGCCTATACGGAAAATTTTTAGTCGATCGAAATATTAACTGTGTGTTTATCAGTACATTTGATGATATCTGTGTTAGTGTATATGCCCTAGAGGCCATTACTGTATCATACTGGTTTGTATATTACTTAATGGATGCATGGGATATTCACCTTGTATATACAATCTTGCTCAAAATAGTAGTATGCTACTTGGTTTGTTTCTACTTCAATGTGTACATGTGTTTATTTTTGTATATCGCCTATACACATTAGTAGAGCCCTTAGGATCTTTGCTTGATTACCAGCGATGTGATGGCCGTCACACTAGTGGGGCTGGGTAATCTATAAGCACATCCTTATGCAGGTCCCTGGTCGCAGGACTATCGAGACAGGGCATCGATACTCCAGAGTAGACCAGCGCATGCGCTTCTCATCCCAGTGTGGGAGACGGTCTGTCCCACAGCCGTCAGTACGTCGTACTTGAGATAGTATGCGGGTGCTCGTTAGGTTACGGGTACACTGGACAGGACTCGTCGGGAACTGACTAGTTGGTATTATACCTATCGTCAGTTATCAGTTCCCAGGTGACATGAGTACAGCTTAGTCCGCTGACTTGACACTGTCACTCCGCCTCGAGTGTGTTCCCACTGTACTTTGATCACTATCCTACCACGGCTTAAAGGAGTCGTGCAAACAGGTAGTGGTTGGGTGCAGTCCCGAAGCACTTGGAAGCAGTGACGGTTAGACAGGATTCGTCTCTCCCGGTATTGGGGGTTGACATCGCGCTGTGTCTAGGAGAGCCATTATACGAGTAGTCCCTGGCCAGGGCAAACGAGATATACTGGTAGGTTTCCAGTGTTATCTCAGGGTGTTTCGGGCTTCGCTCCGGCACGACTTGTACCGCTATTGGGGGACTGACGTTTACCGTCCCCTAGGCCCGCCATGCGATGTATCAGACGAACAGACCGGACTGTACGGAGAATGTCACACTCAGGCTCAGTAGGAGTTCAGATGGGTTTCGCCTCGTCGGTCTTCTTGTCGGCATTACCTGGGGACCGTTACGCACAGCTAGTGCCGCTTGCGGTCTGTGGTTAAACCCACTGCCAGCGTAGTGTCGGGTTTTTAGAGTCCCACACAGAAAGCTTTTCGCCTTTAGGAAAAAGAGTAGAGGTCGCATGGTATTGCGACGGTCGCATGGTTTTGCGACAGGGTTCGGTCACATCCGTGCACTTGTGCGCGTACAGTGTCCGGACAGTTTACACTAGCGGGCTTTGGTTTAAGCCAGATTCTAGTGTACCTTATGGGATTGGATTTATCCAGTTTGCATTCGTGTTCCTCGGAACGCAGATGCGGGTGTGTATGCACAGTTGACAGGGAGGCAGAGGCAGCGGATTCTCATTAGGGTTGTTGACAATTGACCGTTGACTATTTGACTTTTTGCTCAACCCTAATGAGAATTTGATATGTGATTAACTATTATATTAATTAAGTATTATGGTGACATGGTTGTTGACTTTTGTTGACTTTGTTGACTTGTTGACTTTTGTTGACTTGTTGACTTTGTTGACCGGTTGACTAGGCTTGACTAGTTGACCATCATGATAACCATAGCCATCATTTTATGGCAAAGACTTTTACTTGCTTGCTCATTTGTGTAAAATGAGTGCATGATATGATATGGTTATGGTTGCTTCAACCATCACATAAGACTTTTTTTGATATGATGAGTTATCATTTCTTTGGATTATGAGAGGGTGAAAGACAAAAGAGAGCCTCATTCTTTCTTGCTCATTCTCTCTCTTGTTCTTGAGCTCTCCTTTTGCTCTCACCCTTTTGCTCTTGCCCCCTCTCTTTAATCTATGGTTCTCTTGTCTCATGAGTTGAGAATCAAGAACCATAGATAAAATCCCATTCTAATTCTTCTCTACTCATTCTAGTTCACTAGGTTTAGCAAACCAAGTGAACTAGTTTCTTCAAAGAACGAAGAAGGAGCTAAAGGTTGGAGCTTTCAGGTGGATCTATCTTCGGCGTACGGAGACGACGAGAAGAAGCCATTCCGGACCACCATCGGAGCTTGAAGACGAAGGAGTTCAAGACAAGCAAGGTATAACCCCCTAACCGAGTAGCTAGAAACTCATAGTTAGGTTGTTAGATAGATGTTTAACCAAGATCCGGGTTATAGGTCTATGTTACCACCTCCGTAAAAATTGTTTTTTACCAAATTCCGCATTCCCGAAAGTACCGGGAGAGGTAGCATGGACTTACAGTGGTATCAGAGCCTAGTTAAACTCTATCTAACATGTTAGCAAGTAACTAGAAGATCGATCAAAGAAAAAGTCCCGAAAACAAAACCCCGAAAATTCGAGTTTCTGTCGATTTTTTTACTGTTCAAAAGTTGATTATTTTAACACCTAAAATCGGCTCAGGGTTTTTAAAAGACACTGTAGAAAAATCACCAACTGATTCCCCTAACCGAGCGCGGAAACGCGGCAATAGCTTGCTATTGCCGCGGTTCCGCGGCCTCCTTGCCCCCTCTCTGGTGTTTATTTGCTACAGTGTGCTTCTGGGGGTATTTTGGGATTTTTGGAATATATATTTTCAACCCAGATTTTCCAGAACGAAAAATTTACTTTAGGGTCCTGAAAATCCGTATTTTTGATCGAACTTCTAAAAGACTTAAGCTAACGGGTTTTCTGTAATGTGATATTTGTATTGAACGTCTACTAATCGCTATATGTCGATTAGTGGGGGTTATACAAATCTGTGATCTGTAATGTTGCTGGAATGTGGATATGAATATGTTGGATTGTCGCGGGTGAATAGCCGGGGGTTGTGAGACGAGAGTTTTCTTTTCTTTCAATTCATGTAAATTTGTAAATTGATGTAATAATTATTTGTATGGCCGCACAACCGGGTCGGGGTTGTAGCCGTCATTGTATAATTTCTTTTTACTGTTTTTGCTCCTAGGATAGACCCATGGAGGGGGTGCACAAACTACCGGGTATGCCGAAGTGTCGAGTGGCCTACTCATGGAGATGAGGGAGGTTGCTACGCTTCGGGTACTTGGCGGGTAGTTTGCCGCACCCGTAGGGGTCTTGGGTGGGGTTTTGGCTATTCACCGCGACCGTGTAATCTGTTTGTCGTTACAGGCTCGTGCGAATTACAGATTCCTAGTATATCCAATGTATTCATCTGTGATCTGAAATGTTTATCATTGCAGTATATCTATATATGATATTATTTAGGCGTTGCTTATGTTTTACAGACGCGCTAGCCCAGCCCCCGCTCTGTCGTTAGTTAAGTAACCTAACGGGTAATGACGGGGCCCCGTGGCGAATGCGAATGGCATAAGCGTACGTCATATTTTGGTTGTTTTCTGCAATGGTAGGATTAAATGATGGGACGCATTAAAAGAACTAATGCAAGAATATCACGCATTAAAAGAACTAATGCAAGATAATAAACCAAGTTAAAGTCGTTGGAACACTTTCGAAAAACCACTCGGTTCTTTTCAAAACCAACTTTTAAATGCGGAGCTTGAGCCACTCTTTTTAAAAGCTATCTCGTTCCATCGACCAAATCAAGTTCACTACGTTCACGGTTTTTCCAAAACCATTCGTAGCCCTCTGTCGTTTCGTATGAATATTCAATAGTATTCAAGCTGTGTTTGTTGACCTTCGTCAAGGCATAGTGATTGGTAGCTATTGGGTATTCATATGTAGCATAGATAGATGCGTTGGTTTGAAACATTCGCATTACCTTGTTGACCTTCGTCAAGGGTATATACGGGTGGATTCAAATTAACCTGGATAATGACGGGCAGAACTTGACATGTGACTTATGATTTGTTGACCTTCGTCAAGGTCATAAGAGCATGGGGCAAAAATCCACATCGGGAGTTTCATAAGTACTGAAACTTGCTAGATTTGCATACCATTTGGAGTGTGATGATTCTGGTAGGATTCCTTCAGTTTCGTCACACAATGATATTTGGATCCCGATCCTACTGTGAGTATATGCTACTCCTCGGGAAATTTCTCACTAAACGATCAATGCTATAAACCTAGTAGGTGCCTAGAAAGGTGTTAGCGGGGCTACGCCCCCAGGGAAAAGAGGTTCTCTAATTAAGGAACTTCGCGAAAGCGTTGGAAAACCTCCCTCGAAGTACCGACACCGGCCTGGCTGAACGGTTAAGCAAGTATTGTACGGTGGGATTGATCCTGACTAATTCTTCCTTTATGGTTTGAGGAGGGATTCGAGAAACAGTGGGAGCCATCCTGTTTAGACAAACTAAAAACCACTCTAAACTTGCAAGAGCATCATGCTGAGTGTTTCTTCTTCTCTCTCCTAATTGCAGCGACCAATCAACATGACTGGACTTAAGTTACTCCTAGATAAAAACAAACTGACAGGGCCAAACTACAAAGATTGGCTCAGGAATGTCAAGATAGCAATCACTTACGACAAGCTGGGGTATCTTCTTACCACCAAAGCTCCCCCTGTCCCTGGTCCAACTTCCAGCGTCGCGGATAAGGAAATCCGCAAGACTTGGGAGATTGATAGCGCGAAGGCCAAATGTCTCCTGCTTGCCTCGATGGACAACGAACATCAGAGGAGGCACGAGAATATGGACATGGAATCCATATTGCTTCATACAAAAGAACTGTATGGAGAGCAATCTCGTATCGCAAGATACGAAGCGTCGAAAAAGTTATTTTCGACAAGAATGGCCGTCGGATCATCAGTAGCGAGCACGTGCTAAAGATGATCGGCTACATTGAGGAGCTCGCTGACCTAGGGATCACATTGGAGAGTGAGCTATATACGGATATAGTTCTCCAGTCCCTTCCTTCCACTTACGCCCAGTTTATACTGAACTTCAACTTACAAGAAAAAGAGGTTGAACTTTCAGAGCTCCTCAACATGCTGAGGAGCGCAGAGGGCACCCTACAGAAAGGTAGGGATACATCCACTTTGTTTGTAGGAGGATCATCTTCTTCTAGGTCCAAGGCGAAAGCCAAGGGAAAGAAGAAGAAGGCCCCCGCCAAACCAAGGGGCGGTGTTAGTAAAGTGGATACGAAGGGAAAAGGTAAAGCAACAAAGATAGCGGGGAAGCTTGTGGATAAGGAAGAATGCTTCTATTGTCATAAGAAAGGACACTGGAAGAATGATTGCAGGGCCTGGAAGGCCAGAACACAGGAATTGAAGCAGGTTGCAGCTTCAGCTTCAGGTGTGTATGTTATTGAAAACTGTCTTTCAATAAACTCTACTTCCTGGGTATTGGATACCGGATCAGGATCTCATATCTGTAATTCTTTGCAGGCGTTGAGAAACCGTAGGGTTTTGAAGGCAGGTGACATGACCCTCAGAGTTGCGAACGGAGCTAGCATGGATGCTAAAGCCGTGGGGGACTATCACCTGGGAATGTCAGATGGACATGTTTTGGTTTTGCGTAATTGCTTTTTTGTACCCAACGCAACTTGTAATATCATTTCTGTATCTTTAGTTTCTAAAGAAGGTTATGAATTTGCGTTTGTAAGTAATGTTGTAAACATTCACCTTAATCAAGTTTTGATTGGGTCAGGTACAATGAGTAATGGTATATACGTATTGAACCAACCACAGATTTTCAATGTCCAGAATACACACAAAAGGAAGTCTCCAGAAATAAATCACACTTTCTTATGGCATTGTAGACTGGGTCACATCAATGAGAGAAGGTTGACTAAGTTACATACAGAGGGATATTTGAATGCGTTCGAATATCAATCGTATGCCACTTGTCAATCTTGTCTCAAAGGAAAGATGACAAAGACTCCGTTTACTGGACATGGAGTAAGAGCGAGCGAGCTCTTGGGACTCGTACACAGTGACGTGTGCGGTCCAATGTCTACACATGCCCGAAGCGGACATTCTTACTTCATTACTTTTACGGATGACTTCTCAAGGTACGGTTATGTCTTCTTAATGAAACATAAGTCCGAGGCCTTTGGAAAATTCCAGGAGTATAAGAATGAAGTAGAGAAACAGACCGGCAAAAGTATTAAGATTCTAAGATCGGATCGAGGTGGAGAATACTTAAGTGCCGAATTCCTGAATTACTTAAAAGAGAATGGTATTCTCTCTCAGCTTACTCCTCCATACACTCCGCAACATAACGGTGTATCGGAGAGATGGAACCGAACCCTATTGGATATGGTTCGGTCCATGATGAGTAACGCTGAGTTACCGCGATCATTCTGGGGATATGCACTAGAAGCAGCTGCATATCTCTTGAATAAGGCTCCCACCAAAACTGTGCCTACCACCCCATATGAGATGTGGACTGGGAAGAAACCCTGTCTTAAGTATCTTAAGGTATGGGGATGTCCAGCTTTTGTAAAAAAGCAGCATGCGGACAAACTTGAGGCACGTTCAGTACAGTGTAAGTTTGTGGGATACCCAAGGAACTCCAGGGGGTATCTTTTCTATTCCGCTGAGGAACAAAAGGTTTTTGTTTCTCAGCATGCCCGCTTCTTGGAAACTGAGTTTTTGGAAACCCAGATAAGTGGGAGCACAATAGAACTGGAAGAAGTTCCAGAACCACAGACTGTTACTGAAAGCTTAGTGGAACCAGAGCGTTCAACAGAACAAGACATTCCTACGCCGCTCCGCAGGAGTAGTAGGCAGACTCATCCGCCCGAGAGATACTGCGGTTTTCTCATAGACAGGGATAGAGAGGATTGCATCATAAATTATGATGAGCCTACTAGCTTCCAGCAGGCCGTTCAGAGCGTTGACTCAGTGAAATGGCTGGATGCAATGCGGACCGAAATGGAGTCCATGTACACCAACAAGGTATGGACGTTGGACATTGCTCCAGACGGGGTAAAACCCGTAGGATGCAAGTGGATCTTCAAAAGGAAGATTGGTGTAGATGGACAGGTTGAGACCTATAAAGCTAGGCTGGTAGCAAAGGGTTTTCGTCAAAGACCTGGCTTGGACTATGACGAAACCTTTTCTCCAGTAGCCATGCTGAAGTCCATTCGGATCCTTCTTGCCATTGCTGCCTTCCACGATTATGAGATCTGGCAAATGGACGTAAAGACCGCTTTTCTAAATGGAAATTTAGAGGAGTGTGTCTATATGGACCAACCAGAGGGTTTCATTCAGAGTGGGAGCAGCGGAAAGGTGTGCAAGTTGCTTAAGTCCATCTATGGACTAAAGCAGGCGTCGCGGAGTTGGAACATCTGCTTTGATGAGACGGTCAAAGAATTTGGCTTTATCAAAAATCCAGATGAACCATGCATCTATAGTAGATTTGTAGCGAGAACTGTAGTATTCCTCGTTTTATACGTGGATGACATTCTCTTAATAGGAAATGACATTCCTATGCGACAATCTGTCAAGGGGTTCTTGTCTCACAGGTTCTCCATGAAAGACCTGGGTGATGCCTCATACATTCTGGGTATCCGGATCTACCATGACAGATCCAAGAGGATATTAGGACTTTCTCAGTCCAGGTACATCGACACCGTGCTGAAAAGATTCAGTATGGAAGATTCCAAGCGCGGTAACCTACCGGCTTGTCACGGGATCACCCTCTCTAAAGAGATGTCTCCCAAAACTGATTTGGAGAGGGATCGCATGTCTATTATACCCTACGCTTCTGCGGTAGGCTCTATAATGTATGCGATGTTGTGTACCAGACCGGATGTAGCTTATACACTGAGTGTGGTAAGCCGGTATCAGTCAAACCCTGGGGAGAAACACTGGATAGCGGTAAAGAACATTCTCAAGTACCTGAGAAGGACTAAGGAGATGTTCTTGGTGTATGGCGGAAAAGACCTCCAGATCGAGGCCTTTGCTGACTCCAGCTTCCAGAGTGACAAGGATGATTTCAAGTCCATGTCGGGTTTTGTCTTTACCCTCAATGGAGGGGCGGTGTGTTGGAAGAGTTCCAAACAGGAAACCGATGCAGACTCGACGATGAAAGCGGAATACATCGCTGCATCTGATGCCGCAAAAGAAGCTGTCTGGATGAGGAAGTTCTTGAAAGAACTTCAGGTGGTTCCGTCCATTGTTGATCCAATACCTCTGTATTGCGACAACAACGGGGCTATAGCTTTAGCGAAGGAACCCAGGTCCCATCAGAGATCCAGGCACATCTTGAGGCGGTATCACCTGATCAGGGAGATCGTAGATCGCCAGGAGATCGAGGTTCGGAGAGTCGCTTCAGAAGACAACACTGCAGATCCATTCACCAAGGCCCTGCCCCAGACTCAGTTCGAGCGGCTGATCGAGATGATAGGTCTTCGATACGCCAGTACATGGCCTTAGTGCAAGTGGGAGATTGTTAGTGTATATGCCCTAGAGGCAATTACTGTATCATACTGGTTTGTATATTACTTAATGGATGCTTGGGCTATTCACCTTGTATATACAATCTTGCTCAAAATAGTAGTATGCTACTTGGTTTGTTTCTACTTCAATGTGTACATGTGTTTATTTTTGTATATCGCCTATACACATTAGTAGAGCCCTTAGGATCTTTGCTTGATTACCAGCGATGTGATGGTCGTCACACTAGTGGGGCTGGGTAATCTATAAGCACATCCTTATGCAGGTCCCTGGTCGCAGGACTATCGAGACAGGGCATCGATACTCCGGAGTAGACCAGCGCATGCGCTTCTCATCCCAGTGTGGGAGACGGTCTGTCCCACAGCCGTCAGTACGTCGTACTTGAGATAGTATGCGGGTGCTCGTTAGGTTACGGGTACACTGGACAGGACTCGTCGGGAACTGACTAGTTGGTATTATACCTATCGTCAGTTATCAGTTCCCAGGTGACATGAGTACAGCTTAGTCCGCTGACTTGACACTGTCACTCCTCCTCGAGTGTGTTCCCACTGTACTTTGATCACTACCCTACCACGGCTCAAAGGAGTCGTGCAAACAGGTAGTGGTTGGGTGCAGTCCCGAAGCACTTGGAAGCAGTGACGGTTAGACAGGATTCGTCTCTCCCGGTATTGGGGGTTGACATCGCGTTGTGTCTAGGAGAGCCATTACACGAGTAGTCCCTGGCCAGGGCAAACGAGATATACTGGTAGGTTTCCAGTGTTATCTCAGGGTGTTTTGGGCTTCGCTCCGGCACGACTTGTACCGCTATTGGGGGACTGACGTTTACCGCCCCCTAGGCCCGCCATGCGATGTATCAGACGAACAGACCGGACTGTACGGAGAATGTCACACTCAGGCTCAGTAGGAGTTCAGATGGGTTTCGCCTCGTCGGTCTTCTTGTCGGCATTACCTGGGGACCGTTACGCACAGCTAGTGCCGCTTGCGGTCTGTGGTTAAACCCACTGCCAGCGTAGTGTCGAGTCTTTAGAGTCCCACACAGAAAGCTTTTCGCCTTTAGGCAAAAGAGTAGAGGTCGCATGGTATTGCGACAGGTCGCTTAGTTTTGCGACAGGGTTCGGTCACATCCGTGCACTTGTGCGCGTACAGTGTCCGAACAGTTTA
The DNA here is from genome assembly GCA_030015575.1 of Agapanthus africanus. NCBI lineage: Eukaryota > Viridiplantae > Streptophyta > Magnoliopsida > Asparagales > Amaryllidaceae > Agapanthus > Agapanthus africanus. The sequence goes on along the minus strand of JASDDO010000024.1, from coordinate 701,996,358 downwards.
CACTAGCGGGCTTTGGTTTAAGCCAGATTCTAGTGTACCTTATGGGATTGGATTTATCCAGTTTGCATTCTTGTTCCTCGGAACGCGGATGCGGGTGTGTATGCACAGTTGACAGGGAGGCAGAGGCAGTGGATTCTCATTAGGGTTGTTGACAGTTGACCGTTGACTATTTGACTTTTTGCTCAACCCTAATGAGAATTTGATATGTGATTAACTATTATATTAATTAAGTATTATGGTGACATGGTTGTTGACTTTTGTTGACTTGTTGACTTTGTTGACCGGTTGACTAGGCTTGACTAGTTGACCGTCATGATAACCATAGCCATCATTTCATGGCAAAGACTTTTACTTGCTTGCTCATTTGTGTAAAATGAGTGCATGATATGATATGGTTATGGTTGCTTCAACCATCACATAAGACTTTTTTTGATATGATGAGTTATCATTTCTTTGGATTATGAGAGGGTGAAAGACAAAAGAGAGCCTCATTCTTTCTTGCTCATTCTCTCTCTTGTTCTTGAGCTCTCCTTTTGCTCTCACCCTTTTGCTCTTGCTCCCTCTCTTTAATCTATGGTTCTCTTGTCTCATGAGTTGAGAATCAAGAACCATAGATAAAATCCCATTCTAATTCTTCTCTACTCATTCTAGTTCACTAGGTTTAGCAAACCAAGTGAACTAGTTTCTTCAAAGAACGAAGAAGGAGCTAAAGGTTGGAGCTTTCAGGTAGATCTATCTTCGGCGTACGGAGACGACGAGAAGAAGCCATTCCGGACCACCATCGGAGCTTGAAGACGAAGGAGTTCAAGACAAGCAAGGTATAACCCCCTAACCGAGTAGCTAGAAACTCATAGTTAGGTTGTTAGATAGATGTTTAACCAAGATCCGGGTTATAGGTCCATGTTACCACCTCCGTAAAAATTGTTTTTTACCAAATTAAGCATTTCCGAAAGTACCGGGAGAGGTAGCATGGACTTACAATCTGCGACCGTGTGTAGGGTTACTAGGCACTCTAACAAGGGTCTACTAGGCATCAACCATTCCAGATTTAAAATTTATCCGTGCCGAACAACCCTAACCAAGATCTTTATACTAGAGTTTAGGTGAAACAAGCATGTTAAACACTTTAACACTAAGTGAGAGGAATTTCAACCTTTGTAGATCCGGTCCTTCACTTTATAAGCTCCATGTTGTGGTCCCTTCGCTGCGATCATCAAGTTCCGGACTTTCGAGAGGCTCCACGAAGAGAAAGATGCAAACTTGCTTCCGATCTTCGATAACAAAGATGATTTACCTTGAAGTTTCATTAACACAAGCTCTCACTCACTAAATGAAGTGAACACCCTCATCTAAATGGCAAGGATAGATGAGCATGATGAAGTAGGATTTATGCTCTCATTTGTTTTCTATTTCTCACTCATTTTTATCACCTTTGAAAAAGCTAGAAAGCTTTTCCATGAAAAACTCAAGGAAGAAGATGAAGAATAATCCATTAAAACCCTTTTGTGATGAATAATGAAATAATATATCATTAATAATGTAACCATGGTCAACTAAACCTTTGTAGAGATTTAACTAGGGCTAGGGTTTGGGTTGGGTTAAGAATGAGTCATTACAAAATATCAAGCATAATATCTTAACTCAAAACAAAAAGAAACCTTCTAGAATGTTCATGAAAGAACTAACCCAATTCAAACCCTAACCTTGTTTAATCTCCACAAAACATGTTGCATTAGTAATCATATCATGTTACAATATTATATATCACATATATAATATTTATTGTAACAAAATAAAATAATACAATTAACTTATATCGCATATATATCAATGTATTACCCTAGTGAGAAAAAGAATCTTTTATTGAGCTAATATTAGTTAATGTAATTTAATATATCATATATATTATTATACATTAAATTATCGAACCAACACTTGATACGACAATCCGGCTATATCGCATATAACCGACTAATATCTCATTTACCGATTCATCGAATCAACACTTGATCCGATGACCCGGCTGATATCAAATATCGCGAGAATAGAATACGGTATCTCATATCGCATTATCCTCGGTCCCTCACATATCACATATGTGCTCCTACTCCGTTTTCCCTGAGTCAAGAAACCTCTGTGTAGGACTCTAAAGAATCGTCAATATGCCGGTAGCAGGTGATGATCATATCAAACACCTATAAGCTGCAAGCGGTCAGCTAAACGTAACAGCCACCCAGGTATTGAGCGCTCAGAAGATCAACAAGCAAGCATGTACATTCTCCCGTGAATCCATTCAGTAACACTCCCGTACAGTCCGGTCTCGTCGTCTGATATGTCGCATATCTCGCCTAGGGATGGTAAACGTCAGACCCCAGTAGCTCGATAACTCGTGTCGATATGAGGTCTGTAACAGTTCAAGAAACTACTGATAACACTTACCAGTAAATCTCAGCAACCCTGGCCAGGGATTTCCAGTTATAGCCAATCGAACACAGCACAACATCAACTCCCTATACCGGGAGAGACGAATCCCCTCCTATCGCTCATTGCCTCCATGTGATTCGGAACTGTACCCAAAAGCCACCTTTTTGCACGCCCTCTTGGACGTGGTATGATGGAAATAAAAGCACAGTGGGAATCACACAAGACTCTATGACGATCTCGGGTCAACAGACTACTCTGTACCAGTGTCACCGAAGAACTGCCATCTGACGTGAGGTATAATACCATCTGGGAGTTCTCGGCGAGTCCGTCCAGTGTACCCAGTCTCTACTGAGCACCCGTACACCATCCTTGATGTCAAACACCGATGGATATGGGATCATCCATCGCCCATCATATGGGTCAAGATGCGTATACGCTAGTCTACTCTGGTGTATCGATGCCCTGTCTCGATACACCCTCTACTAGGAACTGTTATAGGATGTACTCGTCGACTACCGTGGCCCTACTAGTATGATCTTATCATAGTCCCAGTAGTCGAGTACATATCCTAAGGGCTTTATCAACATGTAACAAATAAAAAAAGAGAGTACATGTTAAGATAAAATACAACCAAATAGCTTACTATCATGTCGAGCAAGAAAGTCCTCCCTATATATGTCCAAGCATCCATTACAATATACATCGTATGTACAGTAATGGCCTCTAGTTTATACATATAACTAACAATCTCCCACTTGCACTGGGGCCGTCTGTTATGGTATCACATACCCAACAATTAGCTGTGGTTGAAGTATCTCATACTCAACCATCCCATAAAAGTCTCTACTGGGAAAAAGGCCTTTGTGAGTGGATCCGCCCTGTTGTCCTCTGTTTCTACTCTCCTAACCTCGATCTTCCTGGAGATCAACCATCTCCATGATCATGTGATACTGCCTAAGAGTTATATCTGGATTTCTGATGGGACGGGGGTTCCTTGCCATAAGCCACAACTCCATTGTCACACAATGGTAGGAACGAATTTCATCTCATGAATTTATATATCCAGACTGCCTCTTTGGTAGCATCCTTGGTAACGATGTACCTTGCCTTTAATCTTCAAGTAAGTCACGGTATCTAGCTTGGAACTCTTCCAACATACCATCCCTCCACTAAGGGTAAAGACAATGCCTGCAACTGACATTCAGTCGTCCTTATCATCCTGGAACCTTTCCAGTGATTCTCCTCAGGATCGATTGATACCATCTCACTACAACTAGTGAGTATCCTAACATCCAATTAGATCTATCTCATAGATCCAAAACGCAGGATTTAGGAGGTATCACTTTGATCCTATATGGAGAATCCTTGTGATAAGCGGAGATTGACCGAGCGTAGCATAGGAAACTCTTTCCCTATCAAGAGTATGTCATCCACGTACTCTACGAAGATCACCACCATACTCCCTACTACCTTTTTGTATATACAAGGTTCATCTATCATTTTGATGAAGTTAAACTCTTTGACTACCACATCAAAACAGATGTTCCAACTCCGCGATGCCTGATTTATCACATAAAACATCTTGCACACGTTTATACTGCTCCCACTGTCTACGAAGCCCTCTAGCTGTGTACTTATAGACGCTCTCTTCTAAATCAACATTTAGAAAAGCAATCATGACACCCAACCGCCAGATATCACAGTCATGGTATGTAGCCGTGGCAAGTAGGATCTGGATGGACTTAAGCATAGCTTTGAAAGTCTCAACTTTTCCATGTACACCAAGTAATCTTCTCAAGATATACTTGCTCCTGATGGGGATTTAACCCTTCAGATAAAGCATCCAAAGTCCATACTTTGTTGGTGTATAAGGATTCCATCTCAGATGGCTAAGCATCCAGCCATTCTTACAGAGTCCTACTCCTGATGGCCAGCTCGAAACTAGTTGGGTCATCATCTCATGATGCAATCCTTGCTCCCACTGTCATAGAGAAGCCCGAAGTATCTCTCAGGTGGGTAAGGAACCCAACTAGATCGGCGGAGAGGCTGAGGTTCGTTGGAAACTATTGAATCCTTTGGTTCTACCAAATCATCAGTTGTAGTTTGTATAGCTGGAACTCTTTCCAGTTCTCCCTCATGACCAATAATTTCTTCACAAGAAATTACCTTTCATAAATGTGGCATATTGAGAAACAAAACATCTTTCGTTCCTCGGTTTGGTAGAAGATATTCCCTTGCGAATGCTTGGGATATCCAACAAACTTCCATAGAACTGACTTTGCCTCGAGCTTGTCCGGATTTTGCTTTTTAGATATAGGCCGGACAACCCCAAATCTTAACATCTTTAAGAGATGGGCTCTTCCCATACCATATCACATATAGAGTGGTAGGCTTCTGATTTGATTTGGAACCCTATTCAATAGGTATGCATCTTCTCAAGTGCATAACTCCCAAAAGGAAATAGGAAACTCAGTAGTACTCATCATAGAGCACACCATATCAAATAGGGTGTGATTGCTCTGCCCCGATTCACCGACGTGCTGTGGTGTATACGGAGGAGTAATGCTGAGAGAGAATCTCATTCTCCTTTAGAATAGTCCAGGAATCCCGTGGTCAACTATTCTCCTCCTTGATCTCATCAAAGGACATAATACTTATACCCGTTTTTGGTTCTCTACTTCTAACTTATATTCATTGAATTTCTCAAAAGGTTCAGACTTGTGTTTCAACAGGAACATATGTCCGAATCTTGATAGATAAACAGTGAATGTAATGAAGTACAAAGAGCCGGTCTTGGCATTTGTAGACAGGGGACCTTCATACATCAGCATGTATCAATCCCAAGAGTTCACTAACTCTTTCTCTGTTTCCAATAAACAGAGCTGTGGTCATCTTATCTTTGTGACATGACCGGCAAGGTTCACAAGATGTAAATTCAAACAGATTTAAATATGCATCTAAATGTAACTTTAGCTAGTCGGGTCGCATTGATATGACCTAGTCTACAATACCTCAAGAAGGATTCGTTCATTTCTGAACTCTTCCTCTTGTGTGTATTCTGTATACTAAGAACTGTGGTTTGATTTAGAACGTCAATGCTTTTAGATAACGTGCCTGAACCAATCAACTCTTGATATAGGAAATGTTCAAAATATTATCCAACAATACAAAATTATATCCTTCTTTACTAATAAAGAGACTGATATGATGTTGTATATCAGGTTCGGTATCTAATAACATTCGTTCAGAATCAATGTATTTGCTAATACAGGGTGATAGTGACCAACAGACTTGGCTGCAACACTTGCACCGTTTCCATCTCATGAAACTTATCACCCGTTCTCAATTCTCTACCTATCTGTAGCCCATGTAACAAATTACATGTATGGGATCCTGATCCGGCATCTCATACCCAGGACGTAAAAGATACTGAGAAACAGTTCTTTGTAATGAACACACCAGAAGATGCATCAGTATGCACTTTCTTCGTTTGGGCGGCACGGGAATTCTGGTAATCCCCAATTTCCTGCTCTGTCTTATAACAATTATAAGTTGGAGCGGGACCAACGTTCCTTAGCGCAGTATAACAAGCGGGTCCGGTCAATACATCCGTATTATTATCTTGATTAAGGCGTGACATGGTCGCAACCAGGAGAGAGAGAGAAGAAAACACTCAGCGTGCGCATTTACAAGATTAGATTGGTTACAATTTATCTAATCAGGATGTCTCCCACTGTTTTAGTCAAATCTTCCTTCAAACCCTAAAAGGAAAGACTAGCCAGGATTAATTACACGCTACAAGTTCGCCAATCTTTCAGCCAGGCCAGTGCCGGTACTTTGAGAGAGGTCCCCCGTGTTTTCGAACGAACCTAATTAAAGTAAACCTCATTTTTCCAGGGGCGTATTAATACCTTTCTAGACACCTACTTGATCGGCTAATTGTAATGTGTAAAACTCTCCCAGGAGTAACTCTTACTCGCAGCGGGTATCGGGATCCTACTATCTCATAGATAGTATGCAATCTCATTATAAATTTCAACTCTTGAAATTCCCAATAATTCTTTTACCCCTAGCGTCCCATGACCTTGAAGCAGTCCAACAAACCACAGTGCGCTAGTCAAGTTCAACCCGTCATTTCTTGATTGAATTAAACTCACCCGCACGACCCTTGACGCAGGCCAACAAAGTCGCACGACTACCCTAATCCAATCTGCATCATATGCATAAACAGATAAATACTAGTTAGCTACCGCACACTACGCCTTGACACAGGCCAACAAACGTAGCACGAATACTAAGTAGGACTTATTTGAAATGACGGAGGGCTACGACAGGTTTTTAAGAAAACCTTTTCAGTAATGAACTTGATATCGTCGTAGAATCGAGTGATTTTAAATGGAGTGTTTTTTAGGCATTTTCTAGTTTTGCTAAAGAGGTTACTCCCGGTGAAGGGATCGTCGGCTCTTTCCTCATCGAATAAGGTGCCGGATATTTCACAAATATCACTATGCAAAGCAAAAACTATAGAAGCAATCAAAAGACAAACCGAGTATGCAGCATCTGCCAGTTTCGCTAAAGAGGTCACTCCCGGTGAAGGGATCTCGGCTCTTTCCTTATCGAATAAAGTGCTGGATGTTCTACAAGGAACACCGCTATACAAAGCAAGAACTAGAGCTACCAGTTTTTGAACAAGTTTCTACAACATCTTTAGGTTTCTTTTATTTCATTAATCTCATTAATGAAGTCCCATTTTAATATGCTTCACAAGCATCAGATATGAAACGAAATCAACAATATATAATATATATCTCATATATATGATATAAACATTCGTCTCAGGCAGTAATATCATCTCATCACAGAACATTGCAGCAGAAGAACATATATGAAATATTGGATATACTAGGACGTCCGTGTTTTAATACGAGCCTGTATAAAACACGGATTCCACGGTCGCGATGAATAGCCAAACCCGCATCCCTAGACCCCTACGAGAGCGGCAAGCAACACTGCCAATTCTAGGGTTAGGAGACCCGGTCTCGACTCCTCGAGATAGTCTCCCACTAGACCCTATAACCCGGTTATTTGTGCTCCCCGCCTTGGGTCTACCTAATGCGGAAAAGTAAATAATATACAACGGTGACATCATCCTCAGCCCGGAAGTGCCCCGATAAAAGAATATTACATACAAATGAATTTTACATGAATGAAAAAGAAAAACTCTCATCTCACATAAAACCCCCGGCTATTCAAACACGACGATTCAATATAACATATCACAGCAACACATAACATCTCATATCATCAACGTAAGCAAGTATGCGTATCCCGATTGTCGTTGATGTATAGTAACGAAGCCGGCGATACACCACATACTACGCTTACGGTCGCAGAAAAGAAAGTGTAAAACTACAACAGTTGGAATCCGCAACCTCTTTAGACATCGCATGCTTAACCAAATGAATTCCTTAGACATCTCATGCCTAATAATTATAAACCCCGCATTTTAGTCTCATTATCGAAAACACTTTTCAATATCTGATCGGGCAATTCAACAAGATTCCCGATATTCTGATCGAATGATCGTCGCAAACTTTAGTAGACGACCGCACCCCCGATGCCGTCGACGAAGTGCACTAAGGCGGAACACCGCTGCCACGAGCACCCGAATGGATGCTTTTGGCGACGGGGTTCTTCTACAGTCACTTGGTCGGGGCTATGGGGCGTGGCTGTCTATTAAGTTTACCCAGCGAGTATCCACGTACGCTACGTGATTGCGACGGACTTTTGATCAAATCAAAATTCCGTGGCAACCGATCATCTGAGACTGAACTGCTAGATTTATAATATTCAAAATAGTTATCTCATAACTACATGTGGATTCCAAATATTGAATTACAATCCAGATAAATAGACAATGTTAAACTTTCCTATCGAATAATCAAACACCCAAGTTTTCCCAAATAGTTCTCAACACTCGAAATTAGTTTAAAAACCTCCATCACATGCCACATTACCCATGGTCCAGCCGTAGAAGGGTCAAGCCAACGCCTCACATGTGGCACGCCGTACTGCCCCCAACCCTAAGGCTTAGAGGCAGTTCAAGACGGTCATATAATCGAGTTAAGGTTTGTTGTCTTCTAGAGGGTCTACCGCGTTACTTGCACGACTTAGAACATTCTTAAACTACGGAAAAATCCAACGCTTGGAAATTTTCCGGCAGGGGAAAAAGTGAGTTATTGATATCCGTTCGAACATTTTAACACGTTCTAAAAATTACCCGGAAAAAATAAACGAAGTTAAATTGTCCGATCGAATCAACGAGTCCCCAATACACCCCAGAAAACTCAACACTTGAGTAAAATTAAAAATTCCCAGAAGAATCAGGAATTACCTACGGAGGTTACTGTGCAAAACACAAACTAATTTGTTACTGTTTGGCCGCGGAACCGCCGCCAAAGCCAAGGTAAGGCCGCGGTTCCGCGGCGCTTTAATGGTAATATTGGCACGTGTTTCACAGTAACTCTTGTATTTCCCTGCTGATTTTTTGAGCATTTTTAATACAGAAAAAATCACAATTTTAGAAAATTTCCAGAGAAGGGTAAAAATCGGGATTTCCGGGTTCGATCGGACTTTAAACTTCGTCTAGACTTCGCCTAAAGCTCTAGCTTGGCTCTGATACCACTGTAAGGTTACTAGGCACTCTAACAAGGGTCTACGAGGCATCAACCATGCCCGATTTAAAATTTAGCCGTGCCGAACAACCCTAACCAAGATCTTTATACTAGAGTTTAGGTGAAACAAGCATGTTAAACACTTTTACACTAAGTGAGAGGGATTTCAACCTTTGTAGATCCAGTCCTTCACTTCATAAGCTCCATGTTGTGGTCCCTTCGCTGCGATCATCAAGTTCCGGATTCTCGAGAGGCTCCACGAAGAGAAAGATGCAAGCTTGCTTCCGATCTTCGATAACAAAGATGATCTATCTTGAAGTTTCATTAACACAAGCTCTCACTCACTAAATGAAGTGAACACCCTCATCTAAATGGCAAGGATAGATGAGGATGATGAAGTAGGATTTATGCACTCATTTGTTTTCTATTTCTCACTCATTTTCATCACCTTTGAAAAAGCTAGAAAGCTTTTCCATGAAGAACTCAAGGAAGAAGATGAAGAATAATCCATTAAAAACCTTTTGTGATGAATAATGAAATAATATATGATTAATAATGTAACCATGGTCAACCAAACCTTTGTAGAGATTTAACTAGGGCTAGGGTTTGGGTTGGGCTAAGAATGAGTCATTACAAAATATCAAGCATAATATCTTAACTCAAAACAAAAAGAAACCTTCTAGAATGTTCATGAAAGAACTAACCCAATTCAAACCCTAACCTTGTTTAATCTCCACAAAACATGTTGCATTAGTAATCATATCATGTTACAATATTATATATCACATATATAATATTTATTGTAACAAAATAAAATAATACAATTAACATATATCGCATATATATCAATGTATTACCCTAGTGAGAAAAAGAATCTTTTAGTGAGCTAATATTAGTTAATGTAATTTAATATATCATATATATTATTATACATTAAATTATCGAACCAACACTTGATCCGACAATCCGGCTATATCGCATATAACCGACTAATATCTCATTTACCGATTCATCGAATCAACACTTGATCCGATGACCCGGCTGATATCAGATATCGCGAGAATAGAATACGGTATCTCATATCGCATTATCCTCGGTCCTGCAGATATCACATATGTGCTCCTACTCCGTTTTGCTTGAGTCAAGAAACCTCTGTGTAGGACTCTAAAGAATCGTCAATACGCAGGTAGCAGGTGATGATCATATCAAACACCCACAAGCTGCAAGCGGTCAGCTAAACGTAACAGCCACCCACGTATTGAGCGCTCAGAAGATCAACAAACAAGCCTGTACATTCTCCTGTGAATCCAGTCAGTAACACTCCCGTACAGTCCGGTCTCGTCGTCTGATATGTCGCATATCTCGCCTAGGGGTGGTAAACGTCAGACCCCAGTAGCTCGATAAGTCGTGTCGATATGAGGTCTATAACAGTTCGAGAAACTACTGATAACACTTACCAGTAAATCTCAGCAACCCTGGCCATGGATTTCCAGTTATAGCCAATCGAGCACAGCACAACATCAACTCCCTATACCGGGAGAGACGAATCCCCTCCTATCGCTCATTGCCTCCATGTGTTTCGGGACTGTACCCAAAAGCCATCTTTTTGCACACCCTCTAGGACGTGGTATGATGGAAATCAAAGCACAGTAGGAATCACACAAGACTCTATGACGATCTCGGGTCAACAGACTACTCTGTACCAGTGTCACCGGAGAACTGCCATCTGACGTGAGGTATAATACCATCTGAGAGTTCTCGGCGAGTCCGTCCAGTATACCCAGTCTCTACTGAGCACCCGTACACTATCTGTTGGAGATTGTGCCCTCAGAGTCAATTATTGGATCACAGGCACGTGATTGCAATGATTGAGGGAGGACCTATCCCGGTAGGACAGTCTTACTCAAGATGATAGTATGCTATCTGGTTTATCTTTATCATCGTGTACTGCTTTAGGTGACCAGACAGGTCGCTATTACACGTTGATAGAGCCCCTAGGATTCTTGCTTGACTTCCAGCAGTATGAGGGCGATCATATACATGAGAGCTGGTAGTCTATAAGCACATCCTTAAAAGGTCCCTAGTCGTGGAAGTTTCGAGACAGGGCATCGATACTCCAGAGTAGACTAGTGTATACATTCGAGACCCCGACGAGGGGCAGTGGCCGGTCTCACAAGCCACTGGTGTCAGTTGGTTCACCTAAGATGTATACAGGTGCTCATTGGGTTATGAGTACACCGGACAGGACTCACCGGGAACCTGCTAGTTAGGATTATGCCAGACGTCAGATAGCAGTTCCCTGGTGACGTGTGTACAGGTTAGTTCATCGACCTGAGGATCGTCATTTGTCTCGTGTGAGTTCCCACTGTACTTTGATTACTACCCTACCACGCTCAAAGGAGACGTGCAAACAGGTTTATTTGGGTACAGTCCTGAGCCACATGGAGGCAGTGAGCGGATCTTCAGGGGTTCGTCTCTCCCGGTATTGGGGGTGATGTCGCGCTGTGTCTAGGAGAGCCATTACACAAAGCCCTCGGCCGAGGCAGGAGATTTACTGGTAAGTATTCCAGTAGTATCTCAGGGTGTTCTGGGCTACACTCCGACACGACTTGTACCGCTTTTGGGGGTCTGACTTTTACCAACCCCCTAGGCCCGCCATGCGATGCTCATAGACGAACGGACCGGACTGTACGGATATTGTCACTGACAGGCTCAGTAGGGTGTCAGGATGAGTTCGCTCATCGACGTCCCTTTTGGTCAATAGCTGGTGGCCCGTCACGTATTGGCTTATACCTCTGATGTGCTAGTGATTAAATCCACAACCAAGGTGTTGACGAGTATTTAGAGTCCCCCACATTCAGTTGCTCAAGTTTTCGGGCGAAACGCTGTAGAGGCCGTATGGAGATATGGCAGGGTTCGATCAGATACGTGCGGTATTGCACGGATCCTGATCGGACGGTTTATACTAGCGGGCTTTATTTTAAGCCGGATCCTAGTATAGTACAGTGTAGATTTTGACTCATTGCATTTGTAGTCGGTCGGGATACAAATACGGGTATGTATATACAGTAGCGGGGTTTTCCTGTAATTTATTACGGGATCAGTTTTTGGAGTTGCCAGTTTGTTTTCCGTTTCGGCCAATTTTCTTTGTATCTTTCATTGGCCGAAGATTGGTGGAGGAGGGTTTATTTGCAAGCATGCAAATTTGTTTAGTGGTGGGTGTTATTTGCATATTGTTGCTCCACCATTTGACTTCCATGGTTTATGATTGTTTGACCTTTGTTTGATGGTGATGGGAAATGATTAGGTTTTGGAGTGAGGTTTTTGTTGTGATGATTCTTTCTCATCATCATTTTTTTCTCTCTCATGCATGATGCTTTCTAACCCCTTGACTTTTCCTCTCTCTCTCTCTCTCTCCATTCTCCTTAGAGAGGCCGGCCACATTCTTGTGGTGGGGGTGGGGTTCTTCATTTTGGGTTATGGAAAAATGTTCATCACATTTTTCTTTTGCTTGCTACAAAATCATTCATCTCTATATGGTTCAAATTCCTCCACCATATACATGGCAACTTCAACCCAATGAGACACATAAAGTTCCACATCATTCTACAGCAAATCTTGGGCACGTCGACTCGCCAGCTTCGTGCCCGAGTTGCCTCGGTATAGAGGTGGGAGCCCGTAAAAGAAGCCGGCGACGTGGTGCCCTTCCGGCGACGAGGTGGAGACCGGAGATTCCGCAGGGAGATCGGGACGACGACGAGAAGACCGGAGGACACAGATCACTCGGTATATCTCTCTTCCCATCTTGTAGTTAGCTAGAACTAGTTTAATGGCACGATCCGGGTTTTAGTGCGCGGTGGTGCCGGTTCGAAAATTAAAGTAAATCACCGCTTCCGCATTCCGGCGTCGGGTTGACGGCCGGGGCGCCGCCGTGCACTTACATTGGTATCAGAGCCTCGACATTAAGCTAGTCTAGCTTTGTTTGATGTGTTTAAAGTTTCGATCGAGAAAAAATCCCAAAACCGTGTTTTCATGCATATCAGTTTTCTGTCAAAAATTTTTTGGCTCCAAAAATTTTTCAGTATGTTGCAGAGTGATGTATAGAGAAAGATAAGACATCTGTGAAAATTTGGTGTACTAATAAGGCAAGATGACCGCGGAACCGCGGCCAAACCCCCCATTGGGTCGCGGTTCCGCCGCAGTATAGAGCCTTCAGTGCACCAATTTTGCACAGTAATCTTTAAACAGTGAAAATAGGGGTTTTGGAACATTCTTTTTGGGCCCAGAATTTCTTTATGTGCTACAGTAATGCTTGGGGCCCACTTGGTAAAATTTGATCGATCGGATATTTTAAACACATTAGTTCACAGTATTTGCATTATATCTGCGACCGTGAATGTCACTTGATCGGTAAATCCTGTCTAACTGCTATAGCCCGGTTAGACGGATTTGCGAACGTGACATTCACGTTGATGTTCTGTGATTTTGCTGTGATGTTGCGGATCGGTCGTGGGGATAGCCTGGTTGCAGTGGTAGTACAGTTTTGTTGTATTATGTACATTTGATATTGCGGGGCGAGCGTCCGACATGTGGACTGTCGTCACTGCCTGTTTGTATTATTATTTTGGGGCACGACCAGGTTGCGGTCGATGTACCCGTTGTATGTATATTTTACTTTCTGTACTAGGATTGCCCCGCAGAGGGGTGCACGGATAGCCGGGTTTTAGAGGGCAACGAGCCCGCATCTCATGGCATTGAGACAGAGGGGGCTTCACTCTAGAATTGGCGGGCTATTCGCCGCACTCGTAGGGGGTACAGGTTGACCCAGGAGGGGTGCCCAAGTTACCGGATTCCGTGAAGTGCTGGGTGGTCCATTCACGTTGCTGAAGGGGGCTGCCTCGCTTCAGGTTTTGGCGGGTAACTTGCCGCGCCCGTAGGGGTCTAGGATTTCATTGCACAGGCTATCCACACGACCAGGGGAACGTCGGGTTTCAGCGGCTCTGTGAAACCCGGGGATCCCAGATATCTGTATTGTTCTGTGATGTTGCATTTTATCACGCCTTGAGCGAAAATTATATATTGATATATATATATATATATACTAGTAGATGTTGTATACGTTTTGCATCCGCGCTAGTCCAGTCCCCGCTCTGTCGTTAGTTAGCTAACCTAACGGGTAATGACGGTACCCAGTGGCGAATGCGGATGGCATATACGCACATCAGTATATTTTCGTTCTTTGTGGTGTGATCAATTGATGGGACTGCGTTGATTCGGATCAATGCAAGTTAAAAACAAACCTAATCTGATGTTGTTGGAACATTTTTCAAAAAGCTGTTATTTGCAAGGACGTCCACTTTTGTTTTGCACAGTGGTATTCAGTTGGAATATCCTGCTCCTCAGTCGACGAGGCAAGGGCCGAGATCCCTTCACCGGGAGTGACCCCTTGGACAGAAGTTTGCGTCAGGGCAATAACTTCACTATAGCCGATAACTTTTGCTTTGCATCGTGGTATTCAGTTGGAATATCCTGCACCTCATTCTATGGGGAAAGAGCCGAGATCCCTTCACCGGGAGTGACCTCTTTAGCAAAGGTTTTCGTCACTATATTTTTTAAAGGTATCAGTTCCTTCAACGATATCAAGTTCATTACGTTAAAGGTTTTCGCCAGAAACCATTCGTAGCCCTCCGTCGTTTCATATGGGTGGTCAATAGTATTCAAGCTGTGTATGTTGGCCAAAGTCAAGGCACAGTGATTGGTAGCTATTGGGTATTCATATGCAGCATAGATAGATGCGTTGGTTTGGGGCGGTCGTACTACTATTTTGGCCAAAGTCAAGGGTATGTACGGGTGGGCTCAAATTAACCTGGAGAATGACGGGTAGAACTTGACATGTGACTTATGATATGTTGGCCAAAGTCAAGGTCATAAGAGCATGGGGTAAAAATCACATCGGGAGTTTCAAAAGAAACTGAAACTTTCCAGATATGCGCATACCTTCTGGAGTATGATAGCGTGAGCGGATTCCGTCATGTTATCATGCGGTGATAGTTGGATCCCGATTCCCACTGATGAGTTAGTTTACTCCTCGGGTGATCCCGACTAATTCTTCTTTCAGGTTTGGAGGAGAATTTGACGGTACAGTGGGAGGTTTCCAGATTAGATAAATTGGTAACCATTCTGATCTAGGTTAGAGTGCACGCTGAGTGTTTCTTTTCTCTCTCTCTTTGGCAGCGACCATTAACCCGACCCTAGACTATGACTCAGAGACCAAAATTAACCGAACCTTCTTAACACTGGCTTTTGGATTGTCAGAGTTGCAGACCTCATTGCCACTCCTACTTTTACCCTTTTCTCCAGGACACCCCGTATTACTACGAACGTCCACTTCCATTGGATAAAACCATCGTATGGTTATATACGAACTCGAAGGAATTTATTCGAGGATGGTTTCCGGTTCTGGAGAAAACGAATAGGACTATTCAGTTGTCTTTTCCTTTTTACCTTCTCTCAAGTTGCGAGTACTCCTTGGTTTAGGAGATAGTACACCTATTACGCAAATTGGATAGTCTTCTTCCAAACCATAGGCAGTTGCCGAACGGTAGGGAATGAAGAAAACCAATTAGCCTAAACGGTGTACAGAAGGTATTATGTAAAGACAAACAAAGGGATTAGTAAGAGGGCAAAGTAAATTGCGACTGATATTCACGACTAAACCAAGTATTTCATTACCACTCCCACTTTACCTTTGTATTTCTCCAGGACACTCCGTATCACTACGAAGATCCACAGTTTATTGGATACTCCATCGTATGGTTATATACAAACTCGAAAGGAACTTGTTTCAGTTCGGGGATGGATTCTGGTTCAGGAGAAATAGGAATAAGGTTTATTCGGTTGTCTTTTATCCTCACCTTCTCTCGCATTGCGAGTGTTCCTAGGATTGGGACAGTACACCCATTATGCTTATTGGATAGTCTTCTTCCAAACCATAGGCTGGTGCCGAACGGTGGGGAAGGAAGAAAACCATTTGGCCTAAAAGGGTGTACAGAAGGTAATGACTAAAGACATATGAAGGGATTTGGAGAGGTGGCAGAGATTTATACGGTTACAGTTGTGAATCTGGAAGAGGCATTACTAGGAATACCAGGATACCCCTACGAAACATGTCAATGTTTCAGCTTCACTGTGTAATGTTAAAAGAAAACTGATTTTCCAATTAGACACTTGCTCCAGGGTATGTATTTACCAAGTCTGATTCTCACATCTGTATGGTTTTACAGATAATGAGTGGGAGTAAGTTATTGGGAATTAGGTGATCATCCTCATTATATCGGAATTCATTGTAATTGGTGATATTTGAGGAAGTCACCTGGGTTGTTTGCCGGACGGCGAATATTTGGTTTTGAATATCCGTTATAATGCACCAATTTCAAATTGATATATCTGTACGTCTATTTTATAGAGTGAGATATACCTTTTTGAAATTATGTCGATGACATTTACCTATATCAGTGGATGGTTAGGTAAGGAGCATTAAACAACGGTGTAATTCTTCTTAACCATAAGTACAGTTTTCAACCTACGACACACAGGAAGTGAGTTATTAGACTCAAGGGACTTGTACAGAGTATTGTATATTGTCCAGGGTCCATCAGGACAGAGGGGTTGGTCCTCATACTATATTCGGTTTACTTATGACTTCTCTAGTTTTTAGACAGGTGTTTCGTGGAAACACAGGGTCCGAATTTTGAGAAGTTATAGGTATTTGAATAGAGTAGAGAACCAGGTGTAGCAAATATCGGGATTCTTCAAAGTGATCGAAGATGTAGATACTTGTGTACGGTATTCAGTTGATAGTAATGATTTAGGGAACTTGCTTCTCTTTCAGGTTACTCATAATTGGAAGCATTCCTAAATTAAGTAACGCTGATAGGCCTCCTTCCATTTAGTTGACATGCACTGGAGACAGCTGCATGATTTGAATCTGGTTCATTTAAGATCAGTGCATCTGGTTCTATATTAGATATAGAACAGTTCATATCTTAACGTTGTTAAGGTACGGGGAGTTGTCTGGCTTATGATTAAAACCAGACTCTGGATAACTCAAGGCACGATTCTGTAATGGCTGTTTGTGGGTTGACCCAGGCTATGACGAGTGTTGATTTTCTACCATCTGGAAGATCAATAGTGATATTGTTCTTGACTCGCCACAGTTTTATTAAAAATGGATTTTTTTCAGAAAAACAGTAGTGGGAGTATGGTAGAACTGGAAGTGATTCCAGAGCCGCAAACGATTACTGAAGATTTGATAAGGAACCTAAAGATTCAATCTGGATTGACATTCCATTGGCCACTCCGCAGATAAGGTGGGTAACTTCAGGCACCCGAGAGGTACTCCGGTAGCCTCAAGGACGGTGATAGGGAAGTTCTTGTTTACCCAGACTTGCCATTACTGTTGTTCCAGACCGTGAGACCCGGCAGGAGGATGAGTATAGCGTCGTTCTAAACTAGCTTTAGAAGTGTACGTCTATATGACTCTGCCAAAGGGTTGTCGTAGTCAGTGGGAGCAGCGGAAGCATTGGTGGACAAGTGGCTTATGTCTATTTATAGACTAAAGCAGATATAACGGAGATAGATCATCAATTTCTGATGTGACAGTCATAGGTTTGACTTCATCAGAATAGGGGATGGATCTGTTAAGAAGGTAGTAGGGTGTGATGTCCTGGTATTTGGATGACATACACAGAGTAGGAAGTGATATTCCTATACTACGATCGGTTATACTTTGGTCGTCACACAGTGGTTTCTCCACATGGGACTTGGACATTATATCAGACATACTGGTTACTAGATCTATGGTTTTAGATCTAGATTTGGGTGGTTTCCCAATTAAGGGTACTTAGACAGCATTCTAAGAGTATTTAGAATGGACGACTCCTGGCACGGTAGTGTACCTGCAGGTGATGGAGTCACCCTCTCTAAAGGTGTCTTACAGACTAAGGGGAGAGGGATGTGCATGATTGGCAGATCACTTGCTTAGGCAATTGAGTCAATCATGAGATGTCAAGTACCACACCAGATGTTGTTCTTGCAGTAGATGCAATAAGTTGACATTGATCCAATCCTGGAGAAACAATCGGAAGCAGCTTTAGAACATAAGTGGATGTTCTAGGGATATAATAACGACAACCTCATTCGGGTGACAGTTATCATTCCAAGCTTCCAAGGTGACCTGGACGACAGGGAGGTTGTCAGAGTTATAGTTTTCCTTCTGACGAGGGGCAGTATTTTGGACAGGTGGTCCAAGGCAATACTGAGGGAGGCATGGCGCAGGATACTGATTAAGTTCAGTTGACGATACAGTCTACGAAGTTTGGATTTGGAGTTCATTTATGAGCTAGGTTCCATCAGACATCCAGACACATCTTGGACAGGTATTACTCATTTCGAGAGATGGGTTTCTCGCGAACTTGAGATATGTAGGGTTCCTGGGCACCCTAATGAGGTCTCACAAGGCATCAACCATGCCAATTTCAAATTTTAACGGTGCCGAGAAACCCTAATACGGATCGTTGGCTAGAAATCTAGGCGAAACAAGAATCTAGTTAACAACTTAAATAAAAGGAAACGGAAATACAACCTTTGTAGATCCGGTGCTCCACCTCCATAGCTCCGCTACGAAGTCCCCTCGCTGTCCAAATGAATTCCCGGGCTCTAGCGTCGCTTCGTCGGAGAAATGGCGAGCTAGGTCGTCGATGTCCATGCCGAAGATGATCTACGTCGAGGCATCGCTAGATCAAGCTCCACCTTCACCAAGCCATGAAAACTTGTGAAGGAAACACCCTATACTACTTGGCAAGAGGTAGAGGATGAAGAAATAGGAAGTGGGTAGACTTTAGAATTGGATTTCTCACTCATTTCCATCAATCACCATTGATGGAGCTTGCTTTCTTCACTTGAAGAAGATGAAGAAGAAGAAGAAGCTAATTATGATAAGTTATTTAATAATAGAAAAAGAATTATACTTATCATAACTTAAACCAAGGTTAGATGTAGAGAGTTAACTCAAGTTAGATGAATGGTTAGGGTTTTAATAAGAAGACAAAATGGTTACATAAGTCAAAGTTGCTTGAAGCTACAAGAAGCTTCATGTAAGAAAGCAACCTTTTTATTTTCTTTTCACTTTTTCTTTTAATCCAAATTAAAAGATAATTGCATGAAAAACCTTAACCATTTATTTAACCAAGGTATTAACTCTTTACACAAACCCTAGCTATCATATATCATCATACAAGATACAATCAAGTGCACAAAATCATATCGCATATGCAATGCGCACACCCGAGTGAGAAAATCCATTTAAAGTGAACCAATACTAGTTAGTGCAAAGTAATATATCAAATATATAATTATGCATTAAATCATTAAATCAACACTTGATTTAATGATCCGGTCATATCGCATATAACAGACTAATATCTACAGTAACAACTTATCGAATCAACACTTGATCCGATAACCCGCTATATCGCATATTACCGATCAATGTCACAAATCGCGAGAATCGAATACAGTATCACATACTGGTATCATTCTCGGTCCCGCACATATCTTATATGCGCTCCTATTTCGTTTCGCTTGAGCCAGGAAACCTCTGTGTAGGACTCTAAAGACTCGTCAATACACCGGCAGCAGATGATGATCATATCAAACACCCACAAGCCGCAAGCGGTCTGCTAAACGTAACGGCCACCCGGGTATTAAGCGATCAGAAGATCGACGAGCAAGCCCGCTCACACTCCTGTGAATCCAACCAGTAACACTTACCGTACAGTCCGGTCTGATCGTCTGATATGTCGCATATCTCTCCTAGGGGTGGTAAACGTCAGACCCCAATAGCTCGATAAGTCGTGTCGATATGAGGTCTATAACTGTTCGAGAAACTACTGGTAAACACTTACCAGTAAATCTCAGTAACCCTGGCCAGGGATTTCCGGTTATAGCCAATCGAACACAGCGCAACATCAACTCCCTATACCGGGAGAGACGAATCCCCTCCTATCGCTCATTGCCTCCATGTGATTCGGGACTGTACCCAAAAACCACCGTTTTGCACGCCCACTTGGATGTGGTAAGGTGGAAATCAAAGCACAGTGGGAACCACACAAGACTCTATGACGATCTCGGGTCAACAGACTACTCTGTACCAGTGTCACCAGAGAACTGCCATCTGACGTAAGGTATAATACCATCTGGGAGTTCTCGGCGAGTCCGTCCAGTGTACCCAGTCTCCACTGAGCACCCGTATATCATCTCTGATGTCAAACACCAATGGATATGGGATCATCCATCGCCCATCTGTATGGGTCGAGAAAGTATACGCTAGTCTACTCTGGCATATCGATGCCCCGTCTCGATATACCCACGACTAGGGACCTGAAGGATGTACTTATGGACCACCATGTCCCCACTAGTATGATCCGCATCATAGTCCAGGTAGTCAAGTACACATCCTAAGGGCTTTACCAACATGTAACAGAGAGACAATCAGTATACACGTTAAGGTAAAGAGCAACCAGATAGCATACTATCATGTCGAGCAAGAAAGTCCTCCCTATATATGTCCCAGTATCCACTACAATATACATCCTATGTACAGTAATGGCCTCTAGGGCATACATATAACTAACAATCTCCCACTTGCACTAGGGCCATCTGTAGCAGTGGTTGCAGTATCTCATACTCAACCATCCCATAAAAATCTCTCTCTGGGAACGTGCCTTTGTGAGTGGATCCGCTGTGTTGTCCTCTGAGTCTACTCTCCAAACCTCGATCACCCTGGAGATCAAACATCTCCATGATCAGGTGATACTGCCTTAGAATATGTCTGGATCACTGATGGGACCTGCGTTCCTCGGCATAAGCCACAACTCCATTGTCACACAATGGGAGGAACATAGTTCATCTCATGAACCAATATACACCCAAACAGCCTCTTTGGTAGCATCTTAAGTAGCGATGTATCCTGCCTTTATCGTCTAGTATGTCACGGTATCTAGCTTGGAACTCTTCCAACATACCGTCCCTTTACTGAGGGTAAAGACAATGCCTGTGACTGACATTCAGTCGTCTTTATCACCCTGGAACCCTTCCAGTGATTCTCCCCAGGATCGATTGATACCATCTCGCTACAACTAGTGAGAATCCTAACATCCAATTAGATCTATCTCATAGATCCAAAACTCAGGATTTAGGAGGTATCATTTTGATCCTATGTGGAGAATCATTGTGATAAGCGGAGATTGATCGAGCATAGCATAGGAAACTCTTTCCCTATCAAGAGTATGTCATCCACGTACTTTACGAGAATCGCCACCATACTCCCTACTACCTTTTTGTATATACAAGGTTCATCTACCATTTTGATGAAGTCAAACTTTTTGACTACTTCATCAAAACAGATGTTCCAACTCCGCGATGCCTGCTTTATCCTATAAAGCATCTTGCACACGTTTCCGCTGCTCCCATACAAAGCCCTCTGGCTGTGTACTTATAGACGCACTCTTCTAAAACATCATTTAGAAAAGCAGTCATGACACCCAACCACCAGATATCGTAGTCATGGTATGTAGCCGTGACAAGTAGGATCTGGATGGACTTAAGCATAGTTGCTTGAAAAGGTTTCATCATTATCCACACCTGGTCAATGATGCAAACTTTAACAAGTCTATCTTTGAAAGTCTCAACTTTTCCATCTACACCAAGTAATCTTCTCAAGATATACTTGCTCCTGATGGGGATTTAACCCTTCAGATATAGCAACCAAAGTACATACTTTGTTGGTGTATAAGGATTCCATCTCAGATCGATAAACATCCAGCCATTCTTACAGAGTCTCACTCCTGATGGCCAGCTCGAAACTAGTTGGGTCATCATCTCATGATGCAATCCTCGCTCCCACTGTCATAGAGAAACCGAAGTATCTCTCAGGTGGGTGAGAAACCCTATTAGATCGGTGGAGAGGCTGAGGTTCGTTGGTAACTATTGAATCCTTTGGTTCTTTCAAATCATCAGCTGCAGTTTGTATAGCTGGAACATTTCCAGTTCTACATAACAGATCTTGTCTCGAGCTTGTCCGGATTTTGCTTTTAGACATAGGCCGGACAACCCCAAATCTTAACTAGCTTAAGACATGGGCTCTTCCCTTTCCATATCGCATATGAAGTGGTAGGTAACTGATTTGATTCGAACCTATTCAATAGGTATGCAGCTTCTCAAGCGCATAACCCCCAAAAAGGAAAAAGGTAACTCAGTAGTACTCATCATAGAGCACACCTTATCATATAGGGTGTTATTGCTCCGCCCCGATATACCATCGTGCTATGGTGTATACAGAGGAGTAATGCTGAGAGAGAATCTCATTCTCCTTTAGAATAATCCAGGATTTCCGTGCTCAAGTATTCTCCTCCTTGATCACATCAAAGGACATAATACTTTTACCCATATTTTGGTTCTCTATTTCTAACTTATATTCTGTGAATATCTCAAAAGGTTCGGACTTGTGTTTCAACAGGAACATATGTCTGAATCTCGAGAGATTATCAGAGAATGTAATGAAGTACAAAGAACCAGTCCTGGCATATGTAGACAGGGGACCTGTCATACATCAACATGCATCATCCCAAGAGTTCACTAACTCTTTCTCTGTTTCCAGTAAACGGAGCTATGGTCATCTTATCTCTGTGACATGACTGGCAAGTTTCACAAGATATAAATTCAAACAGATTTAAATATGCATCTAAATGTAACTTCAGCTAGTCAGGTCGCATTGATATGACCTAGTCTACAATGCCTCAAGAAGGATTCGTTCATTTCTGAACTCTTCCTCTTGTGTGTGTTCTGTATACTAAGAACTGTAGTTTGATTTAGAACATCAATGCTTTTAGATAACGTGCCTGAACCGATCAACTTTTGATATAGGAAATGTTCAAAACATTATCCAACAATACAAAATTTTATCATTTCTTTACTAATAAAGAGACTGATATGATTTTGTATATCAGGTTCGGTATCTAATAACATTCGTTCAAAATCAATGTATTGATAATACAGGGTGACAGTGACCAACAGACTTGGCTGAAACACTTGCCCCGTTTTCTGCCTCATGAAACTTATCACCCATTCTCAGTTCTTTACCTATCTGTAGCCCATGTAACAAATTACATATGCGGGATCCTGATCTGGTATCACATACCCAGGACGTAAAGAATACTGAGAAACAGTTCTCTGTAATGAACACACCCGAAGATGATGCATCAGCATGCACTCTCTTCGTTTGGGCGGCACGGGAAATCTGGTATTCCCCAATTCCCTGCTCTGTCTTATAACAATTATAAGTTGGAGCGGGACCAACGTTCCCCAGCTCAGTATAACAAGCGGGTTCGGTCAATAATCCGTATTATTATCTTGATTAAGGCGTGATATGGTCGCTACCTGGAGAGAGAGAGAAGAAAACACTCAGCGTGCGCTCTTGCAAGAATAGATTGGTTATTATTTTATCTAATCAGGATGGCTCCCACTGCTTTTTATCAAATCTTCCTTCAAACCCTAAAAGGAAATACTAGCCGGGATTAATTACACACTACAAGTTCGCCAATCTTTCAGCCAGGCCAGTGTCGGTACTTTGAGGGAGGTCCCCCGTGCTTTCGCACGAACCTAATTAATGTAAACCTCGTTTTCCCAGAGGCGTAACCCCGTTGACACCTTTCTAGACACCTACTTGATCGGCTAATTGTAATGTATAAAACTCTCCCAGGAGTAACAATTACTCGCAGCAGGTATCGGGATCCAACTATCTCATAGAAGGTATGCAATCTCATTGCAAATTTCAACACTTGAAATTCCCGATAATATTTTGCCCCTAGCGTCCTATGATCTTGACGCAGGCCAACAAACCATAGTGCGCTAGTCAAGTTCAACCCGTCATTTCTTGATTGAATTAAACCCACCCGCCCGACCCTTGACGCAGGCCAACAAAGTCGCACGACTACCCTAATCCAATCTGCATCATATGCATAAACAGATAAATACCAGTTAGCTACCGCACACTACGCCTTGACGCAGGCCAACAAACGTAGCACGAATACTAACTACTACTTATCTGAAATGACGGAGGGCTACGACAGGTTTGTCTGAAAACCTATTGCGTAATGAACTTGATATCGTTGTAGAATCAAATGATTTTAAAATGGAGTGCTTTTGAGGCTTTTCTAGTTTTGCTAAAGGAGTCACTCCCGGTGAAGGGATCGTCGGTCCTTTCCTCGTCGAATGAGGTGCGGGATATATCATATATATCACTGTGCAAAGCAAAACACTTAAAAGTAATTAAAAGACAAACCGAGTGTGTAGCATCTGCCAGTTATTGCTAAAGGAGTCACTCCCGGTGAAGGGATCTCGGTCCTTTCCTCATCGAATAAGGTGCAGGATATATCACATATACCGCTGTGCAAAGCAAGAACTGTAGCTACCTGTTTTATTTTGAAATTCGATTCTACAACATCTTAGGTTTCTTTTATTTCATTAATCACATTAATGAAGTCCCATCATTTAAAATACCTAAACATCACAGATAAATACGACGTACACTTATGCCATCCGCATTCGCCTCGATGTCCCCTCGTGCACCGTTAGGTTAGGTAACAAACGGCAGAGCGGGGCAGGGCTAGCGCGGGTGTAAAACATAAGTAACGTCTATATAATATATCATATATACTATATACAGTATCTATCAAAGAACATCACATGATCACATCACAGATATCGCAGCAGAAGAATCATATGAAATATTGGATATACTAGGACGTCCGTGTTTTCAATACGAGCCAGTATAAAACACGGATTCCATGGTCGCGATGAATAGCCAAACCCACACCCCTAGACCCCTACGAGAGCGGCAAGCAACCCTACCAATTCTAGAGTTAGGAGACCCGGACTCGACTCCTCGAGTTGGTCTCCCTCTGGACTCCAGAACCCGGTTACTTGTGCTCTCCTCCTTGGGTCTATCCTAGTGCGGAAAAGTAAATAATATACAAAGGGTGACATCTTCCGCAACCAGGAAGTGCCCCAATAAAAGAATATTACATACAAGTTTTTACATGAATGAAAATGAAAAACACTCATCTCACATAAAAACCCCCGGCTATTCAAACACGACGATCCAATATAACATATCCAGCAACACATAACATCATATGTCATCAACGTAAGTAAATATGTCCATCCCAATTGTCGTTGACATATAGCAACGAAACCGGCGATATCACATATTACACTTACGGTCACAGAAAAGAAAGTGTAAAACTACAACAGTTGGAATCCGCAACCACCTCAGACATCACATGCCTGACCAAATGAATTCCTTAGACATCGCATGCCTAACAATTATAAACCCCGCATTTTAGTCTCTATATCGAAAACTCTTTTCAATATCAAGTCGGGCAATTCAACAAGATTCCCGAAATCCTGATCGAATGCTCGTCGCTAACTTTAGTAGGTGGCCGCACCCCCGACGCCGTCGACGAAGTGCACCAAGGCGGAACGCCGCTGCCGCGAGCACCCGAACGGATGCTTTCGGCGACGGGGTTCTCCTACAGTTACTTGGTCGGGGCTATGGAGTGAGGCTGTCTATTAAGTTTACCCGGCGAGTATCCGCGTACGCTACGTGATTGCGACGGACTTTTGATCACATCAAAATTCCATGGCAACCGATCAAGTGAGACTAAACCGCTATGTTTATAACATTCATTCAGTTATCTCATAACTGTTTGTGAATTCCAATTATTGTATCCCATTCCGGATAAATAGAAAATGTCAAACTTTCCGATCGAACAATCGAACACCCAAGCTTTCCCGATACAGCTCAACACATGAAATAAGTCTAACAACATTCAGTTCGTGCCTCAGTACCAACGGTCCAGCCGTAGAAGGGTCAAGCCAACGCCTCACATATGGCACGCCGTACTGCCCCAAACCCGAAGGTTCAAAGGGCAGTTCAAGACGGTCACATAATCGAGTTAAGGTTTGTTGTCTTCTAGAGGGACCATCGCGTTACTTGCACTACTTAGAACGTCGTTAAACTACGGAAAAATCCAACACTTGGAAATTTCCCGACAGGGGAAAAATTGGGTATTTATATCCGGTCGAACTTTTTAATATATTCTAAAATTTATCCGGAAAGCCACACAGACAAAATTTGATAATCCGATCGAACATTCGAATCCCCAAAACAACCCCAGAAAACTCAACTGCATAGGATATATTAAAATTACCCAGGAAAACCAGCACCGCATATTATGAGTTACTGTGCAAATTTGGATGCCACAAAAGACAAAACGGCCGCGGATCCGCCGCACGAGCCATGCTCGTGCCGCGGAACCGCGGCTCATTGATGGAATTAGGCACACGAATTTTACAGTATCCCTTAGAATTTCCTGCTGATTTTTCTGCATATTTTTAATGTTGAAAAATCCCAGATTTTAGAAAAAGGACAGAGAGCAATTTGGAATTAGGTTTTCGGGTTCGTTCGGACTTCAAACTCCGTCTAGACTTCGCCTAAGGCTCTAGCTTAGCTCTGATACCACTGTAGGGTTCCTGGGCACCCTAATGAGGTCTCACAAGGCATCAACCATGCCAATTTCAAATTTTAACGGTGCCGAGAAACCCTAATACGGATCGTTGGCTAGAAATCTAGGCGAAACAAGAATCTAGTTAACAACTTAACTAAAAGGAAACGGAAATACAACCTTTGTAGATCCGGTGCTCCACCTCCATAGCTCCGCTACGAAGTCCCCTCGCTGTCCAAATGAATTCCCGGGCTCTAGCATCGGCTTCGTCGGAGAAATGGCGAGCTAGGTCGTCGATGTCCATGCCGAAGATGATCTACGTCGAGGCATCGCTAGATCAAGCACCACCTTCACCAAGCCATGAAAACTTGTGAAGAAAACACCCTATACTACTTGGCAAGAGGTAGAGGATGAAGAAATAGGAAGTGGGTAGACTTTAGAATTGGATTTCTCACTCATTTCCATCAATCACCATTGATGGAGCTTGCTTTCTTCACTTGAAGAAGATGAAGAAGAAGAAGAAGCTAATTATGATAAGTTATTTAATAATATAAAAAGAATTATACTTATCATAACTTAAACCAAGGTTAGATGTAGAGAGTTAACTCAAGTTAGATGAATGGTTAGGGTTTTAATAAGAAGACAAAAAGGTTACATAAGTCAAAGTTGCATGAAGCTACAAGAAGGTTCATGTAAGAAAGCAACCTTTTTATTTTCTTTTCACTTTTTCTTTTAATCCAAATTAAAAGATAATTGCATGAAAAACCTTAACCATTTATTTAACCAAGGTATTAACTCTTTACACAAACCCTAGCTATCATATATCATCATACATGATACAATCAAGTGCACAAAATCATATCGCATATGCAATGCGCACACCCGAGTGAGAAAATCCATTTAAAGTGAACCAATAATAGTTAGTGCAAAGTAATATATCAAATATATAATTATGCATTAAATCATTAAATCAACACTTGATTTAATGATCTGGTCATATCGCATATAACCGACTAATATCTACAGTAACAACTTATCGAATCAACACTTGATCCGATAACCCGGCTATATCGCATATAACCGATTAATGTCACAAATTGCGAGAATCGAATACAGTATCACATACTGGTATCATTCTCGGTCCCGCACATATCTCATATGCGCTCCTATTTCATTTCGCTTGAACCAGGAAACCTCTGTGTAGGACTCTAAAGACTCGTCAATACGCCAGCAGCAGATGATGATCATATCAAACACCCACAAGCCGCAAGCGGTCTGCTAAACGTAACGGCCACCCGGGTATTGAGCGATCAGAAGATCGACGAGCAAGCCCGCTCACACTCCTGTGAATCCAACCAGTAACACTTACCGTACAGTCCGGTCTGATCGTCTGATATGTCGCATATCTCGCCTAGGGGTGGTAAACGTCAGACCCCAATAGCTCGATAAGTCGTGTCGATATGAGGTCTATAACTGTTCGAGAAACTACTGGTAACACTTACCAGTAAATCTCAGTAACCCTGGCCAGGGATTTCCGGTTATAGCCAATCGAACACAGCGCAACATCAACTCCCTATACCGGGAGAGACGAATCCCATCCTATCGCTCATTGCCTCCATGTGATTCGGGACTGTACCCAAAAACCACCATTTTGCACGCCCTCTTGGACGTGGTAAGGTGGAAATCAAAGCACAGTGGGAACCACACAAGACTCTATGACGATCTCGGGTCAACAGACTACTCTGTACCAGTGTCACCAGAGAACTGCCATCTGACGTAAGGTATAATACCATCTGGGAGTTCTCGGCGAGTCCGTCCAGTGTACCCAGTCTCCACTGAGCACCCGTATATCATCTCTGATGTCAAACACCAATGGATATGGGATCATCCATCGCCCATCTGTATGGGTCGAGAAGGTATACGCTAGTCTACTCTGGCATATAAATGCCCCGTCTCGATATACCCACGACTAGGGACCTTGAAGGATGTACTTATGGACCACCATGTCCCCACTAGTATGATCCACATCATAGTCCAGGTAGTCAAGTACACATCCTAAGGGCTTTACCAACATGTAACAGAGAGACAATCAGTATACACGTTAAGGTAAAGAGCAACCAGATAGCATACTATCATGTCGAGCAAGAAAGTCCTCCCTATATATGTCCCAGCATCCACTACAATATACATCCTATGTACAGTAATGGCCTCTAGGGCATACATATAACTAACAAGATATAGAGAGACATAGAAAGAAACATCAAAGCGGATCCACTCACTGAGGCTATTTCTCGAATGCAATAGTTTCGCAAACTAGTTTTGTGAGACTGACTAGTAGAGGAGTTGGGTGTTCGGTATCACACGGGCTGTGAGTATGCGACACCGCAATAATTAGCCTTGAGTGCAAGTGGGAGATTGTTGGAGATAGTGCCCTCAGAGTCAATTATTGGATCACAGGCACGTGATTGCAATGATTGAGGGAGGACCTATCCCGGTAGGACAGTCTTACTCAAGATGATAGTATGCTATTTGGTTTATCTTTATCATCGTGTACTGCTTTAGGTGACCAGACAGGTCGCTATTACACGTTGATAGAACCCTTAGGATTCTTGCTTGACTGCCAGCAGTATGAGGGCGATCATATACGTGAGAGCTGGTAGTCTATAAACACATCCTTAAAAGGTCCCTAGTCCTGGGAGTTTCGAGACAGGGCATCGATACTCCAGAGTAGACTAGTGTATACATTCAAGACCCCGACGAGGGGCGGTGGCCGGTCTCACAAGCCACTGGTGTCAGTTGGTTCACCTAAGATGTATACAGGTGCTCATTGGGTTATGAGTACACCGGATAGGACTCGCGGGGAACCTGCTAGTTGGGATTATACCAGACATCAGATAGCAGTTCCCTGGTGACATGTGTACAGGTTAGTTCATCGACCTGAGGATCGTCATTTGTCTCGTGTGTGTTCCCACTGTACTTTGATTACTACCCTACCACGCTCAAAGGAGACGTGCAAACAGGTTTTAGTTGGGTACAGTCCCGAGCCACATGGAGGCAGTGAGCGGATCTTCAGGGGTTCGTCTCTCCCGGTATTGGGGGTAAGGTTGCGCTGTGTCTAGGAGAGCCATTACACAAAGCCCTCGGCCAAGGCAGGAGATTTACTGGTAGGTATTCCAGTAGTATCTCAGGGTGTTCTAGGCTACACTCCGACACGACTTGTACCGCTTTTGGGGGTCTGACTTTTACCAACCCCCTAGGCCCGCCATGCGATGCTCATAGACGAACGGACCGGACTGTACGGATATTGTCACTGACAGGCTCAGTAGGATGTCAGGATGAGTTCGCTCATCAACGTCCCTTTTGGTCAATAGCTGGTGGCCCGTCACGTATTGGCTTATACCTCTGACGTGCTAGTGGTTAAATCCACAACCAAGGTGTTGACGAGTCTTTAGAGTCCCCCACATTCAGTTGCTCAAGTTTTCGGGCGAAACGCTGTAGAGGCCGTATGGAGATATGGCAGGGTTCGATCAGATATGTGCGGTATTGCACGGATCCTGATCGGACGGTTTATACTAGCGGGCTTTGGTTTAAGCCGGATCCTAGTATAGTACAGTGTAGATTTTGTCTCATTGCATTTGTATTCGGTCGGGATACAAATGCGGGTATGTATATACAGTAGCGGGGTTTTCCTGTAATTTATTACGGGATCAGTTTTTGGAGTTGCCAGTTTTTTTTCCGTTTCGGCCAATTTTCTTTGTATCTTTCATTGGCCGAAGATTGGTGGAGGAGGGTTTATTTGCAAGCATGCAAATTTGTTTAGTGGTGGGTATTATTTGCATATTGTTGCTCCACCATTTGACTTCCATGGTTCATGATTGTTTGACCTTTGTTTGATGGTGATGGGAAATGATTGGGTTTTGGAGTGAGGTTTTTGTTGTGATGATTCTTTCTCATCATCATTTTTTTCTCTCTCATGCATGATGCTTTCTAACCCCTTGACTTTTCCTCTCTCTCTCTCTCCATTCTCCTTAGAGAGGCCGACCACATTCTTATGGTGGGGGTGGGGTTCTTCATTTTGGGTTATGGAAAAATGTTTATCACATTTTTCTTTTGCTTGCTACAAAATCATTCATCTCCATATGGTTCAAATTCCTCCACCATATACATGGCAACTTCAACCCCATGAGACACATAAAGTTCCACATCATTCTACAGCAAATCTTGGGCACGTCGACTCGCCAGCTTCGTGCCCGAGTTGCCTCGGTATAGAGGTGGGAGCCCGTAAAAGAAGCCGGCGACGTGGTGCCCTTCCAGCGACGAGGTGGAGACCGGAGATTCCGCGGGGAGATCGGGACGACGACGAGAAGACCGGAGGACACGGATCACTCGGTATATCTCTCTTCCCATCTTGTAGTTAGCTAGGACTAGTTTAATGGCACGATCCGGGTTTTAGTGCGTGGTGGTGCAGGTTCGAAAATTAAAGTAAATCACCGCTTCCGCATTCCGGCATCGGGTTGACGGCCGGGGCGCCGCCGTGCACTTAGACTATCCTTGATGTCAAACACCGATGGATATGGGATCATCCATCGCCCATCATATGGGTCAAGATGCGTATACGCTAGTCTACTCTGGTGTATCGATGCCCTGTCTCGATACACCCTCGACTAGGAACTGTTATAGGATGTACTCATCGACCACCGTGGCCCCACTAGTATGATCTCATCATAGTCACAGTAGTCGAGTACATATCCTAAGGGCTTTATCAACATGTAACATAGAGACAATCAGAGTACATG
This sequence comes from Agapanthus africanus, assembly GCA_030015575.1. Taxonomy (NCBI): domain Eukaryota; kingdom Viridiplantae; phylum Streptophyta; class Magnoliopsida; order Asparagales; family Amaryllidaceae; genus Agapanthus; species Agapanthus africanus. The sequence continues at coordinate 701,964,840 of JASDDO010000024.1, read as the reverse complement.
TTAAGATAAAGTACAACCAGATAGCATACTATCATGTCGAGCAAAAAAGTCATCCCTATATATGTCCAAGCATCCATTACAATATACATCGTATGTACAGTAATGGCCTCTAGGGCATACATATAACTAACACCGTGAATATTATTGAGCAGTACAACCTGACTAGTTGATATATGTTCAACTAGACAGGTTTACGAACATAATATTCACGTTGATGTTCTGTGTTGGGCTGATATTGTGGTTGGATTGTCGTGGTGGATAGCCAGTGGTATAATGGTAGTAGTATAGTTCAGATTCATTTGTATATTCAGTATTGCGGGGCGACCGTCCGACATGTGGATTGCCGTCTCTGCCACATTGTATATTCTTTTATTGGGACACGACCGGGTTGAGGTTGATGTCTCTATTGTATATATATTTTTCTTTTCTGTACTAGGATTACCCCGCGGTGGAGTGCACAAATAGCAGGGTTCTAGAGGGCAACGGGCCCGCATCTCATGATATTGAGATGGAGGAGGCCTTACTCTAGAATTGAAGGCCATTCGCCGCACTCGTGGGGGTATAGGATGACCCACGGTGGAGCGCTCAAGTTACCGGATTCCATGAAGTGCTGGGTGACCCATTCACTTTGTTGATTAGGGTTGCCTCACTTCTGGGATTAGCGGGTAACTTTCCGCGCTCATAGGGGTCCAGGTTTTCATTGCACAGGCTATCCATACGACCGGGAACGTCGGATCTCATTTGCGGCTCAAATGAAACCCGAGGCTCTAAGATTATCCACCATTTTGTGTTACTTGCTGAGATTCTGTGATGTTGCTTATATCATGCCTAGGACGAATGTTATATATATTTATATAGTAGATGTTATATATATATTTTGCACCCGCGCTAGTCCAGCCCCCATTTTGCCATTAGTTAAGTAACCTAACGGTGCATGACGGGGCCCAGTGGCGAATGCGGATGGTATATACGTACATTATATTTTCGTTCATTTATCTTGTGTGATATGTTTAATTGATGAGACTGGATTGATTCTGATCAATGCAAGGATTAAACAAACCTATATGATGTTGCTGGAACCAAATTTTCAAAAACTGTTATTTTAGGACGTTTCCTTTTGCTTTGCACAGTGGTGTTCGGTTCTGAATATCCAGCACCTCATTCGATGAGGCAAGTGCCGAGATCCCTTCATAGGGAGTGACCTTTTTGTCAGAATTTTATGTCGTTGTAATAACTTCACTATAGTCGATTCATTTGCTTTGCATCGTGGTATTCAGTTTGGAATATCCTGCACCTCATTCGATGAGGAAAGCCGAGATCCCTTCAACGGGAGTGACCTCTTTAGCAAAAGTTCATGCCACTATATATTTGTAAAAACCACTCGGTTCCTTCAACGATATCAAGTTTATTACGTTAAAGGTTTTTCACCAAAAACTAGCCGTAGCCCTCCGTCATTTCGGATGAGTTGTACCTAGTATTCGTGCTGCATTTGTTGGCCTTTGTCAAGGCATAGTGTACGGTAGCCAGATATTGCTTGTCTGTTGCATAGTGTTGCGATTATCTAAGACTGTCGTATAGCCTTGTTGGCCTTTGTCAAGGGTTTGTACGGGTGGGTCTAGATTAATCCAGGATAATGATAGGTTGAACTTAACTAGTGGTTTATGATTTGTTGGCCTTTGTCAAGGTCATAAACCGTTAGAGGAAAAAACCATATCGGGAGTTCAAACATACAGGAAACTTGCCAGGCATGCGCATACCTTCTGGAGTGTAGTAACTTGAGTGGATTCTATCAAGTTATCATGTGATGATAGTTGGATCCTGATTCCCACTGATGAGTAGGTGTTACTCCTCGGGTGATTTTAGATGATCCGAACTAATTCTCCTTTTAGGGTTTAAAGGAGAATTCGAGAAAACAGTGAGAGCAATCCTGAGTAGATAAAGTGATTAACCAATCTAATGTAGGTTAGAGTACACGCTGAGTGTTTCTTTTCTCTCTCTTTGTCAGTGACCATAGCTAGACCTCAGACTAAAAATCATCAACCAAGTTAACCGAACCTTCTTAAAACAATATAGCTTTTGGGCTGTCATAGTCGCATATATCCCTGCCGCTCCTATTTTCCCTTTGCATTTCTCTGGAACACTCCGTATCACTACGAAGAACCATATTTATTAGATATGCCATCCAATAGTTACATACGAACTCGAAGAAACTTATTTCAGTTCGAGGATGGTTTTCGGTTCTGGAGAAATTGAATAGGATTATTCAGTTGTCTTTTCTCTTTAGCTTCTCTCAGGTTACGAGAGCTCCTAGTATTAGAAGAGTATACCTGTTACGCTTATTGGATATTCTTCTTCCAAACCTTAGGCTGGTGTCGAAGGGTAGGGAAGGAAGAAAACCAATTAGCCTGAGTGTGATGTACAGAAGGTAATAAGTAAATACATATAAAGAAATTAGATTAAGGGCAAAGGAAATTGCGACTGCTATCATTCACGACAAAACCGCGTATACCCCTACCACTCTTATATCACATTTGCATTTCTCCATAACACTCTGTATCACTACGAAGATCCACATTTAGATATTCTATCGTATAGTTACATACGAACTCGAAGGAACTTATTCCAGTTCGATGATGGTTACTGGTTCTGGAGAAATAGAATAAGGATTCAGTCATCTTTTCTATTTACCTTCTTTCAGCTTGTGAGGGCTCCTAGTATTAGGAGAGTACACCTATTGCGCTTATTGGATAGTCTTCTTCCAAACCTTAAGCTGGTGCCGAAGGGTAGGGAAGGAAAAAAACCAATTAGCCTAAGTGTGGTGTACAGAAAGTAAAAAGTAAAGACATATAAAGGGACTGGAGTGAGGGCAAGGAAATATACGGTTATTGTCATGAATCTGGTTAGTGGAAGAGGCATTACTAGGAATACCCGGCCACCACTTCGAAACATTTTCATGTTTCAGTTTTACTGTACGATATTAACTGAAAACTGTTTTCCTAATTAGATTCTAACTCCAGGGTATGCATTTACCAGTTTTTGATTCTCATATCTTTATGGCATTACAGATGCTGAGTGGGAGTAAGATATTGGGAATTGGGTTATTAGATCCTCTATATATCAGAATTCTTTGTAATTTATGATATTTGAGGAAATCATCTGGGTTTTTCCTGACGGCAAATATTTGGTTTTGAATATCCGTCATTATGCACCAATTTCAAATTGATATATATGTACGTTTATTTTATAAAGTGAAATATAACTTTTTGAAATTATGTCTATGACATTTACCTATATCAGTTGATGGTTAGGTAAGGTGCATTCAACAACGGTGTAATTTTTCTTAACCATAGTACAATTTTCAACCTACGGCGTGTAGGGTTACCTAGCACGGAAGCAAGGTTTCGGGAGGCATCGTCCATGCCATTTTAAAATTTTTGCCGTTCTAAAGAACCCTAACCCTAGAATCTTAACTAGAGTTTTAAACGAAACAACATGTAAACAACTTTTACATCCAAGTGAATGAGGAATACAACCTTTGTAGACCGGTCCTTCACTTCTAAAGCTCCATGTAGTAGTCCCTTCGCTCCAAGTAGTGAACAGCCGAACTCTAGTAAGGGTTCACATGAAGAAATGAACATGCTTGCTCGAAGTCTTCGAGGCCGAAGATGATCTACGTCGAGGAGACTCATGCTCATGCTACCTCTTCACTAATTGTAGATTAGTGAAGAAAACACCCTAAACTAAATGGCTAATATAGTAGAGGATGATGAAGTAGGAAATGGGCTCACTTTAGATTTTATTTTCTCATAATATTTTCTCACCTTGAGAAAAGCTAGTGAGCTTTCTCATTGAGGAAGAAGAAGCTCAAGTGAAGAATGAGAGAATGAACTCATATGAGGTGAGAAAATAAACCATGGGTGAGTTAGTGTCATACACTAACTCATGTAGAGACTTAACTAGGGTTGAGGATAATAGTTAGGTTAGTAAATATCTATAGCAAAACAAAAAGAGTGGACTTGGTCAATGGATATCCACAAGCTTTCTCAAAGCTTCTAGCCATGACAAAATCCACCATTTTTTAATTACTTTGATAAATAAAAACCCTAGGATTATCCTAACTATAGTGTAAGTCTCATACACCCATGTTTCATGTATCATCAAGCATGACACAATAAAATGTACATTAATATATATCACATATATACTATATGCACACAAGTGAGAAAAAGAATACTTAGTGAGCTAATATTAGTTGATGTAAGTTAATATATCAAATATATAATTATACATTAAATTATCAAATCAACACTTGATTTAATAATCCGGCTATATCATATACAACCGATTAATATCATATGAATCAACTTATCGAATCAACACTTGATCCGATAGCCCGGTTATATCTCATATAACCGACCGATATAACATATCGCTAGAATAGAATATGGTATCACATACGCGTATTAATCTCGGTCCCGCACATATCTCATATGTGCTCCTACTTCATTTCGCATGAACCAGGAAACCTCTGTGTAGGACTCTAAAGACTTGTCAATACGCCGGCAGTAGGTGATGATCATATCAAACACCCACAAGTCGCAAGCGGTCTGCTAAACGTAACGGCCACCCGGGTATTGAGCGATCAGAAGATCAACAAGCAAGCCTGCTCATACTCCTGCGAATCCAATCAGTAACACTACCATATAGTCCGGTCTCTTCGTCAGATATGTTGCATATCATAGCCTGGGGGTGGTATAACGTCAGACCCCAATAGCCTGATAAGTCAAGCCGATGCAAGATCCATAATGGTTTGAGAAACTACTGATAACACTTACTAGTAGATCTCAGCAACCGTAGCCAGGGATTTTCTGTTATGGCCAATCAAGCATAGTGCAACATCAACTCCTAATACCGGGAGAGACGAATCCCCTCATATCGCTCATTGCCTCCATGTGACTCGGAACTGTACCCAAAAACCACCTTTTTGCACGATCTCTTGATCGTGGTATGGTGGAAATCAAAGCACAGTGGGAATCACACAAGTCTCTATGATGATCTCAGGTCGACAGACTAACTTGTACTAGTGTCACCAAAAAACTGCTATATGACGATAGGTATAATACTATCTATGAGTTCTCGGTGAGTCCGTTCAGTGTACCCTGTCACCACTGAGCACCCGTATACCATCTCTGATGTCAAACAACAATGGATATGAGATCATCTATCGCCCATCACATTGGGAGAGAATCGTATATGCTAGTCTACTCTGGAGTATCGATGCCCTGTCTCGATACTCCCACGACTAGGAACATTTGAAGGATGTACTTACCGACTACCTCTGCCCTACTAGTATGATCTGCATCATAATCCTGGTAGTCAAGTACTCATCCTAAGGGCTTTATCAACATGTAATAGAGAGACAATAAATTTAAAATTTTGGTGTGCCAAACAACCCTAACCAAGGATCTAACTAGAGTTTTAGGAGAAAACTAGAAAGTAAACATCTTTAGTTCTAAGTGATAACGGAATACAACCTTTGTAGACCGGTCCTTCACTTCATTTGCTCCATGTAGCGGTCCCTTCGTTGTAATCATGGAACTCCCGGACTCTTGCATGGCTTCCCAAGGCGAAAGGAACGATCTTGCTTGAAGTCTTCGAGGCCGAAGATGATCTACGTCGAGGAGACACTAACTCAAGCTACTACTTCACTAATGAAAGATTAGTGAAGCTAACACCCTATACTAAAGTTCTAATCTAGTAGAGGATGATGAAGTAGGAGGTGGACTCACTTTAGTTTTATTTTTCTCATAATATTTTCTCACTTGAACAAAACCTAGAGAGCTCTTGAGCTTTGAAGAAGAAGATGAAGCAAAGAGATAAGAATGAACTAGTGAGGTTTACTTTCTAGTTTGCTCCTAAAACTCTTGTTAGATCCTTGGTTAGGGTTGTTTGGCACACCAAAATTTTAAATATAGCATGTTTGATGCCTTGTGAAACCTTGTGGCTGTGCCTAAGAACCCTACAGTGGTATCAGAGCAACCGGATAGCATACTAGTTAAAGTAATCTAGTATATCTAATATACAACTATACATTAACTTATTAAATGAACATTTGATTTAATAATCCGGCTATATCACATATAACCGACTAATATCAAATGCAACAACTTATCGAATCAACACTTGATCCGATAATCCGGCTATATCTCATATAACCTACCGATGTCATAAATCGCGAGAATAGAATGCGGTATCACATACGCACATTAATCTCGGTCCCGTATATATCTCATATGTGCTCCTACTCCGTTTCGCATGAACCAGGAAACCTCTGTATAGGACTTTAAAGACTCGTCAATACGCCGGCAGTAGGTGATGATCATATCAAACACCCACAAGCCGCAAGCAGTCTGCTAAACGTAACGGCCACCCGGGTATTGAGCGATCAGAAGATCAACAAGCAAGCATGCTCATACTCCTGCGAATCCAATCAGTAACACTACCATACAGTCCGGTTTCTTCATCATATATGTCGCATATCTCGTCTAGGGATGGTAAACGTCAGACCCCAATAACTCGATAAGTCGTGCCGACATGAGGCTCATAACGGGTCGAGAAACTATTGGTAACACTTACCAGTAAACCTCATAAACAGCCCTGGCCATGGACTTCCTGTTATGGCCAATCGAGCATAGCGCAACATCAACCCCCAATACCGGGAGAGACGAAATCCCCTCCTATCGCTCATTGCCTCCATGTGACTCGGGACTGTACCCAAAAACCACCGTTTTTCACATTCTCATGAACGTGGTAAGGTGGAAATCAAAGCACGGTGGGAATCACACAAGACTCTATGACGATCTCGGGTCAACAGACTAACACATACCAGTGTCACTAGAGAACTGCTATCTGACGTGAGGTATAATACCATCTGGGAGTTCTCGGCGAGTCTGTCCAGTGTACCCAGTCTCCACTGAGCACCCATATATCATCTCTGATGCCAAACAGCAATGGATATGGGATCATCCATCGCCCATCAAATGGATCGAGAAGCGTAAACGCTAGTCTACTCAGGTATATCGATGCCCCGTCTCGATACACCCACGACTAGGAACATTAAAGGATGAACTTATGGACTACCATGGCCCCACTAGTATGATCTGCATCATAATCCTGGTAGTCTCTAGGGTTCTTAGGCACAACCACAAGGTTTCACAAGGCATCAAACATGCTATATTTAAAAATTTAGTGTGCCAAACAACCCTAACCAAGGATCTAACTAGAGTTTTGGGAGCTAAACTAGAAAGTAAACATCTTTACTTCTAAGTGATAACGGAATATATCCTTTGTAGACCGGTCCTTCACTTCAATAGCTCCTTGTAGTGGTCCCTTCGCCACGATCATGGAACACCCGGACTCTTGCATTGCTTCTTAAGGTGAAAGGAACGATCTCGCTTGAAGTCTTCGAGGCCGAAGATGATCTACGTCGAGGAGACACTGACTCAAGCTACTACTTCACTAATGAGAGATTAGTGAAGCTAACACCCTATACTAAAGTGCTAATCTAGTAGAGGATGATGAAATAGGAAGTGGGCTCATTTTAGTATTTTCTCACTTTGCAAAAAGCTAGTGAGCTTTTTCTCAAGGTTGAAGAAGATGAAGCAAAGAAATGAGAATGAACTAATAAGGTGGGAGAATCAACCATAGGTGAGTTTCTATCATATAGCTAACTCATGTAGATACATAACCATAGCTAAATTATAATGGTTAGGTTAATAAATATCTTAGGTAAAATAAAATGAGTGGACTTTGTCAATGCATCCACAAGTTTCTACAAGCTTCATGCATGTGAGCAATTATCCACTAATTTGGATTACTTTAAATACTTAAACCCCACATTATAATTAGTATGGTGTAAGTCTCACACACCCATGTAGTGTGTATCAACAACCATGACACAAAATAACACAATTAATATATATCACATATATATTAAGTGTGCACATGCGAGAAAAATAAATACTTAAGTGAGCTAATATTAGTTAATTTAAACTAGTATATCAAATATACAAATATACACTAAATTATCAAATCAACACTTGATTTAATAATTCGGTTATATCAAATATAACCGACTAATATCATATGTACCATCTTATCGAATAAACACTTAATTCGATAACCTGGCTATATCACATATAACCGACCGATACAAATATCGCGAGAATAGAATATGGTATCACATACTCGCATTATTCTCAGTCCCGCACATATCATATATGTGCTCCTACTTTGTTTTGCCTAAGCCAGTAAAACCTCTATGTAGGACTCTAAAGACTCGTCAATACGCCGGCAGTAGGTAATGATCACATCAAACACCCGCAAGCCGTCAGCGGTACTAGCTGGACGTAACGACTACCCGGGTATTGAGCGATCAGAAGATTAACAAGCAAGCCTGCTCTAGCTCCTGTAAAGCCTGTCAGTAACACTACCGTACAGTCTGGTCTCTTCGTCTAAGATGTCGCATATCAAGTCTAGGGGTGGTAAATGTCAGACCCTAATAACTCGATAAGTCATGCCGATAAGAGGCTCATAACGGGTCTAGAAACTACTTATAACACTTATCAGTAAATCTCCAAATCAGCCCTGGCCAGGAACTTCCAGTTATAAACAATCAAGTACTGCACGACATCTACCCCCAATACCGGGAGAGACGAAATCCCCTCCTATCGCTCATTGCCTCCATGTGACTCGGGACTGTACCCAAAAACCACCATTTTGCACGTCCTCTTGAACGTGGTAAGGTGTAAATCAAACCACAGTGGAAATCACACAAGACTCTATGACGATCTCGGGTCTACAGACCTGTCACGACCCGAAATTGGCATGTGACGACACTAATACTACGCAACGTCTACAGGCGTAACGTAGTAAAAGAAAGCCAAAACCCAGCAATCTAAACCATCAAAAGTAGCAAGGAAGTGATAATAGTATTTTCAAAACCTTTGAAATCACAACCCAAATCCGTTAAAGTCTCACTTTTATTCCTTAAAATTTTGGCAGCACATCCTTTGTAAAACAAGCCCCCAAAATGGGTACAACACGAATATAAAGTAAAGCATCCCAAACGGGAGCAAAAACAACGCCTAAAGGCGGAAAACAATCACCACAACAGATATACGACGCCGTAGCGAAGAAAGAGATGATATAAATAAAACTGCATAAAAACCTCCAAGTCACAAAATAATATACAATATCGTCCTCACACCAAGTCACTAAGTCATACATAATACTGGTAGATGGAGAGTACATGGATACAACGAATATACAATACAACATCGGATAACCACAAAACCCACCTGGGCAAAACTGCACACTATCAGGCGAAGTGGTATCCGCAGCCAAAAGATGATACGATGGATGAAATAGCCCGCCTCTGATTATTCTGAGGAACACCTGCAAACACTGTGGCATAAAGGGGGTGAGTTTCCAACTCGTGAATAGTAAATAACATATGCAGATAATCGCGAGTATGTACGTACAGCGCGAATCTAACATAAGCATTTAATATCAATGAATAGTCATATGTAATGCAATAATCATGAAAAGTACACTAGCAGGTACTACTAACACATGAAGCAATAATATGACAATCTGTATGCAATAATCATGTAAGGTACTCTATCAGATACTACTAATACATGAAGCAGTGCATAAACAATAAATGTGGAATATGGAATAAAACATGTCATTTCCACGGAAATCCTAACCTCGTGGTAGGACCAAAATCCAACAAGACAATCAAATTCCCAATTTCCACAATTCAGCCCCCAAATTGGCTCCCATATCATGTAAGTCTCATATATCCTTAATGTCCAACATCAAGTATATCTCATATATTCCGAATGCACAACATCAATATATATACCTCATATATCCCGAATACACAACATCAATATATATACCTCATATATCCCGAATGCACAACATCAATATATATCTCATATATCCCGAATGCACAACATCAATATATATACCACATAACCAGTGTGTACCATATCAGTATAAAGTAAGTTTCATATACGGTGAGTGTCTAACATCGACACCCAAAACATCACGAAACAAGTGTCCAGCATCGACACCAAAATACTGATCTCTGAGGCTCCATCACCTAGGACTGGCCCTCCAATGTCATGTACGTTCATCCTAATAACCTGGGTAAGCACCACCCGCAATCTGTAAGGCATGTACGTACATAACCTCGATCGATATACCCCAGATATACGTCGAGTCCAAATACTGTCACCGGATGGCATACGCCCCCAGCCGGGCTCAACGGCAAGGACCTTCGATCTTCTTGCCCCGGGGAACCAACCGGGCTCCACCATGTACCCGCACACGGCTCACGACTCCTCCTCTCATGGGGTATATATAAGCTCAGAACCGAGAAATCTCATGGTGGAAGCTGAAATATCATATCAAGAGAAACCGGGTTATTCAAATAATGCATAATTTCATGAAACAACCACGGTCCTCCAATCCAGAAAACATCAAGTAGTGAATATGTATGAATGCATGAATTAATACACATATATCAGCGTCCCATTCCACTAATATTGGTGTAAAGGCATATATAACAGCGTCCCACTCCACTGTTATATATACATAGTAGTAAAAATATCAGAGAACATCATATGACATCTATGAATGTAGTATATGCAATATGAAACAGTACTATGAGCATATACAGGAAAACAACTATTTAACTGCAACTAGTTAAATAAATATATCACACGGTTCCTGATTTCCACCAGATCAGATGCAACAATATAGACAGGTGAACATGTAGCTATAACAAGGTATGCGTAACCATGTCGGTATAGCAAGATATGTGTGTCCATATGTAAGTATGTATGATGTCAAAGTAGCTGTAGCAAGGTATGTGTCTATACCTATCCATAATACCCTCTAGGTATATGTATGTATGTATGCCAGATGTATAAGTAGCTATGTCTCATATGTGTATATACCTATCACAATGGTACAATACCATATAGGTATATGGGTAACTGGCATGTAAGTGTACAGGTATGCTATATATGGGTTGTGCGTGACATGGCAATTATTGACGGTGTGTGTAGAATACAATCAGTGCTCGTGCAAAATGAATCGTCAATAATAGTGCAGTGTCCTAAGGATACTAGTCCAAGCACAACAATTACTAAGCAGTAGGGTAAGTGCGCAATTCTAAACATGACATAGAATATGCGACAAGTTAAGTCATTTCTAGCCCAGACGCATAACGCCATGCGGGCGATTCCCCTGTAGATATTAAATCTACTCACCAACACTCCTGGCTAAGTATAGCCAACCACCAGTTTTCCCTTTGTAGCTGTGTCCGTAGTCCCCGCCTGCGAACCTACAATATTAAGACAATAAAACAAGTGTATATTAATAATAACCCTAAAACACGTACACACTACATTTAACCGACACAACAACACAAAATATACTCTCAAGTGTTCGTATTGTGGCCAACGTACATAGCGACACGACCAAAACAACTTAAGAGCAAAACCATGTAAAGTGCACGATCCGTTTCGTATAACGTATCGCGCGAACACGAAACACTACAACCTACCTAAGTGATTCCAGATTTCGTATACAGTGAAAACTAAACAAACAAACAAGACCAAATATACCCAAACCTCAGCATAGACCTACCGTCAAAATCCCACACCCCAACTCAAACCAACGGCCGACGTCGCCGGACTTCCCTCAAGTGGTCGCCGGCCGAGTCCGAGCCCTATGGGGTCGTGCTCCAGGTGAGGTCATATGGTCACAGGTACATCACAACTAAAATGTTTGGTTTTCTAGTATGTTCTCGGATCACAGCAGGTCACAGATATTGCAAATCGACACTAAAATACGATATATTGCACAAAACTAACCATACCTTATCTAAACTGAAAATAACTAGCCACAAAGCACAAAAACTAAATAAAGAACAGATAAGGATCATTACCTATCCTCAAGAACACAAGAACCAAGCTTTCCTAGCTCCAAGATGCTAAAAGTGATCAAAGATGTGATTTTTGGTATTTTTCTGATATATTTTGGGCTTTTGAGGATTTAGTGTACTAGAATGATGCAAGAATGGAAAAGAAATGAGCAAGGGCAGTAGAGGGAGAGAGGGATTCGGCCAAGGGAGAAGAATGGAGAGTTGTGGAGTGTTCTAGCTCAAATTTGCAATAAATGCACACATAAATGCTTTCACACACACATAAATACACATGCATGCACCTTTAAATCAATTTCTTTTCTTTTCTTTAAACCCTAAACCCAAGTCAACACAAGGAATTCTAAATAATATGTGGGTTTGGTTTACTCAAGAATAATTGAAGAAAAGATACAAAGAGAAGTTTTCCCAAAATGTGAATACCGCATTAAAATAATATTAAAATTGGGAAAAATTCAAATTGGACCAAAACGTCCCATATAACCCTAAAGCTTGCGCACTAGCTTTATTTTAGCTAAACTAGGTGCTGGCAAGTCTATATGGTCGTTTGATCACAGTCGGTTTAAAACGGAAAATACCGACAATTTTACCCAAAAACGGAAACATTCACATAACGATTTCTAAAACGTTACAATCTCCCCCTTTATAAAAATTCGTCCCCGAATTTAAAATTCTCCCTAAGCGTACCTTCGAAGAGAAGATTACAAAGTCTCATATCTCGTTCGCAGCCTCCCAAGTGATCATCTCCCTAAACGGCTACGTCCAAGAAAACCCTCCACAGATAGCAAGACCTTTGACCGAAGTTTCTCCACCTACCGAGCCATTTACACCAATGGCTGCCGGTGAACGAAAAGATCGTGCCAAAGCTAAATGGTCTGGTGCTGAATCATGTGAGAAAGTCATGAAGGTAATTGCAAAGTATGAACACAAAGAAAATGGGGTGAATAGTCAAAATCTGTGCGGAAGTGCCAAGTTAAAGGCAACGAAACTAACTCGCTTGAGGATCTCAAAAGGACCTACAATCCTAGGATAATCTTCCCAAAACACAACACGTCATTCATCGGAAAGTCCATAGGAATACATGATCTCCCACTGCGAACCCAAGTCTGCAACCACCATGGTCGGCACAAGACCTCTGTCCGCACAGGACTGTCATCATCCTGACCTGAACCAATTTGATCATCTCCGAAGTCTCTAAACTAGCTGGGGTCCAAAAATCCTTCTACGCAGAGTCAGAAAAACAGATTGGCGATCGACACAACCTAACAACCAAACCTAAAGGTTGCCAATTGGAGTGTCTCCTGATAACTGCTATCGAAGGAGAACTCTAACAATGACGAGTAACGATCCTCAACTGCCGACAACAATTAGTACGTACGCACAAGCATAACCTCTAGAGTCGGTATAGCCCGCTCTCACAAAACCATAATCCTGCGGATGGAAAGATGAAGCTAAAGCTCAACCAGTACCTAAGGCTTCCTGAAGCTCCTGCCCAAGACGGCAAGCAAACAGGGTGCCTTCATTGGATACGACTCATGAAGGAACTCTGTGCAACGCACAACTTAACAAAGAACAACTGAGCAAACTGAGTATAACCGGACAACAAACACCCGAATGGAGCCACAGCCTGTCTAACCCTGGGTAGGCACTATAACGAAATTCGTGGAGATCTGCTCCCATTCCCACTTCGGAACGGTTAAATGTTGCAACTCTCCAGCCGGTCTCAGATGCTCAACCAACACACAAAGAAAGAACTGGTGCAGTTGTCAACCGAATCTTCAACTGCCGAAAACTCCGCACGCATGCCTCAGTCCAAAGAAAAGAACCCCCTTTCAGGTCAGTCCAGTCAATGGTGCAACAATACGCTAGTAATCCTGCACGAAACGGCGGTAAAAACCTGCTAAGCCCAAAAGTCAACGGACCTCCGTCTGTACACCAGTCTGGGCCAAAGCTGTACGGTCTCGATCTCCCTCGGAACCATATGAAACCGTCTCCCGTAACTTCAAGACCTAGGAGTCCACACAAACAAGCCTGAAGGAACACTCCGAGAACCTAGCAAACGGCTGGGGCTCTCCCAATGTCTGCAAAACAAATTCTCAAGTGTTGCTCATGTTCCTCACAACACTTTGTATAGACCAGAATGTCGTCAATGACACAACAATAAACTGGTCGAGGAACGGCCTAAAGAAATCTGGTTCATCATATCCACGAATGCTGCTAGGGCACTGGTGAGTCCAACGACACCACCAAAACACAAACTGCCCGTAGCACGCACAAAAGCAGTCTTCGAAATGTCATCACTCCGAACCCGTAACAATGATGACCAGATCCCAAACAAACTTAGAAAATTTCTCACACTCTGGAGCTGATCGAAGAAATCGTCAATGCGAGGTAAATGATACCTAACTGCCACATAAGCTGATTCAATTGACGATCCATTAATACACAATCTCAAACTGCCGTTTTGCTCCTTGACGAATAGAAATAGGAGCTCCGCAAAGAGAAACACTCAGACGCACAATCCTCCCAACAACCAACTATGCAGCAGATCCTTAAGCTCCCTAAGCTTCGCCGGCTCATCTAGAACAACGTCGGAAAACTCTCGCACGATAAGTACCCGGTCCAATAAACCCACTGTGGCTTCGGTATCTCGAATGAACGCCAAGAATCCACGACATCCTCTCCTCAAAAATCGACTAGCGAAAAAGGCTGAATTCAAGCTGTGAGAAGCGGCACCATTGTCCCCCTGCACAACAAGAACTGACTTGCCGGAAAACAAACCTGACTATTTTCTCGCGGTAGTCCACAGACGCCTAGCACGTAGCTAACCAGTCCATGCCCAGGAAAAAGGTCAAATCCAACATCTTTAGAAGGATCAAGTGACGGATGAATCTCCTAACAGATTGGCACATGACTGAAATACGTGTTGCGCAACAAAAGAATCACTGACAGAAGTTAACACAACAAACTGCTGATCTAGCTAACACGAATCCCGTCCCAACCACGGCGCAAAGGGTGTAAAACAAACAAGTACATCAAGGAACAAGTGAATTTAGAGTACCTGCAAACTCAGCATTGGACGCCCACGCGTCCCGATGAGTAGAAGCAAACTCCCGAGTCGGTCTTCTACCCGAAACAGGCTGACATCCTCCTCTCCGCGGTATAGCTGCCTCGTGACTACGTGGCTCCGTACAAACTTGAACCCGATGATCCAAACTCCCGCACCGATAACATCCGGAAGAAAACTGCTGACCATCCTAGGGATAAAAGCTAGACGACTGTCCTCGCCTCAAGCCTCTTGTACTCCCATGACGTGCACGAAACCTGTCACGATGACTGAACCTCTGTCTATGGGCTGGCAAACCTGCATGAGCCCTCCTCAGATCCGAAACTCCTAAAGTCTCTGGAAGACGTGTCTCGTCAACTGGGGCTGCATCCATAGGTGCTATGTAAGTAACGGAATGCTGTGTGCTGACCATAAGGAACAACTGGGTAACAGGGGTGACAACCTCCTGTCGCTGCGCTCGAATGGCCTCAACCAATGAACTCATCGTCTGGCGCAAGTCCTGCATCTCTTCCACAAGCCTAACGATACTATCAGTCGAAGGCGAAACCGTCTGCAGCTGTGCAACGAGCGTGACATCCTGGTCAGTCCTCGCCTCACCCGAGTCTACTCTGACCTCGGCCCTCGCTGCACCTCTCTGAGTCCCCATAGTCGTCGGCGGCAAAGGCTATAAATACAATGTAAGATTCGATAAGAACACGGAAATCGAATCACAAGAATATATATCATCAAGAAAGGAATTTCAAGCAATAAGTACTTAGGCACTTTAGGCGGAGTACCGCATCGTGAGTATGCTGCAGACATACATACACTACGTTACTCTGCTTAAGCTACCTACTCCATCATACCAAGGTCATCCTACACTCCGAAAGGTAAAACCTAGCGCTTTGATACCAATTTTTTCACGACCCGAAATTGGCACGTGACGGCCCTAATACTGCGCAACGTCTACAGGCGTAACATAGCAAAAGAAAGCCAAAACCCAGCAATCTAAACCATCAAAAGTAGCAAGAAAGTGATAATAGTGTCACGACCCGAAAAAGCACGTGACTGGCCCTTGAACCATATGAAGTCTATAGGACCTCATCTGATCCAACTAAGCCAAAAGCCCGGAAATCTAAAACCATTTTAAGGAGTAAATAAGGAAAACTGGTTTTAAGAAGTAAGGAAATCATGTTTTGAAAATCAAAGTTTTTAAATAACTAAACCGAATAAGCATTTTTAAAATGTGTAACCTTTCCTGAAAATTTCGACATAGTTTCCTTTGTAAAAACTGGCCCCGAACGGGGTACAACAAGAATAATATATATGAAATAATAAAAGGCATCCCCAAGTGGGAGCTAGCTCTTCGTCAATCGACGGTCACAACCACGCAAGCAATAATAATATACAACGCCAAAGGGCGAGGATCAAAACCCAAAAGAAACTCAAAACAGCCAGAAAACCATAATACTACAAGCGCGACTCTAAGGTCGAAATAATACATCATTGTGTCTAAGTCTGAAACAATATACAAGTTTTGGTTGATGGAATTTCTAGATACAATGAATAGTACAGTTACAATGGCGGTTCTGATGCAAAGGAACCCACCTACCAAAGCAAGTCACCCGTATAGAAGCAGTGTGCTAGAAAAGCCGCTATGGAATCTGTAGGGCAAAACCCTGCAAGAACTGTGGCACAACGGGAGTGAGTTGCCAACTCATGAATAGAAAATATCTACAAGCAGAAATCGAATGTATGACCCATCCTAGGTCAATACGATCAGATATATATAAACATCAATATGAATAAGTCTGCAGCATGCTAAACTGGCAATGTAATCTCTATACATGAGTGTAGTGCCAGTGCTCGTGCCAATGCCTCAGGTAATAGCATATCATAAATATGAGGTATGATCAGTGTAATCAATCTGCATGTACGTGGATCCCGTCCACTCGTCACCCAATGACAATAACCATCATGCATGTAAATATCATCAGCATATGCATGGAAATATGAGGATATATAAACCACCTGTGTCCCTCGCGACACGTCAAAAATCATGGAACCGGAGTGTCCAGCATCGACACTCGAAAACATCAGAAAACTGTGCCCAGCATCGGCACTTAAATCCTCATATATCGGGCTCCGTCAGTCCGGACCAGCCCATGGGCTCCGTCTGCGGAATCGGCCCTCGGCCCCAGCAGTACGCCCATATCCATCTATCGACTCTGGTCGGTATCCTCCGGATAACCGCCAGGTCCAACCAATCACCGGTAGGTACTCGCCCACCTCCAGGCTCAATCGGCAAAGTCCTTCGATCATCTTGCCGAGGGGAACCATACCGGGTCCACCATGTACCCGCAATCGGCCTCGTCCACTCCTCGAATCGGGTTTCACATGTCGCTCTCAGCACCGAGAAAACACATGGTGGACGCACTGAAATATCATATCAAGGGTAACCGAGTTTTTAAAACCATTACATATTCTCTTTTGAAATACCCACGGTTCCCAAATCCAGAAATATCATGGAAACAGCAACTCTCAATGCGTATAATCAGAAAGCATGATGTATGTGACATGTAAAAGACATGTATGGATATCATTATGTCATGCAAGAATCACAAACTGAATGCAACAGTACTACAGTGTAGTGACATGGCAATTATCGATGATGAAGTGTGTGAGCCGGTAAACAAGTGTACGTGGAACATACGCATCATCGATAATGGTGCTGGTGTCCTAGCAGCATGACTGTACTATATCAATAAACACAAGCAATGCAATGCAAATAGCATGAGTATGCGGAAACGAATAATCAACGCAACAGTAAAGAACCTGCCTCAATAAATATATCATGCAGCCTTGCCTTTTGAAATAAGACGAATCATGGTTTTTGGTAAAATAAGGGCTACGTGTTTTAAGAAAAGATGCGTCGTTTGAAAGTATCCGTAGAATCCCTTTTGCCATCTTTAAAATATCCCCGATTCATTAGTTTTGAAATAGGTATGACTCGGGTCTAGTCTAACGCCTACTATGCGAACTACAGACCCAACTATCAAGTCAATCGGGAGGGGTATGGAAACCACCTAAATCTGAGTCGATATACATATATATATATATAATAGTCGGTGATCTCGCCTCAATAGTATCACGTACGATACGGTATATCATATAACATCCTCGAGTCATGAGTGCGGATCTAACATCAATATAAAGCTCGTATGGTAAATCGTCGTACGGCATCCCAATAGCTGGGGTACTGACCTAAGCCTAGTACAACGACATCATCAATGTGTGCATGCACATGTATGAAACACTTTGTCAAAGGACCCGCTAAATCATCATGTCGTATCTTAAATATGAACCATGTCATATCGCCGATCTCACGGCCTCAAATCAAATCTCGTCGACTCATCTCAATCCCACGTAGCATCCTTAAATCCCGTATATGAACACATAGTCCCATACCCATGTGTAGATATACACACCTCCATATGCACACAGGTAACATAAAGAATGTATGCAAGTATATGTGTACGTGTATGTGTGGGTGCAACCACTACTCTAGGGTTTCGCACTATAATAATCCAATACATCCTTATTACCATCAATAATCTTAAACAACACATAATAAATATATGTGTGTATACGTATTCGTATACATCACCACGGACTGCGGGGGTGCTATACGCCATCCACCCGACTTCCCCCGTAGATATAATCTACTCACCTTGCTTCTCGTGTGCCGATGCCGATGTCGCCATTTTCATCTTCTTCGCCTCAACATCACGTAGGGTACCTACAAGTATATCACAAACGCTAAAGCATATGAAAATCACATCGGAAAGCCAAAACAGCACACGCTACTCGCATAGGTAAAAACCTATCGTCTCGCATGTAAACACGATCAATATCCACTTGTCGTTGACGTCCAAACGCCACCCGACAGAAACGAATCACCAAATACCAAAATCCATGCTAAAACAAGTCATAAATCATGTGCCAACATAGGAAAATCGACCCAGATCTTACCCTAGATGGAATCAGACAAAATTGCACATGCCATGGGTCAAGACTACTGGAAATAGGGCCACAGAACAAAAACGAGGCCAAACCCCCCTGCTCTGGCCGCAATTTGCGGCCAGATGGGATTTATCTGCGGCTGGGAGTTGGAGTTGGGGGCTAGGGTTTGGTGTTGTGGTTCCAGGGTGCCTGCACATCTCACTGTCAACTTAATTTTATTTTAGGGTTCTTGGGGTGATAGCAGATTCCTAAATACGATCACAGATTCACAGTTTTTCCCGACATCGTCTCATAAATCCGTATTCTGTGTTTTAGCTTCAGGTTTGGTCCAATCTATCATCACACCAGGGGTTCTAGGGTCACCACAAGCCTCAATTTCCCTTTTGATTTCAGGTCTAACCCTAAACCCTAACTAGAATTCTCCAAAGTCCACAAACGACACCATATCGATATGAAACTAGTATTGATGCAATAAGAATTGAAATACTAAACTAGGGGTGCAGAAATTAGCTCCTTTGGCAACTCAAGAAAATTCTTGAGTTGCTCAAAGTCCTCCAAATCCATTCTTGCTAGGTTCAATGTGTAGCTTGTGAGCTCGGGAACACTTTTTGTGAAACGGGAATAGGGTTTTGGGGTTGATTTCATGGTGGATCTAGGTTGAAAAGGGAGGAGGAAAAAGAGGGAGCAGGTGCAGCAGCAGCTCTTCATGAAGAAGGGAGAGAAAATGAGAAGGGAAATGATGGGAGTACGGTTCAAAAAGGTGAAGGTTGACTTGGTCTCTCTCTCTCTCTAGTGAAACCTTTATCTTTTCTTTTCTTTTTCTTTTCTATTTTCCTTCTCACTCAATGGAAAGCCCTAAGCAACCATATCCCCACAACATGTAACAAGTGTGGAAAATGATATGTGCACATTTTTGCACAAAAATGCTAAAAATCCGATTAGCGATTTTTAATCGCAATTAGCACTAAATTAGCATATAACTAATCATAAAAACTCAAAAATGGCATATTTCCATAAAATACCCTATTTTAGAATTTTCCATAATTTTCCCCATTTATTTGTATTTAATTATACCGGAATATTAAAATATTCATTAAAATAATATTAAATTATAAAAATTCCCAAAAATAATATTTTATTATTTTGAAACGTTACAATCTACCCCCCTTAAAGAAATTCGGTCCCCGAATTTAAATTTAAACCCCCAATTACTAAAACATTTCGATACAAATTCCAAGTCGTCGGGGCTCCGAATCATCAATACATAAAACATCGTAGCGCAATGTATGCGCATGAGTACTGAGCAGATAACTCAAAAGCAAAACTCCGTCAAGCATCCCGCAATTATCGGAGTCATGGTAAAGACACAAATGTCAAATCCAATACAAAACCAATATGATATAGATCAGAACTATACATGTAGACATCCAATCTATACATGTGAATAGCTGATGTAAATGCATGCCAAATCTTTTAAGTCGCTGTGCGATGTGCATAACACTGCACAGTGGCGGACGTTTTTTCATAAGAAAATAAACATATATGTATATATCTTTTGTTTATTATATACGTTCCGCCGTTTTGAAAACAATTTAGAAGGGTTTCCTTGTTTTTAAAACGTTCGTGTCATATCGGACACGTAGGTATATATGCTGAGACTATAGCTCGCTTTTTGGAAATCCCTTCGATAACTATCAATACATGCAAAATATATCCAGGTACCGTCCTCTGACTAGTCCTGCTCAGTACAAAACGAATATCAAATATCATAAAAATGTACTGCTCCAAAAGGAATAAATCCCAAAAATGCACATAACACCACCCTGTGCGTCTGGTGCGCACGGAAATCAAAATCCATATATGTGCACAAAAACAACATCTAGGTGCAATGGGTGTGCACACAATATCTGTCATAGGCAACGTGAGTGCCCGACAGCAAAATCAGATGCATCTGACATGCACGAAGAATCCCGATTTAGTGCATCTGGTGTGCACCAGAATCGTATCTCAAAACATGCGTCCAACATGCGCGAAAATCCAAATCGGTGCATCCATCATGCACGAATGAAAATCTAAACCCTGTGCACTCAACATGCACGAAATCACGAAATCCAATAGCAAGCGTCGAACATGCGTAAGTCTAATCAAAAGCACGGAGTGCAAGAATCAATCATCAGTATCAGGATCAAAATCGACGATATACAATGCGGCTCAATCAAAATCAAGTGTACCGTGATGGAAAATCTCACAACCGTGTGCATCAGCGTGCATAAATCAAATCAAAACACTAAAAGTGCATGAAATCACAATCAATACCTCAAGAGTAATAACTATGCGCCAGGAATAAATACCCAGTAGGTGCAACCATGGTGCACAAAATCAAATATCATGGAACTCAGTCATCAAGACTAAATCATGCAAATAGATCGCCCAAAATTCCGAAATCCAAAGTGACGGATACATGATAATCGAATCACAAAATCACAAATCATAAATACCGTCGTCGGTATATCCTCCTTCAAAGTCGAGAAGGTGCCGGTACATCCAATGCTAGCGGCGCAAGATATCTACTTGCCTCTTGCTCGCGGCTGGCGTCCTCTGCCTCTGGTTCCTTATCTTTCCTGTGGATTACCAATCTCGCAATCCATCGGCTCATCGGCCCTGTCAGGTGTGCTCACGGAAACGATTCCGTTCTGGCACTTCTCTGGTCATCTCTCGGTCAATCCTCACGACCGCTCGTAAAGCAGCACATCTCTGGCGCCGACCTCTGGTCCTCTGAATGCACATCACACATCTACTCCTGGTGCAAATCTTATTGTAGCAGTGTACTGGAAGGAATCCTACTCAAGGTCTCTTCTGATCTCGCCTAAGCCAAACTGTACGGAGGCTGGTACTCTGGCGTAATCTTTTCTCGCTCTCTGGAAATCTGCATCCTTTGTACAACATCTACTCGGAAGCTGGTCGCATCCCTGCGCCTCTGTATGCATATCCGACCTTTAATCTTAACGGGGAGTAGTAACAGCTCGTCTGCATCTCACACAAACTTCTTGTCCCGCTTGTCTGTGTCATCGACCATTTCGACGTCGCGTCTCTATCCGCGCACTGCAATGTCCTCGGCTACGGTCCATCCGAAGTCCCTCACACGGACTCGAAATCACGAACTCGGTATCTACATCACTCAGTAGAAGATATCTATCCGAACACGTCCTCAGCGTGCATATCGCATCTCTGATGTCAGCGGAGTGGAACGTCATCTCATGCGGACTCTTTACTTCCCTCTGCTTCAATATCGACTGATTCGGACTCATCTCATCGTGGCTGCACGGACTGCGCTCCAACGGCTATGCTCGTATCTGGAGTCTCCCAAGCAGTATCCCATCACATGATATCCGAATGATGTCGAATCGTACGATCGACTCGTCAGAACCTCATAATCCCCCAAGAGCTCAACATCTTGGGTACAGTTTAATAGTATCGAGTACATACCACAGCATCGGTGGTCCAGCCGTAGAAGGGCAAACCCAAGCCTCACTAATGGCGCCGCAGAACTGCCGCAAATCCTAAGGTTCAAAGGCTTTCACACGGTCATTATGTCGAGTTAGGGTTTCATTCTTCTAGAGGGTCCATAGAATCGCTTGCATGTCTTTCCGAATACTTTAAACTTGGAAAATGGGTTCCTGATATTCGATCGTCTCAATCGACTCTCAACGAATCTGCGTGAAGTCGTCTCTAGCTGAAATCAATCTACCTGATGACCTCGCATCGGGGTAAGCGAACGAACCACATGTCCTAGTCATTCATCCTCGGTGACTAGCGACTCACCATCATATCTCTAAGTATATACTCAAGTTGCAGTAGCTCCAATCATCTGGACGATATCTCGTCATTTGCAGCAACAACTGGCTCATTCGTCCGTACGCTGAACAGCGCCTCAATCATCATGAATAAGCGATATATCAATGGTCATCACATCCTGGCTGGCCTCTATCAGTGGCTCAATCCTCTGGTACCGATCGGTACGACCGAGAAATCTCGTAAAAGCGATCTGTCAAACGCTCATAGCGCGAAAGCACAATAAGACGACGCCTCTATATGCAATCGTATGTCTTTGGAATCACGCCCTGGTCAGTCCTTGTCCACGACGAGCTCATGCTGACGCAAATCGATCCGTAGCTCACTCTGCCCGTGCAATCGTGGCAGCAAAATCACAACCAATATCGATGAGGATAGATCATAGGAAGGAATATAATATTGTGCAAGGAAATGTACATCCTAAGGTTTCTTAAGCGGAGTGGCGTGTCGTAAGTATGCTGCGGAACATACGTACGGTACGTCACTCTACTCAAGCTACCTACTCCATCAACCAAGGGTCATCCTATGCGACGAAAGTTCGGGTATAATACCCCCTCGACAAAGTCTAAGTTCCGTAAGGTCAAGCCTAAGTTCCGTATATATAAACGCCCTAGGCTCCACATAGTCAAACTTAGACTCGAGCCAAGGTTAACCTAGCGCTTTGATACCAACTTTGTCACGACCCGAAAGAGCACGTGACTGGCCCTTGAACCATATGAAGTCTATAGGACCCCATCTGATCTAAGTAAGCCAAAAGCCCAGAAATCTAAAACCATTTTAAGGAGTAAATAAGAAAAACTGGTTTTAAGAAGTAAGAAAATCATGTTTTGAAAATCAAAGTTTTTAAATAACTAAGTCGAATATGCATTTTTAAAATGTGTAACCTTTCCTGAAAATTTCGGCAGAGTTTCCTTTGTAAAAACTGGCCCCGAACGAGGTACAACAAGAATAATATATATGAAATGATAAAAGGCATCCCCAAGCGGGAGCTAGCTCTTCGTCAATCGACGGTCACAACCACGCAAGCAATAATAATATACAAAGCCAAAGGGCGAGGATCAAAACCCAAAAGAAACTCAAAACAGCCAGAAAACCATAATACTACAAGCGCGACTCTAAGGTCGAAATAATACATCACTGTGTCTAAGTCTGAAACAATATACAAGTTTTGGTTGATGGAATTTCTAGATACAATGAATAGTACAGGTACAATGGCGGTTCTGATGCAAAAGAACCCACCTACCAAAGCAAGTCACCCGTATGGAAGCAGTGTGCCAGAAAAGCCACTATGGAATCTGTACGGCAAAACCCTGCAAGAACTGTGGCACAACGGGAGTGAGTTGCCAACTCGTGAATAGAAATATCTACAAGCAGAAATCGAATGTATGACCCATCCTAGGTCAATACGATCAGATATATATAAACCTCAATATGAATAAGTCTGCAGCATGCTAAACCGGCAATGTAATCTCTATACATGAGTGTAGTGCCAAGTGCTCGTGCTCGTGCCAGTGCCTCAGGTAATAGCATATCATAAATATGAGGTATGATCAATGTAATCAATCTTCATGTACGTGGATCCCGTCCACTCGTCACCCAATGACAATAACCATCATGCATGTAAATATCATCAGCATATCCATGGAAATATGAGGATATATAAACCACCTGTGTCCCTCGCGACACGTCAAAAATCATGGAACCGGAGTGCCCAGCATCGACACTCGAAAACATCATGAAAACTGTGCCCAGCATCGGCAGGTAAATCCTCATATATCGGGCTCCGTCGGTCCGGACCAGCCCACGGGCTCCGTCTGCGAAATCGGCCCTCGGCCCCAGCAGTACGCCCATATCCATCTATCGACTCTGGTCGGTATCCTCCGGATAACCGCCAGGTCCAACCAATCACCGGTAGGTACTCGCCCACCTCCAGGCTCAATCGGCAAAGTCCTTCGATCATCTTGCCGAGGGGAACCATACCGGGTCCACCATGTACCCGCAATCGGCCTCATCCACTCCTCGAATCGGGTTTCACATGTCGCTCTCAGCACCGAGAAAACACATGGTGGACGCACTGAAATATCAAATCAAGGGTAACCGGGTTTTTAAAGCAATTACATATTCTCTTTTGAAATACCCACGGTACCCAAATCCAGAAATATCATAGAAACGGCAACTCTCAATGCGTACAATCAGAAAGCATGATGTATGCGACATGTAAAAGAAATGTAAGCATATCATTATGTCATGAAAGAATCACATACTGAATGCAACAGTACTACAGTGTAGTGACATGGAAATTATCGATGATGAAGTGTGTGAGCCGGTAAACAAGTGTACGTGGAACATACGCATCATCGATAATGGTGCTGGTGTCCTACCAGCATGACTGTAATATATCAATAAACACAAGCAATGCAATGCAAATAGCATGAGTATGCGGAATTGAATAATCAACGCAACAGTAAAGAACCTGCCTCAATAAATATATCATGCAGCCTTGCCTTTTGAAATAAGACGAATCGGGGTTTTTGGTAAAATAAGGGCTACGTGTTTTAAGAAAAGATGCATCGTTTGAAAGTATCCGTAGAATCCCTTTTACCTATCTTTAAAATATCCCCGATTCGTTAGTTTTGAAATAGGTATGACTCGGGTCTAGTCCAATGCCTACTATACGAACTACGGACCCAACTATCAAGTCAATCGGGAGGGGTATGGAAACCACCTAAATCTGAGTCGATATACATATATATATATATATATACAATAGTCGGTGATCTCGCCTCAATAGTATCACGTAAGATACGGTATATCATATAACATCCTCGAGTCATGAGTGGATCTAACATCAATATAAAGCTCGTATGGTAAACGTCGTACGGCATCCCAATAGCTGGGGTACTGACCTAAGCCTAGTACAACGACATCATCAATGTGTACATGCACGTGTATGAAACACTTTGTCAAAGGACCCGCTAAATCATCATGTCGTATCTTAAATATGAACCATGTCATATCGCCGATCTCACGGCCTCAAATCAAATCTCGTCGACTCATCTCAATCCGACGTATCATCCTCAAATCCCATATATGAACACATAGTCACATACCCATGTGTAGATATACACACCTCCATGTGCACCCAGGTAACATAAAGAATGTATGCAAGTATATGTGTACGTGTATGTGTGGGTGCAAGCACTACTCTAGGGTTTCGCACTATACTAATCCAATACATCCTTATTACCATCAATAATCTTAAACAACACATAATAAATATATGTTTGTATACGTATTCGTATACATCACCACGGACTGCGGGGGTGCTATACGCCATCCACCCGATTTCCCCCGTAGATATAATCTACTCACCTTGCTTCTCGTGTGCCGATGCCGATGTCTCCATTTTCATCTTCTTCGCCTCAACATCACGTAGGTACCTACAAGTATATCACAAATGCTAAAGCACATGAAAATCACATCGGAAAGCCAAAACAGCACACGCTACTCGCATAGGTACAAACCTATCGTCTCGCATGTAAACACGATCAATATCCACTTGTCGTTGACGTCCAAACGCCACCCGACAGAAACGAATCACCAAATACTAAAATCCATGCTAAAACAAGTTCAAATCATGCGCCAACATAGGAAAATCAACCCAGATTTTACCCTAGATGGAATCAGACAAAATTGCACATGCCATGGGTCAAGACTACTGGAAATAGAGCTACAGAACAAAAACGAGGCCAAACCCCCTGCTCTGGCCGCAATTGGCGGCCAGATGGGATTTATCTGCGGCCGGGAGTTAGAGTTGGGGGCTAGGGTTTGGTGTTGTGGTTCCAGGGTGCCTGCACATCTCACTGTCAACTCAATTTTATTTTAGGGTTCTTTGGGTGATAGCAGATTCCTAAATACGATCACAGATTCACAGTTTTTCCCTACATCGTCTCAAAAATCCGTATTCTGTGTTTTAGCTTCAGGTTTGGTCCAATCTATCATCACACCAGGGGTTCTAGGGTCACCACAAGCCTCAATTTCACTTTTGATTTCAGGTCTAACCCTAAACCCTAACTAGAATTCTCCAAAGTCCACAAACGACACCATATCGATATGAAACTAGTATTGATGCAATAAGAATTGAAATACTAAACTAGGGGTGCAGAAATTAGCTCCTTTGGCAACTCAAGAAAATTCTTGAGTTGCTCAAAGTCCTCCAAATCCATTCTTGCTACGTTCAATGTGTAGCTTGTGTTAGTTATATGTATGCCCTAGAGGCCATTACTGCACATTGGATGTATATTGTAGTGGATGCTGGGACATATATAGGGAGGACTTTCTTGCTCGACATGATAGTATGCTATCTGGTTGCTCTTTACCTTAACGTGTATACAGATTGTCTCTCTATTACATGTTGGTAAAGCCCTTAGGATGTGTACTTGACTACCTGGACTATGATGCGGATCATACTAGTGGGGACATGGTAGTCCATAAGTACATCCTTCAAAGTCCCTAGTCGTGGGTGTATCGAGACGGGGCATCGATATACCAGAGTAGACTAGCGTATACCTTCTCGACCCATACAGATGGGCGATGGATGATCCCATATCCATTGGTGTTTGACATCAGAGATGATATACGGGTGCTCAGTAGAGACTGGGTACACTGGACGGACTCGCCGAGAACTCCCAGATAGTATTGTACCTGACGTCAGATGGCAGTTCTCTGGTGACACTGGTACAGAGTAGTCTGTTGACCCGAGATCGTCATAGAGTCTTGTGTGGTTCCCACTGTGCTTTGATTTCCATCTTACCACGTCCAAGAGGGCGTGCAAAACGGTGGTTTCTGGGTACAGTCCCGAATCACATGGAGTCAATGAGCGATAGGAGGGGATTCGTCTCTCCCGGTATAGGGGGTTGATGTTGCGCTGTGTTCGATTGGCTATAACAGGAAATCCCTGGCCAGGGTTGCTGAAATTTACTGGTAAGTGTTACCAGTAGTTTCTCGAATTGTTATAGACCTCATATCGACACGACTTATCGAGCTATTGGGGTCTGACGTTTACCACTCCTAGGCGAGATATGCGACATATCAGACGATCAGACCGGACTGTACGGTAGTGTTAATGGTTGGATTCACAGGAGTATGAGCGGGCTTGCTCTTCGATCTTCTGATCGCTCAATACCCGGGTGGCCGTTACGTTTAGCAGACCGCTTGCGGCTTGTGGGTGCTTGATATGATCATCATCTGCTGCCGGCGTATTGACGAGTCTTTAGAGTCCTACACAGAGGTTTCCTGGCTCAAGCGAAACGAAATAGGAGCGCATATGAGATATGTGCGGGACCGAGAATAATACCAGTATGTGATACTGTATTCGATTCTCGTGATGTGACATTGATCGGTTATATGCGATATAGCCGGGTTATCGGATCAAGTGTTGATTCGATAAGTTGTTACTATTGATACCAGTCGGTTATGTGCGACATGACCGGATCATTGAATCAAGTGTTGATTTAATGATTTAATGTATAATTATATATTTGATATATTACTTTGCATTAACTAGTATTGGTTCACTTTGAATGGATTTTCTCACTCGGATGTGCGCATTGTATATGCGATATAATTTTGTGCACATGTTTGTATCATGTTTGATGATGCATGCTATATTGGTTAAGTGTAAAGATTAAACCATGGTTGTGAATGGTTAGGGTTTTGTTTTCTTTTTCATTTATTTATTTATTATTTAGTTATTCATTTGGAAAAAGAAAAAGGGTGAGAAAAATGGTGGCATTCTTTTAATCTTTCATGAAGCTTGATGAACACTTTGACTATGTCACCATTTTTGTCTCATGCTTAACCCTAACCACTCCACTAACCCTTGTTCACTCTCTACACTTTACCATGGTTACCTTTATGATAAGAATTATTATTCTTTTCTTTTCTAATTAATCTTATCATAACATTCTTCTTCTTCTTCCTTGAACTCAAGAAGAAAACCTTGCACTTCATCAATGGTGGATTGATGAAATGAGTGAGAAATCCAATTCTAAAGTCTACCCACTTCCTATTTCTTCATCCTCTACCTCTTGCCAAGTAGTAGAGTGTGTTTCCTTCATGAGTTTTCATGGCTTGGTGAAGGTGGAGCTTGATCTAGCGATGCTTCGACGTAGATCATCTTCGGCATGGACATCGACGACCTAGCTCGCCTATTCTCCGATGAAGCCGACGCTAGAGCCCGAGATTTATTTTGGACAGCGAGAGGACTTCATTGCGGAGCCGTGGAGGTGGAGCACCGGATCTACAAAGGTTGTATTTCCGTATTCTTATTGTTAAGTGTTAACTAGTTTACTTTTCGCCTAGAAATCTAGCCAACGATCCGTTCTAGGGTTTCTCGGCACCGTTTAAATTTGAAATTGGCATGGTTGATGCCTTGTGAGACCTCATTAGGGTGCCTAGGAACCCTACAGTAGTATCAGAGCCTAGCTAGAGCCTTAGGCGAAGTTTAGACGGGGTTTGAAGTCCGATCTAACCGAAAAACTAACCCGGAAATTGCTCTCTGTACTTTTTCTAAAATCGGGGATTTTTCCACATTAAAAATATGCAGAGAAACAAGCAGGATAATCTAAGAGTTACTGTGAATTTCGATGGACTAATTCCATCAATGAGCCGCGGATCCGCTTCACGAGCATGGCTCGTGCGGCGGTTCCGCGGCCGTTTTGTCGTTTTGTGTATTTTGTTTTTCACAGTAATTCTCAGATTTCTGTGCTGGTTTTCCTGGGAATTTTTAATTTTTATTCAAGAGTTGAATTTTCAGGGGTTGTTTTGGGATTTCATGGATTCGATCGGATTATCAAATTTTGTCTGTGTGGCTTTCCGGATAAATTTTAGAATATGTTAAAAAGTTCGACCGGATATAAAAACCCAATTTTTCCCCTGTCGGGAAATTTCCAAGTGTTGGATTTTTCCGTAGTTTAACGACGTTCTAAGTAGTGCAAGTAACGCGATGGACCCTCTAGAAGACAACAAACCTTAACTCGATTATGTGACCGTCTTGAACTGCCCTTTGAACCTTCGGGTTTGGGGCAGTACGGCGTGCCACATGTGAGGCGTTGGCTTGACCCTTCTACGGCTGGACCGTTGGTACTGAGGCACGAACTGAATGTTTTTAGACTTATTTCATGCATCGGGAAAACTTGGGTGTTCGATTGTTCGATCGGAAAGTTTAACATTTTCTATTTATCCGGAATGTGATACAACAATTGGAATTCACAAGTAGTTATGAGATAACTGAATGAATGTTATAAACATAGCAGTTTAGTCTCAATTGATCGGTTGCCACGGAATTTTGATGTGATCAAAAGTCCGTCGCAATCACGTAGCGTACGCGGATACTCGCCGGGTAAACTTAATAGACAGCCTCACTCCATAGCCCCGACCAAGTGACTGTAGGAGAACCCCGTCGCCGAATGCATCCGTTCGGGTGCTCGCGGCAGCGGTGTTCCGCCTTGGTGCACTTCGTCGACGGTATCAGGGGTGCGGCCGCCTACTAAAGTTTGCGACGAGCATTCGATCAGTTTTTCGGGAATCTTGTTGAATTGCCCGACTTGATATTGAAAAGTGTTTTCGATAATGAGACTAAAATGCGGGGTTTATAATTGTTAGGCATGTGATGTCTAAGGAATTCATTGGTTTAGGCATGCGATGTCTAAGAAGGTTGCGGATTCCAACTGTTGTAGTTTTACACTTTCTTTTCTGTGACCGTAAGTGTAATATGTGATATCGCCGGTTTCGTTGCTATATGTCAACGACAATTGGGATGCGCATATTTACTTACGTTGATGACATGTGATGTTATGTGTTGCTGAATATGTTATATTGGATCGTCGTGTTTGAATAACCGGGGGTTTTTTATGTGAGATGAGTGTTTTTCATTTTCATTCATGTAAAAACTTGTATGTAATATTCTTTTATTGGGGCACTTCCAGGTTGCGGAAGATGTCACCCTCTGTATATTATTTTCTTTTCCGCACTAGGATAGACCCAAGGAGGAGGGCACAAGTAACCGGGTTCTGGAGTCCAGTGGGAGACCAACTCGAGGAGTCGAGTCCGGGTCTCCTAACTCCAGAATTGGTAGGGTTGCTTGCCGCTCTCGTAGGGGTCTAGGGGTGTGGGTTTGGCTATTCATCGCGACCGTGGAATCCGTGTTTTATACTGGCTCGTATTGAAAACACGGACGTCCTAGTATATCCAATATTTCATATGTTTTTTCTGCTGCGATATCTGTGATGTGATCATGTGATGTTCTTTGATAGATACAGTATATAGTATATATGATATATTATATAGACGTTACTTATGTTTTACACCCGCGCTAGCCCTGCCCCGCTCTGCCGTTAGTTACCTAACCTAACGGTGCACGAGGGGACATCGAGGCGAATGCGGATGGCATAAGCGTACGTCGTATTTATCTGTGATGTTTAGGTACTTAAATGATGGGACTTCATTAATGTGATTAATGAAAGAAAAGAAACCTAAGATGTTGTAGAATCGAATTTCAAAATAAAACAGGTAGCTACAGTTCTTGCTTTGCACAACGGTATATGTGATATATCCTGCACCTCATTCGATGAGGAAAGGACCGAGATCCCTTCACCGGGAATGACTCCTTTAGCAATAACTGGCAGATGCTACACACTCGGTTTGTCTTTTGATTGGTTTTAAGAGTTTTGCTTTGCACAGTGATATATATGATATATCCCGCACCTCATTCGACGAGGAAAGGACCGACGATCCCTTCACCGGGAGTGACTCCTTTAGCAAAACTAGAAAAGCCTCAAAAGCACTCCATTTTAAAATCATTTGATTCTACAACGATATCAAGTTCATTACGCAATAGGTTTTCAGAAAAACCTGTCGTAGCCCTCCGTCATTTCAGATAAGTACTAGTTAGTATTCGTGCTACGTTTGTTGACTATGTTAAGGCGTAGTGTGCGGTAGCTAATTAGTGCTTATCTGCATAAGCATATGATGTGATTGGATTAGGGTAGTCGTGCGACTTTGTTGACTATGTTAAGGGTCGTGCGGGTGGGTTTAATTCAATCGGGAAATGACGGGTTGAACTTGACTAGCATCCTATGGTTTGTTGGCCTTTGTCAAGGTCATAGGAGGTTAGGGGCAAAATATTATCGGGAATTTCAAGTGTTGAGATTTGCAATGAGATTGCATACCTTCTATGAGATAGTTGGATCCCGATACCCGCTGCGAGTAAGAGTTACTCCTGGGAGAGTTTTACATATTACAATTAGCCGATCAAGTAGGTGTCTAGAAAGGTGTTAACGAGGTTAAGCCTCTGGGAAAACGAGGTTTACATTAATTAGGTTCGTGCGAAAGCACGGGGGACCTCCCTCAAAGTACCGACACTGGCCTGGCTGAAAGATTGGCGAACTTGTAGTGTGTAATTAATCCCGGCTAGTCTTTCCTTTTAGGGTTTGAAGGAAGATTTGATAAAAAACAGTGGGAGCCATCCTAATTAGATAAAATAATAACCAATCTATTCTTGCAAGAGCACACGCTGAGTGTTTTCTTCTCTCTCTCTCCAGGTAGCGACCATATCACGCCTTAATCAAGATAATAAAACGGAAATATTGACCGAACCCGCTTGTTATACTGAGCTGGGGAACGTTGGCCCCCCTCCAACTTATAATTGTTATAAGACAGAGCAGGAAATTGGGGATTACCAGAATTCCCGTGCCGCCCAAACGAAGAGAGTGCATGCTGATGCATCATCTTCGGGTGTGTTCGTTACAAAGAACTGTTTCTCTGTATCCTCTACATCCTGGGTATATGATACCGGATCAGGATCCCAGATATGTAATCTGTTACATAGGGCTACAAAAGGGTAGAAAAACTGAGAACGGGTGATAAGTTTCATGAGGCAGAAAACGGGGAAAGTGTTGCAGCCAAGTCTGTCGGTCACTGTCACCCTGTATTACCAATACATTGATTCTGAACGAATGTTGTTAGATACCGAACCTGATATACAAAATCATATCAATCTCTTTATAAGTAAAGAAATGATAAAATTTTGTATTGTTGGATAATGTTTTGAACATTTCCTATATCAAAAGTTGATCGGTTCAGGCACGTTATCTAAAAGCGTTGATGTTCTAAATCAAACTACAGTTCTTAGTATATGGAACACACACAAGAGGAAGAGTTCAGAAATGAACGAATCCTTCTTGAGGTATTGCAGACTAGGTCAGGTCAATGCGACCCGACTGGCTAGAGTTACATAAAGATGCATATTTAAATCAGTTTGAATTTACATCTTGTGAAACTCGCCAGTCATGTCACAAAGATAAGATGACCATAGCTCTGTTTATTGGAAACAGAGAAAGAGTTAATGAACTCTTGGGACTGATACATGATGATGTATGAAAGGTCTCCTGTCTACACATGCCAGGACTGGTTCTTTGTACTTCATTATATTCTCTGATAATCTCTCAAGATTCAGTCATATGTTCCTGTTGAAACATGAGTCTGAACCTTTTGAGATATTCACAGAATATGTGCAAGAAGTAGAGAACCAAAATACGGGTATAAGTATTATGTCCTATGATGAGATCAAGGAGGAGAATACTTGAGCACGGAATTCCTGGACTATTCTAAAGGAGAATGAGATTCTCTCTCAGCATTACTCCTCTGTATACACCATAGCACGATGGTATATCGGGGCGGAGCAATCACACACTATATGATAAAGTGTGCTCTATGATGAGTAATACTGAGTTACCTATTTCCTTTAAGGGAGTTATGCACTTGAGAAGCTGCATACCTATTGAAAAGGGTTCCAATCAAATCAGTTGCCTACCATTTCATATATGATATGGAAAGGGAAGAGCCCATGTCTTAAGCTAGTTAAGATTTGGGGTTGTCTGGCCTATGTCTAAAAGCAAAATCCGGACAAGCTCGAGGCAAGGTCTGTTATGTAGAACTGGAAATGTTCCAGCTATACAAACTACAGCAGATGATTTGATAGAACTAAAGGATTCAGTAGATACCAACGAACCTCAGCCTCTCCGCCGATCTAGTAGGGTTCCTCACCCACCTGAGAGATACTTCGGTTTCTCTATGACAGTGGGAGCGAGGATTGCATCATGAGATGATGACCCAACTAGTTTCGAGCTGGCCATCAGGAGTGTGACTCTATAAGAATGGCTGGATGCTTAGCGATCTGAGATGGAATCCTTATACACCAACAAAGTATGGACTTTGGTTGCTATATCTGAAGGGTTAAATCCCCATCAGGAGCAAGTATATCTTGAGAAGATTACTTGGTGTAGATGGAAAAGTTGAGACTTTCAAAGCTAGACTTGTTAAAGCTTTTCATCATCGACCAGGCGTGGATAATGGTGAAACCTTTTCAAGTGGCTATGCTTAAGTCCATCCAGATCCTACTTGCCACGGCTGCATACCATGACTACGATATCTGGTGGTTGGGTGTCATGACAGCTTTTCTAAATGATGTTTTGGAAGAGAGCGTCTATAAGTACACAGCCAGAGGGCTTCGTAGACAGTGGGAGCAGCGGAAACGTGTGCAAGATGCTTTATAGGATAACGCAGGCATCGCGGAGTTGGAACATCTGTTTTGATGAATTAGTCAAAGAGTTTGACATCATCAAAATGGTAGATGAACCTTGTATAAACAAAAGGTAGTAGGGAGTATGGTGACGATCCTCGTAGAGTACGTGGATGACATACTCTTGATAGGAAAAGAGTTTCCTATGCTACGCTCGATCAATCTCCGCCTATCACAATGATTCTCCACATAGGATCAAAGTGATACCTCCTAAATCCTGGGTTTTTGGATTTATGAGATAGATCTAATTGGATGTTAGGATTCTCACTAGTTGTAGCGAGATGGTATCAATCGATCCTGGGGAGAATCACTGGAAGGGTTCCAGGGTGATAAAGACGACTGAATTTCAGTCGCAGGCATTGTCTTTACCCACAGTAAAGGGACGGTATGTTGGAAGAGTTCCAAGCTAGATACCGTGACATACTAGACGATAAAGGCAGGATACATCGCTACTTAAGATGCTACCAAAGAGGCTGTTTGGGTGTATATTGGTTCATGAGATGAACTATGTTCCTCCCATTGTGTGACAATGGAGTTGTGGCTTATGCAAAGGAACGCCGGTCCCATCAGTGATCCAGACATATTCTAAGGCAGTATCACCTGATCATGGAGATGGTTGATCTCTAAGGGATCGAGGTAAGGAGAGTAGACTCAGAGGACAACACAGCGGATCCACTCACAAAGGCCTGTTCCCAGGGAGAGATTTTTATGGGATGGTTGAGTATGAGATACTACAACCACTGCTACAGATGGCCCTAGTGCAAGTGGGAGATTGTTAGTTATATGTATGCCCTAGAGGCCATTACTGTACATTGGATGTATATTGTAGTGGATGCTGGGACATATATAGGGAGGACTTTCTTGCTCGACATGATAGTATGCTATCTGGTTGCTCTTTACCTTAACGTGTGCACAGATTGTCTCTTTATTACATGTTGGTAAAGCCCTTAGGATGTGTACTTGACTACCTGGACTATGATGCGGATCATACTAGTGGGGACATGGTAGTCCATAAGTATATCCTTCAAAGTCCCTTGTCGTGGGTGTATCGAGACGGGGCATCGATATACCAGAGTAGACTAGCGTATACCTTCTCGACCCATACAGATGGGCGATGGATGATCCCATATCCATTGGTGTTTGACATCAGAGATGACATACGGGTGCTCAGTAGAGACTGGGTACACTGGACGGACTCGCCGAGAACTCCCAGATGGTATTATACCTGACGTCAGATGGCAGTTCTCTGGTGACACTGGTACAGAGTAGTCTGTTGACCCGAGATCGTCATAGAGTCTTGTGTGGTTCCCACTGTACTTTGATTTCCATCTTACCACGTCCAAGAGGGCGTGCAAAACGGTGGTTTTTGGGTACAGTCCCGAATCACATGGAGGCAATGAGCGATAGGAGGGGATTCGTCTCTCCCGGTATAGGGGGTTGATGTTGCGCTGTGTTCGATTGGCTATAACAGGAAATCCCTGGCCAGGGTTACTGAGATTTACTGGTAAGTGTTACCAGTAGTTTCTCGAATTGTTATAGACCTCATATCGACACGACTTATCGAGCTATTGGGGTCTGACGTTTACCACCCCTAGGCGAGATATGCGACATATCAAACGATCAGACCGGACTGTACGGTAGTGTTACTGGTTGGATTCAAAGGAGTATGAGCGGGCTTGCTCGTCGATCTTCTGATCGCTCAATACCCGGGTGGCCGTTACGTTTAGCAGACCGCTTGCGGCTTGTGGGTGCTTGATATGATCATCACCTGCTGCCGGCATATTGACGAGTCTTTAGAGTCCTACACAGAGGTTTCCTGGCTCAAGCGAAACGAAATAGGAGCGCATATGAGATATGTGCGGGACCGAGAATAATACCAGTATGTGATACTGTATTCGATTCTCGCGATGTGACATTGATCGGTTATATGCGATATAGCCGGGTTATCGGATCAAGTGTTGATTCGATAAGTTGTTACTATTGATACCAGTCGGTTATGTGCGACATGACCGGATCATTGAATCAAGTGTTGATTTAATGATTTAATGTATAATTATATATTTGATATATTACTTTGCATTAACTAGTATCGGTTCACTTTGAATGGATTTTCTCACTCGGATGTGGGCATTGTATATGCGATATAATTTTGTGCACATGTTTGTATCATGTTTGATGATGCGTGCTATATTGGTTAAGTGTAAAGATTAAACCATGGTTGTGAATGGTTAGGGTTTTGTTTTCTTTTTCATTTATTTATTTATTATTTAGTTATTCATTTGGAAAAAGAAAAAGGGTGAGAAAAATGGTGGCATTCTTTTAATCTTTCATGAAGCTTGATGAACACTTTGACTATGTCACCATTTTTGTCTCATGCTTAACCCTAACCACTCCACTAACCCTTGTTCACTCTCTACACTTTACTATGGTTACCTTTATGATAAGAATTATTATTCTTTTCTTTTCTAATTAATCTTATCATAACATTCTTCTTCTTCTTCCTTGAACTCAAGAAGAAAACCTTGCACTTCATCAATGGTGGATTGATGAAATGAGTGAGAAATCCAATTCTAAAGTCTACCCACTTCCTATTTCTTCATCCTCTACCTCTTGCCAAGTAGTAGAGTGTGTTTCCTTCACGAGTTTTCATGGCTTGGTGAAGGTGGAGCTTGATCTAGCGATGCTTCGACGTAGATCATCTTCGGCATGGACATCGACGACCTAGCTCGCCTATTCTCCGATGAAGCCGACGCTAGAGCCCGAGATTTATTTTGGACAGCGAGAGGACTTCATTGCGGAGCCGTGGAGGTGGAGCACCGGATCTACAAAGGTTGTATTTCCGAATTCTTATAGTTAAGTGTTAACTAGTTTACTTTTCTCCTAGAAATCTAGCCAACGATCCGTTCTAGGGTTTCTCGGCACCGTTTAAATTTGAAATTGGCATGGTTGATGCCTTGTGAGACCTCATTAGGGTGCCTAGGAACCCTACAGCTTGTGAGCTCGGGAACACTTTTTGTGAAATGGGAATAGGGTTTTGGGGTTGATTTCATGGTGGATCTAGGTTGAAGTGGGAGGAGGAAGAAGAGGGAGCAGGAGCAGCAGCAGCTCTTCATGAAGAGAGGAGAGAAAATGAGAAGGGAAATGATGGGAGTATGGTTCAAAAAGGTGAAGGTTGACTTGGTCTCTCTCTCTCTCATGAAACCTTTATCTTTTCTTTTCTTTTTCTTTTCTCTTTTCCTTCTCACTCAATGGCAAGCCCTAAGCAACCATATCCCAACAACATGTAACAAGTGTGGAAAATGATATGTGCACATTTTTGCACAAAAATGCTAAAAATCCGATTAGCGATTTTTAATCGCGATTAGCACTAAATTAGCATATAACTAATCATAAAAACTCAAAAATGGCATAATTCCATAAAATACCCTATTTTAGAATTTTCCATAATTTTTCTCTATTTATTTGAATTTAATTATACCGGAATATTAAAATATTCATTAAAATAATATTAAATAATAAAATTCCCAAAAATAATATTTTATTATTTTGAAACGATACAAATAGTATTTTTAAAACCTTTGAAATCACAAACCAAATCCGTTAAAGTCTCACTTTTATTCCTTAAAATTTTGGCAGCACCTCCTTTGTAAAACAAGCCCCCAAAATGGGTACAACACGAATATAAAGTAAAGCATCCCAAACGGGAGCAAAAACCACGCCTAACGGCGGAAAACAATCACCACAACAGATATACGACGCCGTAGCGATGAAAGAGACGATATAAATAAAACTGCATAAAAACCTCCAAGTCACAAAATAATATACAATATCGTCCTCACACCAAGTCACTAAGTCATACATAATACTGGTAGATGGAGAGTACATGGATACAACGAATATACAATACAACATCGGATAACCACAAAACCCACCTGGGCAAAACTGCACACTATCAGGCGAAGTGGTATCCGCAG
Source organism: Agapanthus africanus (assembly GCA_030015575.1). Taxonomy (NCBI): domain Eukaryota; kingdom Viridiplantae; phylum Streptophyta; class Magnoliopsida; order Asparagales; family Amaryllidaceae; genus Agapanthus; species Agapanthus africanus. The sequence continues at coordinate 701,926,285 of JASDDO010000024.1, read as the reverse complement.
CCAAAAGATGATACGATGGATGAAATAGCCTGCCTCTGATTATGCTGAGGAACACCTGCAAACACTGTGGCATAACGGGGGTGAGTTGCCAACTCGTGAATAGTAAATAACATATGCAGATAATCGCGAGTATGTACGTACAGCACGAATCTAACATAAGTATTTAATATCAATGAATAGTCATATGTAATGCAATAATCATGAAAAGTACACTAGCAGGTACTACTAACACATGAAGCAATAATATGACAATCTGTATGCAATAATCATGTAAGGTACTCTATCAGATACTACTAATACATGAAGCAGTGCATAAACAATAAATGTGGAATATGGAATAAAACATGTCATTTCCGCGGAAATCCTAACCTCGTGGTAGGACCAACATCAAACAAGACAATCAAATTCCCAATTTCCACAATTCAGCCCCCAAATTGGCTCTCATATCATGTAAGTCTCATTTATCCTTAATGTCCAACATCAAGTATATCTCATATATCCAGACTGCACAACATCTATATATATCTCATATATCCCGAATGCACAACATCAATATATATACCTCATATATCCCGAATGCACAACATCAATACAAATCTCATATATCCCGAATGCACAACATCAATATATATACCACACAACCATTGTGTACCATATCAGTATAAAGTAAGTTTCATATAAGGTGAGTGTCTAGCATCGACACCCAAAACTTCATGAAACAAGTGTCCAGCATCGACACCGAAATACTGATCTCTAAGGCGCCATCACCTAGGAATGGCTCTCCAATGTCATATACGTTCATCCTAATAACCTGGGTAAGCACCACCCGCAATCTGTAAGGCATGTACGTACATAAGCTCGATCGATATCCCCCAGATATACGTCGAGTCCAAATACTGTCACCGGATGGCAAACGCCCCCAGCCGGGCTCAACGGCATGGACCTTCGATCTTCTTGCCCCGAAGAACCAACCGGGCTCCACCATGTACCCGCACACGGCTCACGACTTCTCCTCGCATGGGGTATATATAAGCTCAGAACCGAGAAATCTCATGGTGGAAGCTGAAATATCATATCAAGAGAAACCGGGTTTTTCAAATAATGTATAATTTCATGAAACAACCACGGTCCTCAAATCCAGAAAACATCAAGTAGTGAATATGTATGAATGCATGAATCAATACACATATATTAGCGTCCCATTCCACTAATATTGGTGTAAAGGCATATATAACAGCGTCCCACTCCACTGTTATATATACATAGTAGTAAAAATATCAGAGAACATCATATGACATCTATGAATGTAGTATATGCAATATGAAACAGTAATATGAGCATATACAGGAAAACAACCATTTAACTGCAACTAGTTAAATAAATATATCACACGGTTCCTGATTTCCTCGAGATCAGATGCAACAATATAGACAGGTGAACATGTAGCTATAACAAGGTATGCGTAACAATGTCGGTATAGCAAGATATGTGTGTCCATATGTAAGTATGTATGATGTCAAAGTAGCTGTAGCAAGGTATGTGTCTATACCTATCCATAATACCCTCCAGGTATATGTATGTATGTATGCCAGATGTATAAGTAGCTATGTCTCATATGTGTATATACCTATCACAATGGTACAATACCATATAGGTATATGGGTAACTAGCATGTAAGTGTACAGGAATGCTATATGTGGGTTATGCGTGACATGGCAATTATTGACGGTGTGTGTAGCATACAATCAGTGCTCGTGCAACATGAATCGTCAATAATTGTGCAGTGTCCTAAGGATACTATTCCAAGCACAACAATTAATAAGCAGTAGGGTAAGTGCGCAATTCTAAACATGACATAGAATATGCGACAAGTTAAGTCATTTCTAGCCCAGACGCATAACGACATGCCGGCAATTCCTTCCCCTGTAGATGTTAAATCTACTCACCAACACTCCTGGCTAAGTATAGCCAACCACATGTTTTCCCTTTGTAGCTGTGTCCGTAGTCCCCTCCTGCGAACCTACAATATTAAAACAATAAAACAAGTGTATATTAATAATAACCCTAAAACACGTACACACTACATTTAACCGACACAACAACACAAAATATACTCACAAGTGTTCGTATTGTGGCTAACGTACGTAGGGACACGACCAAAACAACTTAAGAGAAAAACCATGTAAAGTACACGATCCGTGTCGTATAATGTATCGCGCGAACACGAAACACTACAACCTACCTAAGTGATCCCGGATTTCGTATACAGTGAAAACTAAACAAATAAACAAGACCAAATATACCCGAACCTTAGCATAGACCTACCCTCAAAATCCCACACCCCAACTCAAACCAACGGCCGACGTCGCCGGACTTCCCTCAAGTGGTCGCCGTCCGAGTCCGAGCCCTATGGGGTCGTGCTCCAGGTGTGGTCCTATGGTCACAGGTACATCACACCTAAAATGTTTGGTTTTCTAGTATGTTCTCGGGATCACAGCAGGTCACAGATATCGCAAATCGACACTAAAATACGATATATTGCACAAAACTAACCATACCTTATCTAAACTGAAAATAACTAGCCACAAAGCACAAAAACTAAATAAAGAACAGATAAGGATCATTACCTATCCTCAAGAACACAAGAACCAAGCTTTCCTAGCTCCAAGATGCTAAAAGTGATCAAAGATGTGATTTTTGGTATTTTTGTGATATATTTTGGGCTTTTGAGGATTTAGTGTACTAGAATGATGCAAGAATGGAAAAGAAATGAGCAAGGGCAGTAGAGGGAGAGAGGGATTCGGCCAAGGGAGAAGAATGGAGAGTTGTGGATTGTTCTAGCTCAAATTTGCAATAAATGCGCACATAAATGCTTTCACACACACATAAATACACATGCATGCACCTTTAAATCAATTTCTTTTCTTTTCTTTAAACCCTAAACCCAAGTCAACACAAGGAATTCTAGATAATATGTGGGTTTGGTTTACTCAAGAATAATTGAAGAAACGATACAAAGAGAAGTTTTCCCAAAATGTGAATACCGCATTAAAATATTATTAAAATTGGGAAAAATTCAAATTGGACCAAAACGTCCCATATAACCCCAAATCTTGTGCACTAGCTTTATTTTAGCTAAACTAGGCGCTGGCAAGTCGATATGGTCGTTTGATCACAGTCAGTTTAAAACGGAAATACCGACAATTTTACCCAAAAACGGAAACATTCACATAACGATTTCTAAAACGTTACAAGACTAACCTGTACCAGTGTCACCAGAGAACTGCTATCTGACGTCAGGTATAATACCATCTAGGAGTTCTCGGCGAGTCCGTCCAGTGTACCTAGTCTCTACTGAGCACCCGTATACCATCGCTGATGTCAAACACCAATGGATATGGGATCATCCATCACCCATCACATAGGTCGAGAAGCGTATACGCTAGTCTACTCTAGTATATCGATGCCCCGTCTCGATACACCCACGACTAGGAACATTAAAGGATGAACTTATGGACAGCCATGGCCCCACTAGTATGATCTGCATCATAATACTGGTAGTCAAGTACACATCCTAAGGGCTTCACCAACATGTAACAATAAGACAGTATCAAGAGACAAGTATACATGTTAAGATAAAGAGCAACCAGATAGCATACTATCATGTTGAGCAAGAAATTCCTCTCTATATATATCTAAGCATCCACTATAATATACATCATATGTACAATAATGGCCTCTAAGGCATACATACAACTAACAATCTCCCACTTACACTAGGGCCAGCCGCTATAGTATCGCATACCCAACATCCCGAAGAGTCTCTCGAACTGTATCTGGGGAATGGCCTTCGTGAGTGGATCTGCAGTGTTATTCTTCGTGTCAACTCTCCTGACCTCGATCTCCCGGCGATCAACTATCTCCCGGATCAGGTGATACCGCCTCAGAATATGCTTGGATCGCTGATGAGACCTGGGTTCCTTGGCCAAAGCCACAGCTCCATTGTTATCACAATACAAAGGTATTGGATACTCAATAAATGGAACCACTCCAAGTTCAATTATGAACTTCTTCATCCAGACAGCCTCTTTGGTAGCATCGTTGGCAGCGATGTATTCAGCCTCCATTGTCAAGTCTGCCATGGTTTCTTGCTTGGAACTCTTCCAGCATACCGCCCCTCCAATGAGGGTAAAGACAAATCCCGAGTGCGACTTAGAGTCGTCCTTATCACTCTGGAAGCTCGAATCGGTAAAGGACTCCACTTGTAGTTCTCCGTTACCATACACCAAGAGCATCTCTTTAGTCCTTCTTAAGTACTTGAGAATGCTCTTCACAGCTGTCCAATGACTCTCTCCAGGATCTGCTTGATACCTACTCACTACACTTAGTGAGTGTGCTACTTCGGGTCTAGTACATAGCATCGCGTACATGATAGAGCCTACTGCCGAAGCATAGGGTATCCCTTGCATGCGAGCTCTCTCCAAATCAGTCTTGGGAGACATCTCTTTGGAGAGAGTGAGTCCTGTGACCGTGGGTAAAAACTCACGCTTGGATTCTTCCATACTAAACCTCTTTAGTATAGTGTCAATGTACCTGGATTGGGACAATCCCAGTTTCGTTTAGATATATTTCTATAGATCTTAATCCCCAAGATGTAGGAGGCATACCCTAGATCTTTCATTGAGAATCTTTGTGATAAGAAGAGCTTGACTGATTGCAGCATAGGAATATCATTTCCTATCAAGAGTATGTTATCCACGTACAATACGAGGAAGACAACCTTACTCTCTGCCACCTTTTGGTATATACAAGGTTCATCTGTGTTTTTGATGAAATCAAACTCTTTGACAACGACATCAAAACAGATGTTCCAACTCCGCGATGCTTTCTTTAACCCGTAGATGGATTTAGGCAGCTTGCACACCTTTCCGCTGCTCCCACTGTCTACGAAGCCCTCTGGCTGAGTCATGTACACGCACTCTTCCAAATCACCATTCAGAAAGGCGGTCTTAACATCCATTTGCCAGATTCGTAGTCATGGTATGCAGCAATGGCAAGCATGATCCGGATGGATTTAAGCATAGCCACCGGAGAAAAGGTATCGTCATAATCCACACCTGGTCGTTGACGAAAACCCTTTGCAACAAGTCTAGCTTTGAAAGTCTCCACTTTCCCATCTACGCCAAGTTTTTTCTTGAAGATCCACTTGCTCCCAATGGGTTTTACCCCTTCAGGAGTATCTTCCAAAGTCCATACTTTATTGATGTACATGGATTCCATCTCAGATCGCATTGCATCCAGCCACTTCACAGAGTCTCCACTCGTGATGGCCTGCTCGAAGCTAGTTGGGTCATCATCATCTATGATGCAATCCTCCCTTCCACCATCAATGATAAAACCGTAGTATCTCTCAGGTGGACGAGGAACCCTACTAGATCGGCGGAGAGGCTGGGGTTCGTTGGGCACTATCGAATCCTCTGGTTCCACTAAATCTTTAGTTATAGTTTTTGTATCTGGAACTTCTTCCAGTTCTACCTCTTTGCCATTAATTTCTTTTACAAGAAATTCATTTTCTAAAAAGGTGGCATGTTGAGCAACAAACACCTTTTGTTCATCACTGTGGTAGAAAAAATATCCCACAAACTTGCAAAGAACCGATCGTGCCTCGAGTTTTTCCGAATTTTGCTTTTTGACATAGGCCGGACAACCCCATATCTTAACTCGTTTATGTTAGTTGTATGTATGCCCTAGAGGCCAATATTGTACAGATGATGTATATTATATTGGATGCTTGGACATATATAGAGAGGACTTTCTTGCTCGATATGATAGTATGCTATCTGGTTGCTCTTTATCTTAACATGTATACTTGTCTCTTGATACTGTCTTATAGCTACATGTTGATAAAGCCCTTAGGATGTGTACTTGACTACCTAGACTGTGATGTAGATCATACTAGTGGGGCCATGGTAGTCCATAAGTACATCCTTTAATGTTCCAAGTCGTGGGTGTATCGAGACAGGGCATCGATATACCAGAGTAGACTAGCGTATACGCTTCTCGACCCATGAGATGGGCGATGGATGATCCCATATCCATTGGTGTTTGACATCAGAGATGGTATACGGGTGCTCAGTGGAGACTGGGTACACTGGACGGACTCGCCGAGAACTCCCAGATGGTATTATACCTCACGTCAGATGGCAGTTCTCTGGTGACACTTGTGCAGGTTAGTCTGTAGACCCGAGATCGTCATAGAGTCTTGTGTGATTCCCACTGTGCTTTGATTTCCACCTTACCACGTCCATGAGGGCGTGCAAAACGGTGGTTTTTGGGTACAGTCCCGAGTCACATGGAGGCAATGAGCGATAGGAGGGGTTTCGTCTCTCCCGGTATTGGGGGTTGATGTTGCGCTGTGCTCGATTGGCCGTAACAGGGAAGTCCCTGGCCAGGGATGATTATGAGATTTACTGGTAAGTGTTACCAGTAGTTTCTCGACCCGTTATGAGCCTCACATTGGCACGACTTATCGGTTGTTGGGGTCTGACGTTTACCACCCCTAGACTTGATATGCGACATATCAGACGAGGAGACCGGACTGTACGAGAAGTGTTACCGGCAGGATTTTACAGGAGTTGGAGCAGGCTTGCTTGCTGATCTTCTGATCCTCAATACCCGGGTAGCCGTTACATCCATCTAGTACCGCTAACGGCTTGTGGGTGCGTGATGTGATCATCACCTACTGCCGGCGTATTGACGAGTCTTTAGAGTCCTACATAGAGGTTTTACTGGCTAAGGCAAAACGAAATAGGAGCGCATATGTGATATGTGCGGGACCGAGAATAATGCGTGTATGTGATACCGTATTCTATTCTCGCGACCTTTTGTATCGGTCGGTTATATATGATATAGCCGGGTTATCGAATCAAGTGTTGATTCGATAAGTCGATACAATGGATGTTAGTCGGTTATATGAGATATGACCGGATTATTAAGTCAAGTGTTGATTTAATAATTAAGTGTATAATTTTATATTAGATATACTAGTTTACATTTACTAACACTTGTTCACTTAAGGATTTTTTCTCACATGAACACAACTTTAATATATATGTGATATATATTAAAATGTGTTTTCTTTTTGTATCATGGTTGATGATACACTTGACATGGGTGTGTAAGATATACACCATTCTATTTATTATGGTGGTTAATATTTATTTAAGGTAATTACAAATTAGTGGAGCTTAGGTCATAAGCATGAAGCTTGTAGAAGCTTGTGGATGCTTTGACAAAGTCCACTAAATTTATTTTACTTTAGATTTTTTGTTAACCTAACCATTTTGAATTAGCTAGGGTTATGTCTCTACATGAGTTAGTATATGATACTCACTCACCATGGTTAGCTTACTCACTTGATCATTATCCTCATCTCTTTCTTTTGTTCATCTTCTTCTTCTTTGTTCTAAAGAAAAAGCTTGCTAGGGTTTGATCCAAAGTGAGAAAGATTGTGAGAAATAAAATTCTAAAGAGAACCCATTTCCTATTTCTCCATCCTCTACTAGACTAGCACTTTAGTTTAGGGTGTTTGCTTCACTAATTCTCTAGTTAGTGAAGTAGAAGCTTGAGTTGATATTCCCTCGACGTAGATCTTCTTCGGCCTCGAAGACTTCAAGCAAGGACGCTTCTTTCGCCTCGTGAAGCCATGCAAGAGCCCGGGAGAACCACGATCGCAGCGAAGGGACTTCAACAAGGAGCTAAAGAAGTGAAGGACCGATCTACAAAGGTTGTATTTTGTATTCACTTAGTCGTAAACGTAGTTTACTAGCATGTGAAACCCTAATTCTCTAGCAGCGATCTTGTTTAGGGTTATTCGGCACGGCTAAAATTTTAAACGGGCATGGTTGATGCATTGTAGAACCTTATTAGAGTGCCTAGTAACCCTACAGTTTAAGATATGGTCTCTTCCCACTCCATATCGCATATGGTGTGGTAGGTACAGATTTAGATGGAACTTGATTCAATAGGTATGCTGCTGTCTCAAGGGCATAACCCCAAAAGGAAATAGGTAACTCAGCAGTGCTCATCATAGAGCGCACCATATCTAATAGGGTGCGGTTCCTCCGTTCCGATACACCATTGTGTTGTGGTGTATACGGAGGAGTTAGCTGAGAGAGAATCCCATTCTCTTTTAGGTATTCCAGGAATTCATTGCTCAAGTATTCCCCTCCTCGATCAGATCGAAGGATTTTAATACTTTTCCCGTTTGGTTCTCGACTTCTTGTTTATATTCTCTAAATTTCTCAAAAGCTTCAGACTTGTGTTTCATCAGGAACACATGTCTGTATCTTGAGAGATCGTTACTGAAAATAATGAAGTACGGGGAACCATTCCTAGCATGAGTAGACATAGGACCACATACATCACTATGTATCAGTCCCAAGAACTCAGTAGCTCTTTCTCCGTGTCCTGTAAATGGAGTTTTGGTCATCTTGCCTTTGAGACATGATTGGCAAGTGTCATAAGATGAAAATTCGAACGGATTCAAATATCCAGCCTTATGCAACTTAGCTAGTCGTGTCGCATTGATATGACCTAATTTACAATGCCACGAGAAGGATTCGTTCATCTCTGAACTCTTCCTCTTATGTGTGTTTGTTATGCTAAGAACTGTTGATTGATTTAGAACATAAATGCCATTACACAACGTGCCTGATCCAACCAACTTTTGGTTTAGGAAAATGTTCATAATATTATCCTGTACTAGAAAATTATATCCTTCTTTACTTAATAAAGAAACTGATATAATGTTGCATATCAGGTTCGGCATATAATAGCATTCGTTCAGAATCAATGTATTACCACTTAGTAATACAAGGTGATATTCCCTGACGGATTTAGCTGCAACAATTACACCATTTCCAACCCTTATGTCTTTATCACCTTCTCCCAGTTCTCTACCTTTCCTTAGCCAATGTAACAGATTACATATATGGGATCCTGACCCGGTATCCAATACACAGGACGTAGAGCAAAGCGCAGTTCTCCGTAACGAACACACCTGAAGAAAATGCATCAACATGTACTTTCTTCAATCGGGTGGCATGGGAATCCTGGTATTCCCCTATATCCTGTTCAGTCTTATAACAATTATAAGAAAGAACGAAACCAACGTTCCCCTGCACAGTATAACATGCGGGTTCGGTCAATACATCCATATTATTATCCTGATTAAGACGTGACATGGTCGCTACCTGGAGAGAGAGAGAGAGAAGAAAACACTTTAGCGTATGCTCTTGCAAGATCAGATTGGTTATTATTTTATCTAATCAGGATGGCTCCCACTGTTTTTATCAAATCTTCTTTCAAACCCTAAAAAGAAAGACTAGCCGGGATTAATTACACCCTACAATTTCGCCAATCTTTCAGCAGGCCAGTGTTGGTACTTTGAGGGAGGTTCCCCGTGCTTTCGCACGGACCTAATTAAAATAAACGTCATTTTCCCAGAGGCATAATCCCGTAAACACCTTTCTAGACACCTACTTGATCGGCTAATTGTCTTGTGTAAAACTCTCCCAGGAGTAACTCTTACTCGCAGTGGGTATCGGGATCCAACTATCTCATAGAAGGTATGTGATCTCATTGCAAATTTCAACAATTGAAATTCCCGATAATATTTTGCGCCAAGCGATCTATGGCCTTGACAAGGTCAACAAACCATAGAACGCAAGTCAAGTTCAACCCGTCATTTCCTGATTAAATTAAACCCACCCGCATGACCCTTGACAAGGTTAACAAGGCTGCATGACTACCCTAATCCAATCGCATCATATGCTAGCAGATAAGCACCAAATAGATACCGCACACTACGCCTTGACAAGGTCAACAAACGCAGCACAAATACTAAATACTGCTTATCTGAAATGACGGAGCGCTACGACAGGTTTTTCTGAAAACCTATTGCATAATGAACTTGATATCGTTGCGGAATCGAGTGATTTTGAAAAGGAGTGTTTTTTAGGCTTTTCCTAGTTTCGCTAAAGAGGTCACTCCCGGTGAAGGGATCTCGGCTCTTTCCTTATCGAATAAGGTGCAGGATATATCACATATATCACTATGCAAAGAAAATACTCCAAAAGCAATCAAAATACAAACCGTGTGTTGTAGCATCTGCCAGTTATTGCTAAAGAGGTCACTCCCGGTGAAGGGATCTCGGCTCTTTTCTTATCGAATAAGGTGCAGGATATATCACATATATCACTATGCAAAGCAAATACTGTAGCTACCCTTTTTGAAAATTTGATTCCACAACAACTTTTAGGTTTCTTTCTTTTTATTAATCTCATTAATGAAGTCCCATCATTTAAGCTTCCTAAGCATCACAGAAGAAACGAAAATACAACGTACGCTTATGTCATCCGCATTTGCCACAATGTCCCGTTATGCACCGTGAGGTTACTTAACTAACGGCATACCGGGACGGGACTAGCGTTGGTGCAAAACATAAGCAATGTCTACTATATATCTCATATATAATGTATATCCATTCGTCTCAGAATCCACGGTGATCACATCATAAAACAGCAGAAGAAACATATGAAATATTGGATATACTAGGAGATCCGTGTTTTATTTTGAGCCTGCATAAAACACGGATTCCACGGTAGCGATTGTTGGATATAGTGCCCTCAAAATCAATTAGTGGATTGCATGCACGTGATTGCAATGATTGAGGGAGGACCTATACCAATATGACTGTCTTACTCGAGATGATAGTATGCTATCTTGTTTGTCTTTATCATCATATACATGCTTTAGTTCACTATTGCATGATGATAGAGCCCATATGATTCTTGCTTGACTGCCAGCAGTATGATGGCGATCATATATGTGGGAGCTGGGGTCTATAAGCATATCCTTAAAGTGTCCCTAGTCGTGGGAGTTTCGAGACAGGGCATCGATACTCCAGAGTAGACTAGTGTATACAGTCGAGACCCCGACGAAGGGCACTGGCCGGTCTCACAAGCCATTGGTGTTAGTTGGTTCACCTAAGATGTATACAGGTGCTCATTGGGTTATGAGTACACCGGACAGGACTCGTCGGGAACCTGCTAGTTGGTATTATACCTATCGTCAGATAGCAGTTCCCTGGTGACATGTGTACAGGTTAGTTCATCGACCTGAGGTCGTCATTTGTCTCGTGTCAGTTCCCACTGTGCTTTGATTTCTACCCTACCACGGCTCAAAGGAGTCGTGCAAACAGGTCTTTTTTGGGTACAGTCCCGAGCCACATGGAGGCTAATGAGCGGATCGGCAGGGTATTCGTCTCTCCCGGTATTGGGGGTGAGATCGCGCTGTGTCTAGGAGAGCCAGTACAAAAAGCCCTCGGCCGAGGCAGGAGATTTACTGGTAGGTACTCCAGTAGTATCTCAGGGTGTTCTGGGCTACTCTCTGACACGACTTATACCGCTATTGGGGGTCTGACGTTACCAGCCCCTAGGCCGATATGCGATACTCATAGACGAACGGACCGGACTGTATGTATATTGTCATTGTTAGGCTCAGTAGGGTTTCTGGATGAGTTCGCTCATCAGCTTCCCTTCCAATCAATACATAGGCAACCGTTACGTACAGCTCGTACCTCTAACGTGCTAGTGGTTATACCCAGTGCCAGTGTGTTGATGAGTCATTAGAGTCCCCCACAGACAGTTTCCCAACTTCGGGCAAAACGTTGTAGAGGCCGTATGGTTTTATGGCAGGGTTCGGAAAATGCACGTGCGTTTACGCACGTGTCATATTTCGGGCAAATAATACTGGTGGGCTTTGGTTTAAGCCGGATCCAAGTATTATACTGTGTAGATACAATATCTTTGTCTCGGTTGCATTTGTATTCGGTCGTAATACAAATGTGGGTATGTTTATACTGTTACGGGGTTATCCTGAAATTTGTTTCGGGATCGCTTTTGGAAGTTGCCTGTTTCCAGTTTTCTATCACCCGTCTTTAACATTCGGTTAAAGACGGATTTATCTTTTCTTGATGAGTGTGGAAGGTTCATGAAGCATCTAGATGGTGACTAGGATGATGACGTGGCTAGTGACTCATTTGTGCATTAATTGTGCAATTAATGTATAATGACTAGGTTAGATGATTCATTAGTTCATTAATGGTTTTTGGTGACAAGGTTAATATGACTCATTCTTTCATTAATGTTGTGGTCACCCCCTCCTCTCTCCTACACTCACCTCCCTCCTATATGTAAGTGGCCGGCCATTCCTTGTGAGAGATATGGTTGTTGATTGATTCATTTGGGAAAAGATTATAGTTTAGGTGTATGGAAATTTCATAGCTCATTTTATTCCATCACCCGATTCAAATGGCAACTTCATTAACCGTTCGTCCATGGCTTTGGACGTAACGAGACAAAGTGTTCTACTCATTCTCTACATCAATCTTGGTCATCTCTTTTGGCAAACTTGATGATCGAGTTGCCTCGGTTCAGAGGAGGGAGCCCGTTTAAAGATCCGTCGACGTAGTGCCACCTGGACGAGAAGACTGGAGATTCAGGAGATCGGAACAGCCTCAACAAAGCGTGGGATGATGGTTGAAGACCGAAGGACTCGGATCGTTCGGTATAACATTTCTACCCACTTTGTAGTTTGTTAGTTTAGCTTTAATGGCAGATCCGGGTTATAGTACGCGATAGCGCCAGGTAAAAAGTTTTTGTTCCGCAGTTGGCGTCTGTTAGACGGCCGGGGCGCTACCGTGGACTTACTGTGGTATCAGAGCCTCACCATTAAACTTTACTAACTCGTGCTAACACGTTTAAAACATCGATCGAACCGAATTTCAAAATCTACATTTTTCTGTACAATAGTTTCTGTCGATTTTAAACATGATCTAAAAATTATTTTGCATATCACAGAAAATTGTGCAGGCTTTTTGAAGAATTATGGTGAAATTTGGGCACGTGTTCCCACTGTACTGCCGCGGATCCACGGTCAAAGCTAGGGTTTGACCGCGGAACCGCGGCCAGTTAGTGGGAACGGTAGGCCAAATTTCTCCAGTAAGTTCTTCTTGGTAAATTGTGGCTTTTGGTATATTTCATTTGGGCCCAGATTTTGTTACTGTACACCAGATGTACGTGGGGCCCACTTCGGGAAGTTTTGTCGATCGAAATTTTAAACTTGTTAGTATACAGTACTTATATTATATCTCCGACCAGGAATGTCATTCGAGCAGTAAATTGCGTCTAATTGCTATAGTTCTTTTAGACGGATTTGCGAACGTGACATTCGCGTTGATGTTCTGTGTTGTGCTGTGATGTTGCGGATTTGTCGTGGTGGATAGCAGTGTGCAATGGTAGTGCTGTTTGGATTTATTTGTACATTTGATATTGCGGGGCGAGCGTCCAACATGTGGACTGCCGTCACTGCCTGTTTGTATAATATTCTTTTGGGGCACGACCGGGCTGAGGTCGATGTACCCGTTGTACATATTTTTATTTCTGTACTAAGTTTACCCCGCGACGGAGTGCACGGATAGCCGGGTTCTGGAGGGCAACGGGTCCGTATCTCATGGCTTTGAGAGGCAAAGGGGCCTTACTCTAGAATTGGCAGACTATTCACCGCACTCGTAGGGGGTACAGGTTGACCCAAAGAAGGGTGCTCAAGTTACCGGATTCCGTGAAGTGCCGGGTGGTCCATTCACTTTGCTGTAGGGGGCTGCCTCGCTTCAGGTTTTGGCGGGTAACTTGCCGCACTCGTAGGGGTCTAGGTTTCATTGCACAGGCTATCCACACGATCAGGGGAAAGTGCGTGTATGTGCCTAGCGCTTAACCCGATATGCCGCGATACGCCGAATCACATAACCACACGCGTATCGCGCGTATCGCGCAAACAAAAAACACCAGAAGACAATATAGTGCCCCAGATTTTACCCAGATCAAAATATTGCAAAACTATGTATACCAGAGACCTATAAAATGTAGCAGACACCTGTAGAAAAAACCCTAGGACCTAACTCCGTAGTTTGGCCGCAATTTGCGGCCAGAATGAATTTTCTGGCGGCCTGGGTTGAAGGTGGTGGGGTCGGGCTCTGGTAGTTGGGTCAGTGTGTCACCAGTAAGCTATGGTCCACTCAATTTTATTCTGAACCTACAAAGGTAGCAGCAGATCTCAAAAAGCTATGTTTTGCTCAAAAACATCAAGTTTTGTACCAATAGAAAACTTAGGGTATTTTTGTGTAATCTGTGGTTTCCTAGGTTAACTTGGTCCTAACCATACCTAATTAGGCTATTCTAACTATTACTAACATTCCCTAACACCAACCCATAAGAATCACCAAAATCGTAAAATTATCGCAAAAAGGATACGCGTGCGTGAACCTAAATGCGTGTGCATACGACACATCGCGACGCGTGTGAACTCTCCAGAACCAACCTCGACGCGCTGTGGCGCGCAGCGCGCCACAGAACCACACGGATCACGCGCGTGTCACACAAGGTTACAAACATCGAAAATGCGTTTATAGCTCCAGATTTTGCCTCTGGGCCAAACTGCAAAAGTTATAGATACCAAAAACCTAAGCTACCCAGAAGAACCCTACAGCCAAAAACCCAACACCCTAGCCCCTGGTCTGGCCGCAATTTGCGGCCATAAGGAATAAACCGGCGGCCTCATTTTGGAGGTGGGTCCCCGTGTTCTGTGTGTGTGTCTCTGCTAAGGTCACTGTGCTACAGTCTTCACAATTTTATGATTTAAGGTTCGGGTCAACAGCAGATCCCACAGAGGCTCAAAAGTCCCTAAAATCTCTAATTTACGCCAAGTCGGGCAAATTGGTTACTCTGGTGAAAACTTGGATAAGTCTTGGTTCCACTAGCCTTAACAGCACTTACTAAGGTTATACTAACCATTAAAACCATTACTTGACTAAATCCCACCCCAAATCTCTACAACTAGCACTAATCTACATAATATAAACACTAGCTACACTAGAACCATAACATGAGCCAAGAGAAGTTGGGTTAGGGGAAAATATACCTCTACAGATCCTAGTTGAAGGAGGAAAGAAGAAGGAGGGAGTGGTGTGCTGCTGGAGTGATGCTCCTACTGTCCCAAGAGTTGAAATTCCAACCAAGAGGTGCTGATCTGCTTCACTGCTTGCTGAAATTAGCTGCTGCTGTTGCAGTGCTGAAGAAAGGAGCTGGAACTGAGGTTATAATGTTGGATTGGAGGCTAAAGGTGTGAGGGTGTATGTTGTTTAAGAAGTGGGCTGTTGATGCAGCTGATGCTGCTGAAGTTCTGAAAGAATTTCGAAGGCTGAAGCTGATGTTAAAGTGATGGGTTGGGGGGGCTGATTGTGTGCTGGAATGAGTTGAGGTTGGGCTGATAGGGTTGTTTTGGTGGATGTTCTGATGTTTTTAGGGGCTGAAATTGAGTGTGAGTGAGAGGGATTCGAGTGTGAAGAAACATTCAAAAAGTTTTAGTGTGACACAACCTTAAACCATCATGGCAACCATCACATCTCTCTCTCTCTCTCTCTAGCAAGTCAACTTGAAACATCCTAAGCACCCTTGGTCAAAGCCAACCACCCTAGTTAAACTCAGTTGCTCCAAAATCAACTCAATTACCTTAAGCAAGGCCCTAATCCTACCATGGTGGGCTAAACATGGTTGACCCATCATGCACACCGAAACTTAGGTCACTCTAAGCCTAACCCTAGCTATCGTGCACAAGTGTGTACGGTCGAGATAAATTCCTACAAAAATAACTATAAAACCAGATAAATTACTAGAAACCCATTTTGGTAAACTTTTTACCAAAAAACCCCCACACTAACACACAATTACCACTAACCCTAAACTCAGGTGTTACACTAATCTTCTTGTTTTTTAACAAAGATTGGGAAATCTTTCCATACAGAATTTACTCTCTATTTTGGTGATTTTTAATCACCATTGGATCATTGATCCAACGGTGCTCCAATTTACAGAGCACGATCTTGTTATTTGGAAAGATTTTGAGGAATCTTTCCTTAACAGAATTTAATTCTAATTAATTAATGATTTATCATTATTATTATTAGATCTTTAATCTGACGGTGGGGAGGTTTTAGTTCCAGCGCTAGCGCACCCGTGCTTTGCACGTGTTGCGCTGCTTAGAGTGCAGCGCACTTAGCACTAGCGCATCCGTGCTTTGCACGTGGTGCGTTGCTTAGAGCGCAACGTACCTAGCGCTAGCGCACACATGCTCTGCACATGGCGCGCTATTTAGGGCGCAACGCACCCAGCGCTTGCGCATCCATGTTTTACACGTGGTGCGCTACTTAGAGCGCAGCGCACCTTGCGCTAGCGCACACATGCTTTGCTCTGATTGGGGGAAACAAATGCCCCCCCCCACTGTTGCGCTCACGTGGCTCACACGTGAGTGCAGCGGTGGCAACATCTCCACCATTAGATCAACTTAGAAGTTGAAACAACACTTAGTGCCTATAAATAGGACCCTTGGCCCTTGAGATGATTTCTATTCATCTTCTTCCTTCTGAGAATTTTATTCTCCTGCAGAGCATAGCTCTTTGGCTTAAGAACTTTCTTAAGGACAGAACTCTGTTAAAATTTTTAGGTAAAGATTAAATCTTTTAAAGAACCTTTTAATAATCTAGGGTTTCACCCATTAACACAGCTTTGCTCTTCATAGATCTTTGATCTAAAGAAAAACCCTTTTAGGGTTTCATCAACGGAGCTTTGCTCTCTTGAACCCAGAGATCTAAAGAGATCTTTTCTTGGGGTTTCTTAGCCCATGAACAGAGCTTTGCTCATAAAGAACTCTTAGAGTTTGTTCATAGATCTTGAAGATCTCAGAATTTTTCATTCATATATAAAAATTGATTTCAATTTTTCTGATGGATTATTCCATCATTTTTTCCAGAGCAAGGCTCTTTAGGAATTTTTATTCCTTCATCATTAGAGTTTGACAGATGTCACTTTGTCACAGAGCACTCCTCTCAAGGGGAGATTTACTCCTTAGCCCGAGGGGTTCTTACTGAATGAGAATTAATTGAGGATTTCCTCATTTAATTGACAGCCTCATCAAATGATGAGGCTGTTTTATTAATGATGCAATGTCATCTGGATTATGTGAGTCCCCTTTGGTCCCATTTTACAGCATTGCAGTGCGGTACGAATTTTTAAAGTACCAAGCGTCAAAATTTAAATTATAGCACTGACGGTTGACTTTTGTCCTTTTTCGCGCAGGTGACATGTCTTTCAATCGTTCTTTCCCATTTGTTCGTTCAGAGGGAGGATTCCCTGGAGCGCCTGTCGACAAGGATGTCTTAGCATTGATCAGAGATCATGACCCGGAACATAAGAATCTTTATCTATGGGGGACATGGTACAATTAAATCGTTAAGGGTCGGCAGAGCTTTTCGTGCGTGGTACCCTCAGAGTCCATCATGGCGATCCATTATGCCGACTCACCCCCAGTGAACTACACCGTGGAAGAAGTTAACTAGATTTCGGGAGGTATTCTGCAGCCTGCTATGGCTTCGATACCCGTTCAGCCTCCAATGGCTTTGGATACCCTGTGGCAACGTATTTGTCAAGGCGAGTCGCGCCCGTGGGGACAACCATATATGATTGGCCTAACTCTTCGTCATCCAGCTGGCTATCTGCAATGGGCCCGCTATATTCTGTCAGCAAAGAAGTCGCAGTTGCTGAGGCTTGGGTTGTATCCCGCAATTTATGCTTCTCTTTTCCAGTATTCTACGTTCCTGCCTGTTGGGTTAAGGCCTTTCTGGAGCAGTGGAATATTCCGACTCACACCTTCCTTTTTATGGATCGAGAAGTATCAATCTTCTTAGAGGGTTTTGCAGAAGTTTCTGGCTTACCGGTTATAGGGGAGCATTATGAGGAACTGCTTCCTACGGATGAATACGTTTTTGGTGCCAAGTCGGTGATGACAGGCCTTACCCCGGAGAACGCCATTCAACACTAATTCCCTAGTTTGATCAAAGTGTTGAATATTTATGAAGGCCTTTTCCTCGAATCTGGGAGCCGTGGGGTTAATTTCACGGATTTCATCGTGCGTTTTCTCTACCCGGAAGTCCTTTCGATGGAGGCCGCTAAATTCGCCAAACTTGACAATCCTTTCGTCTTAGGTTTGGACAAGCTGCCGACAACGGAGGTAGATCAGAAGAGTTTCTTCCCCCCCCAACACCCCGGTCGTTTCTTTTGCAGAGGTTGCAGTTCCTGGGATCGACTAGGAAACGTTCTTTTTAGGGTTTCTCGGGTTATGGCTGAGCTGGTTTACGCTTCCGATGCACCCTCGCCGTATGAGGCCGTCTGTCTTCTACCCAGCTCACCGAATGGTTATTAGGGTGAAAGTGGCTGTCGAGGTCGCTGGGTTAGCTCATTTGTATTACGGCCTCAGCCAAGCGACAGATACTACTGAACCAGGAGTGCAGCATGTGAACTTCTCGATACATTACTTCATATCATGGCTCGAGCTACATGCACTTGGCGTTTTCGGTATCCATAAAAGACCTTCCTTCTATGACAGGTGTGGCTTCCCCCAGATTATGCGGCTAGTTGACGCATCCGTTGTAAATCCGTCACTGCAGGAAGCTAGGGGTTTGCTCCTTCATCCTCGCACGGTTGGAGATGGCATGATCTTTACCGACAAGATTCTAACTATCGGCAAAGAGTCCGCAACAACGGTGCAGCCATTGCGGGACATTTTTAAAGACAGAGCCTCTGTTTTGAAAGCTCAGGAAATTCTTCATTTATATTCCATCAGACCGGGCTTTCTCGTGTTTAGGTAAAATGATGCGGCGTTATTCATGAGATACAACCCGCATCGTTACGCCCAGCAGCTGAGCTATAATCAGGGAGTCCCTCTTGAGGCTTTCTTGGCAGAACTTGCTGCTACCGAAGAGGGAATACGAAGCGCGCTGCATCATTTTATGCGCCTGAACACAGGGTCCAACTTCTTTATCAGCGAACCGAGCTGTGTTCCGAAGGCCCTCAATGTGTATGTGGCCTGGTATCAACATTCAATGGGCGCCGTCATCAGGGAGGAGAAGCGATTGCTGCTTGATCGCAAGGGTACCGCTCCGGCCGGTAATCCAAATGTTCCTCTGAAGCGACGGACCATTGTTCGTCCTCCTTTAAGAGAAGTTGATGCGGTCGAAGTCCTGCATGATAGGCCCGAGCTACGGATACCCCGTGCTCCCATAGAAACGGTGACTGTAGCTTCCCCCGAGTCTGGCGTGGGTTCAGATATCAGGACTCATTATCCCAAGGTGCCCACCAAGCATAAGCTTATGCTAGCGGCGACCGGAGCTCGCTCGCAGAAGAGGAAGAAGAAGTCGATTCTTTCTGCCGATGTTGTATTTGGTCAGGAGCCTCATGCTCCTTATAGCGAGGGCCTGAGCGAATATGGGACCAACGAGGGTCTATTTATGGCGCCGGACAATACTGATCTGGAGGCTGCTATTGCAGCTTCTGTGCGATCAGCAAGCCACAAAGCGGGACTGGTCATTCTCGCACAATCAAGTAAGCTTCAATCGTATCTTTTTGCTGCTATGGTTTTGTTATCATGTTTTGACTGACACTCCTTCTCTAACTGGCATTTCTACTGAAGAGGCTCTCGCGGCCTCCCTCAAGACCTTTGAGGAGGAGGAGAGGGTTCGCGCTTCACTGGGCGTTGGTATATTTCGGCTTACCGTGTCTTCATTCCCCTTTCTTTATGGGTAATCTGACCCCTTCTTATCGCAGGGACTACCTCGACTCAGGTCATACCCAGTACAGTGCCAATCCCGCAGGGTGATGCAGAGATGCTTCCAGGGCCAACTATCGAAGTCCCGGCCTCCTCAGTATTGCCAAAAGAGGCTTTACTTAAGCAGCCGATGACGGACGCCATAACGGCTCCAGAGGTAACTCCCGGCGCGGACGATGACGTCCCTTTGACGGAGGTCTTGAGAAGATCAGCTCTCACGGCCCGGGTGGAAAGGAAACGCAGAATGCGTGCAGCAAGGGAGCGTAACGCCGCCTTGGCTATGGGTGCAGGCTCGAGCGCTGCTTCCCCCATCCTTGCTTCTTCAGAGGGTGCTCCGGCCGCCTTGTCTACCGCTCATAGACAGGTTGGTATGCGCGGCTCGAGAAGCAATTGAAAAGTCATTCCAATGTAACGTAACATTGGGTCCTTTTGTCCAAATTTGATCTTCAGATTCTCATATATCCTATCTTGCAGGGCCGAGTCTTGATGAGGAAGTGGTAGGTGAGATGGCGGCAACCACTGAGCCTGAAGTGGCGACTCTTTCTCAAGAGTATGGAAATGCCCTAATCGCCACTCTTTCCCCTTACGGTTCCTTGCCGTTTCCGGGCGCTGTGAGTATCACGACGATTCTTGTGGAGTTGGGGGATGAGGCTACGGGTGGTGAAACCATTCCGGTGGAGGAGGGTGAAGCAGTCGCTTCATCTAGTGACGCCATTGTCGCGGTTTCAACCGGCGACTCACCAGGTAGATTTTGGGTCATTGCTTTCCATTTCATTCCGCAATCCCTTTTCAATCTCTTCTGACAGTACTTCTCTTGTTTCGGATGTAGGTGTGGTGAGCGTTGAGGTTGTGCCACCTGAGGAAGCATTTCCAGTTGCTGCTTTGACGGCGGTCGCCCCTTTGCCTTCTCTCGTATCCTCTCAAATGCTGGAAGGTATGGATTTGTGATCCATCGGTTTCATTGTAGGCAGTATATTTTATGTACTGATATTGCATTATTACATCCTTGCAGGAGTCTTTTTTGATCACCTGTATCAGGTGCTGCACTCACATTTCTCCTTCCAGTCAGATATTGCCTCATCTAGTGGCGCTGGTGAGTACAGCCTTTAGCTAATGTATTTTATTTTCTTTTACGGGTAGCCAAATTGTTTCTAATTCTTCTTTGTTTCGATTGCAACACTACAGATTGAAGGAGGAGACGAAAGAACAGTTGCACCACCGGTACTCCCGGCCTTGCCACCTGCTGCAGTCGGTATAGTAAACTCCATTGTTCATGAACCTCCTCTATTTCTTGAACCGTCACTTGACTGTGATTTATTTTGCAGCGGTGATACCGATTTTAACTCCGTTCGAATCTCGAGTCATAATGCCAGCAATCCCCTTTTCTCGACGTTCATCTTCAAAAGGCGCTGTGAATAGTCTGCGCATGTTGAGCGATTATATCGAGGAGCTTGACGTGGAGGCTCCTACATGTAGGGTTCCTAGGCACACAAAGGAGGTCTCATAAGGCATCAACCATGCCTATTTCAAATTTTACGGGTGCCGAGAAACCCTAATACGGATCGTTAACTAGAAGTCTAGGCGATAAATGAAACTAGTTAACAACTTAACTACAAGAACGGAAATACAACCTTTGTAGATTCGGTCCTCCACCTCCATAGCTCCGCAATGAAGTGTCCTCGCTGTCCAAATCGAATCCCGGGCTCTAGCGTCGGCTTCATCGAAAAAATGGGCGGGCAAGGTCGTCGGCTTCGTGCCGAAGATGATCTACGTCGAAGCATCGCAAGATCAAGCTCCCACTTCACCAAGTCATGAAACTTGTGAAGAAAACACCCTATACTACTTGGCAAGAGGTAGAGGATGAAGAAATAGGAAGTGGGTTCACTTTAGAATTGGATTTCTCACTCATTTCATCAAGTCACCATTGATGAAGTCATTCTTTCTTCATTGAAGAAGATGAAGAAGAAGAAGAAAGAATATTATGATAAGTATTAAAATAAAATCCACACTTATCATATCTTAACCAAGGTCAAGTGTAGAGAGTTAACTTGAGTTAGGTTGAATGGTTAGGGTTAGAGAAGAAGACAAGAATGGTTGCTTTGGTCAAAGCTTCATGAAGCTTCAACAAGCTTCATGAAAGAATGAAAGAAACCATTTTTGTTTTTCTTATATCTATTTCTCAAAAATGAATAGATAAATAAATAAATGAATAAAACCAAAACCCTAACCATTAACATAACAATGGTATAAGTCTTTACACAAACCCTAGCTATCATGTATCATCAAACATGATACATTCAAGTGCACAAAAAATATATCACATATACGATGTGCACAAGCGAGTGAGAAAATCCATCTTAAGTGAACCGATACTAGTTAATGCAAAGTAATATATCAAATATATAATTATGCATTAAATCATTAAATCAACACTTGATTTAATGATCCGGTCATATCGCATATAACCGACTAATATCAACAGTAACAACTTATCGAATCAACACTTGATCCGATATCCCGGCTATATCGCATATAACCGATCAATGTCACAAATCACGAGAATCGAATACAGTATCACATACTGGTATTATTCTCGGTCCCGCACATATCTCATATGTGCTCCTATTTCGTTTCGCTTGAGCCAGGAAACCTCTGTGTAGGACTCTAAAGACTCGTCAATACGCCGGCAGCAGGTGATGATCATATCAAACACCCACAAGCCGCAAGCGGTCTGCTAAACGTAACGGCCAGCCGGGTATTGAGCGATCAGAAGATCGACGAGAAAGCTCGCTCACGCTCCTGTGAATCCAACCAGTAACACTTGCCGTACAGTCCGGTCTGATCGTCTGATCTGTCGCATATCTCGCCTAGGGGTGGTAAACGTCAGACCCCAATAGCTCGATAAGTCGTGTCGATATGAGATCTATAAAAATTCGAGAAACTACATGTAACACTTACCAGTAAATCTCAGCAACCCTGGCCAGGGATTTCCTGTTATAGCCAATCGAACACAGCGCAACATCAACCCCCTATACCGGGAGAGACGAATCCCCTCCTATCGCTCATTGCCTCTATGTGACTCGGGACTGTACCCAAAAACCACCATTTTGCACGCCCTCTTGGACGCGGTAAGGTGGAAATCAAAGCACAGTGGGAACCACACAAGACTCTATGACGATCTCGGGTCAACAGACTACTCTGTACCAGTGTCACCTGAGAACTGCCATCTGACGTGAGGTATAATACCATCTGGGAGTTCTCGGCGAGTCCGCCTAGTGTACCCAGTCTCCACTGAGCACCCGTATATCATCTCTGATGTCAAACACCAATGGATATGGGATCATCCATCGCCCATCTGTATGGGTCGAGAAGGTATACGCTAGTCTACTCTGGTATATCGATGCCCCGTCTCGATATACCCATGACTAGGGACCTTGAAGGATGTACTTATGGACTACCCTGTCCCCACTGGTATGATCCGCATCATAGTCCAGGTAGTCAAGTACACATCCTAAGGGCTTTACCAACATGTAACAGAGAGACAATTAGTGTACACGTTAAGGTAAAGATCAACCAGATAGCATACTATCATGTCGAGCAAGAAAGTCCTCCCTATATATGTCCCAGCATCCACTACAATATACATCCTATGTATAGTAATGGCCTCTAGGGCATACATATAACTAACAATCTCCCATTTGCACTAGGGCCATCTGATAGCAGTGGTTGTAGTATCTCATACTCAACCATCCCATAAAAGTCTCTCTCTGGGAAAAAGGCCTTTGTGAGTGGATCCGCCGTGTTGTCCTCTGAGTCTACTCTCCTGACCTCGATCCCCTGGAGATCAACCATCTCCATGATCAGGTGGTACTGCCTTAGAATATGTCTGGATCACTGATGGGACGAACGTTCCTTGGCTTAAGCCACAACTCCATTGTCACACAATGGGAGGAACTAAGTTCATCTCATGAACAAAAATACATCCAGACTGCCTCTTTGGTAGCATCTTAAGTAGCGATGTATCGAGCCTTTATCTTCTAGTATGTCACGGTATCTAGCTTGGAACTCTTCCAACATACCGTCCCTTTACTGAGGGTAAAAACAATGCATGTGACTGACATTCAGTCGTCCTTATCACCCTGGAACCCTTCCAGTGATTCTCCCCAGGATCGGTTGATACCATCTCACTACAACTAGTGAGAATCCTAACATCCAATTAGATCTATCGCATAGATCCAAAATCCAGGATTTAGGAGGTATCACTTTGATCCTATTATAGAGAATTCTTGTGATAACCGGAGATTGACCGAGCGTAGCATAGGAAACTTCTTTCTTATCAAGAGTATGTCATCCACGTACTCTACGAGGATCAACACCATACTCCCTACTACCTTTTTGTTTATACAAGGTTCATCTACCATTTTGATGATGTCAAACTCTTTGACTAATCACATCAAAACAGATGTTCCAACTCCGCGATACCTGCTTTATCTTATAAAGCATCTTGTGCACGTTTCCGCTGCTCCCACTGTCTACGAAGCCCTCTGGCTGTGTACTTATAGACGTTCTCTTCTAAAACATCATTTAGAAAAGCAGTCACGGCACCCAACCGCCAGATATCGTAGTCATGGTATGTAGCCGTGGCAAGTAGGATCTGGATGGACTTAAGCATAGCCACTTGAAAAGGTTTCATCATTATCCACGCCTGGTCGATGACGAAAAAGCTTTAACAAGTCTAGCTTTGAAAGTCTCAACTTTTCCATTTACACCAAGTAATCTTCTCAAGATATACTTGCTCCTGATGGGGATTTAACCCTTCAAATATAGCAACCAAAGTCCATACTTTGTTGGTGTATAAGGATTCCATCTCAGATCGCTAAGCATCCAGCCATTCTTACAGAGTCCCACTCTTGATGGCCAGCTCGAAACTAGTTGGGTCATCATCTCATGATGCAATCCTCGCTCCCACTGTCATAGAGTAACCGAAGTATCTCTCAGGTGGGTGAGGAACCCTACTAGATCTGCGGAGAGGCTGAGGTTCGTTGGTAACTATTGAATCCTTTGGTTCTTTCAAATCATCAGCTGCAGTTTGTATAGCTGGAACATTTCCAGTTCTACATAACAGTCCTTGCCTCGAGCTTGTCCGGATTTTGCTTTTAGACATTGGCCGGACAACCCCAAATCTTAACTAACTTAAGATATGGGCTCTTCCCTTTCCATATCACATATGAAGTGGTAGGCAACTGATTTGATCAGAACCCTATTCAATAGGTATGCAGCTTCTCAAGTGCATAACTCCCAAAAAGGAAATAGGTAACTCAGTAGTACTCATCATAGAGCACACCTTATCATATAGGGTGTGATTGCTCCGCCCCGATTGTAGGGTTCCTAGGCACTCTAGTAAGGTCTCACAAGGTATCGAACATGCCACTTTAAAAAAATATGGTGCCGAGAAACCCTAGACTACGGATCTTAGACTAGATGTTTAGGCGAAACGTAAACTAGTTAACACTTAACTACTTGGATATGGAAATTACAACCTTTTTAGATCCGGATATCCACCTCCATGGCTCCGCAATGAAGTCTCCTCGCTGTCCATGTCGAACCCCGGGCTCAAGCGTCGGCTTCATCGGAGAAGTGAGCGGAATAGTTCGTCGGCTTCGTGTCAAAGACGATCTACGTCGAGGTTGCACTAGATCAAGCTCCCTACTTCACAAAGTGATAAAACTTGTGAAGGAAACACACTCTACTACTTGGCAAGAGGTAGAGGATGAAGAAATAGGAGGTGGGTTCTCATTAGATTTGGATTTCTCACTCTCAAGCTCAAGTTGCCATTGATGGCCTCAAGGTTTTAAGCTTGAAGATGAAGAAAAAGATGAGCTAGAAAATATGATAAGTGTTTTTAAAATAAAAGAAAAAGCAATACTTATCATAATTCTAACAATGGTTAAGTGTAGAGAATAGACCATGGTTAATATATGGGTTAGGGTTAAGCATGATGACATGAAAGGTCAAGAAGTCAAAACTTCATGAAGCTTCAACTAAAAGACAAAGAAAGCCACCATACTAAATTAAATCATTTCCAATTAAATAAATGAACAAATAAATAAAAGAATATGCAAAACCCTAATCAATACTTAACCATGGTTTTAATTCTTTACACTTAACTAAATAATCAAGTATCATCAAACATGATACAAGTATGTGCACGAAAATATATCACATATACAACTTGCACATCAAGTGAGAAAATCCGTATAAAGTGAACCAATACTAGTTGATGCAAAGTAATATATCAAATATATAATTATACATTAAATCATTAAATCAACATTTGATTCAATGATCCGGTCATGTCGCACATAACCGACTAGTATTCAATGTATCGATTTATCCAATCAATGATTCGATAACTAGGTCATATCGAATATAACCAATCGAAAGATTTATCGCGAGAATGAAATGCGGTATCACATACACGCATTATTCTCGGTCCTGCACATATCTCATATGCGCTCCTATTCCGTTTCGCTTGAGCCAGGAAACCTCTGTGTAGGACTCTAAAGACTCGTCAATACGCCGGTAGCAGATGATGATCATATCAAGCATCCACAAGCCGCAAGCGGTCTGCTAAACGTAACGGCCACCCGGGTATTGAGCGATCAGAAGATCGACGAGCTAGCCCGCTCACACTCCTGCGAATCCGACCAGTAACACTTACCGTACAGTCCGGTCTCTTCGTCTGATATGTCGCATATCAAGTCTAAGGGTGGTAAACGTCAGACCCCAATAACCCGATAAGTCGTGCCGATGTGAGGCTCATAACGGGTCGAGAAACTACTGGTAACACTTACCAGCAAATCTCTGATCAGCCCTGGCCAGGGACTTCCCTGTTACGGCCAATCGAGCACAGCGCAACATCAACTCCCAATACCGGGAGAGACGAAACCCCTCCTATCGCTCATTGCCTCCATGTGACTCGGGACTGTGCCCAAAGACCACCATTTTGCACGCCCTCATGGACGTGGTAAGGTGGAGATCAAAGCACAGTGGGAATCACACAAGACTCTATGACGATCTCGGGTCTACAGACTAACCTGTACAAGTGTCACCTGAGAACTGCCATCTGACGTGAGGTATAATACCATCTGGGAGTTCTCGGCGAGTCCGTCCAGTGTACCCAGTCTCCACTGAGCACCCGTATACCATCTCTGATGTCAAACACCAATGGATATGGGATCATCCATCGCCCATCACATGGGTCGAGAAGCGTATACGCTAGTCTACTCTGGTATATCGATGCCCCGTCTCGATATACCCACGACTAGGGACCTTGAAGGATGTACTTATGGACTACCATGTCCCCACTAGTATGATCTCCATCATAGTCCAGGTAGTCAAGTACAAATCCTATGGGCTTTACCAACATGTAACTATAAGACAGTATAAAGAGACTAGTGTACATGTTAAGGTAAAGAGTAACCAGATAGCATACTATCATATCGAGCAAGAAAGTCATCTCTATATATGTCCAAGCATCCAATATAATATACATCATCTGTACAATACTGGCCTCTAGGGCATACATACAACTAACAATCTCCCACTTGCACTAGGGCCAGCTGCTGTAGTATCGCATACCGAGCATCCCGAAGAGTCTCTCAAACTGTATCTGGGGAATGGCCTTCGTGAGTGGATCCGCCGTGTTATTCTTCGTGTCAACCCTCCTGACCTCGATCTCCCGGCGATCAACTATCTCCCGGATCAGGTGATACCGCCTCAGAATATGCCTGGATCGCTGATGGGACCTGGGTTCCTTGGCCAAAGCCACCGCTCCATTGTTATCGCAATACAAAGGTATTGGACGCTCAATGGATGGAACCACTCCAAGTTCAGTAATGAACTTCTTGATCCAGACAGCCTCTTTGGCAACATCGTTGGCAGCGATGTATTCAGCCTCCATCGTTGAGTCTGCCACGGTTTCCTGCTTGGAACTCTTCCAGCTAACCGCCCCTCCATAAAGGGTAAAGACAAAGCCCGACTGCGACTTAGAGTCGTCCTTATCACTCTGGAAGCTCGAATCAGTAAAGGACTCCACTTGGAGCTCTCCGTTACCATACACCAAGAACATCTCTCTAGTCCTTCGTAAGTACTTGAGAATGCTCTTCACAGCTGTCCAGTGACTCTCTCCAGGATCAGCTTGATACCTGCTCACTATACTTAGTGAGTATGCTACATCGGGTCTGGTACATAGCATCGCATACATGATAGAGCCTACTGCTGAAGCATAGGGTATCCCTTGCATGCGAGCTCTCTCCAAATCAGTCTTGGGAGACATCTCTTTGGAGAGAGTGACTCCAGAGATCGTGGGCAAGTTCCCACGCTTGGACTCTTCCATACTAAACCTCTTTAGTATGGTGTCAATGTACCTGGATTGGGACAATCCCAAAATCCGTTTGAATCTATCTCTATAGATCCTAATTCCCAATATGCAGGAGGCATCACCAAGATCTTTCATTGAGAATCTTTGTGATAAGAAGAGCTTGACCGATTGCAGCATAGGAATATCATTTCCTATCAAGAGTATGTCGTCCACGTACAATACGAGGAAGACAACCTTACTCTCTGCCACCTTCTTGTAGATACAAGGTTCATCTGGATTTTTGACGAAATCAAACTCTTTGATAACGACGTCAAAACAGATGTTCCAACTCCGCGATGCTTGCTTTAATCCATAAATGGATTTAAGCAGCTTGCACACCTTTCCGCTGCTCCTACTGTCTATGAAGCCCTCTGGCTGAGTCATGTACACGCACTCTTCTAAATCACCGTTTAGAAAGGCGGTCTTAACATCCATTTGCCAGATTTCGTAATCATGATATGCAGCGATGGCAAGCATGATCCGGATGGATTTAAGCATAGCCACTGGAGAAAAGGTTTCGTCATAGTCCATACCTGGTCTTTGACGAAAACCCTTTGCTACAAGTCTAGTTTTGAAAGTCTCCACTTTCCCATCTACACCAAGTTTCTTCTTGAAGATCCACTTGCTCCCAATGGGTTTTACCCCTTCAGGAGCAACGTCCAAAGTCCATACTTTGTTGGTGTACATGGATTCCATCTCGGACCGCATAGCATCCAGCCATTTCACTGAGTCCCTACTCGTGATGGCCTGCTCGAAGCTAGTTGGGTCATCATCCTCCATGATGCAATCCTCGCTTCCACCGTCAATGAGAAAACCGTAGTATCTCTCAGGTGGACGAGATACCCTACTAGATCGGCGGAGAGGCTGGGGTTCGTTGAGTTCTACTGAATCCTCTGGTTCCACCAAGTCTTCTGTTACAGTTTGTGTTGCTGGAACTTCTTCCAGTTCTACCTCAATGCCACTAATCTGTTTCATAAGAAAACCTTTTTCTAAGAAAGTGGCATGTCGAGAAACAAACACCTTTTGTTCCTCGGGGTGGTAGAAGATATACCCTTGTGAATTTTTGGGATATCCTACAAACTTACATAAGACAGATCTTGCCTCGAGTTTGTCCGGATTTTGTCTTTTGACATAGGCTAGACAACCCCATATCTTAACGTACTTAAGAGATGGTCTCTTCCCTCTCCATATCTCATATGGAGTGGTAGGCACTGATTTGGTAGGAACCATATTCAATAGGTGTATGGCTGTCTCAAGCGCATACCCCCAGAAGGAAATAGGTAACTCAGCTGTGCTCATCAATGAACGCACCATATCTAATAGGGTGCGATTCCTTCGTTCCGATACACCGTTGTGCTGTGGTGTATAAGGTGGAGTAAGCTGAGAGAGAATCCCATTCTCTTTTAGATAATCTTGGAACTCATTGCTCAAGTATTCTCCTCCTCGATCAGATCGAAAGATCTTAATACTTTTGCCCGTTTGGTTCTCTACTTCGTGCTTATATTCTCTGAATTTCTCAAAAGCTTCAGACTTGTGTTTCAACAGGAACACATGCCCGTATCTAGAGAGATCGTCAGTGAATTTAATGAAGTAGGAAGAACCATCCCTGGCATGTGTAGACATAGGACCGCATACATCACTATGTATCAGTCCTAAGAGTTCAGTAACTCTTTCTCCGTGTCCACTAAACGGAGCTTTGGTCATTTTTCCTTTGAGACATGAATGGCAAGTATCATAAGATGATAATTCGAACGGATTCAAATAACCATCCTTATGTAACTTAGCCAGTCGTGTCGCATTGATATGACCAAGTCTACAATGCCACAAGAAGGATTCGTTCATTTCTGAATTTTTCCTCTTGTGTGTGTTTTGTATATTGAGGACTGTATTTTGATTTAGAATGAATATGCCATTATGTAGCGAGCCTGATGCAATCAACTTTTGATCTAGGAATATGTTCATAACATTATCCTTTACTACAAAATTATATCCTTCTTTACTCAATAAAGAAACTGATATAATGTTGCACATCATGTTCGGTATATAATAGCACTCATTCAGAATTATTGTATCACCACTTGGTAATACTAGGTGATATTCGCCAACTCCTTTGGCTGCAACACTTGCACCGTTCCCAACTTGAACGGAATGATCACCTTTCCCCAGTTCTCTACCTTTTTGTAGCCCATGTAACTGTTTACATATGTGGGATCCTGATCCGGTATCTAATACCCAGGACGTAGGGTGAACTGAGAAACAGTTCTCAATAACTAACACACCTTTAGAAGATGCATCAACATGCATGTTCTTTTGGGCGTCTTGAGAATCCAGATATTCTCCTGTTTCCTGTTCATTCTTATAACACTTATAAGATAGAACGGGTTCAACGTTCCCCTGCACAGTATAACATGCGGGTTCGGTCAATACATCCATATTATTATCTTGATTAAGGCATGAAATGGTCGCTACCTGGAGAGAGAGAGAAGAAAACACTTTAGCGTATGCTCGTGCAAGATCAGATTGGTTATTATCTTATCTAATCAGGATGGCTCCCACTGCTTTTTATCAAATCTTCCTTCAAACCCTAAAAGGAAAGACTAGCCGGGATTAATTACACACTACAAGTTCGCCAATCTTTCAGCCAGGCTAGTGTCGGTACTTTGAGGGAGGTCCCCCGTGCTTTCGCACGAACCTAATTAATGTAAACCTCGTTTTTCCAGAGGCGTAACCTCGTTAACACCTTTCTAGACACCTACTTGATCGGCTAATTGTAATGTGTAAAACTCTCCCGGGAGTAACTCTTACTCGCAGTGGGTATCGGGATCCAACTATCTCATAGAAGGTATGCAATCTCATTGCAAATTTCAACACTTGAAATTCCCGATAATATTTTATCCCTAGTGTTCTATGACCTTGACGAATGCCAAACAACCCATAGTCAACTAGTCAAGTTCAACCCGTACATTTCTTGATTGAATTAAACCCACCCGCACGACCCTTGACGAATGCCAAACAACGCCGTACGAATACCCCAATCCAATCTGCATCATATGCATAAGCAGATAAATACTAGTTAGCTACCGTAAACTACGCCTTGACGAATGCCAAACTACCGTAGCACGAATACTAATTAGTACTTATCTGAAATGACGGAGGGCTACGCAGGTTTTCATAAAACCATGAGCGTAATGAACTTGATATCGTTGTAGAATCAAATGAAGTTTTGAAATGGAGCGATTTTGAGGCTTTTCCAGTTTTGCTAAAGGAGTCACTCCCGGTGAAGGGATCTCGGTCCTTTCCTCGTCGAATGAGGTGCGGGATATATCATATATATCACTGTGCAAAGCAAAAACTCTTAAAAGCAATCAAAACCAAACCGAGTGTGTAGCATCTGCCAGTTACTGCTAAAGGAGTCACTCCTGGTGAAGGGATCTCGGTCCTTTCCTCATCGAATAAGGTGCAGGGTATATCATATATACCGCTGTGCAAAGCAAGAACTGTAGCTACCTGTTTTATTTTAAAATCCGATTCCACAACATCTTAGGTTTCTTATCTTTCATTAATCACATTAATGAAGTCCCATCATTTAAATACCTAAACATCACAGATAGATATGACGTACACTTATGCCATCCGCATTCGCCTCGATGTCCCCTCGTGCACCGTTAGGTTAGGTAACTAACGACAGAGCAGGGCAGGGCTAGCGCGGGTGTAAAACATAAGTAACGTCTATATAATATATCATATATACTATATACTATATCCATCACAGAATCACAACACAGATATCGCAGCAGAATAATCATATGAAATATTGGATATACTAGGACGTCCGTGTTTTCAGTACGAGCCAGTATAAAACACGGATTCCACGGTCGTAACGAATAGCCAATCCCACACCCCTAGACCCCTACGAGAGCGGCAAGCAACCCTGCCAATTCTAGGGTTAGGAGACCCGGACTCGACTCCTCGAGTTGGTCTCCCACTGGACCCCAGAACCCGGTTACTTGTGCTCCCCTCCTTGGGTCTATCCTAATGCGGAAAAGTAAATAATATACAAAAGGTGACATCTTCCGCTACCTGGAAGTGCCCCAAATAAAATAATATTACATACAAGTTTTTACATGAATGAAAATGAAAAACACTCATCTCACATAAAAACCCCCGGCTATTCAAATACGACGATCCAATATAACATATCCAGCAACACATAACATCACATGCCATCAACGTAAGTAAGTATGCATACCCCAATTGTCGTTGACGTATAGCAACGAAACCAGCGATATGAACATACTACACTTACGGTCACAGAAAAGAAAGTGTAAAACTACAGCAATTGGAATCCGCAACTTCTTTAGACATCACATGCCTAATCAAATGAAATACTTAGACATCACATGCCTAACAGATATAAACCCCGCATTTTAGTCTCATTATCGAAAACACTTTTCAATATAAAATGAAACTAAACGCTAGATTTATAACATTCATTCAGTTATCACATAACTGTTTGTGAATTCCAATTATTGTATCACATTCCAGATAAACAGAAAATGTTAAACTTTCCAATCGAACAGTCGAATACCCAAGTTTTCCCGATACAGCTCAACACATGAAATAAGTCTAACAACATTCAGTTCGTGCCTCAGTACCGACGGTCCAGCCGTAGAAGGGTCAAGCCAACGCCTCACATGTGGCACGCCGTACTGCCCCAAACCCGAAGGTTCAAAGGGCAGTTCAAGACGGTCACATAATCGAGTTAAGGTTTGTTGTCTTCTAGAGGGTCCATCGCGTTACTTGCACTACTTAGAACGTCGTTAAACTTCGGAAAAATCCAACACTTGGAAATTTCCCGACAGGGGAAAAAATTGGGTATTTATATCCGGTCGAACTTCTTAACATATTCTGGAAATTATCCGGAAATACACAAAAGACGAAATTTAATAATCCGATCGAAATACGAATCCCTATACAACCCCAGAATACTCTTCTGTAGAATCACAATAAAAAATATCCCAGAAAATACAGCATTATATTATATGAGTTACTGTGCAGAAAATATTAAACAATTGAACAGTAAGGCCGCGGAACCGCCGCACCATGCATAGCACGTGCCGCGGTTCCGCGCTGGAAAATTTGATTTAGGCCCTCGAATTTCACAGTATTTCATATAAGACCCTGCATGATTTTCTGCATATTTTTAATTGACAAAAATCCAGAATTTTAAAAAATGGACAGAGAGCACTTTGTTAGTTAGGTTTTCGGTTCGTTCGGATTGCAAACGCCGTCTAGACTTCGCCTAAGGCTCTAGCTAGGCTCTGATACCACTGTAGGGTTCCTAGGCACTCTAGTAAGGTCTCACAAGGCATCGAACATGCCACTTTAAAAAAATATGGTGCCGAGAAACCCTAGACTACGGATCTTAGACTAGATGTTAGGCGAAACGTAAACTAGTTAACACTTAACTACTTGGATATGGAAATTACAACCTTTGTAGATCCGGATATCCACCTCCACGGCTCCGCAACGAAGTCTCCTCGCTGTCCATGTCGAACCCCGGGCTCAAGCGTCGGCTTCATCGGAGAAGTGAGCGGAATAGTTCGTCGGCTTCGTGTCAAAGACGATCTACGTCGAGGTTGCACTAGATCAAGCTCCCTACTTCACAAAGTGATGAAACTTGTGAAGGAAACACACTCTACTACTTGGCAAGAGGTAGAGGATGAGAAATAGGAGGTGGGTTCTCTTTAGATTTGGATTTCTCACTCTCAAGCTCAAGTTGCCATTGATGGCCTCAAGGTTTTAAGCTTGAAGATGAAGAAGAAGATGAGCTAGAAAATATGATAAGTGTTTTTAAAATAAAAGAAAAAGCAATACGTATCATAATTCTAACAATGGTTAAGTGTAGAGACTAGACCATGGTTAATAGATGGGTTAGGGTTAAGCATGATGACATGAAAGGTCAAGAAGTCAAAACTTCATGAAGCTTCAACTAAAAGACAAAGAAAGCCACCATACTAAATTAAATCATTTCCAATTAAATAAATGAACAAATAAATAAAAGAATATGCAAAACCCTAATCAATACTTAACCATGGTTTTAATTCTTTACACTTAACTAAATAATCAAGTATCATCAAACATGATACAAGTATGTGCACGAAAATATATCACATATACAACTTGCACATCAAGTGAGAAAATCCGTATAAAGTGAACCAATACTAGTTGATGCAAAGTAATATATCAAATATATAATTATACATTAAATCATTAAATCAACATTTGATTCAATGATCCGGTCATGTCGCACATAACCGACTAGTATTCAATGTATCGATTTATCGAATCAATGATTCGATAACTAGGTCATATCGAATATAACCAATCGAAAGATTTATCGCGAGAATGAAATGCGGTATCACATACATGCATTATTCTCGGTCCTGCACATATCTCATATGCGCTCCTATTTCGTTTCGCTTGAGCCAGGAAACTTCTGTTGTAGGACTCTAAAGACTCGTCAATACGCCGGGTAGCAGATGATGATCATATCAAGCATCCACAAGCCGCAAGCGGTCTGCTAAACGTAACGGCCACCCGGGTATTGAGCGATCAGAAGATCGACGAGCTAGCCGCTCACACTCCTGCGAATCCGACCAGTAACACTTACCGTACAGTCCGGTCTCTTCGTCTGATATGTCGCATATTAAGTCTAGGGGTGGTAAACGTCAGACCCCAATAACCCGATAAGTCGTGCCGATGTGAGGCTCATAACGGGTCGAGAAACTACTGGTAACACTTACCAGCAAATCTCTGATCAGCCCTGGCCAGGGACTTCCCTGTTACGGCCAATCGAGCACAGCGCAACATCAACTCCCAATACCGGGAGAGACGAAACCCCTCCTATCGCTCATTGCCTCCATGTGACTCGGGACTGTGCCCAAAGACCACCGTTTTGCACGCCCTCATGGACGTGGTAAGGTGGAGATCAAAGCACAGTGGGAATCACACAAGACTCTATGACGATCTCGGGTCTACAGACTAACCTGTACAAGTGTCACCTGAGAACTGCCATCTGACGTGAGGTATAATACCATCTGGGAGTTCTCGGCGAGTCCGTCCAGTGTACCCAGTCTCCACTGAGCACCCGTATACCATCTCTGATGTCAAACACCAATGGATATGGGATCATCCATCGCCCATCACATGGGTCGAGAAGCGTATACGCTAGTCTACTCTGGTATATCGATGCCCCGTCTCGATATACCCACGACTAGGGACCTTGAAGGATGTACTTATGGACTACCATGTCCCCACTAGTATGATCTCCATCATAGTCCAGGTAGTCAAGTACAAATCCTAAGGGCTTTACCAACATGTAACTATAAGACAGTATAAAGAGACTAGTGTACATGTTAAGGTAAAGAGTAACCAGATAGCATACTATCATATCGAGCAAGAAAGTCATCTCTATATATGTCCAAGCATCCAATATAATATACATCATCTGTACAATACTGGCCTCTAGGGCATACATACAACTAACACCGATATACCATCGTGCTATGGTGTATACGGAGGAATAATGCTGAGAGAGAATCTCATTCTCCTTTAGAATAGTCCAGGAATTCCATGCACAAGTATTCTCCTCCTTGATCTCATCAAAGGACATAATACTTATACCCGTATTTTGGTTCTCTACTTCTAACTTATATTCTGTGAATATCTCAAAAGGTTCGGACTTGTGTTTCAACAGGAACATAGGTCTGAATCTCAAAAGATCATCAGAGAATGTAATGAAGTATAAAGAACCGGTCTTGGCAAGTGTAGACAGGGGACCTACATACATCAACATGTATCATCCCAAGAGTTCACTAACTCTTTCTCTGTTTCCAGTAAACGGAGCTATGGTCATCTTATCTCTGTGACATGACTGGCAAGTTTCACAAGATGTAAATTCAAACTGATTTAAATATGCATCTAGATGTAACTTCAGCTAGTCGGGTCGCATTGATATGACCTAGTCTACAATGCCTCAAGTAGGATTCGTTCATTTCTGAACTCTTCCTCTTGTGTGTGTTCCGTATACTAAAGAACTGTAGTTTGATTTAGAACATCAATGCTTTTAGATAACGTGCCTGAACCGATCAACTTTTGATATAGGAAATGTTCAAAACATTATCTAACAATACAAAATTTTATCATATCTTTACTATTAAAGAGAGTGATATGATTTTGTATATCAGGTTCGGTATCTAATAACATTCGTTCAGAATCAATGCATTTGGAATACAGGATGACAGTGACCAACAGACTTGGCTGCAACACTTGCCCCGTTTTCTGCCTCATGAAACTTATCACCCGTTCTCAGTTCTCTACCTTTCTGTAGCCCTATGTAACAGATTACATATCTGGGATCCTGATCCGGTATCATATACCCAAGATGCGGAGGATACTGAGAAACAGTTCTTTGTAATGAACACACCCGAAGATGATGCATCAGCATGCACTCTCTTCGTTTGGGCGGCACGGGAATTCTTGTATTCCCCAATTTCCTACTCTGTCTTATAACAAT
The DNA here is from genome assembly GCA_030015575.1 of Agapanthus africanus. Lineage (NCBI taxonomy): Eukaryota > Viridiplantae > Streptophyta > Magnoliopsida > Asparagales > Amaryllidaceae > Agapanthus > Agapanthus africanus. The sequence goes on along the minus strand of JASDDO010000024.1, from coordinate 701,889,509 downwards.
TATAAGTTGGAGCGGGACTAACGTTCCCCAGCTCAGTATAACAAGCGGGTTCGGTCAATTCATCCGTATTATTATCTTGATTAAGGCGTGATATGGTCGCTACCTGGAGAGAGAGAGAAGAAAACACTCAGCGTGCACTCTTTCAAGAATAGATTGGTTATTATTTTATCTAATCAGGATGGCTCCCACTGTTTTTATCAAATCTTCCTTCAAACCCTAAAAGGAAAGACTAGCCGGGATTAATTACACACTACAAGTTCGCCAATCTTTCAGCCAGGCCAGTGTCGGTACTTTGAGGGAGGTCCCCCATGCTTTCGCACGAACCTAATTAATGTAAACCTCGTTTTCCCAGAGGCGTAACCTCGTTAACACCTTTCTAGACACCTACTTGATCGGCTAATTGTATTGTGTAAAACTCTCCCAGGAGTAACTCTTACTCGCAGTGGGTATCGGGATCCAACTATCTCATAGAAGGTATGCAATCTCATTGCAAATTTCAACACTTGAAATTCTCGATAATATTTTGCCCCTAGCGTCCTATGACCTTGACGCAGGCCAACAAACCATAGTGCGCTAGTCAAGTTCAACCCGTCATTTCCTGATTGAATTAAACCCACCCGCACGACCCTTGACGCAGGCCAACAAAGTCGCATGACTACCCTAATCCAATCTGCATCATATGCATAAGCAGATAAGCACCAGTCAGCTACCGCACACTACGCCTTGACAAAGGCCAACAAACGTAGCACGAATACTAACTACTACTTATCTGAAATGACGGAGGGCTACGACAGGTTTTTCTGAAAACCTATTGCGTAATGAACTTGATATCATTGTAGAATCAAATGATTTTGAAATGGAGTGCTTTTGAGGCTTTTCTAGTTTTGCTAAAGGAGTCACTCCCGGTGAAGGGATCGTCGGTCCTTTCCTCATCGAATAAGGTGCGGGATATATCATATATATCACTGTGCAAAGCAAAAGCACTTAAAAGCAATCAAAATACAAACCGAGTGTGTAGCATCTGCCAGTTATTGCTAAAGGAGTCACTCCCGGTGAAGGGATCTCGGTCCTTTCCTCATTGAATAAGGTGCAGGATATATCACATATACCGCTGTGCAAAGCAAGAACTGAAGCTGCCTGTTTTATTTTTTGAAATTCGATTCTACAACATCTTAGGTTTCTTTTTATTTCATTAATCACATTAATGAAGTCCCATCATTTAATTACCTAAACATCACAGATAAATACGACGTACACTTATGCCATCCGCATTCGCCTCGATGTCCCCTCGTGCACCGTTAGGTTAGGTAACTAACGGCAGAGCGGGACAGGGCTAGCGCGGGTGTAAAACATAAGTAACGTCTATATAATATATCATATATACTATATACAGTATCCATCACAGAACATATCACATGATCACATCACAGATATCGCAGCAGAAGAATCATATGAAATATTGGATATACTAGGACGTCCGTGTTTTCAATACTAGCCAGTATAAAACACGGATTCCACGGTCGTGATGAATAGCCAAACCCACACCCATAGACCCCTACGAGAGCGGCAAGCAACCCTACCAATTCTAGGGTTAGGAGACCCGGACTCGACTCCTCGAGTTGGTCTCCTACTGGACTCCAGAACCCGGTTACTTGTGCTCCCCTCCTTGGGTTTATCCTAGTGCGGAAAAGTAAATAATATACAAACGGTGACATCTTCCGCAACCTGGAAATGCCCCAAAAAAAGAATATTACATACAAGTTTTTACATGAATGAAAATGAAAAACACTCATCTCACATAAAAACCTCCGGCTATTAAAACACGACGATCCAATATAACATATCCAGCAACACATAACATCACATGTCATCAACGTAAGTAAATATGCCCATCCCAATTGTCGTTGACATATAGCAACGAAACCGGCGATATCATATATTACACTAACGGTCACAGAAAAGAAAGTGTAAAACTACAACAGTTGGAATCCGCAACCTCTTTAGACATCGCATGCCTAATCAAATGAATTCCTTAGACATCGCATGCCTAACAATTATAAACCCCGCATTTTAGTCTCATTATCGAAAACACTTTTCAATATCAAGTCGGGTAATTCAACAAGATTCCCGACATCCTGATCGAATGCTCGTCGAAAACTTTAGTAGACGGCCGCACCCCCGATACCGTCGACGAAGTGCACCAAGGCGGAACACCGCTACCTCAAGCACCCGGACGGATGCTTTCGGCGACGGGGTTCTCCTACAGTCACTTGGTCGGGGCTATGGAGCGAAGCTGTCTATTAAGTTTACCCGGCGAGTATCCGCGTACGCTACGTGATTGCGACGGACTTTTGATCACATCAAAATTCCGTGGCAACCGATCAAGTGAGACTAAACTGCTATGTTTATAACATTCATTCAGTTATCTAATAACTACTTGTGAATTCCAAGTATTGTATCCCATTCCAGATAAATAGAAAATGTTAAACTTTCCGATTGAACATTCAAACACCCAAGTTTTCCCGAAACAGATCAATACATGAAATAAGTCTAAAAACATTCAGTTCGTGCCTCAGTACCAACGGTCCAGCCGTAGAAGGGTCAAGCCAACGCCTCACATGTGGCACGCCGTACTGCCCCAAACCCTAAGGTTCAAAGGGCAATTCAAGACGGTCACATAATCGAGTTAAGGTTTGTTGTCTTCTAGAGGGACCATCGCGTTACTTGCACTACTTAGAACGTTATTAAACCACGGAAAGATCCAACGCTTGGAAATTTTCCGACAGGGGAAAAAGTGGGTATTTATATCCGGTCGAACTTTCTAACATATTCTAAATATCCGGAAAAACACATAGACAAAACCAGAAAACCGATCGAATCTACGAACTCCCAATACAACCCGAAATACTCAACTCTTGAGTAAATATTAAAAATTCCCAGAAAACTCAGCACCAGGAAACTTTAATTACTGTGCAAATTTTAATGGCTGACGTCATCAGGTGGCCGCGGAACCGCCGCAGAAGCCATGCTTCTGCCGCGGTTCCGCCGCATAATTTACACTTCATGGGGAAATTTTTGCACCGTAATACATAGATTTCCCTGCTGAATTTTTTAAGCATTTTTAATCTGGAAAAAACCCAGAAATTGAAAAAAGTCGAGAGAGCGGGTCGGATTAGGGTTTCGGGGTTTGTTCGGATTTGAAATTCCGTCTACGCATCGCCTAAGGGTCTAGCTAGGCACTGATACCACTGTAGGGTTCCTAGGCACACAAAGGAGGTCTCACAAGGCATCAACCATGCCTATTTCAAATTTTACGGGTGCCGAGAAACCCTAATACGGATCGTTAACTAGAAGTCTAGGCGATAAATGAAACTAGTTAACAACTTAACTACAAGAACGAAAATACAACCTTTGTAGATCCGGTCCTCCACCTCCATAGCTCCGCAATGAAGTGTCCTCGCTGTCCAAATCGAATCCCGGGCTCTAGCGTCGGCTCCATCGGAAAAATGGGCGGGCAAGGTCGTCGGCTTCGTGCCGAAGATGATCTACGTCAAAGCATCGCAAGATCAAGCTCCCACTTCACCAAGTCATGAAACTTGTGAAGAAAACACCCTATACTACTTGGCAAGAGGTAGAGGATGAAGAAATAGGAAGTGGGTTCACTTTAGAATTGGATTTCTCACTCATTTCATCAAGTCACCATTGATGAAGTCATTCTTTCTTCATTGAAGAAGATGAAGAAGAAGAAGAAAGAATATTATGATAAGTATTAAAATAAAATCCACACTTATCATATCTTAACCAAGGTCAAGTGTAGAGAGTTAACTTGAGTTAGGTTGAATGGTTAGGGTTAGAGAAGAAGACAAGAATGGTTGCTTTGGTCAAAGCTTCATGAAGCTTCAACAAGCTTCATGAAAGAATGAAAGAAACCATTTTTGTTTTTCTTATATCTATTTCTCAAAAATGAATAGATAAATAAATAAATGAATAAAACCAAAACCCTAACCATTAACATAACAATGGTATAAGTCTTTACACAAACCCTAGCTATCATGTATCATCAAACATGATACATTCAAGTGCACAAAAAATATATCACATATACGATGTGCACAAGCGAGTGAGAAAATCCATCTTAAGTGAACCGATACTAGTTAATGCAAAGTAATATATCAAATATATAATTATGCATTAAATCATTAAATCAACACTTGATTTAATGATCCGGTCATATCGCATATAACCGACTAATATCAACAGTAACAACTTATCGAATCAACACTTGATCCGATATCCCGGCTATATCGCATATAACCGATCAATGTCACAAATCACGAGAATCGAATACAGTATCACATACTGGTATTATTCTCGGTCCCGCACATATCTCATATGTGCTCCTATTTCGTTTCGCTTGAGATAGGAAACCTTTGTGTAGGACTCTAAAGACTCGTCAATACGCCGGCAGCAGGTGATGATCATATCAAACACCCACAAGCCGCAAGCGGTCTGCTAAACGTAACGGCCACCCGGGTATTGAGCGATCAGAAGATCGACGAGCAAGCCCGCTCACACTCCTGTGAATCCAACCAGTAACACTTGCCGTACAGTCCGGTCTGATCGTCTGATCTGTCGCATATCTCGCCTAGGGGTGGTAAACGTCAGACCCCAATAGCTCGATAAGTCGTGTCGATATGAGGTCTATAACAATTCGAGAAACTACTGGTAACACTTACCAGTAAATCTCAGCAACCCTGGCCAGGGATTTCCTGTTATAGCCAATCAAACACAGCGCAACATCAACCCCCTATATCGGGAGAGACGAATCCCCTCCTATCGCTCATTGCCTCCATGTGACTCGGGACTGTACCCAAAAACCACCGTTTTGCACGCCCTCTTGGACGCGGTAAGGTGGAAATCAAAGCACAGTGAGAACCACACAAGACTCTATGACGATCTCGGGTCAACAGACTACTCTGTACCAGTGTCACCAGAGAACTGCCATCTGACGTGAGGTATAATACCATCTGGGAGTTCTCGGCGAGTCCGTCCAGTGTACCCAGTCTCCACTGAGCACCCGTATATCATCTCTGATATCAAACACCAATGGATATAGGATCATCCATCGCCCATCTGTATGGGTCGAGAAGGTATACGCTAGTCTACTCTGGTATATCGATGCCCCGTCTCGATATACCCATGACTAGGGACCTTGAAGGATGTATTTATGGACTACCCTGTCCCCACTGGTATGATCCGCATCATAGTTCAGGTAGTCAAGTACACATCCTAAGGGCTTTACCAACATGTAACAGAGAGACAATCAGTGTACACGTTAAGGTAAAGATCAACCAGATAGCATACTATCATGTCGAGCAAGAAAGTCCTCCCTATATATGTCCCAGCATCCACTACAATATACATCCTATGTATAGTAATGGCTTCTAGGGCATACATATAACTAACACTACATTCGTTGCAGATTTTGCTGCAGAGGTTAATCATATGCTTGCGACGCTCATGAACTTTCATAGTGAGGGCGTCGTTGAGCCTTGGGTTAATCACTGCAGGAAAATTGAGGCCTGTCTGCATGATCTCGAATTCGGACGTCCTGCTCCTGGGGTCCTGGCTGTGAACTATCAACGGGCTGCGTGGGTTGAGCAGAGCACTCCCTACTTCCGCTATCTTGAACAAGAAGGGGCATTAAAGCGTAAGGAATATGAAGAGATTTCAAGCGGCTCTGCTCGACTGCATGCTCAGGTTGATTCCAATGCTGTGCAGTTGAAAGCTATCTTTGAGGGCCTTCTACGATGTATTTCCGACGGGCAAACGCTGAGGCAGAAGCTCGACCTCATCGAGCGGGATGCGCAAAGTCGTGGGGCAGCTCAGCAGGTCGTTGACGAGCAACTTTCATCTTACTTGCAGCAACGGGCTCAAGTTGAAGCGGAGTTGGCCGCGGCAGCTGACCGTGAAAAGGGGCCGAGGGGAGTGCGCGAGCAACTGATTGTCCTATTGAAAACGCTTCCCTCCCAATAGTTGTTCTTGTACCAATTTGTAAATTTTGAATAACATGTATCCATCTTTTATTCTTTCATATGATGTATTTTGTACCCAATTGAATTTATGAATAAAAGATGCATTTCTTTCATACTATTTTGTGCCATCTCTTGCTTTCTTCTCTTTTCTTTGTTACCGGCATATTACTTTAGTAAGCGTAGCCTGTAGTTGATAGAGAGCATTCCGTCTTGAATTCTTCGAGAGGTAGCAATGGATTAGGAAGCAGGTTCAGATCTGCTGCCTAAAGCTTTTCAACTTCATGAGCCGTGAGGGTCTCATAAAGACTTTTCTCCCTACGAGTCATGAGGATCTCGTAAGTGTATTTTCTCCTTAGGAATCGTGAGGATTCCTAAGTGCGTTTTATCTTGGGAGTCGTAAGGATCTCACAAGAGAGTTTTCTTCCTTACGGGTCGAGAAGACCCGTAAGTGATTAATTGGGTCGACATTATCCGCATTTCACGGAGTCAGGGGTTGCTTTGGGCGTTTCCCACGGGGTCAAGATTGACTTTAGCCGTGTTCCATGGGACCAGGATTTGCTCTAGACGCTTCCTACGGGGTCAGGATTGACATTAGCCGTGTTCCGCAAGGACCAGGATTTGCTCTGGATGCTTCCCACGGGGTCAGGATTGACATTAGCCATGTTTCGCAAGGACCAGGTTCCGCTCTGGACGCTTCCCACGGGGTCAGGATTTACATAGGTTGTGTTCCACTAGACCAGGATTTGCTCTGGATGCTTCCCACGGGGTCAGGATTGACATAAACCGTGTTCCGCAAGGACCAGGATCCGCTCTGGACGCTTCCCACGGGGTCAGGATTGACATAGGATGTGTTCCACTAGACCACGATTTGCTCTGGATGCTTCCCACGGGGTCAGGATTGACATAGCCATGTTCCGCAATGACCAGGTTCCGCTCTGGACGCTTCCCACGGGTTAGGATTGACATAGCCGTGTTCCGCAAGGACCAGGTTCCACTCTGGACGCTTCCCACGGGGTCAAGATTGACATTGGTCGTGTTCCACTAGACCAGGATTTGCTCTGGATGCTTCCCACGGGGTCAGGATTGACATAGCTGTGTTCCACAAGGACCGGGTTCCGCTCTGGACACTTCCCACGGGGTCAGGATTGACATTAGCCGCGTTCCGCAAAGACCAGGATCCGCTCTGGATGCTTCCCACGGGGTCAGGATTGACATAGGCCGTGTTCCACTAGACCAGGATTTGCTCTGGATGCTTCCCACGGGGTCAGGATTGACATAGCCGTGTTCTGCAAGGACCAGGTTCTGCTCAGGACGCTTCCCACGGGGTCAGGATTGACATTGGCCGTGTTCCACTAGACCAGGATTTTCTCTGGATGCTTCCCACGGGGTCAGGATTGACATAGCCGTGTTCTACAAGGACCAGGTTCCGCTCTGGATGCTTCCCACGGGGTCAGGATTGACATTAGCCGTGTTCCACTAGACCAGGATTTGCTCTGGATGCTTCCCACGGGGTCAGGATTGACATAGTCGTATTCCACAAGGACCAGGTTCCACTCTGGACGCTTCCCACGGGATCAGGATTGACATTAGCCGTGTTCCGTAAGGACCAGGATCCACTCTGGACGCTTCCCACGGGGTCAGGATTGACATAGGCCGTGTTCCACTAGACCAGGATTTTCTCTGGATGCTTCCCACAGGGTCAGGATTGACATAGTCGTGTTCCGCAAGGACCAGGTTCCGCTCTGGACACTTTCCACGGGGTCAGGATTGACATTGGTCGTGTTCCACTAGACCAAGATTTGCTCTGGATGCTTCCCATGGGGTCAGGATTGACATAGCCGTGTTCTGCAAGGACCAGGATCCGCTCTAGACGCTTCCCACGGGGTCAGGATTGACATAAGCCGTGTTCTACTAGACCAGGATTGGTTGACTTTATCCGTATTTCACGGAGTCGGGGGTTGACTCTCGGTTGTCTGTGCACCACCGATTCATGGAACTGGGAATTGCCGCGGTTCCGATTTGCTGATGTTGCGTCTGTTGTAATGAGACGAATGTTGAGATGATCTCCAGGCTGTCTGTGAACCGTCGAGATTTGGCTCTGTTTCGGATGGAGCCTGGGGGAAAGGTATGGTTCCCTCTTCGTTTGTGCCCCTGGCTTTTATACAGGGATCGATGTGATCTCACCTGTAGGGCAAAAAGTTTCGTTTTATATATTTTTCTTTCCGCGATACTCTATCATTTCAGCTTTTTATATCGCGAGAGTCGCGATTGCCCAATCATTTCGGCTATTTTTCGCGGTGCCCAATCATTTCGGCTATTTATTTTATTTACTCGCTGTACAATTATGGAATCATTCATTACTGTATTCCAGTACAATTTTGCTTTTTATTGCGAGTTGCCCAACCATTTCGGCTATTTTTTATGCATATATTTTACTTGCTGATTCTGTTGCAAGTTGCCCCATCATTTCTGCTATTTCATATGCATTTGTGGCTCACTGGCTTTTCACTGCGAATTTGGGATCTGGGATCTGACACCGATTTAGGCATCAGCATCGCTACAACTAGGATATTGCCAGGAGCGAATCATCATTTGCCTCTGTCGATGTCGAACAAAGGTGGCTTAGTGAACAGGGTTAGGATCCTGTCGACTAAGGCTTTTTGACTTTACGAGCCGTAAGGGTCTCATAAAGGTATTTCTCCCTATGAGTCATGAGGATCTCGTAGGTGTATTTTCTCTTTAAGAATCGTGAGGAGTCTTAAGTGTATGGTCTCTTATAAGTCGTAAGGATCTTACAAGAGCGTTTTCTCCTTATAAGTCGAGAGGACTTACAGGGGTTGTCCACTGTGTAAACATATCCCACATCGCGGATGAGACTTTGTTAGGGAAATGTTTATTCGTGCCCATGGATTGTATACAAGGGTTGATATTGAACCGCTTGTAGGGCAACACTAAAGGTTGCGATGGCTTAAGAACAGATTCAAATCCCTGTAGCTTAAGGCTTTTGAATCCTGTGAGCCATGAGGGTCTCAAAGGGGAATTCTCCTTACGAGTCGTGAGGATCTCGTAAATGTAATTTTCCTTAGGAATCGTAGGGATCCCTACGTGTGTGGGTCTCTTGTGAGTCGTAAGGATCTCACACAGGTAGTTTCTCCTCACAAGGTCGAGAGGGCCTTGCAAGTGTCTTTTAACGAGTTTTCGCCCTTTTGGGTTTTCACAAAACTCGCCGGTAGCCCTGCTGTTTTTACTCACGGAGCTCTTTCGGGTTTTCATCCGTGCCCATTTTGCTTATGGACATACCTTTTTATTGTTTTTATTTTTTTTAATTTTTTTTGGTGTCAGCCTTGGGATGCTGCGGTCCGTAGTAGTTTATCGACGTCTCGGTCAATGGCCAGTTTTAGGACATAGTGGTCCATCATTAGTTTAAGCATGTTTCGGTCCGTTGTTAGTTTGAGGACATTTCGGTCCGTCGTTAGTTTTAGGACATTTCGGTCTGTCGTTAGTTTTAGGACATTTCGGTCCGTTGCCGGCTACTACTTATAGAGTTTGGGCATAGGAAGATAGCGAGCGGACATAGGCGTCGTCATCTATCGTTGACCTAGGCCGTGACTCGTCAGGCGTAGTATTTTTTTAGGAAGCGACCGTTTTTTGGCCTGAAAGGTCTTTCGCCATGCATGTCCATAAGTAGATAGGCTCCACCCTGGTAAACTTTGTCTATGATGTACGGGCCTTTATAGTTCGGCTCGAATTTCCCCCGCTTGGCATGATTGGGGATCATAGGTCTTTTGACCACTAGCATGAGTTCGCCTTGGCGGAATGCCCTCGACCTAGTCAGTCTCTCATATGAGCGCGTCATCTTTGCTTTATAAGCCTCCAGATTTTGTTGCGCCATAAGATGGGTTTCATCAAGGGTGTCGAGCTCCTCAAGCCGAAGGTGAGCATTTTCTTCGTCTGCTAGCTCGTAGTGAACGGCCACTCGCAGAGAGGGTAACTCTATCTCGAGGGGAAGTACCGCTTCTGTGCCGAATACCAACGCATAGGGCGTTGTGTTTGTGGCAGTTTTGAACGTAGTTCGATATGCCCAGAGAGCTTCATGCAGTCTCTCATGCCAGTCCCTCTTATTTCGAGACACCTTCTTTTTCACGATCTTCGTCAAGGTCTTGTTGAAAGCCTCAGCTAGACCGTTAGCTCGGGGATTATAGACTGAAGAGTATCTCCAGTCTATGTTATGTTATTGTGCGAAGCGGCTGATCTTGTGGCTTCTATAGGCTGGCCCGTTATCGGAGATAATCCGTCGCGGAGTGCCGAACCAATAAATGACGTGTGTCTTGAAGAAATGGAGGATATTCTCTGTCTTCACTTCTCTTAATGGTACTGCTTCTGCCCACTTGGAGAAGTAATCGGTGGTTGGCAAAATGAATCGATGTCCTGGGGACGATGCTGGTTCAATGGGCCCGATTATGTCAGTTCCCCACATTTTGAACGGCCAGCTAGCCACCGTTGGGTGTAGCGGATTTGAATGCCGGTGGATAAAGTCCCCGTGAATCTGGCATGAGTGGCACTGCTTCGCATATTCAAGGCAATCCTGGATCATCGTGGGTAAATAGTAGCCCATCCTTTTGATCTTCAGTTTCATCTTTGGCCCAGCTTGGTGAGAACCGCAAAGTCCGTCATGAGTTTCTTGGACGACTCTCCTTGCCTTTTTAGGTCCCAGGCATCTTAGCCACAGAGAGTCAAACGATCTCTTATACAGAGTATCATTGACAAAGGCGGAGGATAGAGCTCGTTTCATGAGCTGATGTCTCGAGGACGCATCTTCAGGAGTTCGACGGGATTTGAAGTAGTCTATAAAGACTTCTCTCCAATCCATAGCCTTTTCCTGGTCTTTTTCTTGTAGGGTTGGTTGCTCAGTCGCTCCCTTTTCTTCGGAAAATTCCGGAGATATTTCTGCTGGTGCGAGAATCCGACGGCTTTGCACAACAATCCTTACGTCATCGAGGTTTTTGTTGGCCAGTTCTTTAGCGAGTTTGGCCAATACGTCCGCTTTACTATTTTCCGCACGCGGTATGCTTTCTAGGGTGTAGGAAGGAATTTGAGTCAGCAATTGTTGTACTCTCTCTCCGTACTTCACCAACTCTGGTTTGCACGTTTGATAGTCGTCGTTTACTTGACTAATGATCAGCTCGGAGTCTCAGTATATGAAGAGGTTCTCAATTCCCATGTCGACGGCGATCTCAAGACCTGCTATCAAAGTTTCATATTCAGCTTCATTGTTTGTCCTCGGCTCTGTTAAGGAGAAGGCGAAGCGCATTATCCCCCTTTGTGGAGTTATGAAGATGAGGCCTACCCCAGATTTGATTACGGGCGTGCTTTTTTTGCGCTTCTTCATGGAAGATGCTCCATCGAAGTAGAGTTCCCACTGGGTATCATTCTCTCTTCTCTCCCCGTTTATCGTGTTAAACGCGTACTCGTCGGGCAGTTCGCAGTTCAAAGGAGAATCGGCAGGTATTGGATGCTCAGCGAGAAAGTCGGCGATGGCCTGGCCTTTCACTACCTTGAGGGGTCGGTATGTCACCGAGAATTCCATTAAGAGTAGGGCCCATTTAGCGAATCGTCCCGTTAATATGGCTTTTGACATCAATATTTGAGAGGATCCACCTTTGATATGAGGTGGACCTCATGTGCCAAAGCATAGTGTCTGAGCTTCGTTATCGTGAAGATTAACGCCAGGCAGTGTTTTTCGATGGGGGAGTAATTGTTTTCTGCCCCTAGAAGAACTCGACTCAAGTAGTAGAGGGCTCTCTCATTTCCTTGGTCGTTCTCTTGTGCCCACAGCATACCTAAAGAACCTTCAAGGGCGGTTGTATACAGAATGAGAGGCCTTCCCTTGACCGGAGCAGTTAGCACTGGCGGATTCTGCAGGTATTGCTTGATTTCGTCCAGTGTGCATTGGCATTTGCGATCCCAGACGAACGATGTTCCCTTCTTCATCAGGTGACTGTAGGGCGGCATTTGCCTGAGAGATTGGATATAAATCGCCGGATATACGCGAGCTTTTCTTGGAGAGACCGCAGTTGTTTGAGAGTCCTTGGCGGAGGCATTTCCATAATCGCCTTGATCTTCGACGGGTCTATCTCGATGCCTCGGTGTCGGACGACGAATCCTAGGAACTTGCCCGAGGAAACTCCGAACGCGCATTTGAGAGGGTTCATCTTCAAATTGTATTTCCGAAGGCGTTAGAACACTATTTTTAGATGCTCCCAATGTTCCTCGTGCGATTTGCTTTTCACCACAAGGTCGTCAATATAGCATTCGAAGATTTCATGTATGAGGTCACCGAAGATCTTTTTCATGGCTCTCTGATAGGTGGTGCCGGCGTTCTTTAGAGCAAAGGGCATCACCTTGTAGCAGAATATGCCCAAAGGGGTCCGGAAAGCGGTATGCTTCTGGTCCTCAGGATGCATTTTTATCTGATTGTACCCTGATGATCCGTCCATGAAGGAGAAGACTTTGTGAGTGGATGTGTTATCTATCATCAACTCGGTAACCGGTACTGGAAAGTCGTCCTTCGGGCAAGCTTTGTTGAGATCCCGGAAGTCCACGCATATGCGCACTGTCCCATTTTTCTTCATCACCAAGACGATGTTGGCGATCCAGTCAGGATACTGAACTTCTTGGACAAAGCCGGAATTGATTAGCTTTTTGACCTCAGCATTGATGCTCATCTCAAGCTCGAGCCGCATTCTTCTCGGTGCTTGTTTGATCGTCTTGACGTCCGGAGATATTGCAAATTTGTGCACAGCGATCTCTAGATCGAGTCCCGGCATCTCTGAATAGTTCCATGTGAAGCAGTCTTTATACTGCATGAGCACGTTTTTTAGCGTAGCCACCCTTTCTTCGGACAACAGCTCACTGACGAATGTTGGCCTCGGGTCACTTGCAGTCCCCAAGTCAATTTTCTTGAGATTATCTGCAGTAGTATGTATCCCGTCTTCCAGCTCTTTTGGGGCCGGTGTAAATTCTGAGATCACCTCGTCATCATCATTTTCGAAGCACCAGGGGAGGTCATCCATATTCTCGGATCCTTCTTCTGACAGCGTTATCATGTGACAGGTGCGAGATCGCTTCCAAGACCGATGTTGATCCGGCTCTACTCTCGTAGCTTTCTGTTCATGCTTCTGTGGCGGGGTTACCCTCTAACTAATGGATAAAGCGAACTTGCCTTGATGATACTGGTCTTCTACCCAGTTTTTGAATGTGAAGCAGTTTTCGAGAGGATATCCTATCGCTCGGTGATAAGAGCAATAATCCGGGTGAGAGACCTCGCCTGCTTGCTCGGGGTGCTTGGACTCCGGGAGGGTAATCATCTGATGTTTTATAACAAGATTAAGTATCCTCCTAGTCTTGTCTTGGGAAAAAGAATACGCTCGACCCATCTTCTTTATAAGAGATGAATCTTGGTTGCTCGATTCTCGATCGCGTGGTTTCTTAGACCTGCTTTGCCGCTGTCGAGCGCTTTTTCCGTTCTTGGATTTATTTCTGCCTCTGCATCAGGTCTTTTGTATGATGGGCTGGCGACGAAGGGCATCATCACTTTCTGCAGCCTTTTGAAGGAGGCACTGCGTTCTGGCTTTCTCGTAGATGGCCATTTCGTGATTATGGTCGTCTCGAACCTTTTGACCCGCTTTCCTTATAAGCTTGTCCATTTGTTCTTCAAACGACGGGCTTGGCATTTTCACGACGGGAGTTCGTTTTGGTTCAGGGTTAGCATCTTCCCACAAAGCATCTCTTTCTTCATCGAAGTCATGTATGACGTAGCAGCCGCGGAATCGCTCCCGTTTCTTGGATTGAACATATCCAAGTCCGATCGTTTTCACTCTCCCATTAGGCAGTTTTAGCTGAGTTCCGGGGACATCCCAGATCCTGTTGTAGAACTGAGCTTGTCGAGCAGTCTGCTTAAGGGGTACGCCTTGGCAGCTCAACAGTCTTTTTAATCCGTCTGTGTAGTATCTGAGCAATCGGATGGGCCGGAGCTTGTCAAGTGTAGAGTCCGCACCATGCCAAATTTCTTTCTCCACTTTGGTTTTCCCGGATCGGTAGAATAGGATCGCCTTTTCACCCTTTCGCCTGGGAGGGACGTAGAACGTCTGCAGTTCTTGTACACTACAGGTATCAAGTGCATCGAGCTCTTTGTAATGCTCTTGCGAAACCATGGTAATTTTCAAACTTTGCTCTTCATCAGCGAAGGCTTGTATCGATGGCCGAGCAGAGAATACGGCATTGACCTCATCTTCCGAGTCGCTGCCGAAGACCAGAATAGGGGTGAACGATCCCGGCTTGTTGCGTTGGGGCGGCCCTGAATAAACTATTTCTTCTTCCTCCTCGGTATCACTCCCGAAGACCGGAATAGTAGTGATAGCTTTGTTCTTGTCCTCCGGTTTGGGACATCTTTCTGTGTCTTCGAAATCTGGCAGGAAGTACTTGGCATCCTCATATTTGCGGACTTCGTTCATGGAGAATGGGTTTAGTTCCCCTGTCACAGTGTACTCTAGACCATCCTTGAAGTACTTCATGCACCGATGTTGTGTAGAAGGGATAATGTTGTACTCGTGTAACCAAGGCCGGCTGAGCAAAGCGTTATAGCAAGTCTTAGCGTCAATAATATGAAACATGATGTCAGTGACTAGCAGCCCAAAGCGCAGCGTCAGTATCACAGACCCGAGCGTCCGTGATGACTGGGAGTTAAACCCGGAGATGGTGATTTTATCACGAGCGAGATGCTGAATGCTCATGCAAATTTCCTTCAACACTCTTACATTGAGGAGGTTAACGGGGGACCTATTGTCAACCAGGATTTTTCCTATCTTAATATCATGACAGTATCCGGAGACATAAAGGGGACGGTTATGCTCGCACGTCCCGAGGAGGAGATCTTCATCGCCAAAGGTGATATCGGCTGTGTGCACTTCTTCTAGCTCGTCCTTCATCTTTTCTTCGGCAAGGAAAGCTTGGAATTGCTCGGGTTCTTGCAGTGCCTTGATCAAAGAATCTCTTGCTTCTTTTGATAACAAGAGGGCATCGAGAATGCTTAACTGCGAAGGTATCTTCCTCAAGTGTGCCAAAACGTTGTAATCCACCTTACTTTTCTTTGGCGAGTCCTTGGTTGTCATCTCTTCGACAACTCGATCATCGAGGGCGATATCCTCAGGGACCTTTTCTTTCCCCTTATCCTTTTTGTTCGATCCCTTATTTGCAGGTCCGAGATTCTTTTCAGGTAATATGCGATTGTGCAGCTGAATGTTCTCACAGCTCTTCAGTTCTTCTTCTTTTCCTGAGGTGGATTCTTTGAAGAGAGGGCCGAGAGTCATTTCTTCATTAGAGTCACTCCCGAAGGTGAGAACTTACGATCCCCTGTAGTCAACCATATGAAAGTTGCCGGCAGTTCTTTTGCGCTTCTCGGTCGTATTTCTTTGTTCCCAACAAGTTTTGCGTTTCATCCGCTTGAAATGTTGTCGGTGAGCAACATATCCCTGCCACCAGCTTTTAAAAGTGTTGCACTCTTCGGTGGGGTGCGCAATCTTTCGATGATATAAGCAGTAGCTAGGATGTATATCAACTTCATCAGGAGTGTTTCCTTCGGAGGGTGGCAGCTTCATTCCCATCGATATGGCTTTGGCGAACCTCTTCCTCATCTTGAAACCGCTTTTATTTGCGACGGATATACTTTGATCTGGTGAGAGTGTTTCGACCCTTTCGTCCAGTCGCCGGTGTTTGGCCTTTTCAAATATAGCCATCTCGCGCTCTCGATCAGCTTTGCTTTTAAGAAGAGCTTCGTTCAGGAATGCATCAATCATTTCGTCTGATGGTCCTAGTAGTTTTGGCTCAGGATCTGCCCCCAGTTTCCCTGCGTAAGGAGCTTCTTCATCGTTTATCGACGAGTGAGAGATCACATGGCATCTTACCACATAATCTTCAGGCTCATCCGACGAGTCTTCTCCATTGTCATCATCTCCGTCTTCAAGGACGTGGCTGAGAAATTCTTGGAGTGTGACTGGGGTCCGCGCCTTCTGGTTATATTCTTCCAGCGCGTCAATCTATTTTTGCAGGTCCGTGCGCTTGTCACCATGCTTCACGGGCTTTTTGGTCTTCTTCTTCTTTTTCGAAGACTTTGAGGACTGGGTATGAGCGCTTTGACTATCACCACCAGTTTTTGGAGTTGGGTGCGGTTTCAGCATCCCCTCGATGATCTCGGGTTCCAATGGATTTTTCTACCTGATCGCCGGGCATTTTTGGAGATCCTACAGCATTCTTTTCGTCTTGGCTGAAAGAACGACCTCCCATGGAGCTTCTTCTACAAAAGAGCATGATGCCCCCGGTGTGTCCTTCTTTTTGAGAGCGTGCGGCTATGGCGGGCTTACTTTCCAATTCTCGGACAGTGCAAACTTTCCCTGTTGGTATTGGTATTCGATCCATCCTTTAAAGACGAAGAAATCTTCAATTGGATGGCTTACCGCTTGATGGTAGGGGCAATAATTAGGACTATTAGGCTCACCGGGTTGCAATGGGCGTTTTGGATTCGGCAAATTAATAAGCCTGTTACGCACAGCTAGCTCAAAAAATCTCCTCGTTTTGTCCCAGGAAAACGAATAAGGGCGCTTTATTTTCTCATTATAGTATCGCCGTCTCTCGTCTAGTCGATCCGTTAATTTTGGACCACTGGGCTGCTTTTGAGCATTGGCGACGAAGGTCGCTTTCCCTTTCCCTTTTTCATTCCACGGCTCCGGCTTCGAAGAGGAAGGCCTGTGGCCCATCTGGTCCATTTGGGCCAGCTTATCAATCAAGGACTGGAAAGTGGTCGGCTTGAAAAACATCATGAATTGGGAAATGGTCGCTTGAGGGTCAACAGTGCCCACGAACATGCCCACTGCCGGCGCTTCTTCGATGCGCTGCTCACATTTCGACCATAAATTCCGCCATCGTATTCCGTATTGAACCCATGTTTCTCCAGGTTTCACCCTGGCATTGATCAATACCGTTATTGGGGTGCGTTCACTAGCACTCGCGAAACGCTGGGTGAATAGTAGCTCCATCTCTGCAAAAGTTTTGACGAAGTCGTTGGGAAGCTCCGAATACCATTCAAATGCTGTCTCTGACCAGCTGCCAACGAATTGGCAAAGCAACAGTTTGTCGTCGCCTCCAGTGTTGCCGCACAAGGCCCTGAACTGAGCGACGTGCTGATGCGGATTGCCCGTCCCTTTATATACATGGAATTTAGGGATCGTATATCCTGGTGGGTACTTTATTTGGTCATACCATCCCGGATAGGGTCGTCCAGTCTTAACGATCTGCCCGGTCGTTTCGCTCGCCTGATGAGCTCGTATTTGCTGAGCAATGTAATCATCCAGAGCGGCCTTAGAGATGGTCTCCTCCTTGGCTACTGAAAGGGCCGGAGAAGGGTTCGATGTCTCCCCTCTGTCGTCTTCAATGATAATCGGGGGGTCTTCAGCTGGAGGTTCCGGCTGTAACATCATCCCAGCCATGTCTTGAAACAAAAGAGCCATTCGTTTTATGTTGGCCGCCTGTTCCACGGCCTCTTTTTCTTTCCTCTCGAGCATTCTTCGGAGGAATTCAGTATCTGTTTCTTGTTCCCGACGCTGCTCTGAGAGCTCTGGATTTTCTTTTAGCCCGGTGAGTGGGGCCATTGCAGTCAGCATCTCCTGAAGTTTTTGCTGTTGTTGCTCCTGAGCCTTTGTTATCGATCGGGTAAACAGTCGATGACCCATAGAAGCACGGCTTTCCTCTTTTCCGGATGCCATATAGACGGTATGTGTTACCATGCCCCCGGACTTGGGGCGTTTAGATTCAGCGTCCTTGCCGTTCGCCACGGTCACAGGAGCTTTCTCCGGCCTCCTTCTCTTGTGAGCAGTTGAAGTTGAGGGGGCCGTTGCAGCGGGCATCCAGACGGATGACATCTTTTGTGGTACCACGGGCTGGCTCTTTTCTTGCCGAGCTTTAATCTTCTTTGGTCGGCGAGAGTAGTCCTGGTCAATCACCGATTCCTGGACCTGTCGCCAGACTTTGTAAATTTTGGAGGACAGCCGCTGAGGGGGCTGCTCCGGCTTCTTTTCTGTAGCATTCTCCACGGGTAGGGGAGATCTTTTCAGCGTGGCAGTTGGAGAGTTCTTGCGGACCCTCCCAAGTGGTTCAAAGTTGTTCCCAGTCGGAACAGCAGCATCGATTTCTACCATGGGAGCTGGCGGAAACAGTCCAGAAGGGGAACTGCCCCCAGCCTTCCTTACTCGGCGCCAGTAGTGACGCCGAGCGTGTCGAGCCGTTGGGATTGTCTCAGCCGTAGGGGCGACTTTCTCATGCCCCCTATGTTGGTCAGAAGTTGTCGTTGTCAGCCTACTGAAGACTGACGTCCGTTGAGAGGGAATAGCCAGTCTGTCGAAGGCAGACTTCCGAGCAGGTGAAGAAGCCTTGATGATTTCGCCTGAAACAGGAGCCGGAACGGCTAGCCTTGTGAAGACTGACTTCTTGGCAGAAGAAGACTCTTTGATAATTTTGTTGGAGATAGTGCCCTCAGAGTCAATTATTGGATCACAGGCACGTGATTGCAATGATTTAGGGAGGGCTTGTCCCAGTAGGACAGTCTTACTCGAGATGATAGTATGCTATCTGGTTTTCCTTTATCATCGTGTACTGCTTTAGGTGACCTGACAGGTCGCTATTACACGTTGATAGAGCCCCTAGGATTCTTGCTTGACCACCAGCAGTATGAAGGCGATCATATAAGTGGGAGCTGGGGGTCTATAAGCACATCCTTAAAAGGTCCCGAGTCGTGGGAGTTTCGAGACAGGGCATCGATACTCCAGAGTAGACTAGTGTATACAGTCGAGACACCGACGAGGGGTGGTGGCCGGTCTCACAAGCCATTGGTGTCAGTTGGATCATCTAAGATGTATACTGGTGCTCATTGGGTTATGACTACACCGGACAGGACTCGCCGGGAACATGCTAGTTGGTCTTATACCTGACGTCAGATAGCAGTTCCCTGGTGACATGTGTACAGGTTAGTTCATCGACCTGAGGATTGTCATTTGTCTCATGTGAGTTCCTACTGTACTTTGATTACTACCCTACCACGCTCAAAGGAGACGTGCAAACAGGTTTTAGTTGGGTACAGTCCCGAGCCACATGGAGGCAGTGAGCGTATCTTCAGGGGTTCGTCTCTCCCGGTATTGGGGGTGAGGTCACGCTGTGTCTAGGAGAGCCATTACACGAAGCCCTCGGCCGAGGCAGGAGATTTACTGGTAGGTATTCCAGTAGTATCTCAGGGTGTTCTGGGCTACACTCCGACACGACTTGTACCGCTTTTGGGGATCTGACTTTTACCGACCCCCTAGGCCCGCCATGCGATGCTCATAGACGAACGGACCGGACTGTACGGATATTGTCACTGACAGGCTCAGTAGGGTGTCAGGATGAGTTCGCTCATCGACGTCCCTTTTGGTCAATAGCTGGTGGCCCGTCACGTATTGGCTTATACCTCTGACGTGCTAGTGGTTAAATCCACAACCAAGGTGTTGACGAGTCTTTAGAGTCCCCCACATTCAGTTACTCAAGTTTTCGGGCGAAACGCTGTAGAGGCCGTATGGAGATATGGCAAGGTTCGATCAGATACGTGCGGTATTGCACGGATCAGGATCGGACAGTTAGTACTAGGGGCCGTATGGGTATATGGCAGGGTTCGATCAGATACGTGCGGTATTGCACGGATTAAGATCGAACGGATTTTACTGGCCGGCTTTGGTTTAAGCCGGATCCTAGTATAGTACAGTGTAGACGTTGTCTCATTGCATTTGTATTTCGGTTGGAATACAAATGCGGGTGTGTATACACAGTATCGGGGTTTTCCTGTAATTTATTACGGGACCAGTTTTCTAGAGTTGCCAGTTTGCTTTCCGTTTCGGCCATATTTCTTTGTATTGTTCATTGGCCGAAGATTGGTGGAGGAGGGCTTATTTGCATTTGTGCAAATAAGCTTTTATGGAGGGGGTCTTTTGCATTTTGTTGCATCATGATGGGTGCACCATCGTTTGACTTAATTTTTCCATCATGACTTGACTTTGAGATGAGGTGATGATTGTGGTGGAGTGTTGGTTTTAGTTTGTCATCATGGTTGTTGATGATGAGGTTGATGGAGTGTTAGTTTAGACTTGTGATCATTTCTTTGCATGATAGCTTTTTCTTCCTCTCACTTGCATTATTCTCTTGATTTCACTCTCTTGAGTTTGGTCACTCTCTCATTCACTCCCCTCTCACTTGGCATGGCCGGCCACTCCTCATAGTGGGCTATCCATTTTGATTGGTGTGGGGTTTTTGTTCATTTGATGCTCCAAAAATCCCCATATTCCTCCACCATCTCATATGGCACCTCTATAAACCCCAAATGAGACACAAGCCTCTACACTACATTCTACAGCAAACCCTGGGCACGTCGACTAGCCAGCTTCGTGCCCGAGTTGCCTCGGCATAGAGGTGGGAGCCCGTAAAAGATGTAGGCGATGTGGTGCACTTCCGGCGACGAGGTGGAGACAGGACATTCCGCGGGAGATCGGGACGACGACGAGAAGACCGGAGGACTCGGATCAGTCGGTATATCTCTCTTCCCCATCTTGTAGTTAGCTAGGACTAGTTAATGGTTCGATCCGGGTGTTTAGTGCGCGGTGGTACCGGTTTGCTAGTTTGCAAAAATTAAAGTTTATCACCGCTTCCGCATTTGGCCGTCGGATTGACGGCCGGGGTGCCGCCGTGCACTTACAGTGGTATCAGAGACTCGCCATTAACATAGTCTAGCTTTGTCTAATGTGTTTACACTTCCGATCGAACAAAATTCCAAAAACCCACGTTTTCACATGCATCAGTTTTCTGTTGAATTTTTTCTGGCTCGAAAAATTTTTCAGGTTGTAGAAAAGTGATGTACTGGAAGTTATAAGCGTACTGTAGAAATTCGACACGGTGAATCGACAATTGGAGCGCGGAACCGCGGCCAAACCCCCCTTTGGGCCGCGGTTCCACCGCACTATGATGTCCTGCCGTATCAAATTTCTACAGTTGCTTTCTGGGTTGAAAATAGGGTTTCTGGAATATTATTTTTGGGCCCAGAATTTCTTGATGTGCTACAGTAGTTCTTGGGGGCCCACTTGGTAATTTTTGATCGATCGGACATTTTAAATACATTAGTTCACAGTTTTTACATTATATCTACGACCGTGAATGTCACTTGATCGGTAAATCCAGTCTAACTGCTATAGCCCGGTTAGACGGATTTGCGAACGTGACTTTCACGTTGATGTTCTGTGATTTTGCTGTGATGTTGCGGATCGGTAGTGGGGGATAGCCTGGATGCAATGCTAGTACAGTTTTTGTTGTATTATGTACATTTGATATTGCGGGGCGAGCGTCCGACATGTGGACTGCCGTCACTTCCTGTTTGTATTATTATTTTGGGGCACGACCAGGTTGCAGTCGATGTACCCGTTGTATGTATATTTTACTTTCTGTACTAGGATTGCCCCGCGGAGGGGTGCATGGACAGCCGGGTTCTAGAGGGCAACAAGCCCGCATCTCATGGCATTGAGACGGAGGGGGCTTCACTCTAGAATTGGCGGGCTATTCGCCGCACTCGTAGGGGGTACAGGTTGACCCAGAAGGGGTGCCCAAGTTACCGGATTCCGTGAAGTGCTGGGTGGTCCATTCACGTTGCTGAAGGGGGCTGCCTCGCTTCAGGTTTTGGCGGGTAACTTGCCGCGCACGCAGGGTCTAGGATTTCATTGCACAGGCTATCCACACGACCAGGGGAACGTCGGGTTTTCAGCGGCTCTGTGAAACCCGGGGATCCCAGATATCTGTATTGTTCTGTGATGCTGTACATTTCTGTGATGTTGCATTTTATCACGCCTTGAGTGAATATAATATATTGGTATATATATTAGTAGATGTTGTATATGTTTTGCATCCGCGCTAGTCCAGTCCCCGCCCTGTCGTTAGTTAGCTAACCTAACGGGTAATGACGGGACCCAGTGGCGAATGCGGATGGCATATACGTACATCAGTATATTTTCGTTCTTTGTGGTGTGATCTATTGATGGGACTGCGTTGATTCGGATCAATGCAAGTTAAAAACAAACCTAATCTGATGTTGTTGGAACACTTTTCAAAAAGCTGTTATTGCAAGGACGTTCACTTTTGTTTTGCATCGTGGTATTCAGTTGGAATATCCTGCACCTCATTCTACGGGGAAAGAGCCGAGATCCCTTCACCGGGAGTAACCTCTTTAGCAAAGGTTTTCGTCACTATATTTTCATAAAAGCTATCCAGTTCCTTCAACGATATCAAGTTCATTACGTTAAAGGTTTTCGCCAGAAACCATTCGTAGCCCTCCGTCGTTTCAGACGGGTAGCACGTAGTATTCATGCTATGTTTGTTGACCTTCGTCAAGGCATAGTGTATGGTAGCTGCTTGTTGCCTTTCTGTTGCATAAATAGATGCGTTGGTTTGGGACAGTCGTATAGCCTTGTTGACCTTCGTCAAGGGCTTGTACGGGTGGGTTCAAATTAACCTGGACAATGACGGGTGGAACTTGACATGTGACTTATGATTTGTTGACCTTCGTCAAGGACATAAGAGCATGGGGCAAAAATCACATCGGGAGTTTCAAAAGAACTGAAACTTGCCAGATATGCGCATACCTTCTGGAGTGTGATGACGTGAGCGGATTCCGTCACGTTATCATGCGATGATAGTTGGATCCCGATTCCCACTGATGAGTTAGTTTACTCCTCGGGTGACCCCGACTAATTCTTCTTTTGGGTTTGGAGAAGAATTTGACGGTACAGTGGGAGGTTTCCAGATTAGATAAATTGGTAACCATTCTGATCTAGGTTAGAGTGCACGCTGAGTGTTACTTTTCTCTCTCTCTGGCAGCGACCATTGACCCGACCCTAAGACTATGACTCAGTGACCAAGTTGACCGAACCTTCTTAAACACTGGCTTTTAGATTGTCAGAGTTGCAGACCTCATTGTCACTCCTACTTTTACCCTTTTCTCCAGGACACCCCGTATTACTACGAACGTCCACTTCCATTGGACAAAACCATCGTATGGTTATATACGAACTCGAAGGGATTTATTCGAGGATGGTTTCCGGTTCTGGAGAAGACGGATAGGATTACTCAGTTGTCTTTTCCTTTTACCTTCTCTCAAGTTGTGAGTACTCCTTGGTTTAGGAGATAGTACACCTATTACGCAAATTGGATAGTCTTCTTCCAAACCTTAGGCTGGTGCCGATAGGTGGGGAATGAAGAAAACCAATTAGCATAACGATGGTGTACAGAAGGTATTAAGTTAAGACAAAGCAAGGGATTAGTAAGAGGGCAAAGTAAATTGCGACTGATATTCACGACCAAACCAAGTATTTCATTACCACTCCCACTTCACCTTTGTATTTCTCCAGGACACTCCGTATCACTACGAAGATCCACAGTTTATTGGATATTCCATCGTATGGTTATATACGAACTCGAAAGGAACTTGTTCCAGTTCGGGGATGGATTCTGGTTCAGGAGAAATAGGAATAAGGTTTATTCGGTTGTCTTTTATCTTCACCTTCTCTCGCATTGCGAGTGTTCCTGGGATTAGGACAGTACACCCATTATGCTTATTGGATAGTCTTCTTCCAAACTATAGGCTGGTGCCGAACGGTAGGGAAGGAAGAAAATCATTTGGCCTAAGGGGTGTGCAGAAGGTAATGACTAAAGACATATAAAGGGATTTGGAGAGGTGGCAAAGAATTATACGGTTACAGTCGTGAATCTGGAAGAGGCATTACTAGGAATACCGAGATACCCCATCGAAACATTTCAATGTTTCAGTTTCACTGTGTACTGTTAAAGGAAAACTGATTTCCTAATTAGACACTTACTCCAGGGTATGTATTTACCAGGTATGATTCTCACATCTGTATGGTTTTACAGATGATGAGTAGGAGTAGGTTAGTGGGAATTAGATGATCATCCTCATTATATCGGGATTCGTTGTAATCGGTGATATTTGAGGAAGCCACCTGGGTTGTTTGCCGGACGGCAAATATTTGGTTTTGAATATCCGCTGTTATGCACCAATTTCAAATTGATTTATCTGTACGTCTATTTTCATAGAGTGAGATATACCTCTTTGAAATTATGTCTGTGACATTTACCTATATCAGTGGATGGTTAGGTAAGGAGTATTAAACAGCGGTGTAATTCTTCTTAACCATAAGTACAGTTTTCAACCTACGACACACAGTGAATGAGTTATCAGACTCAAGGGACTTATACAGAGTATTGTATGTTGTCCAGGGTCCATCAGGACAGAGGGGATAGTCCTCGTACTATATTCAGTTTACTTATGACTTCTCTAGTTTTTTAGACAGGTGTTTCGCGGAAACACAGGGTCCGAATTTTGAGAAGTTATAGGTATTTGAATAAAGTAGAGAACCAGGTATTGCAAGTATCGGGATTCTTCAAAGTGATCGAAGATGTAGATACTTATGTGTGGTATTCGGTTGATAGTAATGATAAAGAGAACTTGCTTCTCTTTCAGGTTACTCATAATTGGAAGCATTCCTAAGTTGAGTAACGCTGATCGGCTTCCTTCCATTTAGTTGACATGCACTGGGGACAGCTGCATGAATTGAATCTGGTTCAATTAAATCAGTGCCTCTGGGTCTATATTGGATATAGAACAGTTCATATCTTAACGATGTTAAGGTACGGGGAGTTGTCCGGCTTATGATTAAAACCAGACACTGGACAACTCAAGGCACGTTTCTGTAATGGCTGTTTGTGGGTTAACCCAGGCTATGACGAGGGTTGACTTTCTACCATCCGGAAGATCAATAGTGATATTGTTCTAAACTCGCCACAGTTTTAATAAAAATGGATTTTTTCAGAAAACAGTAGTGGGAGTATGGTAGAACTGGAAGTGATTCCAGAACCGCAAACGATTACTGAAGATTTGATAGGAACCTAAAGATTCAATCTGGTTTGACATTCCATTAGCCACTCCGCAGATACGGTGGGTAACTTCAGGCACCCGAGAGGTACTTCGGTAGCCTTAAGGACGGTGACAGGGAAGTTCTTGTTTACCCACACTTGCCATAGCTGTTATTCCAGACTGTGAGACCCGGCAGGAGGATGAGTATAGCGTCGTTCTAAACTGGCTTTAGAAGTGTACGTTTATATGACTCTGCCAGAGGGTTGTCGTGGTCAGTGGGAGCAGCGGAAGCATGGTGGACATATGGCTTATGTCTATTTATATACTAAAGCAGATATAGCGGAGATAGATCATCTATTTCTGACATGACAGTCATAGGTTTGACTTCATCAGAATAGGGGATGGATCTGTTAAGAAGGTAGTAGGGTGTGATGTCCTGGTATTTCGATGACATACACAGAGTAGGAAGTGATATTCCTATACTACAATCGGTTATACTTTGGTCGTCACACAGTGGTTTCTCCACATGGAATTTGGACATTATATCAGACATACTGGTTACTAGATCTATGATATTAGATCTAGATTTGGGTGGTTTCCCAATCAGGGTACTTAGACAGCATTCTAAGAGTATTTAGAATGGACGACTTCTGGCACGGTAGTGTACCTGCAGGTGATGGAGTCACCCTCTCTAAAGGTGTCTTACAGACTAAAGGGGAGAGGGATGTGCATGATTGGCAGATCACTTGCTCAGGCAATTGAGTCAATCATGAGATGTCAAGTACCACACCAGTTGTTGCTCTTGCACTAGATGCAATAAGTTGACATTGATCCAATCCTGGAGAAAAATCGGAAGCAGTTTTAGAACATAAGTGGATGTTCTAGGGATATGATAACGACAGCCTCTTTCGGGAGACAGTTATCATTCCAGGCTTCCAAGGTGACCTGGACGACAAGGAGGTTATCAGAGTTATAGTTTTTCCTTCTGACGAGGGGCAGTATTTTGGACAGGTGGTCCAGGAAGATACTGAGGGAGGCATGGCGCAGGATACTGATTAAGTTCAGTTGTCGATACAGTCTAAGAAGTTTGGATTAGGAGTTCATTTATGAGCTAGGTCCCATCAGACATCCAGACACATTCTAAGACAGGTATTGCTCATTTCGGGAGATGGCTTTCTCCACGAACATGAGATATAGAGAGACAAAGAAAGGAACATCAAAGCGGATCCACTCACTGAGGCTATTCCTCGAACGCAATAGTTTCGCAAACGAGCTTTGTGAGACTGACTAGTAGAGGAGTTGGGTGTTCGGTATCACACGGGCTGTGAGTATGCGACATCGCAATAATTAGCCTTGAGTGCAAGTGGAAGATTGTTGGAGGTAGTGCCCTCAGAGTCAATTATTGGATCACAGGCACGTGATTGCAATGATTGAGGGAGGGCTTGTCCCAGTAGAAAAGTCTTACTCGAGATGATAGTATGCTATCTGGTTTACCTTTATCATCGTGTACTGCTTTAGGTGACCTGACAGGTCGCTATTACACGTTGATAGAGCCCCTAGGATTCTTGCTTGACCACCAGCAGTATGAGGGCGATCATATAAGTGGGAGCTGGGGGTCTATAAGCACATCCTTAAAAGGTCCCTAGTCGTGGGAGTTTCGAGACAGGGCATCGATACTCCAGAGTAGACTAGTGTATACAGTCGAGACCCCGACGAGGGGCGGTGGCCGGTCTCATAAGCCATTAGTGTCAGTTGGATCACCTAATATGTATGCTGGTGCTCATTGGGTTATGAGTACACCGGACAGGACTCACCGGGAACATGCTAGTTGGTCTTATACCTGACGTCAGATAGCAGTTCCCTGGTGATATGTGTACAGGTTAGTTCATCGACCTGAGGATTGTCATTTGTCTCGTGTGAGTTCCCACTGTACTTTGATTACTACCCTACCACGCTCAAAGGAGACGTGCAAACAGGTTTTAGTTGGGTACAGTCCCGAGCCACATGGAGGCAGTGAGCGTATCTTCAGGGGTTCGTCTCTCCCGGTATTGGGGGTGAGGTCGCGCTGTGTCTAGGAGAGCCATTATACGAAGCCCTCGGCCGAGGCAGGAGATTTACTGGTAGGTATTCCAGTAGTATCTCAGGGTGTTCTGGGCTTCACTCCGATACGACTTATACCGCTTTTGGGGGTCTGACTTTTACCAACCCCCTAGGCCCGCCATGCGATGCTCATAGAAGAACGGACCGGACTGTACGGATATTGTCACTGACAGGCTCAGTAGGGTGTCAGGATGAGTTCGCTCATCGACGTCCCTTTTGGTCAATAGCTGGTGGCCCGTCACGTATTGGCTTATACCTCTGACGTGCTAGTGGTTAAATCCACAACTAAGGTGTTGACGAGTCTTTAGAGTCCCCCACATTCAGTTACTCAAGTTTTCGGGCGAAACGCTGTAGAGGCCGTATGGAGATATGGCAAGGTTCGATCAGATACGTGCGGTATTGCACGGATCAGGATCGGACAGTTAGTACTAGGGGCCGTATGGGTATATGGCAGGGTTCGATCAGATACGTGCGGTATTGCATGGATCAGGATCGAACGGATTTTACTGGCCGGCTTTGGTTTAAGCCGGATCCTAGTATAGTACAGTGTAGACGTTGTCTCATTGCATTTGTATTTCGGTTGGAATACAAATGCGGGTGTGTATACACAGTATCGGGGTTTTCCTGTAATTTATTACGGGACCAGTTTTCTGGAGTTGCCAGTTTGCTTTCCGTTTCGGCCATATTTCTTTGTATCGTTCATTGGCCGAAGATTGGTGGAGGAGGGCTTATTTGCATTTGTGCAAATAAGCTTTTGTGGAGGGGGTCTTTTGCATTTTGTTGCATCATGATGGGTGCACCATCCTTTGACTTGATTTTTCCATCATGACTTGACTTTTGAGATGAGGTGATGATTGTGGTGGAGTGTTGGTTTTAGTTTGTCATCATGGTTGTTGATGATGAGGTTGATGGAGTGTTAGTTTAGACTTATGATCATTTCTTTGCATGATAGCTTTTTCTTCCTCTCACTTGCATTATTCTCTTGATTTCACTCTCTTGAGTTTGGTCACTCTCTCATTCACTCCCCCCTCATTTGGCATGGCCGGCCACTCCTCATAGTGGGCTGTCCATTTTGATTGGTGTGGGGTTTTTGTTCATTTGATGCTCCAAAAATCCCCATATTCCTCCACCATCTCATATGGCACCTCCATAAACCCCAAATGAGACACAAGCCTCTACACTACATTCTACAGCAAACCTTGGGCACGTCGACTAGCCAGCTTCGTGCCCGAGTTGCCTCGGCATAGATGTAGGAGCCCGTAAAAGATGTAGGCGATGTGGTGCACTTCCGGCGACGAGGTGGAGACAGGACATTCCGCGGGAGATCGAGACGACGACGAGAAGACCGGAGGACTCGGATCAGTCGGTATATCTCTCTTCCCCATCTTGTAGTTAGCTAGGACTAGTTAATGGTTCGATCCGGGTGTTTAGTGCGGGGTGGTACCGGTTTGCTAGTTTGCAAAAATTAAAGTTTATCACCGCTTCCGTATTTGGCCGTCGGATTGACGGCCGGGGCGCCACCGTGCACTTACAAATTTCGCCCGCTTGAGCCGGGATGGCTATCCGCTTAGGGATGGCTGCTTCACGTATCGCGGGCTTGTTGGCGTTCTGGCCCAATCTGTTGAAAACTGAGGCAGTAGGGTTGGGCGACCCGTTGAGAGGGGCCGCGGCAGTAGTAAGTCGATCAATGACCGACTTCTTTGAGCTTCTTGCAACAGCATCGGGGCATTGAAGCTCATCGGTGGGATCATGGTCCCAAAGAACATCCCAGTGGTGGCCTGAGTTGCTTGCTCCACTGGCATCTTGAACAGGGAGGCCGCTTGGGGCCCATAGGTTACACCTCCAGATGAGGCGGAACGGGAGTTGCAGTTGCAGCTGGAGTAGTTAGAGGGCATTGATATTCTGTTTTCTGCACGGGAGCAAAACCAAATCTTAGTACCTCGAACCCAAGGGCATCCATATTAAATCGTGATTCGTTCGCGAACACGACACACGAAGCGTGGAGTGGAAAGAGGAAAAGGTCCCACCGGGCGTGCCAGAATCTGTTCCCCGCCGAAATACGGAGACACGACCGCGCAGGTCCGTCTTGTTAGTATATATGCCCAAGGGGCCATTATTGTATCATACTAGCTTTTATATTACTTAATGGAAGCTTGGGATATTTACAGTTATATTAACAGTCTTGCTAAACATGGTAGTACGCTACTTGGTTTATATCTATCTTAATATGTGTATATGTTAGCATATCGAGAATACATAGTGATAGAGCCCTTAGGATCTTACTTGATTACCAGCGTTGTGATGGCAGTCATACTAGTGAGGGCTGGGTAGTTGATTTTAATGAATTCTTGATGTGTAGTAAAAGCAAGTATCGAATCAATTGTTTCCCGATAACGGTTTCATTTGATCGATAACAGTATCTTGTATCAGTGTTTAGAAAATTGTATAAAGAAATCACAACCAAAGAATTATATTTGACCGCAATCAACTACGGTGTCAGTTGTAGATCGTAAGCGAGTGCGGATCGTCCACAGGGATTGTGCGATTCGTTTCAATGTTTGATTTGTTTGATTTGAAAAGTTAATCGAAAAGAAAAGAAAGCATGATTCAAGATTTATCAAATGTTTCAAGTGTCACTATTTTATTCAAGAATCAAGAAAATGATAAACAATCAAGAATCGGGTTTCGATGATATTTCCAACCAAATGTCAAGAATCTAAATGAGGCTCGTAGGAATCGATCGGATCTATAGACGTGATGTAATCTTAAGATATCGTGTTCTTGTCCTTCGAAGAATTGATACTAGATCGATGATGATCGACGAGAGTTAGGGCTTTCTCGTGAAACTAGGGTTTCATCTTTTAACCCTTGTTCTTTCGTCGATATCATTCACATTCTAGCCTCTAACAAATTCAAGAAACGATCGTAACTCCCCAATTTCGAGCGATATCAATCAAGAAAGTATCGCAACAAAATTAGGTTGTCGATTCTTGAAATTGCTAGGGTTTACAAAACTCGTAGGACTCAAGAATCGTTTTAAAATATGTTACATCATCATTCTATTGATCGTCTCGACTCCTCGACGAGCGGAGTTTATTCACACATCATCACACAGAAAGCATTCAAGAATTGAAAAGATATCATGATGCAAGAATTTAAAGAAAACAAGAAAAAAGAATTTCACCTTTTATTTATATCAACAATTTCATTACAGTCGCTCAAGAACTACAAGAGGAAGAACTCGATTGTTGAATTGGCTTCGCTTTTCTTCGTGAGTCGTGGATCGGCTTGGACCACTTGCTCTGTTGAAGATCGGTTCCGCTCATAAAAGGTTGACGGGCTTCTTGCTTGATTTGGTACTCGGGATCTTGGCTTCTGATTGGAATTAGGGTTAGGGTTTCACACAAGCCTTCTCACTAGACTTGTGGAAGAAGATGAAGAATGAGGTAGAATGGCTCTAGATTGGCTACTAAAATGAACTAATGGAGGGATCAATTGAATGAATAATCCCCTTTTACAAGTGAGCCTAGGGTCCTATTTATAGATTTCCCAAACCCTAGGTCTAGGTTTAAAATTACAATTCCCTCCAAAAGTTTGTTGAGGCTTCTAGAAGATAGTTTGTTAGGAGTTTAGCTTAGGCTTTAAGCTAGGATTAATTAAGCTTAGAAACCCTAGTTTGCTGATCTGGCAGAAGCCTCTGGAGTCTTCTGGAAACTGAAGTACATTTCTGAGCTGTAGGCACTAGCAGAAGAGTAATGAAGCAAAACTGGAGTGATGATCTGGCAACGCCGCCGCGGAACCGCGGCCCGAGCCGGCTCCAGCCGCGGTTCCGCAGCCATGTTGGCTCTTTGTGGCTTGGTTCTTCTGGTGTGATCTTGGGATGATATTGTAGGGTTCCTAGGCACACTAGTGAAGGTTCATATAGCATCAAACATGCCCGGATAAAAATTTAGACGTGCCGAACAACCCAAAGACAGGATCTTTGCTAGATAATTAGGGTTAAGCATACAAGATTACAACTTTTTATCTAAGTGTGAGGGATTACAACCTTTGTAGTCCGCTCCTTCGCTTCACAAGCTCCGAGTAGAAGTCCCTTCGCCGCGATCCATGATCTCCCGGACTCAAGAGAGGCTCCACGACTCGAACGATCCATGCTAGCTTGAAGTGTTCCAAATCTCCGATGATCTACGTCGAAGTATCAATAACTCAAGCTTTCTCACTCTTAAGAGATGAACACCCTAATCACATGGGCTAGATGAGATGAGGATGAGGGAGTAGTATTTATGCTTTCTTTTTAATTCACTTTCTCACAATTTATCATCACAAATGGAATTTCTAGTGAGCTCAAAATTAAGAGAGAAGAAGATGATAATGGAAAATGACAATCCTTTTGTGATGAATAGAAAAGAAATCTATATGATTGATATATCAACCATGGTCAAGGATGAGTGGCTAAGAGTTTGTAGAGAATAAACTAGAGTTAGGGTTTGGTTAGGTTAAGTTATGAGTCATGGAAAAATATCAACCATAATATCTTAACCAAGACAAAAGCAAAGCTTCTAGAAGGTGCAAGAAGAAGCTAACCTTAATCAAACCCTAATCCCATTTAATCATCCTTAAACATGTTTAATAATAAATCATATCATGTCACAATAATATATATCACATATATATTATATATTTGCAACAAAAGAAAATAATACAATTAACATATATCGCATATATATCAATGTATCATCCAGTGAGAAAATGAAATAATAAAGCGAGCCAATATTAGATAATGTAATACAATATATCATATATATTATTATACATTAAATCATCGAATCAACACTTGATTCGACGATCCGGCTATATCGAATATTACCGACTAATATATCATGTACCGATTCATCGAATCAACACTTGATCCGATGTCCCGGTTCATCTCTAAATATCGCGAGAATATAATACGGTATCTCATATCGCATTATTCTCGGTCCTGCACATATCACATATGTGCCTCTACTCTGTTTCGCCTGAGCCAAGAAACCTCTGTGTAGGACTCTAAAGAATCGTCAATACGCCGGTAGCAGGTAATGATCATATCAAACACCCACAAGCTGCAAGCGGTCAGCTAAACGTAACAGCCACCCAGGTATTGAGCGATCAGAAGATCAACAAGCTAGCCTGTGCGTTCTCCTGTGATCCAATCAGTAACACTCCCGTACAGTCCGGTCTGTTCGTCTGATATGTCGCATATCAAGTCTAGGGGTGGTAAACGTCAGACCCCAGTAACCGATAAGTCGTGTCGATGTGTGGCTCATAACGGGTCGAGAAACTACTAGTAACACTTACCAGTAAATCTCTATATCGGCCCTGGCCAGGGACTTCCAGTTATAGCCAATCGAACACAGCACAACATCAACTCCCTATACCGGGAGAGACGAATCCCCTCCTATCGCTCATTGCCTCCATATGATTCGGGACTGTACCCAAAAGCCACCGTTTTGCACGCCCTCTTGGACGTGGTAAGGTGGAAATCAAAGCACAGTGGGAATCACACAAGACACTATGACGATCTCGGGTCTACAGACTACCCTGTACCAGTGTCACCGGAGAACTGCCATCTGACGTGTGGTATATCACCATCTGGGAGTTCTCGGCGAGTCCGTCCAGTGTACCCAGTCTTCACTTAGCACCCGTACACCATCTCTGATGTCAAACACCGATGGATATGGGATCATCCATCGCCCATCATATGGGTCAAGATGCGTATACGCTAGTCTACTCTGGTGTATCGATGCCCTGTCTCGATATACCCTCGACTAGGAACAGTTATAGGATGTACTCATCGGCTACCGTGGCCCCACTAGTATGATCTCATCATAGTCCCAGTAGTCGAGTACAGATCCTAAGGGCTTTATCAACATGTGAGAGAAAGACAATAAACCAATACAAGTCAACATGTTAAGATAAAGTGAAACCAAATAGCATACTATCATGACGAGCAAGAAAGTCCTCTCTGTATATATCCAAGCATCCATTATAATATACATGTACAACAATGGCATCTAGGGCATATACATAACTAACAATCTCCCACTTGCACTAAGGCCAGCTGCTGTAGTATCTCATACCTAGCATCCCGAATAATCTTTCAAACTGTATCTGGGGAATAGCCTTCGTGAATGGATCCGCAGTGTTGTCCTTCGTATCTACTCTCCTGACCTCGATCTCCCGGCGATCAACTATCTCCCTGATCAGGTGATACCGCCTCAGAATATGTCTGGACTTCTGATGGGATCTGGGTTCCTTGGCCAAAGCCACAGCTCCATTGTTATCGCAATACAGAGGTATTGGATGCTCAATGGATGGAACCACACCAAGTTCACTAATGAACTTCTTGATCCAGACAGCCTCTTTGGCAGCATCGTTGGCAGCGATGTATTCAGCTTCCATTGTCGAGTCTGCAACGGTATCCTGTTTGGAACTCTTCCAACATACCGCCCCTCCATTGAGGGTAAAGACAAATCCCGAGTGCGACTTAGAGTCGTCCTTATCACTTTGGAAGCTGGAATCAGTAAAGGACTCCACCTGGAGTTCTCCGTTACCATACACCAAGAACATCTCCTTAGTCCTTCGTAAGTACTTGAGAATGTTCTTCACAGCTGTCCAGTGACTCTCTCCAGGATCTGCTTGATACCGACTCACTACGCTTAGTGAGTATGCTACATCGGGTCTGGTACATAGCATTGCATACATGATAGAGCCTACTGCCGAAGCATAGGGTATCCCTTGCATGCGAGCCCTCTCTAAATCAGTCTTGGGAGACATCTCTTTGGAGAGAGTGAGTCCAGAGATCGTGGGTTGGTTCCCATGCTTGGATTCTTCCATACTAAACCTCTTTAGTATGGTGTCAATGTACCTGGATTGGGACAATCCCAGTATCCTTTAGATCTATCTCTATAGATCATGATTCCCAATATGCAGGAGGCATCACCTAGATCTTTCATTGAGAATCTCTGTGATAAGAAGAGCTTGACTGATTGCAGCATAGGAATATCATTTCCTATCAAGAGTATATCATCCACGTACAATACGAGGAAGACAACCTTACCCTCTGCTACCTTCTTATAGATACAAGGTTCATCTATATTTTTGATGAAGTCAAACTCTTTGACTACAACATCAAAACAGATGTTCCAACTCCGCGATACTTGCTTTAACCCATAAATGGATTTAAGCAGCTTGCACACCTTTCCGCTGCTCCCACTATCTACGAAGCCTTCTGGCTGAGTCATGTACACGCTCTCTTCTAAATCACCGTTTAGAAAGGCGGTCTTAACATCCATTTGCCAGATTTCGTAGTCATGGTATGCAGCAATGGCAAGTAAGATCCGGATGGACTTAAGCATTGCTACTGGAGAAAAGGTTTCGTCATAATCCACACCTGGTCGTTGACGAAAACCCTTTGCTACAAGTCTAGCTTTGAAAGTCTCAACTTTTCCATCTACACCAAATTTCTTTTTAAAGATCCACTTGCTCCCAATGGGTTTTACCCCTTCAGGAGCATTTTCCAAAGTCCATACTTTGTTGGTGTACATGGATTCCATCTCAGATCGCATTGCATCCAGCCATTTCACAGAGTCACCACTCATGATGGCCTGCTCGAAACTAGTCGGGTCATCATCATCCATGATGCAATCCTCGCTTCCACCATCAATGAGAAAACCGTAGTATCTCTCAGGTGGATGAGAAACCCTACTAGATCGGCGGAGAGGCTGAGGTTCGTCGGGTACTACTGAATCCTCTGGTTCAACCAAGTCTTCTGTTATAGTTTGTGTTGCTGGAACCTCTTCTAGTTCTACCTCAATGCTACTATTCTGTTTCATAAGAAAACCTTTTTCTAAGAAAGTGGCATGTCGAGAAACAAACACCTTTTGTTCCTCGGGGTGGTAGAAGATATACCCTTGTGAGTTTTTGGGATATCCTGCAAACTTACATAAGACAGATCCTGCCTCGAGTTTGTCCGGATTTTGTCTCTTGACATAGGCCGGACAACCCCATATCTTAATGTAATTAAAATGTGGTCTCTTCCCTTTCCATATCTCATATGGAGTGATAGGCACAGATTTGGTAGGAACTCTATTCAATAGGTCTATGGCTGTCTCAAGCGCATACCCCCAAAAGGAAATAGGCAACTCAGCTGTACTCATCATCGAGCGCACCATATCTAATAGGGTGTGATTTCTTCGTTCCGATACACCGTTGTGCTGTGGTGTATAAGGAGGAGTAAGCTGAGAGAGAATCCCATTCTCTTTTAGATAATCTAGGAACTCACTGCTTAAGTATTCACCTCCTCGATCAGATCGAAGTAACTTAATACTTTTGCCCGTTTGATTCTCTACTTCGTGCTTATATTCTCTGAATTTCTCAAAAGCTTCAGACTTGTGTTTCATCAGGAACACATGTCCGAATCTAGAGAGATCGTCAGTGAATGTAATGAAGTAGGAAGAACCATTCCTGGCATGCGTAGACATGGGACCGCATACATCACTATGTATTAGTCCTAAGAGTTCAGTAACTCTTTCTCCGTGTCCTCTAAACGGAGCTTTGGTCATTTTTCCTTTGAGACATGAATGACAAGTATCATAAGATGATAATTCGAACGGATTCAAATAACCATCCTTATGTAACTTAGCCAGTCGTGTCGCATTGATATGACCAAGTCTACAATGCCACAAGTAGGATTCGTTCATATCTGAACTTTTCCTCTTGTGTGTGTTTTGTATATTCAGGACTGTATTCTGATTTAGAATGAATATGCCATTATGTAACGAGCCTGATGCAATCAACTTTTGATCTAGGAATATGTTCATAACCTTATCCTTTACTACAAAATTATATCCTTCTTTACTTAATAAAGAAACTGATATAATATTGCACATCATGTTTGGTATATAATAGCACTCATTTAGAATCAGTGTATTACGACCTTGCAATACTAGGTGATATTCGCCAACTGCTTTGGCTACAATACTTGCACCGTTCCCTACTTGAACGGAATGATCACCTTTTCCCAGTTCTCTACCTTTTCGTAGCCCATGTAACAATTTACATATATGGGATCCTGATCCGGTATCCAATACCCAGGACGTAGGGTGAACTGAGAAACAGTTCTCAATAACTAACACACCCGAAGAAGATGCATCAACATGCATGTTCTTTTGGGCGGCGTGAGAATCTAGATATTCTCCTGTTTCCTGTTCTGTCTTATAACTCTTATAAGAAAGAACGGGTCCAACGTTCCCTTGCTCAGTACAATAATCGGGTTCAGTCAATACATCCATATTATTATCTTGATTATGGCCTGACATGGTCGCTACCTGGAGAGAGAGAGAAGAAAACACTTTAGCGTATGCTCTTGCAAGATTAGATTGGTTATTATCTTATCTAATCAGGATGTCTCCCACTGTTTTTATCAAATCTACCTTCAAACCCAAAAAGGTAAGATTAGCCGGGATTAATTACACCCTACAATTTCGTCAATCTTTCAGCCAGATCAGTGTCGGTACTTTGAGGGAGGTTCCCCGTGCTTTCGCACGGACCTAATTAAAGTAAACCTCGTTTTCCCAGAGGCGTAACCCCGTTAACACTTTTCTAGACACCTACTTGATCGGCTAATTGTCCTGTGTAAAACTCTCCCAGGAGTAACTCTTACTCGCAGTGGGTATCGGGATCCAACTATCTCATAGGAGGTATGCAATCTCATTGCAAATTTCAACACTTGAAATTCCCGTTAAAGCTTTTACCCCTAGTGTGCTATGACCTTGACGCATGCCAAACAACCCATAGTCCATTAGTCAAGTTCAACCCGTACATTTCGTGATTGAATTAAACCCACCCGTACGACCCTTGACGCATGCCAAACAACGACGTACGAATACCCTAATCCAATTGCATCTCATGCTGCAGATAAGTAATAATCAGCTACCGTACACTACGCCTTGACGCATGCCAAACTACCGTAGCACGAATACTAAATATTACTTATCTGAAATGACGGAGGGCTACGCAGGTTTTTCTGAAAACCTATTGCGTAATGAACTTGATATCGTCGTAGAATCAAGTGAAGTTTTGAAATGGAGTGTTTTTTAGGCTTTTCTTAGTTTCGCTAAAGGGGTCACTCCCGGTGAAGGGATCGTCGGCCCTTTCCTCATCGAATAAGGTGCAGGATATATCATATATACCGCAGTGCAAAGCAAAACACTAAAAGCATTCAAAAGACAAACCATGTTTTGTAGCATCTGCCAGTTTCGCTAAAGAGGTCACTCCCGGTGAAGGGATCTCGGCTCTTTCCCCATCGAATAAGGTGCAGGGTATATCATATATACCACTATGCAAAGCAAAACTGTAGCTACCCTTTTTATAAAGTTTTGATTCTACAAGATCTTTAGGTTTCTTTTCTTTTTATTAATCTCATTAATAAAATCCCATCAGCTTATGCTTCCTAAGCATCACAGAAGAAACGAAAGCAGTAATATTTATATATCAGTATATATATATAGTATAAGCATTCGTCTCAGGCAGTAATATGATCTCATCACAGAACATTACAGCAGAAGAACATATATGAAATATTGGATATACTAGGACGTCCGTGTTTTCAATACGAGCCTGTATAAAACACGGATTCCACGGTCGCGACGAATAGCCAAACCCACATCCTAAGACCCCTACGAGAGCGGCAAGTAACACTGCCAATTCTAGGGTTAGGAGACCCGGTCTCGACTCCTCGAGATGGCCTCCCACTGGACCCTAGAACCCGGTTACTTGTGCTCCCCACCTTGGGTCTACCTAATGCGGAAAAGTAAATAATATACAACGGTGACAGAATCCGCAACCTGGAAGTGCCCCAATAAAAGAATATTACATTACAAATGAATTTTACATGAATGAAAATAAAAACCCTCATCTCACATAAAACCCCCGGCTATTCAGAACGCGACGATCTAATATAACATATAACAGCAACACATAATATCACATATCATCAACGTAAGTAAATATGCGCATCCCAATTGTCGTTGACATATAGCAACGAAACCGGCGATATCACATGTTGCACTTACGGTCACAGAAAAGAAAGTGTAAAACTACAACATTTGGAATCCACAATCACTTTAGACATCGTAAATCCGAAATATCACATACTTCGCATTTCATACGTAACTCTATGAATTCCACATATTGTATCACATTCCAGATAAATAGACAGTATTAATCTTTTCGAACAGATAATCAAATACCCAAAATTTCCTAAAGTGCTCAACACTTGAGCGAAGTTCAAATAATCACAGAATATGTCATAGTACCAGTGATCCAGCCGTAGAAGGGTCAAGCCAACGCCTCACATGTGGCACGCCGTACTGCCCCAAACCCGAAGGTTCAAAAGGCAGTTCAAGATGGTCACATAATCGAGTTAAGGTTTGTTGTCTTCTAGAGGGTCCTTCGCTTAACTTGTACAATTTTTCCGAAAGATTTAAACCC
The DNA here is from genome assembly GCA_030015575.1 of Agapanthus africanus. Classification (NCBI taxonomy): domain Eukaryota; kingdom Viridiplantae; phylum Streptophyta; class Magnoliopsida; order Asparagales; family Amaryllidaceae; genus Agapanthus; species Agapanthus africanus. Next base: position 701,850,800 of record JASDDO010000024.1, on the reverse strand, counting down.
GATAAAAATTCAACACTTGAAAGTTTGCCGTGCCGGGAAAAAGTGAGTTAATGATATCCGTTCAAATAGTTTAACAGTTTCTAAATATCCGGAAAAAAAAAACGAATTTAAATTTTCCGATCGAATCAACGATTACAAAGCAAACCCCAGACACTCAACCTTTGAGTCAATATAAAAATACCAGAAACTATAAAAGCAGAAATAAAGAATTACTGTGGAAAAAAAATGTCCAATCAAACAATAAGGCCGCGATTCCGCGGTCGTTTGTACGGATCACTGTCTCGAATTTCACAGTTATTCTTATTTTTATCTGCTGTATTTTTCAGGTATTTTTAATTCAGAAAAAATCCAGATTTTAAAAAATTTCCAGAGAAGGGGTAAATTTTGTCGGTTCGGGTTCGATCGGAGTTTTAACTTCGTTAACACGTCGCCTAATGCTCTAGCTAGGCTCTGATACCACTGTAGGGTTCCTAAGCACACTAGTGAAGGTTCATATAGCATCAAACATGCCCGGATAAAAATTTAGACGTGCCGAACAACCCAAAGACAGGATCTTTGCTAGATAATTAGGGTTAAGCATACAAGATTACAACTTTTTATCTAAGTGTGAGGGATTACAACATTTGTAGTCCGCTCCTTCGATTCACAAGCTCCGAGTAGAAGTCCCTTCGCCGCGATCCACGATCTCCCAGACTCAAGAGAGGCTCCGCGACTCGAACGATCCATGCTAGCTTGAAGTGTTCCAAATCTCCGATGATCTACGTCGAAATATCAATAACTCAAGCTTTCTCACTCTAAAGAGATGAACACCCTAATCACATGGGCTAGATGAGATGAGGATGAGAGAGTAGTATTTATGCTTTCTTTTTAATTCACTTTCTCACAATTTATCATCACAAATGGAATTTCTAGTGAGCTCAAAATCAAGAGAGAAGAAGATGATAATGGAAAATGACAATCCTTTTGTGATGAATAGAAAAGAAATCTATATGATTGATATATCAACCATAGTCAAGGATGAGTGGCTAAGAGTTTGTAGAGAATAAACTAGAGTTAGGGTTTGGTTAGGTTAAGTTATGAGTCATGGAAAAATATCAACCATAATATCTTAACCAAGACAAAAGCAAAGCTTCTAGAAGGTGCAAGAAGAAGCTAACCTTAATCAAACCCTAATCCCATTTAATCATCCTTAAACATGTTTAATAATAAATCATATCATGTCACAATAATATATATCATATATATATTATATATTTGCAACAAAAGAAAATAATACAATTAACATATATCGCATATATATCAATGTATAATCCAGTGAGAAAATGAAATAATAAAGCGAGCCAATATTAGATAATGTAATACAATATATCATATATATTATTATACATTAAATCATCGAATCAACACTTGATTCGACGATCCGGCTATATCGAATATTACCGACTAATATATCATGTACCGATTCATCGAATCAACACTTGATCCGATGTCCCGGTTCATCTCTAAATATCGCGAGAATATAATACGGTATCTCATATCGCATTATTCTCAGTCCTGCACATATCACATATGTGCCTCTACTCCGTTTCGCCTGAGCCAAGAAACCTCTGTGTAGGACTCTAAAGAATCGTCAATACGCCGGTAGCAGGTAATGATCATATCAAACACCCACAAGCTGCAAGCGGTCAGCTAAACGTAACAGCCACCCAGGTATTGAGCGATCAGAAGATCAACAAGCTAGCCTGTGTGTTCTCCTGTGAATCCAATCAGTAACACTCCCGTACAGTCCGGTCTGTTCGTCTGATATGTCGCATATCAAGTCTACGGGTGGTAAACGTCAGACCCCAGTAACCGATAAGTCGTGTCGATGTGTGGCTCATAACGGGTCGAGAAACTACTAGTAACACTTACCAGTAAATCTCTATATCAGCCCTGGCCAGGGACTTCCAGTTATAGCCAATCGAACACAGCACAACATCAACTCCCTATACCGGGAGAGACGAATCCCCTCCTATCGCTCATTGCCTCCATATGATTCGGGACTGTACCCAAAAGCCACCGTTTTGCACACCCTCTTGGACGTGGTAAGGTGGAAATCAAAGCACAGTGGGAATCACACAAGACACTATGACGATCTCGGGTCTACAGACTAGCCTGTACCAGTGTCACCGGAGAACTGCCATCTGACGTGTGGTATATCACCATCTGGGAGTTCTCGGTGAGTCCGTCCAGTGTACCCAGTCTCCTCTGAGCACCCGTACACCATCTCTGATGTCAAACACTGATGGATATGGGATCATCCATCGCCCATCATATGGGTCAAGATGCGTATACGCTAGTCTACTCTGGTGTATCGATGCCCTGTCTCGATATACCCTCGACTAGGAACAGTTATAGGATGTACTCATCGACTACCGTGGCCCCACTAGTATGATCTCATCATAGTCCCAGTAGTCGAGTACAGATCCTAAGGGCTTTATCAACATGTGAGAGAAAGACAATAAACCAATACAAGTCAACATGTTAAGATAAAGTGAAACCAAATAGCATACTATCATGATGAGCAAGAAAGTCCTCTCTATATATATCCAAGCATCCATTATAATATACATCATATGTACAACAATGGCCTCTAGGGCATATACATAACTAACAGATATTTGGGGCTTTATCTGATATGTTGATTTGTATTTGTCCCTTTGGATTGATACCAGAACTGAAATCATTGAGTTGGCGTAATGTTTGATCAGTACCATGTAAATTTTTGGCTTTTCTTCTGAGTTTTCCTGCATAGATCTCAAAACAAGTGTTGCGCAATATAGGGATGATGCGATGCCATGAAATGCCGTCAATTTCCTTTATAGTGCCGGTTTTAGAAGTCTAACACATGCAATCTGATATTTAACGACTGATTTGCTAATATGTGAAATATGAATACCGTACACTTCTAAATGAATGCAAATGATAGGGAAATTGCCGGTTAAAAGATGCAGTATTTTCGACTAATCAAATTCCCCCAAACTTAATTTCGATTGTCTCGAGCGAACTTTTTATTAAAAAGAGAAGGAGAAAATAAAGGAAGAGAAAAACTAACTAGCACACTTTCGTAGGCAACACGATTGCACTGAGCACGTGCAACAAGCCTTTAAACCTCTAGGTGTCCCTAGTAGGAGGAGTGTTGTCTCCTGAGGGTTTTCAGCGGATTGCACCCACAAAATCCAATAATAAAAGAAAGATCATGATTATTACATTTAAAAATAAGAATTGTAAAAGAAAAGCCTTGAAAATTAGGGTTTCCAACTAAGCTAGCTTTTCGGTTGTCATGAGCCCTATCTTAATGGTCATGAAAAGATGTCAGAAATCACGTCCTCCCTCAATAAAACTTCGTCTTATTTTTCATTCCTATCTTTATTCCAAACATCGATCATATAACCCTGCGTGTGTGTAAAGGACATCCCTACACCCGGAGAATTCAATTCAAGCTATCATACTCTTGCCCATCAGCCTCAGTACTTTTTAATTAATGAATATTTAGCTGAATTTGCTCACACACTTTCATGCGACCGTTAATACTTCTTGAGGTACTAACCGACCGATTACTCATGTGCTTGCTTATTTGGTGTATTTTCCTCGTCTTGCACCACCTAAGGCTTAGCAGTGACTCCTAGACCAGTTGGCCTTAGGGCACTAGGTGAAGAGGCACCCTCGCTATATATTTTTTATTGCCCTCGGTGATAACAAAACCAGTGTCCATTTTTCTCACCACTTTATATATATATATATATATATATATTTTTATTCTTTTTTTTTTATTTCCTTCATACATTGGCTTTAAGACAAGAGCATTTCAAGGTATCCTCTACTATCCCAGGCTTCAAGACGTGTGTAAGTGCGAATAGCAGGGTAGCAACGTTCAAAATGTTTGGCTTCCAGAATAGAAACTATTTTTCAGACTTATTTTTATCCTCAGATTAGTGACGTCCTTCATCTTACTAACCCTTGGGACAACGGCTCATAACTACTTATTACTAGTTTGTCTAAGAAAACTTCTAATTTTCTTAGTTTTCTTAAATTTTTCTAATCTCATGGATGTAATTGTTCACTGTCTAAACTTTTATTATCTTATTTATGTACAAAAAAGGTTTAAATATTAAAATATTTTTATATTTGAAAATTTTTAAATTTTTATGGTTTTTGAAAATTTTTAAATTTTTATAGATTTTTAAAGAAATGTTTTGTGCTTATGCAAATGATATGTGAATGATGCAAAAATAGCACAAACCTCCCCCAAACTTGATTTCAACAGTGTCCTCACTGTTGCCAATCGCTATACCTACAAAAACTGTAAGCCTGGGGGGAATTATTAGTGTGGGCAAAATATATAAGTGAAAAGCTTCCCCCACACTTATTCTTTTCACTCACCTTTATTCAAAACATGATGCAGTGATATACAGGATATGATGGTGAGATGGAGGAATTTTAATCCAAATAAACTGGCTCTTGTAAGAACAAGAGCTCCTCTGTGGGGTCAGTGGAAAAATACGGCTTTAGTCTATGTCCATTCACTTTGAAAAATGTGCCGTTTTTATCATTTTCTGCTTCTACTGCCCCGTGCGGGTATACAGACCGCACAATAAAAGGTCCCTTCCACCGAGATCGAAGCTTACCCGCGTGAAGGTGTAAGCGTGAATCATAAAGAAGGACTTGTTGACCAGGTGAAAAAGTTTTCCTCAAAATGTTTTTATCATGAAAAACCTTAGTCCTATTCTTTACAATTACAGCGTTATCATAAGCTTCATCACGGAGTTCGCTTAGCTCATTTAGTTGCAGCTTCCAAAAGTTGCAGGCTTGGTTTAGATCAAAATTTATTTCCTTTATAGCCCACAATGCTTTATGCTCTATCTCGACGGGTAAATGACATGCCTTCCCAAACACTATCCTATATGGAGACATCCCTAGGTCGGTTTTATATGCAGTTCTGAATGCCCAAAGAGCATCCGTCAGTTTGGTCGACCAGTCTTTTCTATTCTTAGCAACAGTCTTCTCCAGGATAAGTTTGATCTGTCTATTTGAAATTTCAGCCTGCCCGCTCGTTTGGGGATGATAGGGTGTAGAAAGTCGGTGGTTGATTCCGTATTTCCGCATCAGAGTCTCGAAAGATCTGTTGCAGAAATGTGTCCCATTATCGCTAATGATAGCGCGTGGGTGTCCAAATCGCGAAAAGATATTCTCTTTTAAGAACTTAATGACAACTTTCATGTCATTAGTGCGACATGGAATGGCTTCTACCCACTTTGAGACATAATCAACCGCCAGCAGTATATACAAATCCCCAAAGGAGTTGGGAAAGAGACCCATAAAATCAATGCCCCAAACATCGAATATTTCAACAACCAGAATGGGTTGCTGAGGCATTTCATTTCTCCGGGAGATTCTACCCGTGTACTGACACTGTGTACAGGTTTTGCAATACTCAAATGCGTCCTTGAATAAGGTCGGCCAATAAAATCCACATTGCAAAACCTTTTCCGCCGTCTTTTTAGGACCGAAGTGACCCCCACAGGCCTGATCATGACAAAAAGAAAGAACACTCTTGAACTCTTCTTTCGGGACACATCAGCGAATGATCTGATCAGGACAATACTTAAACAAGTATAGATCGTCCCAGTAAAAGTGTTTTACTTGGGAAAGAAAACGGTATTTGTCCTGTTTTGACCAATCGCTCGGTATAAGTCCCGTGACAAGATAGTTCACAATATCCTTGAACCAAGGTTCATTGGATACGCTCAAGAGTTGTTCGTAAGGAAACGAATCATTGATCGGCAGGGTCACAGGGGAAGAAGAGATGCGTGAAAGATGGTCGGCTACAACATTTTCACATCCCTTCTTATCTTTGATAACAAGATCAAATTCTTGTAACAGTAGGATCCAACGTATTAGTCGACCTTTTGCATCTTTCTTCGCCAAAAGATGTTTTAAGGCGGAATGGTCAGTGTACACAACTATTGGTGAGCCAATCAAGTAAGGCCTGAATTTTTCTAATGCAAATACAACTGCTAAAAGTTCTTTCTCGGTGGTTGTATAGTTGATTTGAGCATCATTCAGGGTCTTACTTGCATAATAGATCACGTGTGGCATCTTTTCAATATGCTGTCCTAAGACTGCACCTACTGCAAAGTCGGATGCGTCACACATCAACTCAAAGGGGTAGTACCAATTTGGAGACGATAGAATGGGGGCTGAAGTGAGTGAGTGTTTAAGTGAGTCGAAAGCTGTCTCACAGTCCGAGTCAAAGTGGAAGGTCGTATCCTTGGCCAGGAGAAGAGTTAAAGGTCTAGCAATTTTGCTAAAGTCCTTAATGAATCTCCTATAAAAGCCCGCATGGCCAAGGAAAGATCGAATATCTTTGACGCTTTTGGAATAAGGGAGGTTTTGAATGACATCTATCTTAGCTCTGTCAACCTCAATGCCTTTCTGTGAAATAACATGTCCAAGTACTATTCCTTCTTGGACCATGAAATAGCATTTTTCCCAGTTCAAAGTTAAGTTCTTCTCTTTGCAACGAGTAAGAACTGCGTCAAGATTCGATAGGCAATCAGAAAAAGAGTCTCCAAAAATTGAGAAATCGTCCATAAAGATCTCCAGAAAATTCTCTACCATATCAGAGAATATCCCCATCATACACCGCTGAAAGGTAGCGGGAGCATTGCATAACCCAAAGGGCATGCGACTGTAAGCAAAGTTGCCAAAAGGACAAGTAAAAGTGGTTTTATCTTGATCCTTTTTGGCGATGGGGACCTGATTATAGCCTGAGTATCCTTCCATAAAGCAATAATACTCTCGTCCCGCTAAGCGTTCCAGCATCTGATCAATGAAGGGTAGAGGAAAATGGTCTTTCCTCGTGGCAGCATTGAGTTTTCTATAATCAATACATACACGCCACCCAGTTTGGGTGCGTGTCTGAATCAACTCATTCGCCTCATTGGTTATAACAGTGATGCCGGATTTCTTAGGGACGATATGTATTGGACTCACCCATTGGCTATCGGAGATTGGGTATAAAATACCATTATCTAAGCATTTGACGATCTCTTTCATCACCGCTTCCTTCATGACGGGGTTCAACCGTCTCTGTGGTTCTCGGGTTGGTCTGGCATCATCCATCACATGTATATGATGTTCAACAATCAAGGGACTAATCCCTTTGATGTCCGCCATGGTCCAACCAAACGCCTCTTTGTTAGATCTCAATACCGATAAAAGTGCGTTCTCTTGCTCTGATGCAAGAGATGCGAAAATAATAACCGGTAAAGACTCATTCTCACCAAGATATGCATATTTAAGGTGAGAAGGTAAAATTTTTAGATCTAAAGCTGGCGGAGAAGTAATAGAAGGAGGGATCATCGAGTGATTCTCGGAGTCACAAAGAAGCTCAGAGCCTGTGAAAGATACAGACTCGGGTGGAGAAAAGTCAGGAGTGTCGGACTCAAGTGTAGGAAAAGTGTCCTCACTAAGATCATGTGTAAGATCAAGCAGAGATGTGGTAATGTCGTCGAGATCTAGAAAGCAAAGATCCTCAGCTCCACAACTATCGGGAGCGATCTCGTGGACAGAGCACACATCTAGAATATGAGCAAAGGGTTCTGATGGCTGACTTCCAACTTTGTAGATATTTAGTTCAATGGTCATATTTCCAAATGATAAGTTCATTGAACCATTTCTACAGTTTATAACAGCGTTGGAAGTGCCAAGGAAAGGACGACCCAGAATCACCGGAATTTGGCCCCGGGGGTTTGCTACAGGCTGTGTATCGAGTACAATGAAGTCTACAGGGAAAACAAATTCCCCGACCTTTATCAACACATTCTCTAGTTCACCCCTTGGTTTGGTGATTGAACGGTCTGCCATTTGGAGAGTGCAGTGAGCAGGTTTCAACTCTCTAATCCCTAATTGCTCATATACAGAATATGGAAGTAGGTTAACACTTGCGCCAAGGTCTAAAAGAGCACGATTTATGTTTTTACCCTCAATAGAAATCGATATCGTAGGACATCCTGGGTCCTTACGTTTCTTTGGTAGCTGGGGGATAAAAGCAGTGCTAATATTATTAGACATAAAGACCTTCTTCGGCACTTGAGTCTTCCTCTTCCTAGCGCACAAGTCCTTAAAATTTTTCGCATAAGCGGGGACTTGCTGAATTGCATCTAGGAGAGGGATATTGATGTTAACCTGTTTAAACATTTCTATTATTTTCTCCATATGAGGACTCGTTTTGTTAGCCCTTAACCGATTCGGGTAAGGTGCTTTCGCAATGAGCGTCGGGTCCATCATAGGAGAAGGAAGAGGGGGTAGACGAGATCCCAAAAGAGGTGTGGGGACCGTCTGTAGAGAACTAGAAGGGCTATACTGAGGTGTCGAGCCTAGTGGGAAATGGAGAATAGGCTCGCGAGAAGGTGGTGTGGTAGAAGAAGAAGGATCAGAAGGAGAAGTGTGTGTGTGAGGAAGGGTCTCAGCCGGGGTGTTGATATGATTTCCAATATCATCAATACCTTCCCCGACATGATTGTTCAGCACTCTTCCCGATCTCAACGTTGTGACGGCATTTACATTGTAATGCCCAGGATTCTGTAGGGGTTGAGAGGGAAGTTTCCCTTTTTCTCTCGCACTCATTTCGGCTTTAAGTCGTGCGATTTCAGCTTCCATCGTTCTGATACTCTCAGCTTGGGACGCTGAGTTTTTCTTTATCTCACTGACGGAAGATCTAACCTCAGCCGAAACCTCTATGAAATTTGACAAAAGTGATTTCATGGTTTGAGTGAACTGAGAGAATTCGTCAGAACAGGTCATAGGATTAGACTGTGCAGGAGTGTTAACCTGATTTTGGAAGTTTTATGACTGATAGGGGTGCTGAGTGAGTTGAAGGGGTTGCTGTGGTGGAGGAAGAGCCCTTTGAAAATTATTTTGGCTTGGAACCGTATTTTGAGATTGTTGTTGGTTCCAAGCAAAATTCGGGTGATTCCTCCAACCCTGATTGTATGTGGAAGAATATGGATCATTTCGAGGTCTTTGAAATGCGGCATTAGAATGCTCGTGACCTTGAAACGCAGAGTTTAATGGACATTCTTCCGTTAAATGAGACGGATCAGAACAGCACCCACAAACAGTTTTGGGGAGCGACACTGGGTTTAGGGAGGCTGCTGCAAATTTGTGTTCCATAGCGTTGAGCTTCTTTTGCATTGCTGCCATCTCAGCTCGAACACCTATGGACACATCTATTTGGTGTACGCCACCCCTATTTAATGGTTGGGTTCCACTCTCCCACTGTAGTGATTTTTCAGCAAACTCTTCTAAATACTTCCACGCCTCCCCATCATCTTTGGTCATAAAAGTACCTTGACACATGTTTTCAAGGTTCTGTTTAGTGTTTGGGTTAATACCCTCATAAATGATTCGGCACAATTCCCATCTCGGGATGCCGTGATGAGGACACTGAAGCAATAGATCCTTGAAACGTTCAAAGCATTTAGAGAATGGTTCAGTAAGGAGCTGGGCAAATTGATTCAGTTCGCTACGGATTCGAGCTGTCTTTTGTATTGGGTAAAATTTCTTAAGGAATGCCGCTACAAATTCTTCCCAATTCGTGATAGAGTGTGCGGTAGTGTTATATAGCCACTTCTCGGCTATATCGCACAAAGTAAATGGAAGAAGTCGTAGACGCATAGCATCCACGAAAAATTGTGACGTACCCATCATTGCGCATACGTTTTCAAATTTGGTAATGAAAACGTAAGCATCCTCAGTCTCGAGTCCGTGGAATTTGGGTAAAAGATTGATATACTGGGGCTTAATCTCAAAGTTATCCCCGTTGGCTGGTGGTGTGGATAAGCAGGTCGAAAGAGGACCCCGCATTGGATAGCACCTCTCCTGAAGAGAGATGCGGGGTAGATTCTGCGCACCAACGGACGGCGGCAGATTAGGGTTAAAGAAGTTCGATGGATTCGGATCCATCGGTGTGGGTGTGGTAGTGGGTGAAGAAAAGGTAAATGGAGAAATATCGACTTCGGAGTCGATAAAGGGTACGCGGACTAAACGGGCACTAGAATCCCGTGTCCAGCCTATCTTGCACTAAAATGGGTTAGTACAAGTGGCAGCGTTGACTTATCACTAGGGGTAAATGAATGCGGTGTTTGCTTTTGAAAAAGGGACGGATTTTTGAAAAAAATGATGCGACACAACAAATGCAACACACAAAACCCTAGAATCTAGTGGTCACCTAGGTCCGGCTCTAGACCGCTCCTAACTGCCAAAAGACAAGTCGCAGGATAGAATCCTCCACTGCCTCTTTGTCCCCCTGTGGCCAGATAAGTGCCAGGTAAGTGGGAAGGTACTCCACTACGTAAGTAATGGGCCTAATTAATAACCACTGGCCTTCGACACACTTGCCTAGGCACCACAAGAAAATGCAGATAAGCAATGAATTACCCACGGCCTTCTTCTGTCCTAAGTGAGCGCGACGGTCCTTAGAGTCATCTCTAGATATTTTTTAGTTAATGTGGGTCAATGCGGATGCAAGTTTTGCGATTTTTTGGGGCCTAGGAAGGGTAATGAACTCCCCACCTAATTTGGATTTGGCCGTGCCACTTAATATCCGTATTTGTTATGCAAACAACCAAGAAACAAAAACACGCACAAATTTAATTTTGCTTTTTGCGGCGCTGCGATTTTTGCAAAGAAACCTGTAGAAATTTGTTAGTTGGAGCTAAAAAGAGGAGAGAGGAGAATGTAAGAAGTAACCTGAGAGAAAAAAAATTCAGCGAAGCCTCAAAATAGCCGCGGTTCCGCCGCAATTGATGGCTAATGCCACCCTTCCGCGGTCATTTAGTCAGATCACTTGAAAATAAAATTTGCAGAATACATCTGATCACTTCCCTAGTCCTCTGGAAATCTCCAAAAATTATTTCACATTCACAGCAAGCTCCAGATCTCCTTGCAATAAACCACAACAAATCGTTTAGGGTTTGTGCGAATTTCGATCTCAAGAAATGTAATGGAATAAATCTTTCAATTCAAACTTCAATATAAAACGAATTAGCGCGCGATCCCCGGCAACGGCGCCATTTGATTTTAATGAATTCTTGATGTGTAGTAAAAGCAAGTATCGAATCAATTGTTTCCCGATAACGGTTTCATTTGATCGATAACAGTATCTTGTATCAGTGTTTAGAAAATTGTATAAAGAAATCACAACCAAAGAATTATATTTGACCGCAATCAACTACGGTGTCAGTTGTAGATCGTAAGCGAGTGTGGATCGTCCACAGGGATTGTGCGATTCGTTTCAATGTTTGATTTGTTTGATTTGAAAAGTTAATCGAAAAGAAAAGAAAGCATGATTCAAGATTTATCAAATGTTTCAAGTGTCACTATTCTATTCAAGAATCAAGAAAATGATAAACAATCAAGAATCGGGTTTCGATGATATTTCCAACCAAATGTCAAGAATCTAAATGAGGCTCGTAGGAATCGATCGGATCTATAGACGTGATGTAATCTTAAGATATCGTGTTCTTGTCCTTCGAAGAATTGATACTAGATCGATGATGATCGACGAGAGTTAGGGCTTTCTCGTGAAACTAGGGTTTCATCTTTTAACCCTTGTTCTTTCGTCGATATCATTCACATTCTAGCCTCTAACAAATTCAAGAAACGATCGTAACTCCCCAATTTCGAGCGATATCAATCAAGAAAGTATCGCAACAAAATTAGGTTGTCGATTCTTGAAATTGCTAGGGTTTACAAAACTCGTATGACTCAAGAATCATTTTAAAATATGTTACATCATCATTCTATTGATCGTCTCGACTCCTCGACGAGCGGAGTTTATTCACACATCATCACACAGAAAGCATTCAAGAATTGAAAAGATATCATAATGCAAGAATTTAAAGAAAACAAGATAAAAGAATTTCACCTTTTATTTATATCAACAATTTCATTACAGTCGCTCAAGAACTACAAGCGGAAGAACTCGATTGTTGAATTGGCTTCGCTTTTCTTCGTAAGTCGTGGATCGGCTTGGACCACTTGCTCTGTTGAAGATCGGTTCTGCTCATAAAAGGTTGACGGGCTTCTTGCTTGATTTGGTACTCGGGATCTTGGCTTTTGATTGGAATTAGGGTTAGGGTTTCACACAAGCCTTCTCACTAGACTTGTGGAAGAAGATGAAGAATGAGGTAGAATGGCTCTAGATTGGCTACTAAAATGAACTAATGGAGGGATCAATTGAATGAATAATCCCCTTTTACAAGTGAGCCTAGGGTCCTATTTATAGATTTCCCAAACCCTAGGTCTAGGTTTGAAATTACAATTCCCTCCAAAAGTTTGTTGAGGCTTCTAGAAGATAGTTTGTCAGGAGTTTAGCTTAGGCTTTAAGCTAGGATTAATTAAGCTTAGAAACCCTAGTTTGCTGATCTGGCAGAAGCCTCTGGAGTCTTCTGGAAACTGAAGTACATTTCTGAGCTGTAGGCACTAGCAGAAGAGTAATGAAGCAAAACTGGAGTGATGATCTGGCAACGCCGCCGCGGAACCGCGGCCCAAGCCGGCTCCGGCCGCGGTTCCGTGGCCATGTTGGCTCTTTGTGGCTTGGTTCTTCTGGTGTGGTCTTGGGATGATATTTAGGGCTTTATCTGATATGTTGATTTGTATTTGTCCCTTTGGATTGATACCAGAACTGAAATCATTGAGTTGGCGTAATGTTTGATCAGTACCATATAAATTTTTGGCTTTTCTTCTGAGTTTTCCTGTATAGATCTCAAAACAAGTGTTGCGCAATATAGGGATGATGCGATGCCATGAAATGCCGTCAATTTCCTTTATAGTACCGGTTTTAGAAGTCTAACACATGCAATCTGATATTTAACGACTGATTTGCTAATATGTGAAATATGAATACCGTACACTTCTAAATGAATGCAAATGATAGGGAAATTGCCGGTTAAAAGATGCAGTATTTTCGACTAATCAGTAGTCTACAAGAACATCCTTTTTCAGGTCCCTAGTCGTAGGATTATCGAGATAGGGAATCGATACTCCGGAGTAGACTAGTGTGTACACTTCTCATCCCAGCAGGGGAAATGGTCTGTCCCACAGCCATTAGTAAGTTGTACTGGAGATAGTATACAGGTGCTCGTTGGGTTACGGGTACACCGGACAGGACTCCCAGGGAACTGTTGGTTGGTATTATACCCATCGTCAGTTAACAGTTCCCAGGTGACATGAGTACAGCATAGTCCGCAGACTTGACACTGCTGCTTCGTCTCGAGTGTGTTCCCACTGTTCTTAGATTGCTACCCTACCACGGCTCAAAGGAGTCATGCAAACAGGTAGCAGTTGGGTGCAGTCCCGAAGCACTTGGAGGCAGTGGTGGTTAGATAGGATTCGTCTCTCCCGGTATTGGGAGTTGATATCGCGCTGTGTTTGGAGAGCCATTACGCAAAGTCCCTGGCCAGGGCAAACGAGATTTACTGGTAGGATTTCCAGTAGCTTCTTAAGGTGTAATGGGCTTCACTCCGACACGACTTATACCGCCTTTTAGGAGACTGACGCTTGCCGCCCCCTAAGCCCGATATGCGATAGTCTTAGACGAACAGACCGGACTGTACAGAGATTGTCATATCAGGCTCAGTAGGAGTTCGGATGGGTTTCCTCATCGGCCTTCATATCGACATCTACCTGGGGACCGTTACGTACAGCTAGTGCCGCTTGCGGTCTGTGGTTAAACCCACTGCCGGCGTAGTGTCGAGTCTTTAGAGTCCCACACAGAGAGTTTTCCTGCTTCGGGCGAAATGATATAGAGGTCGTATGGTTTTACGACAGGGTTCGGACACATACGTGTTTTTACGCACATACGATGTTCGGACAGTTTATACTAGCAGGCTTTGGTTTAAGCCATATTCTAGTATTGGATTATTGGATTTCTACAGTCTCAGTTTTTTCCGTGTTTTCACGGATGGGAGGGGCATTCTCGTAATTAGTCGAGAAGCTTCTAGAAGATTGATGAGTTAGAGTCTTAGGTGTTATTTGCATTAAATGGATTAGTGACTCATGAGATGAATCATCCAAATGAATTAATGAAGCATTTATTGCTTAATGAATCATGAGATGATTCATTGTATGTATTAAATGAAGCATGGTTGTTAATATCAAATAATGATTTATTTGATATTCTTTATGCTTCATCATATATAACAAATGCGACATAATTCATATAATTCTAACTCTCACCTTCTCTCTCCTCAAGCTCTCTCTCTTCAAAGAACTAACCATAACCTCTTACGTGTTGAGATCCAAGGGTTAGCAAGACTAATAGATCCTTAATCCTATTCTATATCCTCCAGGTTACTTTGATTAGCACTCATAGCAACCTGGTTACCTCAAGTGAGAGGTTAAGCTTGGAGAAGTAGCTCTCGGGTGGATCTTCTATCACAACGAGGAGGACGACGAGGAGGTGGTCTACGAGAACAAGAAGGACTTGATTCATTAGGTATAATCATATTTCATAGTAGCTAATCACTTCTATGTTGTTGTTAGTTAGGGTTTAGCAAAGATCCGTAAAGTTAGTCGATATTAGTTTAAACAAAATGATTGTTTTACCTATTCCGCCTCCCCGCATCATGTGGGGTGTCTAACGTCGACTTACAGTGGTATCAGAGCCTCGCTAAACCATAATTAACTTGTTAGCAAAGTCGTTAGAAATTCGATCGCAAAACGAACCCGAAAAAACATCATTTTAACCAAGTTTCTGCCGATTTTTAAACGGGGTCTAAAAATTTTTCAGGGACACTTAAAAATACAAGCAGGGAATTATAAGATTACTAGAGAAATTTGGGATGGTGACTCGGCTAAACCGCGGCGGAACCGCGGCCGATCCAAGCGATCCGCCGCGGATCCGCGGCCGAGTTGAAGCCGAGTCAGCCCAAATTTGCCCAGTAACTCTTCTGTGTTGATTTTGTATTTTCTGGGATATTTTGTTTCTGCTCAGGTTTCAGGTGTACAGAGAATTATTTGGAGTAGAATATTTGTGTTTGCTTGATCGAAATTCTAAGATGTTTGGCTAACTTGTTTATATCTGTGATGTGTTTAATGTGTTCGTAAATCTCCCCTAACTGATAGTATGTCGGTTCGCAGGGGGTTGCATATTTCTGTAATGGTTTTTACTGGTTTGTGTTTGTGGACTTGTTGGATTGTCGTGAATGGATAGCCGGGGATGTGAGACGAGTGTTTCTTTCATTCAAATGTAATTTATAAATTGTTGTACTATTCTTTTGCAGGGCACATCCGGGTTGAGGTTGTAGCCACCGTTGTATTATTTCATTTACTGTTTTCTGCTCCTAGGATAGACCCAAGATGGGGTGCACAAACTATCGGGTACTTTTAAGTGTTAAGTGGCCTACTCACGTTGTTGAGGGAGACCGCTTCACTTCGGGTACTCGGCGGGTAGTTTTCCGTACCCGTAGGAGTCTAGGGTAGGGTTTTGGCTATTCATCGTGACTGTGTAATCCGTCTTTCTTTGCAGGCTCAAAAGGAATGCGGATTCGTAGAAAATCCAATATGTTCATCTGTGATCTGGAATGACTATTATTGCGTCTGACGAATGTACAATATCTATATATGATATCTATTAGGCGTCACTTATGTTTTACACCCGCGCTAGCCCAGCCCCCGCTCTGTCGTTAGTTAAGTAACCTAACGGGTAAATGACGGGACCCAGTGGCGAATGCGGATGGCATAAGAGGACGTTGTATTTTCGTTATTTTCTGCAATGATAGGTTAATTGATGGGACGCATTATATTAATGCAAAGAAAATAAACCAAAGTTGAATCGTTGGAACAGTTTAAAAGAAACCACTCGGTTATTTTAAAACAGAAGATATTTTTTAAAATTGCGGAGCTTAAGCCACTCCTTTTAAAAGCTATCGGGTTCCTTCGATCATATCAAGTTCACTACGTTCACGGTTTCGCTAAAACCATTCGTAGCCCTCCGTCATTTCATTTGGGTATTCAGTAGTATTCAAGCTATGCATTTTGACCAACGCCAAGGCATAGTGTTTGGTAGCTGCTGGGTATTCATTTGTTGCATAAATAGATGAGTTAGTTTGGGACGGTCGTATTATAATTTGGCCAACGTCAGGGGTATGTACGGATGGGTTCAAATTAACAAGATAATGATGGGTAGAACTTGACATGTGACTTATGACATTTTGACCAACGCCAAGATCATTAGAGCATGGGGCAGAAAAAGATATCGGGAATTTCTAAAGAAACTGAAATTTGCTAAGAGTTGCATACCATTTGGAGTGTGATAATTCTGGTAGGATTCCTTCAGCTTTATCACACGATGATATTTGTATCACGATCCTACTGTGAGCATCCGCTACTCATCAGGAGATTCGTCACTTAACGATCAATGCTATAAACCAAGTAGGTGTCGAGAAAGGTGTCAGCGGGGCTACGCCCCCAGAGAAAAGAGGTTATGTAATTAAGGAACTTCGCGAAAGCGTCGTATAACCTCCCTCGAAGTACCGACACCGGCCTGGCTGAACGGTTAAGCAAGTATTGTACGGTGAGAATAGTCCTGACTAGTTCTTCATTTTTGGTTTGAGGAGGGATTCGAGAAACAGTGGGAGCCATCCTGTTTAGATAAACTAAAAACCACTCTAAACTTGCAAGAGCATCATGCTAAAGTGTTCCCTCTCTATCTCTTTGCAGCGACCCAGAACATGACAGGCCTTAAGTTACTATTAGATAAAAATATTTTGACAGGGCAAAACTATAAAGATTGATTCTGGAATGTTAAGATGGCTATTACTTATGACAAATTGGGGTATATCCTTACCACTAAGGCACCTGCTGTCCCTGGTCCAGAATCCAGTGTCGCGGATAAGGAAATCCGCAAGACCTGGGAGATTGATTGCGCGAAGGCCAAATGCATCGTGCTTGCCTCTATGAATAATGAACATCAGAGGAGGCACGAGAATATGGATCTTGAATCCATATTTCTCCACACCAAGGAACTGTATGGAGAGAAATCTCGTATAGCTAGATACGAGACCTCGAAGAACTTGTTTCAGTCGAGGCTGGCCGTCGGATCATCTGTAGGAGAACATGTCCTAAAGATGATTGTTTATATAGAAGAGCTCGCGGACCTCGGGACGACTTTAGAGAACGAGCTCTATACAGACTTGGTTCTTCAGTCCCTTCCTTCCACCTACGCCCAGTTTATTCTGAATTTCAACATTCAAGAAAAAGAAGTTGAACTTCCAGAACTCCTTAACATGTTGAGGAGTGCAGAGGGCACCTTGCAGAAAGCAAGGGAAACACCCACTATATTTGTTCACGGTGCTTCCTCTTCCGGGTCCAAGGCAAGGGCCAAAGGAAGGAAGAAGAAGGCCGCTACCAAACCGAGAGGTGGTGTTGGTAAGGTGGGAGTTAAAGGAAAGACAAAGGTTGCGGTGCCAGTAGTGGCAAAGGACGAGTGCTTCCACTGTCGTAGGAAAGGCCATTTGAAGAAAGATTGCAAAGCTTGGATTGCCAAGAACCAAGATCCGAAGCAAGCTGTGGCTTCGACTTCAGGTGTGTTTGTAATTGAAAATTGTCTGTCAATCAACTCTACTTCCTGGGTATTGGATACCGGATCAGGATCTCATATATGCAATTCATTGCAGGCACTGAGAAACCGTAGAGTGCTGAAGGTTGGTGATATGACCCTTAAGGCTGCTAACGGAGCTAGCGTGGGTGCTGTGTCCGTAGGGGATTATCACCTAGGATTGACGAGTGGACATATTTTGGTTTTGCGCAACTGTTTTTGTGTACCTAGTTTAACGTGTAATATCATATCAGTATCGTTGTTATCAAAAGAAGGTTATGATTTCACGTTTGTAAGCGATATTGTTAACATCCACCTTAATCATGGTTTGATTGGGTCCGGTACACTAGATAACGGTATATACGTATTAAACCAATTACAGATTTTCAATGTCCAGAACACACTAAAAAGAAAGTCTCCAGATATAAATCAGGCTTTCTTATGGCATTGTAGACTGGGTCACATCAATGAGATAAGGTTAACTAAGTTACATAGAGAAGGATATTTGGATCCATTCGAATATCAATCTTATGCAACTTGTCAATCATGTCTCAAAGGAAAGTTGACAAAGACTCCATTCACTGGACATGGAGTAAGAGCGAGCGAGCTCTTAGGACTCATACACAGCGATGTATGTGGTCCAATGTCTACACATACAAGAGGTGGTTTTTCATATTTCATTACTTTTACGGACGATTACTCTAGGTATGGATTCATTTTCTGTAACACCTTAGAATGTGTTTTGTAGCTAATTATATTTTAATGTATGGATTTTAATAAAAAGTTTACCAAATTAAGTTTTAAATATTTTACCCTATTTTATGAGTATTTTATTAGGATTTTTCTAGGCACACACACACTTGTGCATGATAACTAGGGTTGTAATTTGGAGGTTAACCATGATTAGCAATCATGGTTAGCTAACCATTTGCCTTAAGTTAGTTTTATGTTTTGTTTAAGTGTGCATGGTTGTTAATATTAAATGAAAAATGAATTTTAAAAAGAAATTGAGAAAGGTTTTAATATTGGTTTGAATTGTTGACTTTGGGAGAGAGAGAGAGAGGGAAAGCATGGGGCAACATGGCTCTAGCCATGCTCATTTAATGAGGAAAGAGAAAGAGAATGGGAGGGGTTTTTGATTTTCCTCTCATTTCTCACTCTCACTCTCATATCACTCATTCTCTCACTCTCACTTGCACACACACACACACACACACACACACCCTTCAGCTGAAGCAAAAGAAGCAGCATCAGCAGCAGAGACAGCAACAACAACATCAGCAACAACTGCAAGCAGCAACAGAAACAACAGCAGCACCAGAGGAAGCAACAGCAACAGCTAGCAGCAGCAGCTCGAGGCAACACTAATAGCAGCAGCAGAGCAAGGCAGCAGCAGCCGCAGACATCATCGTCATCAGCAGCAGCAGCAAGAGCTCCAGCAACTTGCAGCAGCTCCTTTCACTTCTTCACCTGCCTTCTAGGGTACCATAGAGTATATTTCCTAAACCCAACCCCCTAGTTGCTAAGCTTGTGTGTTGATTAGCTTCGATTGGTGTTAAATAGCTAGTTAGTGCTAAATTATGGTGATTTGTGAGATGTTGTGGCAAATTGATGATTGTGTTAGATAACCCTACCTATTTTAGTGTTAATAGGGTCACTTCAACTGAGAAATAGCCCAGATTACACTAAAATACCATAAGGTTTCTTAATTGTGCAATTTGGCATTTTTAAAGCGATATATTGGCTTTTTGTATCTGCTTTTGACCCGGGGCCTTCAAGACAAAATTGAGGAAACTGGAACATACTTGTTAGGTCTAGAATACACCACCAGAACACGAGCCCCTATCTCCAAACCCAGGCCGCAATTTTAATCATATTGGCCGCAAATTGCGGCCATGAGGGGGTGTTAGGTCTTGGGGTTTTGGGTAGGGTACTCTGCAGTGTATTTTAGTGTTTTGGCATGTCTAGTTTTGTAAGTTTTGGCCTGTAGGAAAATCTGGGACTATATATCGTTTTTGGTGTCCGTTGTGTTTGCGCGATACGCGCGATACGTGAGTGAGTTCTGTGATCCAGCGTATCACGGCGTGTCGCGATGGTTTTAGACGCATACACACACGTTTTAGCGTATCGTGCACACGCGCGTTTAGTTCGCGACGCGAGTTTCTCGTTTTGGTTCGATATCGCGTTTTGCGGAATATTTGGCTTATAAATGATTTTTGTGTCTTATTTGCAGGTTTGCAGTCAGGGACTACGGACACTACTACAGGGGGGAGCAGATGGTAGGATTCACCTAGCGTGGAGTGTAGGTGAGTAGATTTAACATCTACAGGGGAATCGCCCGCATGGCGTTATGCGTCTGGGCTAGGATTTAAATACCTGTCGCATATTCTACGTCATTGTTAGAATTGCGCCTTTACTGTATTTCCTTGGATATAGTTGTACTGTGACTAGTAGCCGTAGGGCACTGCACACATTATTGACGGTTCATGTTGCACGAGCACGGATTGTACGCTACACACACACCATTAATAATTGCCATGTCACACACTAACCATTATAGATTCTATTGCTTATCACATATGACATCTAGCTTATCGGTATACCTTGCACATATTTTAGTTATACCGGGGGGATATCCTACATATTTTACTTATACCCAGGGGGGTATACGACATCAGTTCTTATAGGTAGATACCTATACATTGCTACACCTGTATGTTACACACATATTCAGTTGCAGTTACATATTTACCTTTACTGATGTTACTTAGCTGTACCTTTTTGGTTTCGCATACATCTGGTTTCAGCTACATATTCTCATTTATATGCTCGCATTTCAGATATATCGCATATGTTTATTCCTGGATTGCGCATTATTATTTGGATTTTACATGATGTTTTCTGGATTTGGAAACCGCGGGAGTTCATGGAATTATGCATACATTGAAAAACCCGGTTTCCTTGATATGATATTTGCGCATCCACCATGGGTTTTATCGGTGCTGATTACTTATACCCCATGCGAGGAGGCATAGAGGCCGCATAAGGGTACATGGTGGGGCCCGGAGGTACCCCGGGGTGAGAACGGATCGCTGGATTTGTTAGACGGTGAGCCTGTCAGGGGAACCATACCGTCCGGTGATATTACCTTTTACTCGGTGGTTATCTTGGGGATACCGATCGGAGTCTTGTACGTATGCATACGTCGAAAGGCGAGGGTCAAAGCTAGGCACTCGTGCTTTCGGGACAGCGTATGATACGTACCTATCAGGATTTCTGTGTCGATACTTGGCACATTGTTTTCATGATATTTCTTTTAATACCTTTGTATATATAACAGGGGATTAGCCATTGTTATATATACCCTTACACCAATATTAGTGGAATGGGACGCTAATATATGTGTATTGCCCCCATCATATTTATTTCTGCAAATATATATACCTTTAGGATGTTAGAAACATACTTGAGATTCGACTTGGGATATAGGTGATTCATTGAGATTGGATATTGGATATGAAAGAGATTGTTGATTTGTATATTCGTGATATAGGAGATTACTCGATATTGTACATTGAGGTGATGTGAGACTTATATGATGTGAGAGCCCAGTTTGGGGGCTGATTTGAGGATTTGGGATTTGAGTGTCTTGATGGATTGTGATCCTACCACGATGTCAGGTTTCCGTGGAAATGACATATTCCACCCTATACCTCACACTTATCTATTTTATGCACAGTTTCATATATTGGTAGTACCTGTTAGTGTACCCTTATGATAGTTGCATACCTACATTCACATATCCCTATTGCATGGTTATTGCATACTATTGTCATGTTACTATTGCTTCACATATTGATTGTACCTGTTAGTGTACTTTCTATTATTTTGCATTTGCATGACATGTTATTACTGTAATCGCATATCTTAGATTCATGATGTACGTACATTCCTGCGATTACCTGCATATGTTATCTACTATTCACGAGTTGGCAACTCACCCCCGTTGTGCCACAGGTGTTTCAGGTCGTTCCCCAGAGTAGTCGAAGCAGGCTATTCAGCTTTTCAGCTATCATCTTTTGCTATCATTTTTTGCTACAGATACCGCATCAGCTCACAGTACTATTTTGCTTAGGTGGGTTTTGGTGGTCATCTGTATTTTGTATTGTACATTCGTTGTATCTTGTACTCTCCATCTACTATTATGTTGTTGACTTAGAGACTTGGTGAGGACGTTACTGTATATTATTTATGGGTTTGTTGTCTTTTATATACAGCTTTCTCTCTATTGTCTTTATTTCTTCGCTACAGCGTCATATTTTTGTGTTGCATTCATCTTGGCTAGTTTTTACAAAAAGGGGGTGTTGCTAAAACTTTAAAGAAATAAAGTAGGACTTTTAAAGAATTTGGGTTGCGATTTCCAATGTTTCAAAAACTTATATTATCTTTTCCGTATTTTTATGGTTTAGACTTCTGGGTTTTGGCTTTCTTTTACTACGTTACGTCTTAGGGCGTTGCGTAGTACTAGGGCCGTCACGGGCCAATTTTGGGTCATGACATTTTCTTAATGAAATATAAATCCGAGGCCTTTGAGAAATTCCAAGAATATAAGAATGAAGTAAAAAACCAAACCGGCAAAAGTATCAAGACACTGAGATCTGATCGAGGTGGTGAATACTTAAGTGCCGAGTTCCTAGGTTACTTAAAAGAGAAAGGAATTCTCTCTCAGCTTACTCCTCCATATACTCTACAGCATAACGGTGTATCGGAGAGACGGAACCGAACTCTATTGGATATGGTACGTTCCATGATGAGTAATGCTGAGTTACCGCGATCTTTCTGGGGTTATGCGCTAGAATCAGCAGCATATCTTTTGAACAGGGCTCCTACCAAGACTGTGCCTACCACTCCATATCAGATGTGGACTGGGAAGAAACCCTATCTTCAGTATCTGAAGATAGGGATGTCCAGCTTTTGTTAAAAAGAAGCATGCGGACAAACTCGTGGCACGATCAGTACAGTGTAAGTTTGTAGGATATCCAAAGAACTCCAAGGGGTATTTCTTCTATTACGCAGAGGAACAAAAGGTTTTTGTTTCTCGTAATGCCCATTTTCTAGAACAGCAGTTTTTAGAAAAGGAAACAAGTGGGAGCGCAATATAATTGGAAGAAATTCCAGAACCACAAACTACTATTGAAAGTTTGGTAGAACCAGTAGTTCAAGAAGAACAGGACATTCCCGCACCCCTCCGCAGGAGTAGTAGGCCGTCTCATCCGCCTGAGAGATACTACGGT
This sequence comes from Agapanthus africanus, assembly GCA_030015575.1. Taxonomy (NCBI): domain Eukaryota; kingdom Viridiplantae; phylum Streptophyta; class Magnoliopsida; order Asparagales; family Amaryllidaceae; genus Agapanthus; species Agapanthus africanus. Next base: position 701,827,862 of record JASDDO010000024.1, on the reverse strand, counting down.
TTTCTCATAGATGGGGATAGAGAGGATTGCATCATTGATAATGATGAACCAACTAGCTTCCAGCAGGCCATCCAGAGCGGCGACTCGGTAAGATGGCTGGATGCAATGCGGACCGAGATGGAGTCTATGTACACCAACAAAGTATGGACTTTGGACTTTGCTCCAGGTGGGGTAAAACCCATAGGATGCAAATGGATCTTCAAGAAAAAGATTGGTGCAGATGGACAGGTGGAAACCTATAAGGCTAGACTTGTTGCAAAGGGTTTTCGTCAAAGACCTGGTTTGGACTATGACGAAACTTTTTCTCCAGTGGCTATGCTCAAATCCATTCGGATCCTTCTTGCCATTGCCGCCTTCCATGATTATGAGATCTGGCAGATGGACGTAAAGACGGCTTTTCTAAATGGTAATTTAGAAAAGTGCGTCTATATGGATCAGCCAGAAGGTTTCAATCAGAGTGGGAGCAGCGGGAAAGTGTGCAAGTTTCTTAAGTCCATTTATGGACTAAAGCTGGCATCACGGAGTTGGAACATCTGTTTAGATGAAACGGTCAAAAAATATGACTTTATCAAAAATCCAGATGAACCATGTATATATAGTAAAATTGTAGCACGAACTGTCGTATTCCTCGTCTTGTATGTGGATGACATTCTATTGATAAGAAATGACATTCCTATGCTACAATATGTCAAAGGTTTCTTGTCACACAGGTTCTCCATGAAAGACCTGGGTGATGCCTCTTACATTCTAGGGATCCAGATCTATCGTGATAGATCTAAGAGCATGTTGGGACTTTCGCAGTCCAGGTATATCAACACTATACTGAAAAGATTCAGTATGGAAGATTCTATGCGCGGTAATTTACCGGCTTGTCACGGAATCACCCTATCCAAAGAGATGTCTCCCAAGACTGATTTGGAAAGGGATCGCATGTCATTTATACCCTACGCTTCTGCGGTAGGCTCTATAATGTATGCGATGTTGTGCACCAGACCAGATGAAGTTTACGCACTGAGCGTAGTAAGCAGGTATCAGTCAGACCCAGGGAAGAAGCACTGGATAGCAGTAAAGAACATTCTCAAGTACCTGAGAAGGACTAAGGATATGTTCTTGGTTTACGGTGGAAAAGACCTCCAGATCGAGGCTTTTACCGACTCCAGCTTCCAGAGTGACAAGGATGACTCCAAGTCCATGTCAGGTTATGTCTTTACCCTCAATGGAGGGGCGGTGTGCTGGAAGAGTTCTAAGCAGGACACCATTGCTGACTCGACGATGGAAGCAGAGTATATCGCTGCTTGCGATGCCGCAAAAGAAGCAGTCTGGATAAAGAAGTTCCTAACATAACTTCAGGTGGTTCCTACCATTGTTGATTCAATACCGCTGTATTGCGACAACAATGGAGCTATAGCTTTAGCGAAGGAACCCATGTCCCATCAGAAATCCAGACACATCTTAAGGCGGTATCACCTGATCAGGGAGATCATAGATCGACAGGAGATCGAGGTCCGGAGAGTTTCTACAGAGGAGAACACTGCAGATCCATTCACTAAGGCCTTACCTCAGATTCAGGTCGAGAGGCTACTCGAGATGATAGGTCTTCGATACGCCAGTACATGGCCCTAGTGTAAGTGGGAGATTGTTAGTGTATATGCCCTAGGGGCCATTATTGTATCATACTAGCTTGTATATTACTTAATGGAAGCTAAGGATATTCACGGTTATATTAATAGTCTTGCTAAACATGGTAGTACGCTACTTGGTTTATATCTATCTTAATATGTGTATATGTTAGCATATCGAGAATACATATTGATAGAGCCCTTAAGATCTTGCTTGACTACCAGCGTTGTGATGGCAGTCACACTAGTGGAGTCTGGGTAGTCTACAAGCACATCCTTTTTTAGGTCCCTAGTCGTAGGATTATCGAGATAGGGCATCGATACTCCGGAGTAGACTAGTGTGTACGCTTCTCATCTCAGCAGGGGAAATGGTCTGTCCCACAGCCATTAGTAAGTTGTACTGGAGATAGTATACAGGTGCTCGTTGGGTTACGGGTACACCGGACAGGACTCGCAGGGAACTGTTGGTTGGTATTATACCCGTCGTCAGTTAACAGTTCCCAGGTGACATGAGTACAGCATAGTCCACAGACTTGACACTGCTGCTTCATCTCGAGTGTGTTCCCACTGTTCTTAGATTGCTACCCTACCACGGCTCAAAGGAGTCATACAAACAGGTAGCAGTTGGGTGCAGTCCCGAAGCACTTGGAGGCAGTGGCGGTTAGATAGGATTCATCTCTCCCGGTATTGGGAGTTGATATCGCGCTGTGTTTGGAGAGCCATTACGCAAAGTCCCTGGTCAGGGCAAACGAGATTTATTGGTAGGATTTCCGGTAGCTTCTCAAGGTGTAATGGGCTTCACTCCGACACGACTTATACCGCCATTTAGGGGACTGACGCTTGCCGCCCCCCTAGGCCCGATATACGAGAGTCTTAGACGAACAGACCGGACTGTACGGAGATTGTCACATCAGGCTCGATAGGAGTTCGGATGGGTTTCCTCATCGGCCTTCTTATCGACATCTACCTGGGGACCGTTACGTACAGCTAGTGCCGCTTGCGGTCTGTGGTTAAACCCACTGCCAGCGTAGTGTCGAGTCTTTAGAGTCCCACACAGAGAGTTTCCCTGCTTTGGGCGAAATGATATAGAGGTCGTATGGTTTTACGACCGGGTTCGGACACATACGTGTTTTTACGCACATACGATGTTCGGACAGTTTATACTAGCAGGCTTTGGTTTAAGCCAGATTCCAGTATTGGATTATTAGATTTATACAGTCTCAGTTTTTTCCGTGTTTTCACGGATGAGAGGGGCATTCTCCTAATTAGTCGAGAAGCTTCTAGAAGATTGATGGGTTGGAGGCTTAGGTGTTATTTGCATTAAATGGATTAGTGACTCATGAGATGAATCATCCAAATGAGTTAATGAAGCATTTATTGCTTAATGACTCATGAGATGATTCATTGTATGTATTAAATGAAGCATGGTTGTTAATATCAAATAATGATTTATTTGATATTCTATATGCTTCATCATATATAACAAATGAGACATAATTCATATAATTCTCACTCTCACCTTCTCTCTCCTCAAGCTCTCTCTCTTCAAAGAACTAACCCTAACTTCTTATGTGTTGAGATCCAAGGGTTAGCAAGACTAATAGATCCCTAATTCTATTTTATATCCTCTATGTTACTTTGATTAGCACTCATAGCAACCTAGTTACCTCAAGTGAGAGGTTAAGCTTGGAGAAGTAGCTCTTGGGTGGATCTTCTATCACAACGAGGAGGCCGACGAGGAGGTGGTCTACGAGAACAAGAAGGACTTGATTCATTAGGTATAATCATCTTTCATAGTAGCTAATCACTTCTATGTTGTTGTTAGTTAGGGTTTAGCAAAGATCCGTAAAGTTAGCCGATGTTAGTTTAAACAAAATGATTGTTTTACCTATTCCGCTTCCCCGCATCATGTGGGGTGTCTAACGTCGACTTACACGTCTTGCCTGAATTCGAGGCAGATGCTAATTGGTGCTATCCGTCCACCTCTTCGAAGATGCCAAGTTGATTTATGACACCATGTATCGAAGGTTTAAACGGATGCGGACGATGTACCAGACTTCGTCAGATTCTCCCTCGTTGAGGGGTTTTTGATTGTAGGGACGCTCTTCCCTGCAGGCGCAAGCCCCTGCAGTTCATTACGCTACCGCATCACGGTAACCACTTTCTCATTCTCCAGATGGTCACTTCGTGTCATGGGTGTTTGTTTTGTTTTTGGTTGCCTGTGGATTCTATACGGAGACTAATTTATGTTGTCTCCCGTAGGGCGTGGATTAGTCCAAATCCGTATTTTCTTAGATTTGGGTTTGGGGGTTGGGTGTAAGGATACGTTAGTCTCATTTGATACTAAGATCAACTTAAACGTTTGTTAAGAATACGGTAGTCTAATTTTAGACTAAGATCAACTTAACGGGATCATTTAGATCCAACAAGAGAGCATTTGGTCTCTATTGTTTAGTTTAGGGACATTGCGGTCGATTACCAGTTTAAGGACATGGTGTTCCAGTGTTAGTTTAAGGACATCTCGGTCCAAGGTTCAGGACATCATAGTCCATGGGTTTAAGGACCCCACAGTCCGAGGTTAAGGACATCATAGTCCATGAAATGTATGGTTGTCGGAACCCGTCACCTCTGTGAAGACGTTGAAGGATTACAACGACAAATATCAGAGGAGTAAAGAGATGTACCCTCGAACTAATTTTGGTTGAGAGATATGTAATCCAATTTGGGACTAAGATCAAAGATTTATGAGCATATGGGCTCGGTTAATCTGAATTTGAGGACTTATGGCCAATCTTAGGCCATGTCCAGTCGAGTTAAAATGTTTAACATTTATTTTGGGCTGTTGAGCATTTGTTTGGGCTTGGCCCTTTCAATAATGCTGAGCATTGGCTTGCATTCTGACAATGTTTTGTCTTTTATTTAATGCTGAGCATTCATCATAACTCTGGGCTTATTAAAAAAACAATTTATGTTCTATCAGTGCAACACATGGTGCACTTGGCGCTTTGCGCCAGTCAAAGAGTGCAGTGCGCTTCTGCCGAGTAGCGCACACGTGAGGGACACGTGTCGCGCTTGGCACTAAGCGCCAGATGATGGGCGCATTGCGCCAGATGATAGGCGCATTGCGCCAGTTTATGAGTGCAGAGCGCTAGTTTATAAGCGCATTGCGCTATTAGTTCAGTAGTGCACACATGAGTGACACGTGGTGCACACATGAGTGACACGTGGTGCGCCTGATGCTGAGCGCCAGCCCATGAGCGCAGTGCGCTATTTTAAGAGCGCAAAGTGCTAACTGTTAAGTGGCGCATACGTGAGGGACACGTGTCGCGCTTGGCGCTGAGCACCAATCTAAGAGCGCAGAAGCGCAGTTCAAGAGCGCAAAGCGCATCTGATCAATTTTATGATCTGAGAAATAAATTTATGTTCTTTTAAAAGAGACTTTGTCTCAAGATCTAAGAACAAAGTTCTTATTTTGTAAGAGATGTTTCCAATCTCTTATGTTGATGAAAGGCTTTGCCTTTATGGATCTGTGATTTTTAAGAGAATTGAATTATTCTCCCCCCCCCTCTTATAATGAGATGTTCATGATCTTTTTGTGAAAAGACATTAGTCTCATAAATCTATGATCTATGAGAAGAATTATGTTCTTCTTCTTTTATAATGAGATTCTTTGATCTCTTTGTGAAAGACTTTTGTCTTGTAGATCTATGATCTTTTAAAGAAGTGAATCCTTCTTTTTAAATTAATTACGAGATGATTTCATCTCTTTGTTCATCATCATTCTTTTTTACCTTGAAGAAAAATCTTTTTTCTCTGAGAGCTTAGCTCTTCTTTTTGAGATCTCTCAAAGCTTATGGGGGGTTCCTCTCTATACTTCTGTCTATCAGACTTGAAGTCTAGGGGCCATTTTATAGGGCAAGCTGATCTGTTTAATCAGTTAAGGAGATCTTTTCTCCAATTGATTTGGGGAATTTCCCATCGTTGGATCTTTGATCCAAGGGCTTCTGATTTACAGAAGGCAATCTTCTTGTTTTTTAACAAAGATTGGGAAATCTTTCCATATAGAATTTACTCTCTATTTTGGTGATTTTTAATCATCATTGGATCATTGGATCATTGATCCAACGGTGCTCTAATTTGCATAGCACAATCTTGTTGTTTGGAAAGATTTTGAGGAATCTTTCCATAACAGAATTTAATTCTAATTAATTAATGATTTATCATTATTATTATTAGATCTTTGATCTGACGGTGGGGAGGTTTTAGTTCCAGCGCTAGCGCACCCGTGCTTTGCACGTGGTGCGCTGCTTAGAGCGCAGCGCACCTAGCGCTAGCGCATCCGTGCTTTGCACGTGGTGCGCTGCTTAGAGCGCAGCGCACCTAGCGCTAGCGCACACGTGCAAAGCATCCGTGTTTTACACGTGGTACGCTGCTTAGGGCGCAGCGCACCCAGCGCTAGGGCATCCGTGTTTTACACGTGGTGCGCTGCTTAGGGCGCAGCGCACTTGGCGTTGTTTCTGAAGCGTTGCTTCATTTCAAAATTTGAATTTTGAACAGAGCAAGCTCTGATTAGGGGAAACACAGATAAGCACTAATCAGCTACTGCACACTACGCCTTGACAAAGGCTAACAAACGTAGTACGAATACTAAGTATTACTTATCTGAAAAGATGGAGGGCTACGACAGGTTTTTAAGAAAACCTTTTGCGTAATGAACTTGATATCGTTGTACAATCGAGTGATTTTGAAAAGGAGTGTTTTTTAGGCTTTTACTAGTTTTGCTAAAGAGGTCACTCCCGGTGAAGGGATCTCGGCTCTTTCCTCATCGAATAAGGTGCAGGATATTTCAAAAATACCACTATGCAAAGCAAAAACTATAGAAACAATCAAAAGACAAACCGAGTAGGTTGTAGCATCTGCCAGTTTCGCTAAAGAGGTCACTCCCGGTGAAGGGATCTCGGCTCTTTCCTTATTGAATAAGGTGCTGGATATTTTACAAGGAATACCACTATGCAAAGTAAGAACTAGAGCTACCAGTTTTTAAAATAAGTTTCTACAACATCTTTAGGTTTCTTTTATTTCATTAATCTCATTAATCAAGTCAATCAAATATATGCTTCCTAAGCATCACAGAAGAAACGAAAGCATCAATATTAATTATATCTCATATATATAATATAAGCAATCGTCTCAATCATATAAAGTGATCACATCACAGAATATCAGTAGCAGAAGAACACATATGAAATATTGGATATTCTAGGAATTCCATGTTTTAAATTAAGCCAGTATAAAACACGGATTCCACGGTCGCGATGAATAGCAAAACCCACATCTCTAGACCCCTACGAGAGCGACAAGCAACCTTACCAATTATAGAGTTAGAAGACCCGGTCTCGACTTCTCGAGATGGTCTCCCACTGGACCCTAGAACCTGGTTACTTGTGCTCCCCGCCTTGGGTCTATCCTAATGCGGAAAAGTAAATAATATACATCAATGGTGACATCATTCTCAACCCGGAAGTGCCCCAATAAAAGAATATTACATACAAGCTTTTACATGACTGAAAATGAAAAACTCTCATCTCACAAAAAAACGGCTATTCAAAACACGATGATCCAATATAACATATCACAGCAACATATAACATCACATGTCATCAACGTAAGTAAATATGCGTATCCCAATTGTCGTTGACATATAGCACCGAAACCGGCGATACACCACATATTACACTTACGATTGCAGAAAAGAAAGTGAAAAACTATAACAGTTGGAATCCGCAAGCACCTTAGACATCATAAACCCAATGTATCACATACTTTGGATTTCATGCCCAACAAATGAATTCCTTAGACATCACATGCCTAACAATTATAAACCCCGCATTTTAGTCTCGATATAGAAAATACTTTCCAATAACCTGTCGGGTAATTCAACAAGATTCCCGATAACCTAATCGAATGTTCGTCGGAAACTTTAGTAGACGGCCGCACCCCCGATACCGTCGATGAAGTGCACTAAGGCGGAACACCGCTGCCGCGAGCACCCGAACGGATGCTTTTGGCGACGGGGTTCTCCAACAATCACTTGGTCGGGGCTATGAGGCGTGGCTATCTAGTAAGGTTAATCGGCGAGTATCCGCGTACACTACGTAATTGCAACGGACTTTTGATCCACATCAAAATTCCGTGGCAACCGATCAAATGAGACTAACTTGCTAGATTTATAAAATTCAAACTAGTTATCACATAACTAATTGCATGGATTCCAAATATTGTATCACAATCACAGATAGCTAGACGAAGTTAAACTTTTCGATCGAATAAACAAACACCCAAAATTTCACTACAAGCTCAACACTTGAGGGGAGTCCAAAAAGTGCCCAGAACACGCCACAGCTCTTATGAACCAGCCGTAGAAGGGCCAACCAATGCCTCACTTATGGCACCGCTGAACTACCACAAACCCTAGGGTTTGATGGCGGTTCTGACGATCACAGAATCGAGTTAGGGCTTCGTTCTTCTAGAGGATCCACAGAATCGCTTGCATGATTTTCTGAAGATTTTAAACTCGGAAAAAATCCAACTCTTGAAAATTTCCAGCGAGGGAAAATATGGGTTATTGATATCCGTTTGAACTTTTTAATATCGTCTAAATAACCCGAATACATGTTAGAATCGGTAGTTGTATGTATGCCCTAGAGGCCATTATTGTACATATGATGTATATTATAGTGGATGCTTGGACATATATATATAGGACTTTCTTGATTGACATGATAGTATGCTATCTGGTTGCTCTTTATCTTAACATGTATACTTGTCTCTTGATACTGTCTCATGGTTACATGTTGGTAAAGCCCTTAGGATGTGTACTTGACTACCAGGATTATGATGTAGATCATACTAGTGGGGCCATGGTAGTCTATAAGTTCATGCTTTAATGTTCTTAGTCGTGGGTGTATCGAGACGGGGCATCGATATACCAGAGTAGACTAGCGTTTACGCTTCTCGACCCATGAGATGGGTGATGGATGATCCTATATCCATTGGTGTTTGACATCAGAGATGGTATACGGGTGCTCAGTGGAGACTGGGTACACTGGACGGACTCGCCGAGAACACCTAGATAGTATTATACCTGGCGTCAGATAGCAGTTCTCTGGTGACACTGGTACAGGTTAGTCTGTAGACCCGAGATCGTCATAGAGTCTTGTGTGATTCCCACTGTGCTTTGATTTCCACCTTACCACATTCAAGAGGACGTGCAAAACGGTGGTTTTTGGGTACAGTCCCGAGTCACATGGAGGCAATAAGCGATAGGTGGGGATTTCGTCTCTCCCGGTATTGGGGGTATATGTCATGCTGTGCTCGATTGGCTATAACTGGAAGTCCCTGGCCATAGCTGATTTAAAGATTTATTGGTAATTGTTATCAGTAGTTTCTCGACCCGTTATGAGCCTCGTATCGGCATGACTTATCGAGTTATTGGGGTTTGACGTTTACCACCCCTAGACTTGATAAGCGACATCTCAGACGAAGCGACCGGACTGTACGGTAGTGTTACTGACAGGCTTTACAGGAGCTAGAGCAGGCTTACTTGTTGATCTTCTGATCGCTCAATACCCGGGTAGCCATTACGTCCAGCTAGTACCGCTGACGGCTTGTGGGTGCTTGATATGATCATCACCTACTGCTGACGTATTGACGAGTCTTTAGAGTCCTACACAGAGGTTTTACTGGCTCAGACAAAACGAAGTAGGAGCACATATGTGATATGTGCGGGACCGAGATTAATACGAGTATGTGATACCGTATTTTATTCTCGTGATTTATTTGTATCGGTCGGTTGTATGTGATATAGCCGGGTTATCGAATCAAGTGTTGATTCGATAAGTTGATACATAAAATATTAGTCGGTTATATGAGATATAGCCGGATTATTAAATCAAGTGTTGATTTGATAATTTAGTGTATAATTGTATATGTGATATACTAGTTTACATTGACTAATATTAGCTCACTTAAGCATTTATTTTTCTCACATGTGCACACTTAATATATATGTGATATATATTAATTGTATTTTATTTATGTGTCATGGTTGTTGATACATGCAACATGGGTGCATGAGACTTACACCATGATAAAGATAATATAGGGTTTATTTATTTATTGTAATTCAATTATTAGTTGGAAATTTGTCATATGGCATGAAGCATTGAGAAGCTTGGAGAACCATTGACTTAGTCCACTAGTTTTGTCTTACACTAGATATTTGTTAACCCAACCATTATCTAAACTCATGGTTAAGTCTCTACATGAGTGATATTAGATATTTTCTCACCCATGGTTGTCATTCACTCTCACAACATTATCTCTCTTCATCTTCTTCTTCAAGCTCAAGAGCTCTCTACCTTTTGAGCAAGTGAGAAATATTAGTGAGAAAATCAATTCTAAAGTGAGCAAAAATCCTACTTCATCATCCTCTACAAGACTAGCACTTTAGTATAGGGTGTTAGCTTCACCAATCTCTCATTAGTGAAGTAGTAGCTTAGGTTAGTGTCTCCTCGACGTAGATCATCTTCGGCCTCGAAGACTTCAAGCAAGTTCGTTCCTTTCTTCTTGTGAAGCCATGCTAGAGTCTGGAAGATCACTATTTGGAGCGAAGGGACTACCACACGGAGCTATTGAAGTGAAGGACCGGTCTACAAAGGTTGTATTCCTAGTTCACTTAGTTGTAAAGTAGTTTACAATATGTTTCGTATGATTCTCTAGTTAAAGATTCTAGTTTAGGGTTCTTTAAAACGGCAAAATTTTGAAAATGGCATGAATGATACCTCCCGAAACCTTACTGTCGTTCACAGGTGATATTTGAGGAAATCATCTGGGTTTTTCCTGACGGCAAATATTTGGTTTTGAATATCCGTCATTATGCACCAATTTCAAATTGATATATATGTACGTTTATTTTATAAAGTGAAATATAACTTTTTGAAATTATGTCTATGACATTTACCTATATCGGTTGATGGTTAGGTAAGGTGCACTCAACAACGGTGTAATTTTTCTTAACCATAATACAGTTTTCAACTTACGACGTGTAGGGTTACCTAGCACGGCAGCAAGGTTTCGGGAGGCATCGTCTATGCCATTTTAAAAATTTTGCCGTTCGAAAGAACCCTAACCCTAGAATCTTAACTATAGTTTTAAACGAAACAACATGTAAACAACTTTTACATCCAAGTGAATGAGGAATACAATCTTTGTAGAACGGTCCTTCACTTCTAAAGCTCCGTGTGGTAGTCCCTTCACTCCAAGTAGTGAACACCCAAACTCTAGTAAGGGTTCACATGAAGAAATGAATATGCTTGCTCGAAGTCTTCGAGGCCGAAAATGATCTACATCGAGGAGACTCAAGCTCATGCTACCTCTTCACTAATTGTAGATTAGTGAAGCAAACACCCTAAACAAAATGGCTAATATAGTAGAGGATGATGAAGTAGGAAATGGGCTCACTTTAGATTTTATTTTCTCACAATATTTTCTCACCTTGAGAAAAGCTAGCGAGCTTTCTCATTGAGGAAGAAGAAGCTCAAGTGAAGAATGAGAGAATGAACTCATATGAGGTGAGAAAATAAACCATGGGTGAGTTAGTGTCATACACTAACTCATGTAGAGACTTAACTAGGGTTGAGGATAATGGTTAGGTTAGTAAATATCTATAGCAAAACAAAATGAGTGGACTTGGTCAATGGTTATCCACAAGCTTTCTCAAAGCTTCTAGCCATGACAAAATCCACCATTTTTGAATTACTTTGATAAATAAAAGCCCTAGGATTATCCTAACTATAGTGTAAGTCTCATACACCCATGTTTCATGTATCATCAAGAATGACACAATAAAATGTACAATAATATATATCACATATATACTATATGCACACAAGTAAGAAAAAGAATACCTAGTGAGCTAATATTAGTTAATATAAGTTAATATATCAAATATATAATTATACATTAAATTATCAAATCAACACTTGATTTAATAATCCGGCTATATCATATACAACCGATTAATAGCATATGAATCAACTTATCGAATCAACACTTGATCCGATAACCCGGCTATATCTCATATAACCGACCGATATCACATATCGCGAGAATAGAATACAGTATCTCATACGCGCATTAATCTCGGTCCCGCACATACTCATATGTGCTCCTACTTCGTTTCGCATGAACCAAGAAACCTCTGTGTAGGACTCTAAAGACTCGTCAATACGCCGACAGTAGATAATGTTCATATCAAACACCCACAAGCTGCAAGCGGTTTGCTAAACGTAACAGCCACCCGGGTATTAAGCGGTCAGAAGATCAACAAACAAGCCTGCTCATACTCCTGCGAATCCAATCAGTAACTGTAGGATTCCTAGGCACACTAATGAGGTTCCACAAGGCATCAACCATGCCAAATTCAAATTTTTCTTGTGCCGAGAAACCCTAATGTAAGATCGATTACTAGAGGATAGGCGAAACAACAACTAGTTAACAACTTTAACTAAAAGGAAAGTGACTACAACCTTTGTAGATCCGGTCCTCCACTTCCTTAGCTCTCGCGGTGGTTTCATCGGAGAAAAGATCGGGCTAGGTCGTTGACATCGATGCCGAAGATGATCTACGTCGAGGCCACTCAAGATCAAGCTCCAACTTCACCAAGTCATGAAACTTGTGAAGAAAACACCCCATACTATATGTCAAGTGGTAGAGGATGAAGAAATAGGAAGTGGGTTCACTTTGGATTTTGATTTCTCACTTGGAATCATCACTTGATCATTTTCAAGAATGGTTTTTCTTTTTCTTCATGAAGAAGATGAAGAAGAAGAATGGAAAAAGAATATCAATTAAAACAAAAACAAGTGATGGTTATCATTATGCAACCATGGTTAAGTATAGAGAATAAACTAGGGTTAGGTGAATGGTTAGGTTAAGCAAAAGAAACAAAAATGGTAAAAGCTTCTTGAAGCTTCAAGGAAAAAAACAAAAGAAGCAACCATTTCTTTTCTTGCTAAAATGAATAAATAAATAAAATAAATAATCAAGAAAAGATAACAAAACCCTAACTATTCACTTAAACATGGTTTAAAGTAAACATACACCCAAGTTTGCATGTATCATCAAACATGATACAAACTAGTGCACAAAACTATATCATATATACAATGTGCACATCAAGTGAGAAAATCCATCTTAAATGAACCAATACTAGTTAATGCAAAGTAATATATCAAATATATAATTATACATTAAATTATTAAATCAACACTTGATTTAACGATCCGGTCATATCGCATATGACCGACTAATATCCAATGTATCGACTTATCGAATCAATCCTCGATTCGATAACTAGGTTATATCGCATACAACCAATCGATACATTCATCACGAGAATAGAATACGGTATCACATACACGCATTATTCTCGGTCCCGCACATATCTCATATGCGCTCGTATTTCGTTTCGCTTGAGCCAGGAAACCTCTGTGTAGGACTCTAAAGGCTCGTCAATACGCCGGCAGCAGGTGATGATCATATCAAACACCCACAAGCCGCAAGCGGTCTGCTAAACGTAACGACCACCCGGGTATTGAGCGATCAGAAGATCAACGAGCAAGCCCGCTCACACTCCTGTGAATCCAACCAGTAACACTTACCGTACAGTCCGGTCTCGTCGTTTGATATGTCGCATATCTCGCCTAGGGGTAGTAAACGTCAGACCCCAATAGCTCGATAAGTCGTGTCGATATGAGGTCTATAACAGTTCGAGAAACTACTGGTAACACTTACCAGTAAATCTCAGCAACCCTGGCCAGGGATTTCCGGTTATAGCCAATCGAACACAGTGCAACATCAACTCCCTATACCGGGAGTGACGAATCCCCTCCCATCGCTCATTACCTCCATGTGATTCGGGACTGTACCCAAAAACCACCGTTTTGCACGTCCTCTTAGACGTGGTAAGGTGGAAATCAAAGCACAGTGGGAATCACACAAGACTCTATGACGATCTCGGGTCAACAGACTACTCTGTACCAGTGTCACCAGAGAACTGCCATCTGACGTAAGGTATAATACCATCTGGGAGCACTCGGCGAGTCCGTCCAGTGTACCCAGTCTCCACTGAGCACCCGTATATCATCTCTGATGTCAAACACCAATGGATATAGGATCATCCATCGCCCATCTGTATGGGTCGAGAAGGTATACGCTAGTCTACTCTGGTATATCGATGCCCCGTCTCGATACACCCACGACTATGGACCTTGAAGGATGTACTTATGGACTACCATGTCCCCACTAGTATGATCCGCATCATAGTCCAGGTAGTCAAGTACACATCCTAAGGGCTTTACCAACATGTAACAGAGAGACAATCAGTGTACACGTTAAGGTAAAGAGCAACCAGATAGCATACTATCATGTCGAGAAAGAAAGTCCTCCCTATATATGTCCAAGCATCCACTACAATATACATCCTATGTATAGTAATGGCCTCTAGGGCATACATATAACTAACAATCTCCCACTTGCACTAGGGCCATCTGATAGCAGTGGTTGCATTATCTCATACTCAACCATCCCATAAAAGTCTCTCTCTGGGAAAAGGCCTTTGTGAGTGGATCCGCCGTGTTGTCCTCTGAGTCTGTTCTCCTAACCTCGATCACCCTGGAGATCAACCATCTCCATGATCAGGTGATACTGCCTTAGAATATGTCTGGATCACTGATGGGACAGGCGTTCCTGGGCATAAGCTACAACTCCATTGTCTCACAATGGGAGGAATGAAGTTCATCTCATGAACTAATATACATCCAGACTGCCTCTTTGGTAGCATCTTAAGTAGCGATGTATCCAGCCTTTATCGTCTAGTTTGCCACGGTATCTAGCTTGGAACTCTTCCAATGTACCGTCCTTTTACTGAAGGTAAAGACAATGCCTGTGACTGACTTTTAGTCGTCCTTATCACTCTGGAACCTTTCCAGTGATTCTCCCCAGGATCAACTGATACCATCTCACTACAACTAGTGAGTATCCTAACATCCAATTAGATCTATCTCATAGATCCAAAACCCAGGATTTAGGAGGTATCACTTTGATCCTATATGGAGAATCATTGTGATAAGCGGAGATTGACTGAGCGTAGCATACGAAACTCCTTCCCTATCAAGAGTATGTCATCCACGTACTCTACGAGGATCACCACCATACTCCCTACTACCTTTTTGTATATACAAGGTTCATCTACCATTTTGATGAAGTCAAACTCTTTGACTACCACATCAAAACAGACGTTCCAACTCCGCGATGCCTGCTTTATCACATAAAATATCTTGCACACGTTTCCGCTGCTCCCACTGTCTACGAAGCCCTCTGACTGTGTACTTATAGACTCTCTCTTCTAAAATATTTTAGAAGAGCAGTCATGACACCCAACCGCCAGATATCGTAGTCATGGTATGTAGCCGTGGCAAGTAGGATCTGGATGGACTTAAGCATAGCTACTTAGAAAAGGTTTCAACAAAATCCATACGCGGTCAATGATGCAAACCTTTAACAAGTCTAGCTTTGAAAGTCTCAACTTTTCCAAGTACACCAAGTAATCTTCTCAAGATATACTTGCTCCTGATGAGGATTTAACCCTTCAGATATAGCAACCAAAGTCCACACTTTGTTGGTGTATAAGGATTCCATCTCAGATCACTAAGCATCCAGCCATTCTTACAGAGTCCCACTCCTGATGGCCAGCTCGAAACTAGTTGGGTCATCATCTCATGATGCAATCCTCGCTCCCACTGTCATAGAGAAACCGAAGTATCTCTCAGGTGGGTGAGGAACCCTACTAGATCGGCGGAGAGGCTGAGGTTCGTTGGTAACTATTGAATCCTTTGGTTCTATCAAATCATCTGCTGTAGTTTGTATAGCTAGAACCTTTCCAGTTCTACATTACAGACCTCGCCTTGAGCTTGTCCGGATTTTGCTTTTAGACATAGATCGGTCAACCCCAAATCTTAACTAGCTTAAGACATGGGCTCTTCCCATACCATATCTCATATGGAGTGGTAGGCTGTGATCTGATTCGAACCTAATTCAATAGGTATGCAGCTTCTCAAGTGAATAACCCCCAAAAGGAAATAGGTAACTCAGTAGTACTCATCATAGAGCACACCTTATCATATAGGGTGTTATTGCTCTGCCCCGATATACCATCATGCTATGGTGTATACGGAGGAGTAATGTTGAGAGAGAATCTCATTCTCCTTTGGAATAGTCCAGAAATTCCGTGCTCAAGTATTCTCCTCCTTGATCACATCAAAGGACATAATACTTATACCCGTTTTGGTTCTCTACTTCTAACTTATATTCTGTGAATATCTCAAAAGGTTTGGACTTGTGTTTCAACAGGAACATATGTCTGAATCTTGAGAGATCATCAGAGAATATAATGAAGTACAAAGAACCGGTCTTGGCATGTGTAGACAGGAGACCTTACATACATCATCATGTATCAGTCCCTAGAGTTTACTA
The DNA here is from genome assembly GCA_030015575.1 of Agapanthus africanus. NCBI lineage: Eukaryota > Viridiplantae > Streptophyta > Magnoliopsida > Asparagales > Amaryllidaceae > Agapanthus > Agapanthus africanus. The sequence goes on along the minus strand of JASDDO010000024.1, from coordinate 701,811,648 downwards.
ACTCTTTCTCTGTTTCCAGTAAACGGAGCTATGGTCATCTTATCTTTGTGACATGACTGGTAAATTTCACAAGATGTAAATTCAAACTGATTTAAATATGCATCTAAATGTAACTTCAGCCAGTCGGGTCGCATTGATATGACCTAGTCTACAATACCTTAAGAAGGATTCGTTCATTTCTGAACTCTTCCTCTTGTGTGTGTTCTGTATACTAGAAACTGTAGTTTGATTTAGAACGTCAATGCTTTTAGATAACGTGCCTGAACCGATCAACTTTTGATATAGGAAATGTTCAAAACATTATCCAACAATACAAAATTTTATCATTTCTTTACAAATAAAGAGACTGATATGATTTTGTATATCAGGTTCGGTATCTAATAACATTCGTTCAGAATCAATGTATTTGGAATACAGGGTGACAGTGACCAACAGACTTGGCTGCAACACTTGCACCGTTTTCTGTCTCATGAAACTTATCACCCGTTCTCAGTTCTTTACCTATCTGTAGCCCATGTAACTAATTACATATGCGGGATCCTGATCCGGTATCTCATATCCAGGACGTAAAGAATACTGAGAAACAGTTCTGTATAATGAACACACCCGAAGATAATGCATCAGTATGCACTTTCTTCGTTTGGGCGGCCCGGGAATTCTGGTAATCCCCAATTTCCTGCTCTGTCTTATAACAATTATAAGTTGGAGCGGGACCAACGTTCCCCAACTCAGTATAACAAGCGGGTTCGGTCAAATATCCGTATTATTATCTTGATTAAGGCGTGATATGGTCGCTACCTGGAGAGAGAGAGAAGATAACACTCAGCGTATGCTCTTGCAAGATCAGATTGGTTATTATTTTATCTAATCAGGATGGGTCCCACTGTTTTTATCAAATCTTCCTTCAAACCCTAAAAGGAAAGACTAGCCGGGATTAATTACACGTTACAAGTTCGCCAATCTTTCAGCAAGGCCAGTGTCGGTACTTTGAGGAAGGTCCCCCGTGCTTTCGCACGAACCTAATTAATGTAAACCTCGTTTTCCCATAGGCGTAACCCCGTTGACACCTTTCTAGACACCTACTTGATCGGCTAATTGTAATGTGTAAAACTCTCCCAGGAGTAACTCTTACTCGCAGCGGGTATCGGGATCCAACTATCTCATAGAAGGTATGCAATCTCATTGCAAATTTCAACACTTGAAATTCCCGATAATATTTTTCCCCTAGCGTCCTATGACCTTGACGCAGGCTAACAAATCATAGTCCGCTAGTCAAGTTCAACCCGTCATTTCTTGATTGAATTAAACCCACCCGCATGACCCTTGACGCAGGCCAACAAAGTCGCACGACTACCCTAATCCAATCTGCATCATATGCATAAACAGATAAATACTAGTTAGCTACCGCACACTACGCCTTGACGCAGGCCAACAAATGTAGTATTACGAATACTAAGTAGGACTTATCTGAAATGACGGAGGGCTACGACAGGTTTTTCTGAAAACCTATTGCGTAATGAACTTGATATCGTTGTAGAATCAAATGATTTTAAAATGGAGTGTTTTTTAGGCTTTTCTAGTTTTGCTAAAGGGGTCACTCCCGGTGAAGGGATCGTCGGCCCTTTCCTCATCGAATAAGGTGCTGGATATATCATATATATCACTGTGCAAAGCAAAAACTCTTAAAAGCAGTCAAAAGATAAACCGAGGGTTATAGCATCTGCCAGTTATTGCTAAAGGGGTCACTCCCGGTGAAGGGATCGTCGGCCCTTTCCTCATCGAATAAGGTGCAGGATATATCATATATACCGCTGTGCAAAGCAAAAACTGTAGCTACCTGTTTTAATTTTTAAAATTCGATTCCACAACATCTTAGGTTTCTTTTTCTTTCATTAATCATATTAATGAAGTCTCATCTTTTAAGTTACCTAAACATCACAGATAAATATAACGTACGCTTATGCCATCCGCATTCGCCTCGATGTCCCGTCTGCACCGTTAGGTTAGGTGACTAACGGCAGAGCGCAGCAGGGCTAGCGCGGGTGTAAAACATAAGCAACGTATATATAATATAGCATATATACTATATACAGTATTTATCACAGAACATATCACATGATCACATCACAGATATCGCAGCAGAAGAAACATATGAAATATTGGATATACTAGGACGTCCGTGTTTTCAATACGAGCCAGTATAAAACACGGATTCCACGGTCGTGATGAATAGCCAATCCCACACCCCTAGACCCCTACGAGAGCGGCAAGCAACCCTACCAATTCTAGAGTTAGGAGACCCGGACTCGACTCCTCGAGTTGGTCTCCCACTGGACCCTAGAACCCGGTTACTTGTGCTCTCCTCCTTGGGTCTATCCTAGTGTGGAAAAGTAAATAAAATACAAAAGGTGACATCTTCCGCAACCTGGAAGTGCCCCAATAAAAGAATATTACATACAAGTTTTTACATGAATGAAAATGAAAAACACTCATCTCACATAAAAAAAACCCGGTTATTCAAACACGACGATCCAATATAACATATCCAGCAACACATAACATCACATGTCATCAACGTAAGTAAATATGCCCATCCCAATCGTCGTTGACATATAGCAACGAAACCGGCGATATCACATATTACACTTACGGTCGCAGAAAAGAAAGTGTAAAACTACAACAGTTGGAATCCGCAAACTCTTTAGACATCGCATGCCTAATCAAATGAATTCCTTAGACATCACATGCCTAACAATTATAAACCCCACATTTTAGTCTCATTTATCAAAAACTCTTTTCAATATCTAGTCGGGCAATTCAACAAGATTCCCGGCATCCTGACCGAATGCTCGTCGCAAACTTTAGTAGACGGCCGCACCCCCCGATACCGTCGACGAAGTGCACTAAGGCGGAACACCGCTGCCGCGAGCACCCGAACGGATGCTTTCGGCGACGGAGTTCTCCTACAGTCACTTGGTCGGGGCTATGGGGCGTAGCTGTCTATTAAGTTTACCGGCGAGTATCCGCGTACGCTACGCGATTGCGACGGACTTTTGATCGCATCAAAATTCCGTGGCAACCGATCAAGTGAGACTAAACTGCTGTGTTTATAACATTCATTCAGTTATCTCATAACTTTTTGTGGATTCCAAATATTGTATCACATTCTAGATAAACAGAAAATGTTAAACTTTCCGATCGAACAGTCAAACACCCAAGTTTTCCCGAAACAGCTCAACACATGAAATAAGTTTAAGAACATTCACTTCGTACCACAGTACCAACGGTCCAGCCGTAGAAGGGTCAAGCCAACGCCTCACATGTGGCACGCCGTACTGTCCCAAACCCTAAGGTTCAAAGGGCAGTTCAAGACGGTCACATAATCGAGTTAAGGTTTGTTGTCTTCTAGAGGGTCCATCGCGTTACTTGCACTACTTCGAACGTTCTTAAACTACGGAAAGATCCAACACTTGGAAATTTCCCGACAGGGGAAAAAGTGGGTATTTATATCCGGTCGAACTTTTCAACATGTTCTAAAATTATCCGGAAAAACACATAGACGAAATTAGACTTCCCGATCGAAACACTGAGTCCCCAATACAACCCAGAAAACTCAACTCTTGAGTAGAAGTTAAAAATTCCCAGAAAATACAGCACTAAAATATAGGAATTACTGTGCAATTTACAAATGGTGATGTGACTATATGGCCGCGGAACCGCCGCACGAGCCATGCTCGTGCCGCGCTTCCGCGGCGCTTTAGAGGATTCAGGCGCACGTGCTGCACAGTATTTCTTAAAATTCCCTGCTGATTTTTCTGCATATTTTTAATTCGGAAAAAACCCAGTTTTAAAAAAATGTACAGAGAAGGGTTTTAAACTAGGGTTTCGGGTTCGATCGGACTTCTAACGTCGTCTACACTTCGCCTAAGGCTCTAGCTAGGCTCTGATACCACTGTAGGGTTCCTATGCACACTAATGAGGTTCCATAAGGCATCAACCATGCCAAATTCAAATTTTTCTTATGCCGAGAAACCCTAATGTAAGATCGATTACTAGAGGATAGGCGAAACAACAACTAGTTAACAACTTTAACTAAAAAGAAAGTGACTACAACCTTTGTAGATCCGGTCCTCCACTTCCTTAGCTCCGTGATGACGTCCCTCCGCTGCAACCATCGGAATCCTAGACTCTCGCGGTGGATTCATCGGAGAAAAGATCGGGCTAGGTCGTTGACATCGATGCCGAAGATGATCTACGTCGAGGCCACTCAAGATCAAGCTCCAACTTCACCAAATCATGAAACTTGTGAAGAAAACACCCCATACTACATGGCAAGTGGTAGAGGATGAAGAAATAGGAAGTGGGTTCACTTTGGATTTTGATTTCTCACTTGGAATCATCACTTGATCATTTTCAAGAATGGTTTTTCTTTTTCTTCATGAAGAAGATGAAGAAGAAGAATGGAAAAAGAATATCAATTAAAACAAAAACAAGTGATGGTTATCATTATGCAACCATGGTTAAGTGTAGAGAATAAACTAGGGTTAGGTGAATGGTTAGGTTAAGCAAAAGAAACAAAAATGGTCAAAGCTTCTTGAAGCTTCAAGGAAAAAAACAAAAGAAGCAACCATTTCTTTTCATGCTAAAATGAATAAATAAATAAAATAAATAATCAAGAAAAGATAACAAAACCCTAACCATTCACTTAAACATGGTTTAAAGTAAACATACACCCAAGTTTGCATGTATCATCAAACATGATACAAACTAGTGCACAAAACTATATCATATATACAATGTGCACATCAAGTGAGAAAATCCATCTTAAATGAATCAATACTAGTTAATGCAAAGTAATATATCAAATATATAATTATACATTAAATCATTAAATCAACACTTGATTTAACGATCCGGTCATATCGCATATGACCGACTAATATCCAATGTATCGACTTATCGAATCACTCCTCGATTCGATAACTAGGTTATATCGCATACAACCAATCGATACATTCATCGCGAGAATAGAATACGGTATCACATACACGCATTATTCTCGGTCCCGCACATATCTCATATGCGCTCCTATTTCGTTTCGCTTGAGCCAGGAAACCTCTGTGTAGGACTCTAAAGACTCGTCAATACGCCGGCAGCAGGTGATGATCATATCAAACACCAACAAGCCGCAAGCGGTCTGCTAAACGTAACGGCCACCCGAGTATTGAGCGATCAGAAGATCAACGAGCAAGCCCGCTCACATTCCTGTGAATCCAACCAATAACACTTACCGTACAGTCCGGTCTCGTCGTCTGATATGTCGCATATCTCGCCTGGGGGTGGTAAACATCAGACCCCAATAGCTCGATAAGTCGTGTCGATATGAGGTCTATAACAGTTCGAGAAACTACTGGTAACACTTACCAGTAAATCTCAGCAACCCTAGCCAGGAATTTCCGGTTATAGCCAATCGAACACAGTGCAACATCAACTCCCTATACCGGGAGAGACGAATCCCCTCCCATCGCTCATTGCCTCCATGTGATTCGGGACTGTACCCAAAAACCACCGTTTTGCTCGCCCTCTTGGACGTGGTAAGGTGGAAATCAAAGCACAGTGGGAATCACACAAGACTCTCGGGTCAACAGACTACTCTGTACCAGTGTCACCAGAGAACTGCCATCTGACGTAAGGTATAATACCATCTGGGAGCACTCGGCGAGTCCGTCCAGTATACCCAGTCTCCACTGAGCACCCGTATATCATCTCTGATGTCAAACACCAATGGATATGGGATCATCCATCGCCCATCTGTATGGGTCGAGAAGGTATACGCTAGTCTACTCTGGTATATCGATGCCCCATCTCGATACACCCACGACTATGGACCTTGAAGGATGTACTTATGGACTACCATGTCCCCACTATTATGATCTGCATCATAGTCCAGGTAGTCAAGTACACATCCTAAGGGCTTTACCAACATGTAACAGAGAGACAATCAGTGTACACGTTAAGGTAAAGAGCAACCAGATAGCATACTATCATGTCGAGCAAGAAAGTCCTCCATATATATGTCCAAGCATCCACTACAATATACATCCCATGTATAGTAATGGCCTCTAGGGCATACATATAACTAACAGTAACACTACCGTACAGTCCAGTCTCTTCGTCAGATATGTCGCATATCATAGTCTAGGGGTGGTATAACGTCAGATCCCAATAGCCTGATAAGTTATGCCGATGCAAAGTCTATAACGGTTTGAGAAACTACTGATAACACTTACCAGTAGATCTCAGCAACCCTGGCCATGGATTTCCTGTTATGGCCAGTCAAGCATAGCGCAACATCAACTCCCAATACCGAGAGAGATGAATCCCCTCCTATCGCTCATTGCCTCCATATGACTCGGGACTATACCCAAAAACCACTTTTTTGCACGATCTCTTGACCGTGGTATGGTAGAAATCAAAGCACAGTGGGAATCACACAAGGCTCTATGACGATCTCGGGTCGATAGACTAACATGTACCAGTGTCACCAGAGAACTACTATCTGATGATAGGTATAATACCATCTAGGAGTTCTCGGCGAGTCCGTTCAGTGTACCCAGTCTCCACTGAGCACCCGTATACCATCTCTGATGTCAAACACCAATGGATATGGGATCATCCATCGCCCATCATATGGGTCGAGAAGCGTATACGCTAGTCTACGATGGAGTATCGATACCCTGTCTCGATACTCCCACGACTAGGAACATTTGAAGGATGTACTTACCGACTGTAAGTGCACGGCGGCGCCCCGGCCGTCGATCCGACGCCGGAATGCGGAAACGAAAAACTTTGCAAACTAGCAAACCGGCACCACCGCGCACTTTGATCCCGGATCGGGCCATTAACCTAGCTACTAGCAAACTAGAAAAGAGTAGAGAAGATATACCAAGCAATCCGTGTCCTTCGGTCTTCGTCTCCACTCCAATCTCCCGCGGAATCTCCGTCCGTCACCTTATCGTCGGAAAGGGCACCACGTAGCCGAAGTCTTTTACGGGCTCCCACCTCTGGACCGAGGCAACTCGGGCGCGAAGTTGGCTAGCCGACGCGTCCAAGATATGTTGTAGGCTAGTGTAGAAACCATGTCTCTTTGGGATAGTGAAGTTGCCATGGATGGAGAAGAGAATGAAATGAACTATCAAGTGGAGCTAGAATTTTGTAGCAAGAAAAAGAGATGAACAAATTTTCGCTCATCAAAATGTGAAGCCTCTCTCCTCTCTCTCAATTGTGGCCGGCCCCCCTTCATTAAAAAGGTGGAGGAATAAATCAAACCAAGAAGGGAGGTGATGGTAGTAAAAGCAAAGGGATGACCACACCCAAAGCAAACCTCACATCATTTCTATTCCATTCTAATCTCAATTAATGCAAGTGATAAGAAGGAAAAAGAATCTCATCATGATGCCACATAATGCAAGAAAACCCCTCCACAAAATGTTATTTGCACACTTGCAAATAATCCCCTCCATCGGAAAGTCCGGCCGTGAAGGAACAAAAGAAAACCGGCCGGAACGGAATGCAAACTGGCAACTTCAGAAAACTGATCCCGTAATAAATTACAGGAAAACCCCACTACTGCACATACATGCCCGCATTTGTATTCCCACCGAACACAAATGCAAAGAGACAAAAATCTACACTGTCTAATACTAGGATCCGGCTTAAACCAAAGCCGGCTAGTAAAATCCGTCCGATCATGATCCGTGCAATACCGCACGTATCTGATCGAACCCTGCCATATCTCCATACGGCCTCTACAGCGTTTCGCCCGAAACCTGAGTAACTGTGTGTGGTGGACTCTAAAGACTCGTCAATACTATGGCTATGGATTTAACCACTAGCACGTCAGAGGTATCAGCCATACGTGACGGGCCACCAGCTATTGACCAAAAGGGACGTCGATGAGCGAACTCATCCTGACACCCTACTGAGCCTGTCAGTGACAATATCCGTACAGTCCGGTCCGTTCGTCTATGAGCATCGCATGGCGGGCCTAGGAGGTTAGTAAAAGTCAGACCCCCAAAAGCGGTACAAGTCGTGTCGGAGTGTAGCCCAGAACACCCTGAGATACTACTGGAATACTTACCAGCAAATCTCCTGCCTTGGCCAAGGACTTTCCATGTTCTGGCTCTCCTAGACACAGCGCGACCTCACCCCCAATACCGGGAGAGACGAACCCCTGCAGATCCGCTCACTGCCTCCATGTGGCTCGGGACTGTACCCAACTAAAACCTGTTTGCACGTCTCCTTTGAGCGTGGTAGGGTAGTAATCTAAGTACAGTGGGAACTCACACGAAACAAATGACGATCTCAGGTCGATGAACTAACCTGTACACATGTCACCAGGGAACTGCTATCTGACGTCAGGTATAATACCAACTAGCAGGTTCCCGGTGAGTCCTGTCCAGTGTACTCATAACCCAATGAGCACCTGTATACATCTTAGGTGAACCAACTGACACCAGTGGCTTGTGAGACCGGCCACCGCCCCTCGTCGGGGTCTCGACTGTATACACTAGTCTACTCCGGAGTATCGATGCCCTGTCTCGAAACTCCCACGACTAGGGACCTTTTAAGGATGTGCTTATAGACTCCCGATCTCACGTATATGATCGCCCTCATACTGCTGGTAGTCAAGCAAGAATCCTAGGGGCTCTATCAACGTGTAATAGCAACTCGTAAGGTCACCTAAAGCAGTACACGATGATAGAGATAAACCAGATAGCATACTATCATCTCGAGTAAGACTGTCCTACCGGCATAGGTCCTCCTCAATCATTGCAATCACGTGCCTGTGATCCAATAATTGACTCTGAGGGCACTATATCCAACAATTTCCCACTTGCACTCAAGGCTAATTATTGCGATGTTGTAAGTCCATGCTACCACTCCCGGTACTTACGGGCATGCGGAATTTGATAAAAAACGATTTTTATAGAGGTGGTAACATGGACTTATAACCCGGATCTTGGTTAAACATCTAACTAACAACCTAACTACGAGTTGCTAACTACTCGGTTAGGGGGTTATACCTTGCTTGTCTTGAACTCCTTCGTCTTCAAAGCTCCGATGATGGTCCGGATCGGCTTCTTCCCGTCGTCTCCTTACGCCGAAGATAGATCCACCTGAAAGCTCCAACCTTTGTCTCCTTCTTCGTTCTTTGAAGAAACTAGTTCACTTGGTTTGCTAAACCTTGTGAACTAGAATGAGTAGAGAAGAGTTTGTATGGGATTTTATCTATGTTTCTTGATTCTCAACTCATGAGATATATGAACCATAGAGTCAAGAGAGGGAGCAAGAGGAAGAGGGTGAAAGCAAGAGCAAGAGAGCTCAAGAACAAGAGAGAGAATGAGCAAGTGAGAATGAGCCTTTCTTTTGTCTTTCACCCTCTCATAATCCAAAACCATCATAACTCATTATACCAAATCAAGTGTTATGTGATGGTTGAAGCAACCATAACCATATCATTTCATGCACTCATTTTGCACAAATGAGCAAGCAAGCAAAAGTCTTTGCCATGAAATGATGGCTATGGTTATCATGATGGTCAACTAGTCAAGCCTAGTCAACCGGTCAACAAAGTCAACAAGTCAACAAAAGTCAACAAAGTCAACAAAAGTCAACAACCATGTCACCATAATACTTAATTAATATAATTGTTAATCACATATCATATTCTCATTAGGGTTGAGCAAAAAGTCAATAGTCAACGGTCAACTGTCAACAACCCTAATGAGAATCCGCTGCCTCTGTCTCCCCGTCAACTGTGCATACACACCCGCATCCGTGTTCCGAGGAACACGAATGCAAACTGGATAAATCCAATCCCAAAAGGTACACTAGGATCTGGCTTAAACCAAAGCCCGCTAGTGTAAACTGTCCGGACACTGTACGTGCACAAGTGCACGGATGTGACCGAACCCTGTCGCAAAACCATGCGACCTCTACTCTTTTGCCTGAAGGCGAAAAGCTTTCTGTGTGGGACTCTAAAGACTCGACACTACGCTGGCAGTGGGTTTAACCACAGACCGCAAGCGGCACTAGCTGTGCGTAACGGTCCCCAGGTAATGCCGACAAGAAGACTGACGAGGCGAAACCCATCTGAACTCCTACTGAGCCTGAATGTGACATTCTCCGTACAGTCCGGTCTGTTCGTCTGATACATCGCATGGCGGGCCTAGGGGGCGGTAAACGTCATTCCCCCAATAGCGGTACAAGTCGTGCCGGAGTGAAGCCCAAAACACCCTGAGATAACACTGGAAGCCTACCAGTATATCTCGATTGCCCTGGCCAGGGACTACTCGTGTAATGGCTCTCCTAGACACAGCGCGATGTCAACCCCCAATACCGGGAGAGACGAATCCTGTCTAACCGTCACTGCCTCCAAGTGCTTCGGGACTGCACCCAACCACTACCTGTTTGCACGACTCTTTTGAGCCGTGGTAGGGTAGTGATCAAAGTACAGTGGGAACACACTCGAGGCGAAGTGACAGTGTCAAGTCTGCGGACTAAGCTGTACTCATGTCACCTGGGAACTGATAACTGACGATAGACATAATACCAACTAGTCAGTTCCCGACGAGTCCTGTCCAGTGTACCCGTAACCTAACGAGCACCCGCATACTATCTCAAGTACGACGTACTGACGGCTGTGGGACAGACCGTCTCCCACACTGGGATGAGAAGCGCATGCGCTGGTCTACTCCGGAGTATCGATGCCCTGTCTCGATAGTCCTGCGACCAGGGACCTGCATAAGGATGTGCTTATAGATTACCCAGCCCCACTAGTGTGACTGCCATCACATCGCTGGTAATCAAGCAAAGATCCTAAGGGCTCCACTAATGCGTATAGGTGATATACTAAAATAAACACATGTACACATTGAAGTAGAAACAAACCAAGTAGCATACTACTATTTTGAGCAAGATTGTATATACAAGGTGAATATCCCAAGCTTCCATTAAGTAATATACAAACTAGTATAATACAGTAATGGCCTCTAGGGCATATACACTAACAATCTCCCACTTGCACTAAGGCCATGTACTGGCGTATCGAAGACCTATCATCTCGATCAGCCGCTCGAACTGAGTCTGGGGCAAGGCCTTGGTGAATGGATCTGCAGTGTTATCTTCTGAAGCGACTCTCCGAACCTCGATCTCCTTGCGATCCACGATCTCCCTGATCAGGTGATACCGCCTCAAGATGTGCCTGGATGTCTGATGGGACCTGGGTTCCTTCGCTAAAGCTATAGCCCCGTTGTTGTCGCAATACAGAGGTATTGGATCAACAATGGACGGAACCACCTGAAGTTCTTTCAAGAACTTCCTCATCCAGACAGCTTCTTTTGCGGCATCAGATGCAGCGATGTATTCCGCCTCCATCGTCGAGTCTGCAATGGTTTCCTGTTTGGAACTCTTCCAACACACCGCCCCTCCATTGAGGGTAAAGACAAAACCCGACATGGACTTGGAATCATCCTTGTCACTCTGGAAGCTGGAGTCAGCAAAGGCCTCGATCTGGAGGTCTTTTCCGCCAAACACCAAGAACATCTCCTTAGTCCTTCTCAGGTACTTGAGAATGTTCTTTACCGCTATCCAGTGTTTCTTCCCAGGGTTTGACTGATACCGGCTTACCACACTCAGTGCATAAGCTACATCCGGTCTGGTACACAACATCGCATACATTATAGAACCTACCGCAGAAGCGTAGGGTATAATAGACATGCGATCCCTCTCCAAATCAGTCTTGGGAGACATCTCTTTAGAGAGGGTGATCCCGTGACAAGCCGGTAGGTTACCGCGCTTGGAATCTTCCATACTGAATCTTTTCAGTACGGTGTCGATGTACCTGGACTGTGAAAGTCCTAATATCCTTTTGGATCTATCACGATGGATCCGGATCCCCAGGATGTATGAGGCATCACCCAGGTCTTTCATGGAAAACCTGTGTGACAAGAACCCCTTGACAGATTGTAGCATAGGAATGTCATTTCCTATTAAGAGAATGTCATCCACGTATAAAACGAGGAATACTACAGTTCTCGCTACAAACCTACTATAGATGCATGGTTCATCTGGATTTTTGATAAAGCCAAATTCTTTGACCGTCTCATCAAAGCAGATGTTCCAACTCCGCGATGCCTGCTTTAGTCCATTGATGGACTTAAGCAACTTGCACACCTTTCCGCTGCTCCCACTCTGAATGAAACCCTCTGGTTGGTCCATATAGACACACTCCTCTAAATTTCCATTTAGAAAAGCGGTCTTTACGTCCATTTGCCAGATCTCATAATCGTGGAAGGCAGCAATGGCAAGAAGGATCCGAATGGATTTCAGCATGGCTACTGGAGAAAAGGTTTCGTCATAGTCCAAGCCAGGTCTTTGACGAAAACCCTTTGCTACTAGCCTAGCTTTATAGGTCTCAACCTGTCCATCTACACCAATCTTCCTTTTGAAGATCCACTTGCATCCTACGGGTTTTACCCCGTCTGGAGCAATGTCCAATGTCCATACTTTGTTGGTGTACATGGACTCCATTTCGGTCTGCATTGCATCCAGCCATTTCACTGAGTCAACGCTCTGAACGGCCTGCTGGAAGCTAGTAGGCTCATCATAATCTATGATGCAATCCTCTCTATCCCTGTCTATGAGAAAACCGTAGTATCTCTCGGGCGGATGAGTCTGCCTACTACTCCTGCGGAGCGGCGTAGGAATGTCCTGTTCTTTTGAACCTTCTGGTTCCACTAAGCTTTCAGTAATAGTCTGTGGTTCTAGAACTTCTTCCAGTTCTATTGTGCTCCCACTTATCTGGGTTTCCAAAAACTCAGTTTCCAAGAAGCGGGCATGCTGAGAAACAAAAACCTTTTGTTCCTCAGCAGAATAGAAAAGATACCCCCTGGAATTCCTTGGGTATCCCACAAACTTACACTGTACTGAACGCGCCTCAAGCTTGTCCGCATGCTGCTTTTTTACAAAAGCTGGACATCCCCATACCTTAAGATACTTAAGACAGGGTTTCTTCCCAGTCCACATCTGATATGGGGTGGTAGGCACAGTCTTGGTGGGAGCCTTGTTCAAGAGATACGCAGCTGCTTCTAGTGCATATCCCCAGAATGATCGCGGTAACTCAGCGTTACTCATCATGGACCGAACCATATCCAATAGGGTTCGGTTCCGTCTCTCCGATACACCGTTATGTTGCGGAGTGTATGGAGGAGTAAGCTGAGAGAGAATACCATTCTCTTTTAAGTAATTCAGGAATTCGGCACTTAAGTATTCTCCATCTCGATCCGATCTTAGAATCTTGATACTTTTGCCGGTTTGTTTCTCTACTTCATTCTTATACTCCTGGAATTTTCCAAAGGCTTCGGACTTATGTTTCATTAAGAAGACATAACCGTACCTTGAAAAGTCATCCGTAAAAGTAATGAAGTAAGAATAACCACTTCGCGCATGTGTAGACATTGGACCGCACACGTCGCTGTGTACGAGTCCCAAGAGCTCGCTCGCTCTTACTCCGTGTCCAGTAAACGGGGACTTTGTCATCTTTCCTTTGAGACAAGATTGACAAGTGGCATACGATTGATATTCGAACGGATTCAAATATCCTTCTGTATGTAACTTCGTCAACCTTCTCTCATTGATGTGACCCAGTCTACAATGCCATAAGAAAGTCTGATTTATTTCCGGAGACTTTCTTTTGTGTGTATTCTGGACGTTGAAAATCTGTGGTTGGTTTAATACGTATATACCATTACTCAATGTACCTGACCCAATCAAAACTTGATTAAGGTGAATATTTACAACATTACTTACAAACGCAAATTCATAACCTTCTTTAGAAACTAAAGATACAGAAATGATATTACAAGTTGCGTTGGGTACAAAAAAGCAATTACGCAAAACCAAAACATGTCCATCTGACATTCCCAGGTGATAGTCCCCCACGGCTTTAGCATCCATGCTAGCTCCGTTCGCAACTCTGAGGGTCATGTCACCTGCCTTCAAAACCCTACGGTTTCTCAACGCCTGCAAAGAATTACAGATATGAGATCCTGATCCGGTATCCAATACCCAGGAAGTAGAGTTTATTGAAAGACAGTTTTCAATAACATACACACCTGAAGCTGAAGCTGCAACCTGCTTCAATTCCTGTGTTCTGGCCTTCCAGGCCCTGCAATCATTCTTCCAGTGTCCTTTCTTATGACAATAGAAGCATTCTTCCTTATCCACAAGCTTCCCCGCTTTCTTTGTTGCTTTAGCTTTTCCCTTCGTATCCACTTTACTAACACCGCCCCTTGGTTTGGCGGGGGCTTTCTTCTTCTTTCCCTTGGCTTTCGCCTTGGACCTAGAAGAAGATGATCCTCCTACAAACAAAGTGGATGTTTCCCTACTTTTCTGTAGGGTGCCCTCTGCGCTCCTCAGCATGTTGAGGAGCTCTGAAAGTTCAACCTCTTTTTCTTGTAAGTTGAAGTTTAGTATAAACTGGGCGTAAGTGGAAGGAAGGGACTGGAGAACTATGTCCGTATAGAGCTCACTCTCCAATGTGGTCCCTAGGTCCGCGAGCTCCTCAATGTAGCCGATCATCTTAAGCACGTGCTCTGCTACTGATGATCCGACGGCCATCCTTGCCGAAAATAACTTTTTCGACGCTTCGTATCTTGCGATACGAGATTGCTCTCCATACAGTTCTTTTGTATGAAGAAATATGGATTCCAAGTCCATATTCTCGTGCCTCCTCTGATGTTCATTGTCCATAGAGGCAAGTACGAGGCATTTGGCCTTCGCGCTATCAATCTCCCAAGTCTTACGGATTTCCTTATCCGCGACGCTGGAAGTGGGACCAGGGACAGGGGGAGCTTTGGTGGTAAGAAGATACCCCAGCTTGTCGTAAGTGATTGCCATCTTGACATTCCTGAGCCAATCTTTGTAGTTTGGCCCTGTCAGTATATTTTTATCTAGAAGTAACTTAAGTCCAGTCATGTCGAATGGTCGCTGCAATTAGGAGAGAGAAGAAGAAACACTCAGCATGATGCTCTTGCAAGTTTAGAGTGGTTTTTAGTTTGTCTAACAGGATGGCTCCCACTGTTTCTCGAATCCCTCCTCAAACCATAAAGGAAGAATTAGTCGGGATCAATCCCACCGCACAATACTTGCTTAACCGTTCAGCCAGGCCGGTGTCGGTACTTCGAGGGAGGTTTTCCAACGCTTTCGCGAAGTTCCTTAATTCAAGAACCTCTTTTCCCTGGGGGCGTAGCCCCGCTAACACCTTTCTAGGCACCTACTAGGTTTATAGCATTGATCGTTTAGTGAGAAATTTCCCGAGGAGTAGCATATACTCACAGTAGGATCGGGATCCAAATATCATCGCGTGACGAAACTGAAGGAATCCTACCAGAATCATCACACTCCAAATGGTATGCAAATCTAGCAAGTTTCAGTACTTATGAAACTCCCGATGTGGATTTTTTCCCCATGCTCTTATGACCTTGACGAAGGTCAACAAATCATAAGTCACATGTCAAGTTCTTCCCGTCATTATCCAGGTTAATTTGAATCCACCCGTATATACCCTTGACGAAGGTCAACAAGGTAATGCGAATGTCCCAAACCAACGCATCTATCTATGCTACATATGAATACCCAACAGCTACCAATCACTATGCCTTGACGAAGGTCAACAAACACAGCTTGAATACTATTGAATATTCATACGAAACGACGGAGGGCTACGAATGGTTTTGGCGAAACCGTGAACGTAGTGAACTTGATATAGTCGATGGAACGAGATAGCTTTTAAAAGGAGTGGCTCAAGCTCCGCATTTAAAAGTTGTTTTTGAAAAGAACCGAGTGGTTTTTCGAAAGTGTTCCAACGACTTTAACTTGGTTTATTATCTTGCATTAGTTCTTTTAATGCGTGACATTCTTGCATTAGTTCTTTTAATGTGTCTTATCATTTAATCCTACCATTGCAGAAAACAACCAAAATATGACGTACGCTTATGCCATTCGCATTCGCCACTGGGCCCCGTCATTACCCGTTAGGTTACTTAACTAACGACAGAGCGGGGGCTGGGCTAGCGCGTCTGTAAAACATAAGCAACGCCTAAATAATATCATATATAGATATATTTGCAATGATAGCCATTTCAGATCACAGATGAATACATTGGATATACTAGGAATCTGTAATTCGCGCGAGCCTGTAACGAAAAACAGATTACACGGTCGCGGTGAATAGCCAAACCCCCACCCAAGACCCCTACGGGTGCGGCAAACTACCCGCCAAGTACCCGAAGCGAAGCAACCTCCCTCATCTCCATGAGTAGGCCACTCGGCACTTCGGCATACCCGGTAGTTTGTGCACCCCCTCCATGGGTCTATCCTAGGAGCAAAAACAGTAAAAAGAAATTATACAATGACGTCTACAACCCCGACCCGGTTGTGCGGCCATACAAATAATTATTACATCAATTTACAAATTTACATGAATTGAAAGAAAAGAAAACTCTCGTCTCACAACCCCCGGCTATTCACCCGTGACAATCCAACATATTCATATACACATTCCAGCAACATTACAGATCACAGATTTGTATAACCCCCACTAATCGACATATAGCGATTAGCAGACGTTTAATACAAATATCACATTACAGAAAAACCCGTTAGCTTAAGTCTTTTAGAAGTTCGATCAAAAATACGGATTTTCGGGACCCCAAAAATAAAATTTTCGTTCTGGAAAATCTGGGCAGAAAATATTTATTCCAAAAATCCCAAAACAACCCCAGAATAACACTGCACCAAAGATGGACCTCGGCCGAGTCAACTCTGTCGCGGATCCACGGCGGGAGAGTGCTCCCGCCGCGTTTCCGCGGCGCTTTGACTCGATCGTTGGACCAAATTTGGTGGGTGATCACACAAAAGCCTGAGCCGATTTTTGGTGTATTTCAAAAAAGTTTTCCAGCACTTTTAAAATCGACAGAAAGTTCGAATTTTGGGGTTCATTTCGGGACTTTTTCTTTGATCGATCTTCTAGTTACTTGCTAACATGTTAGATAGAGTTTAACCTGGCTCTGATACCACTGTAAGTCCATGCTACCACTCCCGGTACTTACGGGCATGCAGAATTTGATAAAAAACGATTTTTATAGAGGTGGTAACATGGACTTATAACCCGGATCTTGGTTAAACATCTAACTAACAACCTAACTACGAGTTGCTAACTACTCAGTTAGGGGGTTATACCTTGCTTGTCTTGAACTCCTTCGTCTTCAAAGCTCCGATGATGGTCCGGATCGGCTTCTTCCCGTCGTCTCCTTACGCCGAAGATAGATCCACCTGAAAGCTCCAACCTTTGGCTCCTTCTTCGTTCTTTGAAGAAACTAGTTCATTTGGTTTGCTAAACCTTGTGAACTAGAATGAGTAGAGAAGAGTTTGTATGGGATTTTATCTATGGTTCTTTATTCTCAACTCATGAGATATATGAACCATAGAGTCAAGAGAGGGAGCAAGAGGAAGAGGGTGAAAGCAAGAGCAAGAGAGCTCAAGAACAAGAGAGAGAATGAGCAAGTGAGAATGAGCCTTTCTTTTGTCTTTCACCCTCTCATAATCCAAAACCATCATAACTCATTATACCAAATCAAGTGTTATGTGATGGTTGAAGCAACCATAACCATATCATTTCATGCACTCATTTTGCACAAATGAGCAAGCAAGCAAAAGTCTTTGCCATGAAATGATGGCTATGGTTATCATGATGGTCAACTAGTCAAGCCTAGTCAACCGGTCAACAAAGTCAACAAGTCAACAAAAGTCAACAAAGTCAACAAAGTCAACAAAAGTCAACAACCATGTCACCATAATACTTAATTAATATAATTGTTAATCACATATCATATTCTCATTAGGGTTGAGCAAAAAGTCAATAGTCAACGGTCAACTGTCAACAACCCTAATGAGAATCCGCTGCCTCTGTCTCCCCGTCAACTGTGCATACACACCCGCATCCGTGTTTCGAGGAACACGAATGCAAACTGGATAAATCCAATCCCAAAAGGTACACTAGGATCTGGCTTAAACCAAAGCCCGCTAGTGTAAACTGTCCGGACACTGTACGTGCACAAGTGCACGGATGTGACCGAACCCTGTCGCAAAACCATGCGACCTGTCGCAAAACCATGCGACCTCTACTCTTTTGCCTGAAGGCGAAAAGCTTTCTGTGTGGGACTCTAAAGACTCGACACTACGCTGGCAGTGGGTTTAACCACAGACCGCAAGCGGCACTAGCTGTGCGTAACGGTCCCCAGGTAATGCCGATAAGAAGACTGACGAGGCGAAACCCATCTGAACTCCTACTGAGCCTGAATGTGACATTCTCCGTACAGTCCGGTCTGTTCGTCTGATACATCGCATGGCGGGCCTAGGGGGCGGTAAACGTCAGTCCCCCAATAGCGGTACAAGTCGTGCCGGAGTGAAGCCCAAAACACCCTGAGATAACACTGGAAGCCTACCAGTATATCTCGATTGCCCTGGCCAGGGACTACTCGTGTAATGGCTCTCCTAGACACAGCGCGATGTCAACCCCCAATACCGGGAGAGACGAATCCTGTCTAACCGTCACTGCCTCCAAGTGCTTCGGGACTGCACCCAACCACTACCTGTTTGCACGACTCCTTTGAGCCATGGTAGGGTAGTGATCAAAGTACAGTGGGAACACACTCGAGGCGAAGTGACAGTGTCAAGTCTGCGGACTAAGCTGTACTCATGTCACTTGGGAACTGATAACTGACGATAGGCATAATACCAACTAGTCAGTTCCCGACGAGTCTTGTCCAGTGTACCCGTAACCTAACGAGCACCCGCATACTATCTCAAGTACGACGTACTGACGGCTGTGGGACAGACCGTCTCCCACACTGGGATGAGAAACGCATGCGCTGGTCTACTCCGGAGTATCGATGCCCTGTCTCGATAGTCCTGCGACCAGGGACCTGCATAAGGATGTGCTTATAGATTACCCAGCCCCACTAGTGTGACTGCCATCACACCGCTGGTAATCAAGCAAAGATCCTAAGGGCTCCACTAATGTGTATAGGTGATATACTAAAATAAACACATGTACACATTGAAGTAGAAACAAACCAAGTAGCATACTACTATTTTGAGCAAGATTGTATATACAAGGTGAATATCCCAAGCTTCCATTAAGTAATATACAAACTAGTATGATACAGTAATGGCCTCTAGGGCATATACACTAACAGATGTCGCATACTCACAGCCCGTGTGATACCGAACACCCAACTCCTCTACTAGTCAGTCTCACAAAGCTCGTTTGCGAAACTATTGCGTTCGAGGAATAGCCTCAGTGAGTGGATCCGCTTTGATGTTTCTTTCTATGTCTCTCTTTATCTCAAGTTCGCGGAGAAAGCCATCTCCCGAAACGAGCAATACCTGTCTTAGAATGTCTGGATGTCTGATGGGACCTAGCTGATAAATGAACTCCAAATCCAAACTTCTTAGACTGTATCGTCAACTGAACATAATCAGTATCCTGTGCCATCCTTCCCTCAGTATCCGCCTGGACCACCTGTCCAAAATACTGCCCCTCGTCAAAGGGAAAACTATAACTCTGACGACCACCATGTCGTCCATGTCACCTTGGAAGCCTGGAATGATAACCGTCTCCTAAAGGAGGCTGCCTTTATCAATTCCCTAGAACATCCACTTATGTTCTAAAACTGCTTCCGATTGTTTCTCCAGGGTTGGATTAATATCAACTTATTGCATCTACTGCAAGAACAACATCTGGTGTGGTACTTGACATCTTATGATCAACTCAATTGCCTAAGCAAGTGATCTGCCAATCATGCGTATCCCTCTCCCCTTTAGTCTGTAAGACACCTTTAGAGAGGGTGACTCCATCACCTGCAGGTACACCACCATGCCAGGAGTCGTCCATTCTAAATACTCATAGAATGCTGTCTAAGTACCCTGATTGGGAAACTACCCAAATCTAGATCTAAAACCATAGATCTAGTAACCAGAATGTCTGATACAATATCCAAGTCCTATGTGGAGAAACCACTGTGTGACAACCAAAGAATAACCGATCGTAGTATAGGAATATCACTTCCTACTCTGTGTATGTCATCCAAATATCAGGACATCACACCCTACTACCTTCTTAACAGATCCATCCCTTATTCTGATGAAGTCAAACATATGACTGTCACATCAGAAATAGATGATCTATCTCCGCTATATCTGCTTTAGTCTATAAATAGACATAAGCCACCTGTCCACCAATGCTTCCGCTGCTCCCACTGACCACGACAACCCTCTGGCAAAGTCATATAGACGTACACTTCTAAAGCTAGTTCAGAACGACGCTATACTCATCCTCCTGCCGGGTCACACAGCCTGGAACAACAGCAATGGCAAGGCTGGGTAAACTAGAACCTCCCTGCCACCGTCCCTGAGCATACCGAAGTACCTCTCGGGTGCCTGAGGTTACCCACCATATCTGCGGAGGGGCCAATGGAATGTCAAACCAGATTGAATCTTTAGGTTCTTATCAAATCTTCAGTAATCGTTTGCGGTTCTGGAATCACTTCCAGTTCTACCATACTCCCACTAATGTTTTCTGAAAAAAATCCATTTTTGTTAAAACTGTGGCGAGTTAAGAACAATATCACTATTGATCTTCCAGATGGTAGAAAATCAACCCTCGTCATAACCCGGGTCAACCCACAAACAGCCATTACAGAAACGTGCCTTGAGTCATCCAGAGTCTGGTTTTAAGCATAAGCCGGACAGCTCCCCGTACCTTAACAACGTTAAGATATGAACTGTTCTATATCCAATATAGAACCAGAGGCACTGATTTAATTGAACCAGATTCAAATCATGCAGCTATCTCCAGTGCATGTCAACTAAATGGAGAGAGGCCAATCAGCGTTTACTCAACTTAGGAATGCTTCCAATTATGAGTAACCTGAAAGAGAAGCAAGTTCTCTTAACCATTACTATTAACTAAATACCATACTCAAGTATCTACATCTTCGATCAACTTGAAGAATCCCGATACTTGCAACACCTGGTTCTCTACTTTATTCAAATACCTATAACTTCTCAAAATTCGGATCCTATGTTTCTGCGAAACACCTGTCTAAAAACTAGGGAAGTCATAAGTAAACCGAATATAGTACGAGGACCAACCCCTCTGTCCTGATGGATCCTGGACAACATACAATACTCTGTATAAGTCCCTTGAGTCTGATAACTCATTCACTGTGTGTCGTAGGTTGAAAACTGTACTTATGGTTAAGAAGAATTACACCGCTGTTTAATGCTCCTTACCTAACCATTCACTGATATAGGTAAATGTCATAGACATAATTTCAAAAGGTATATCTCACTCTGTGAAAATAGACGTACAGATATATCAATTTGAAATTGGTGCACAACAGCGGATATTCAAAACCAAATATTTGCGTTCCGGCAAACAACCCAGGTGGCTTCCTCAAATATCACCGATTACAACGAATCCCGATATAATGAGGATGATCACCTAATTCCCACTAACCTACTCCCACTCAACATCTGTAAAACCATACAGATGTGAGAATCATATCTGGTAAATACATACCCTGGAGTAAGGACTAATTGGGAAATCAGTTTTCCTTTAACAGTACACAGTGAAGCTGAAATATTGAAATGTTTCGATGGGGTATCCCGGTATTCCTAGTAATGCCTCTTCCATTATCCAGATTCACAACTGTAACCGTATAATTCTTTGCCACCTCTCCAAATCCCTTTATATGTCTTTAGCCATTACCTTCTGCACACCCCTTTAAGCCAAATGGTTTTCTTCCTTCCCTACCGTTCGGCACCAGCCTATGGTTTGGAAGAAGACTATCCAATAAGCATAATGGGTGTACTGTCCTAATCTTAGGAGCACTCGCAATGCGAGAGAAGGTGAAGATAAAAGACAACCGAATAAACCTTATTCCTATTTCTCCTGAACCAGAATCCATCCCCGAACTGGAACAAGTTCCTTTCGAGTTCGTATATAACCATACGATGGAGTATCCAATAAACTGTGGATCTTCATAGTGATACGGAGTGTCCTGGAGAAACACAAAGGTGATTTAGGATTGGCGAAGAAATACTCGGTTTGGTCGTGAATAGCAGTCGCAATTTACTTTGCCCTCTTACTAATCCCTTTCTTTGTCTTTACATAATACCTTTTGTACACCACCGTTAGGCTAATTGGTTTTCTTCATTCCCCACCGTTCGGCACCAGCCTAAGGTTTGGAAGAAGACTATCCAATTTGTGTAATAGGTGTACTATCTCCTAAACCAAGGAGTACTCGCAACCTGAGAGAAGGTAAAAGGAAAAGACAACTGAATAGTCCTATTCGTTTTCTCCAGAACCAGAAACCATCCTCGAATAAATTCCTTCGAGTTCGTATATAACCATACGATGGTTTTGTCCAATGGATCTGGACGTTCGTAGTAATACGGGGTGTCCTGGAGAAAAGGGTAAAAGTAGGAATGGCAATGAGGTCTGCAACTCTGACAATCCAAAAGCCAGTGTTAAGAAGGTTCGGTCAACTTGGTCACTGAGTCATAGCCTAGGGTCGGGTCAATGGTCGCTGCCAAAGAGAGAGAGAAAAGAAACACTCAGCGTGCACTCTAGCCTAGATCAGAATGGTTATCACTTTATCTAATCTGGAAACCTCCCACTGTACCGTCAAATTCTTCCCCAAACCTGAAAGAAGAATTAGTCGGGATCACCCGAGGAGTAAACCAACTCATCAGTAGGAATCGGGATCCAACTATCATCGCATGATAACGTGACGGAATCCGCTCACGTTATCACACTCCAGAAGGTATGCGCATATCTGGCAAGTTTCAGTTTCTTTAGAAACTCCCGATGTGATTTTTGCCCCATGCTCTTATGACCTTGGCGTGAGGTCAAAATATCATAAGTCACATGTCAAGTTCTACCCGTCATTGTCCAGGTTAATTTGAACCCACCCGTACATACCCTTGACGTAGGCCAAAATAGTAGTACGACTGTCCCAAACTAACGCGTCTATCTATGCAACAGATAAATACCCGGCAGCTACCAATCACTATGCCTTGGCGTGAGGTCAAAATACATAGCTTGAATACTACCGAATATTTAACTGAAATGACGGAGGGCTACGAATGGTTTCTGGCGAAAACCTTTAACGTAATGAACTTGATATCGTTGAAGGAACCGATAGCTTTTAAAAATATAGTGACGAAAACCGTTGCTAAAGAGGTCACTCCTGGTGAAGGGATCTCGGCTCTTTCCCCGTAGAATGAGGTGCAGGATATTCCAACTGAATACCACGGTGCAAAGCAAAAGTAATCGGCTATAGTGAAGTTATTGCCCTGACGCAAACTTTTTGTCCAAGGGGTCACTCCCGGTGAAGGGATCTCGGCCCTTGCCTCGTCGACTGAGGAGCAGGATATTCCAACTGAATACCACGATGCAAAACAAAAGTGAACGTCCTTGCAATAACAGCTTTTTGAAAAGTGTTCCAACAACATCAGATTAGGTTTGTTTTTAACTTGCATTGATCCGAATCAACGCAGTCCCATCAATTGATCACACCACAAAGAACGAAAATATACTGATGTACGTATATGCCATCCGCATTCGCCACTGGGTCCCATCATTACCCGTTAGGTTAGCTAACTAACGACAGAGCGGGGACTGGACTAGCGCGGATGCAAAACATATACAACATCTACTAATATATATACCAATATATAATATTTCGCTCAAGGCGTGATAAAATGCAACATCACAGAAATGAACAGCATCACAGAACAATACAGATATCTGGGATCCCCGGGTTTCACAGAGCCCCTACTGAAACCCGACGTTCCCCTGGTCGTGTGGATAGCCTGTGCAATGAAATCCTAGACCCCTACGGGCGCGGCAAGTTACCCGCCAAAACCTGAAGCGGGGCAGCCCCCTTCAGCAACGTGAATGGACCACCCAGCACTTCACGGAATCCGGTAACTTGGGCACCCTTCCTGGGTCAAGCTGTACCCCCTACGAGTGCGGCGAATAGCCCGCCAATCCTAGAGTGAAGCCCCCTCCGTCTCAATGCCATGAGATGCGGGCCCGTTGCCCTCTAGAACCCGGCTATCCGTGCACCCCTCCGCGGGGTAATCCTAGTACAGAAAGTAAAAATATACATACAACGGGTACATCGACCTCGACCTGGTCGTGCCCCAAAAGAATAATACAAACAGGCAGTGACGGCAGTCCACATGTCGGACGCTCGCCCCGCAATATCAAATGTACATAATACAACAAAACTGTACTAATACTGCAATCAGGATATCCCCCACGACCGATCCGCAACAACACAGCATAATCACAGAACATCAACGTGAATGTCACGTTCGCAAATCTATCTAACCGGGCTATAGCAGTTAGACAGGATTTACCGATCAAGTGACATTCAGGGTCACTGATATAATGTAAATACTGTGAACTAATGTATTTAAACTTTTCGATCGATCAAATTTATCGAAGTGGGCCCCAAGAATTACTATAGCACTTAAAGAGAGTCTAGGCCCAAAAAGAATATTCCAAAAACCCCATTTTCAACTCAGGAGCTCACCGCAAAAATTTGGTCCAATGAATAGTAAAAATGGCCGCGGAACCGCCGCAAATACGTGGGTTTGGCCGCGGTTCCGCGGTGGAATAGTGAGATCACGCTACCAAATTTTCACAGAATGCTTAGAATTCCCTGCACATGTCACTGCAATGTACTGAAAAAAATTTGGAGCCAAAAAAATTTCGACAGAAAACTGTGCAAATGAAAATGGGTTTTCGGAAAATCCGTTCGATCGAACATATAAACACACTAGAACAAGCTAGGCAAGGTTAATGGCGTGGCTCTGATACCAATGTAAGTGCACGGCGGCGCCCCGGCCGTCGATCCGACGCCGGAATGCGGAAACGAAAAACTTTGCAAACTAGCAAACCAGCACCACCGCGCACTTTGATCCCGGATCGGGCCATTAACCTAGCTACTAGCAAACTAGAAAAGAGTAGAGAAGATATACCAAGCGATCCGTGTCTTTCGGTCTTCGTCTCCACTCCAATCTCCCGCGGAATCTCCGTCCGTCACCTTCTCGTCGGAAAGGGCACCACGTAGCCGAAGTCTTTTACGGGCTCCCACCTCTGGACCGAGGCAACTCGGACGCGAAGTTGGCTGGCCGACGCGTCCAAGATATGCTGTAGGCTAGTGTAGAAACCATGTCTCTTTGGGATAGTGAAGTTGCCATGGATGGAGAAGAGAATGAAATGAACTATCAAGTGGAGCTAGAATTTTGTAGCAAGAAAAAGAGATGAACAAATTTTCCCTCATCAAAATGTGAAGCCTCTCTCCTCTCTCTCAATTGTGGCCGGCCCCCCTTCATCAAAAAGGTGGAGGAATAAATCAAACCAAGAAGGGAGGTGATGGTAGTAAAAGCAAAGGGGTGACCACACCCAAAGCAAACCTCACATCATTTCTAATCCATTCTAATCTCAATTAATGCAAGTGATAAGAAGGAAAAAGAATCTCATCATGATGCCACATAATGTAAGAAAACCCCTCCACAAAATGTTATTTGCACACTTGCAAATAATCCCCTCCATTGGAAAGTCCGGCCGTGAAGGAACAAAAGAAAACCGGCCGGAACGGAATGCAAACTGGCAACTTCAGAAAACTGATCCCGTAATAAATTACAGGAAAACCCCACTACTGCACATACATGTCCGCATTTGTATTCCTACCGAACACAAATGCAAAGAGACAAAAATCTACACTGTCTAATACTACGATCCGGCTTAAACCAAAGCCGGCTAGTAAAATCCGTCCGATCACGATCCGTGCAATACCACACGTATCTGATCGAACCCTGCCATATCTCCATACGGCCTCTACAGTGTTTTGCCCGAAACCTGAGTAACTGTGTGTGGTGGACTCTAAAGACTCGTCAATACTATGGCTATGGATTTAACCACTAGCACGTCAGAGGTATCAGCCATACGTGACGGGCCACCAGCTATTGACCAAAAGGGACGTCGATGAGCGAACCCATCCTGACACCCTACTGAGCCTGTCAGTGACAATATCCGTACAGTCCGGTCCGTTCGTCTATGAGCATCGCATGGCGGGCCTAGGGGGTTGGTAAAAGTCAGACCCCCAAAAGCGGTACAAGTCGTGTCGGACTGTAGCCCAGAACACCCTGAGATACTACTGGAATACCTACCAGCAAATCTCCTGCCTTGGCCAAGGACTTTCCATGTTCTGGCTCTCCTAGACACAGCGCGACCTCACCCCCAATACCGGGAGAGACGAACCCCTGCAGATCCGCTCACTGCCTCCATGTGGCTCGGGACTGTACCCAACTAAAACCTGTTTGCACATCTACTTTGAGCGTGGTAGGGTAGTAATCTAAGTACAGTGGGAACTCACACGAGACAAATGACGATCTCAGGTCGATGAACTAACCTGTACACATGTCCCCAGGGAACTGCTATCTGACGTCAGGTATAATACCAACTAGCAGGTTCCCGGCGAGTCCTGTCCAGTGTACTCATAACCCAATGAGCACCTGTATACATCTTAGGTGAACCAACTGACACCAGTGGCTTGTGAGACCGGCCACCGCCCCTCGTCGGGGTCTCGACTGTATACACTAGTCTACTCCGGAGTATCGATGCCATGTCTCGAAACTCCCACGACTAGAGACCTTTTAAGGATGTGCTTATAGACTCCAGCTCTCACGTATATGATCGCCCTCATACTGCTGGTAGTCAAGCAAGAATCCTAGGGGCTCTATCAACGTGTAATAGCGACTCGTAAGGTCACCTAAAGCAGTACACGATGATAGAGATAAACCAGATAGCATACTATCATCTCGAGTAAGACTGTCCTACCGGCATAGGTCCTCCTCAATCATTGCAATCACGTGCCTGTGATCCAATAATTGACTCTGAGGGCACTATATCCAACACCGACTACCTCTGCCCCACTAGTATGATCTGCATCATAATCCTGGTAGTCAAGTACTCATCCTAAGGGCTTTATCAACATGTAATAGAGAGACAATAAATGTACATGTTAAGATAAAGTGCAACCAGATAGCATACTATCATGTCGAGCAAAAAAGTCCTCCCTATATATGTCTAAGCATCCACTACAATATACATCACATGTACAGTAATGGCCTCTAGGGCATACATATAACTAACACGGTGCATAGGGCCCGAGTTATTAAACTCAGTGGACTTATATAGAGTATTGTATGTTGTTCGGTGTCCGTTAGGACAAAAGGGTTGGTACTCGTACTATATTCTGTTTACTCATAACTTCTCTAGTTTTAGACAAGTATTTCGTTGAAATACAAGGTCCATGTTTTGAGAAGTTATAGGTATAAGAATAAAAGCAGAGAACCATATGTTGCAAGTGTTAGTGTTTATGCCCTAGAAGGCCATTACTGTATCATACTAGTTTGTATATTACTTAATGGAAGCTTGGGATATTCACATGTATATAACAGTCTTGCTAAACATGGTAGTATGCTACTTGGTTTTTCTATCTTAATATGTGAGTATACGTATTGATAGAGCTCTTAGGATCTTGCTTGACTACCAGCGTTGTGATGGCAGTCACACTAGTGGAGGCTGGGTAGTCTACAAGCACATCCTTATTCAGGTCCCTAGTCGTAGGATTATCGAGACAGGGCATCGATACTCCGGAGTAGACTAGTGTGTACGCTTCTCATCCCAGTTGGGGAGATGGTCTGTCCCACAGCCGTCAGTACGTCGTACTGGAGATAGTATGCAGGTGCTCGTTGGGTTACGGGTACACCGGACAGGACTCACAGGGAACTGTTGGTTGGTTTTATACCAGTCGTCAGTGAACAGTTTCCAGGTGACATGAGTACAGCATAGTCCGCAGACTTGACACTGCTACTTTGCCTCGAGTGTGTCCCACTGTTCTTAGATTACTACCCTACAACGGCTCAAAGGAGTCGTGCAAACAGGTAGCAGTTGGGTGCAGTCCCGAGCACTTGGAGGCAGTGGCGGTTAGATAGGATTCGTCTCTCCCGGTATTGGGGGTTGATATCGCGCTGTGTCAGAGAGCCATTACGCAAAGTCCCTGGCCAGGGCAAGCGAGATTTGCTGGTAGGTTCCAGTAGTTTCTCAGGGTGTAATGGGCTTCCCTCCGACACGACTTATACCGCTATTAGGGGACTGACGCTTGCCGCCCCCTAGGCCCGATATGCGATAGTCTTAGACGAACGGACCGGACTGTATGGAGATTGTCACATCAGACTCAGTAGGAGTTCGGATGGGTTTCCTCATCGGCCTTCTTATCGACATCTACCTCGGGACCGTTACGTACAGCTAGTGCCGCTTGCGGTCTGTGGTTAAACCCACTGCCAGCGTAGTAGTCGAGTCTCTAGAGTCCCACACAGAGAGTTTCCCTACTCCGGGCGAAACGATATAGAGGTCGTATGGTTTTACGACAAGGGTTCGGACGCATACGTGTGTTTACGCACGTACGACTTTCGGACAGTTTTTACCAGTCGGCTTTGGTTTAAGCCAGTTACTGGTATCCGGTTATTGGATTTATACAGTCTAAAGTTTTTCCGTATTTTTGCGGAAAGGAGGGGCGTTCTCGTAATTGCGCGAGAAGCTTCTAGAAGATGGTGGCTAAGGAGGTTTAGGTGGCATATACATTGAATTAGATTAGTGAGTTATATGGATGATTCATCCATGTCATTAATGCTTCATAATTGCTTAATGACTCATGGAGATGAATCACCACAAGATATTTATCAAGCATGGTTGTAAATCATTTTCTTTTCTTTTCTTGATAAAATAAAATGCTTGATATATATTATGATAACTCATTATTCTCACTTCATTATTATCTTCATCTTCTCTCTCCTCAAGCTCTCCCTCTTCAAACCCTAATCCTCCCCTCTCATGTGTTGAGTACAAGGATTAATTAGACTAATTAAACCATAACCCTCACTCTATATCACCAAGCTTCTTTGATTAGCACTTAAAGAAGTTTAGTTGCCTCAAGTTTAGAGGCTAAGCTTGGAGTAAAGCTCTCGGGTGGATCGTCTACTACTTCGAGAAGGCCGAGGAGGAGGTGGAGTTCGTAAAGACGAAGGACACGGTTCTTTAGGTATAATCCCTTTACATAGTAGTTGTTAACTTCTATGTTTGATGTTAGTTATCGTTTAGCTTCGATTCTTGCGGTTAGTCGATGTTTAAGCAAAGAACAAGATCGTTTTTCATATTTCCGCCTCCCCGCAAGTCGTGGGGTGTTGTACATCGACTTACAGTGGTATCAGAGCCTCGCTAAACAATAAATAACTTACTTGCAAATTTGTATGAATTTCGAACGGAAAAAACGAAACCGGAAAAACCCGAAATCACAAGTTTCTGTCGATTTTTAAATGAAGTCCAAAAATTTTTCAGGGATGTTCAGAAAGCTTAAAAAGACAGTAGAAGAACACCCAAGAAATCTGGGCCCCTGAATCGCCTAAAGCGCCGCGGAACCGCGGCGGATCGCACCGATCCGCCGCGCTTCCGCTGCCGGGTTGGCGATTCAGGAACCCAAATTTCCTGTGTTGCTTCTCTGTGATATTTGGTATTTTCTGGAAGTTTTTATTTTTGCTCAGGTTTTAGATTTACAGAGAAGTATTGGAGCAAAATTAAAAAGTGTTTAATCGATCGAAATTATACAGTATTTGCTTGTTGGATTATATCTGTGTTTGTATAATGTGTTCGTAAACCTCCCCTAACTGCTAGTATGTCGGTTGGCAGGGGGTTGCACATTTCTGTAATGGTTTTTACTGTTTGTGGATATGAACTGTGTTGGACTGTTGTGATGTTTAGCCGGGGTTATGTGATGGGTTATTATTTAATTCATTTGATGTAAATGTAATTTGTTGTAATATTATTTTGCGGGGCACATCCAGGTTGCGGTTGTAGCCACCGTTGTATTATTTCATTTTACTGTTTTTGCTCCTAGGACAGACCCAAGGTGGGGTGCACAAACTGCCGGGCGGGTAGTTTGCTGTACCCGTTGGGGTCTTGGGTGGGGTAATGGCTATTCATCACAACTGTGTAATCCGTCTTTTGTTGCAGGCTCAAAACAAACACAGATTACTTGCAAATCCAATAAAGTTCATCTGTGATCTGGAATGCCTATTATTGCGTCTGACGAATGTACAATATCTATATATGATAGCTATTTAGACGTCACTTATGTTTTACACCCGCGCTAGCCCAGCCCCCGCTCTGTCGTTAGTTAAGTAACCTAACGGATGATGACGGGACCCCGTGGCGAATGCGGATGGCATAAGAGGACGTTGTATTTTCGTTGTTTTCTGCAATGATAGGTTAAATGATGGGACGCATTATCTATAATGCAAAGAAAAACAAACCAAAGTTTAAATCGTTGGAACAATTTAAAAGAAACCACTCGGTTAATTTTAAAACAGATATTTTTAAATGCGGAGCTTTAACCACTCCTTTTAAAAAAGCTATCAGGTTCCTTCGGTTATATCAAGTTCACTACGTTCACGGTTTCGCCAAAACCAGTCGTAGCCCTCCGTCATTTCTTATGGATAGTCAATAGTATTCAAGCTATGTTTGTTGG
Organism: Agapanthus africanus; assembly: GCA_030015575.1. Taxonomy (NCBI): domain Eukaryota; kingdom Viridiplantae; phylum Streptophyta; class Magnoliopsida; order Asparagales; family Amaryllidaceae; genus Agapanthus; species Agapanthus africanus. Next base: position 701,780,854 of record JASDDO010000024.1, on the reverse strand, counting down.
CTTTCGTCAAGGCATAGTGTTTGGTAGCTACTGGGTATTCATTTGTTGCATAGATAGATGTGTTGGTTTGGGACAGTCGCATTACCTTGTTGGCTTACGTCAAGGGTATATACGGGTGGGTTCAAATTAACAAGATAATGATGGGCAGAACTTGACATGTGACTTATGATTTGTTGGCTTACGTCAAGGTCATAAGAGCATGGGGCAAAAACCTATATCGGGAATTTCTAAAGAAACTGAAATTTGCAAAGAGATGCATACCATTTGGAGTTTGATGAATGTTGGTAGGATTCCTTCAACATTATCATACGATGATATTTGGATCCTGATCCTACTGTGAGTATATGCTACTTATCAGGATATTCATCACTTAACGATCAATGCTATAAACCAAGTAGGTGTCCAGAAAAGTGTCAGCGGGGTTACGCCCCCAGAGAAAAGAGGTTATTTAATTAAGGAACTTCGCGAAAGCGTTGGAAAACCTCCCTCGAAGTATCGACACTGGCCTGGCTGAACGGTTAAGCAAGAATTGTACAGTGAGAATGATCCTGGCTAATTCTTCTTTTATGGTTTGAGGAAGGATTCGAGAAACAGTGGGAGCCATCCAGTTTAGATAAACTAAAAATCACTCTAAACTTGCAAGAGCATCATGCTAAAGAGTTTTCTTCTCTCTCTCCTAATTGCAGCAACCCTGAAAATGACTGGACTTAAGTTACTTTTAGAGAAAAATATATTGACAGGGCCAAACTATAAAGATTGGCTGCGGAATGTCAAAATGGCTTTGACCTATGACAAATTAGGGTACGTCCTCACCGCTACGGCACCTGCTGTCCCTGGTCCCAAATCCAGCAATGCGGATAAGGAAATCCGCAAAACCTGGGATTTAGATTGCGCGAAAGCCAAGTGCATCGTGCTTGCCTCAATGAACAATGAACATCAGAGGAGGCACGAGGATATGAACCTAGATGGCATATTTCTCCATACAAAGGAACTTTATGGAGAGCAATCTCGTATAGCAAGATACGAGACCTCTAAGAACTTGTTTCGAGCGAGGTTGACTGTCGGGTCATCGGTAGGAGAACATGTCCTAAAGATGATCGGCTATATTGAAGAGCTCGCAGACCTTGGGACGACTTTGGATAATGAGCTCTATACAGACCTTATTCTCCAGTCCCTTCCTCACACCTACGCCCAGTTTATCCTGAACTTCAACCTTCAAAGAAAAGAAGTTGAACTTCCGGAACTCCTGAACATGTTAAGGAGTGCAGAGGGCACCTTACAGAAAACAAGGGAAACACCCGCTATGTTTGTTAGCGGTGCATCTTCTTCCGGGTCCAAGGCTAGGGCCAAAGGAAGGAAGAAGAAGGCCGCCACCAAACCTAGAGGAGGTGTTAGTAAGGTGGGAGGGAAGGGAAAGAAAAAGTTTGCGGTACCGGTAGTTGGCCAGGATGAGTGCTTCCATTGTCACAGGAAAGGGCACTGGAAGAAGGATTGCAAGGCGTGGAACGCCAAGAACCAGGAACCGAAGCAAGCTGTGGCTTCGACTTCAGGTGTGTTTGTAATTGAGAATTTTCTGTCGATCAACTCTACTTCCTGGGTATTGGATACCGGATCAGGATCTCATATTTGCAATTCATTGCAGGCACTGAGAAACCGTAGAGTGCTGAAGGAAGGTGATATGACCCTAAAGGTTGCTAACGGAGCTAGCGTGGGAGCTGCGTCCGTCGGGGATTATCACCTAGGATTGACGAGTGGACACATTTTGGTTTTACATAACTGTTTTTTTGTACCAAGCTTAACGTGTAATATCATATCAGTTTCCTTGTTATCAAATAAAGGTTATGATTTCACGTTTGTAAGAGATGTTGTAAACATCCACCTTAATCATGGTTTGATTGGGTCCGGTACACTAAATAACGGTATATATGTTTTAAACCAACTCCAAATTTTCAATGTCCAGAACACACTTAAAAGAAAGTCTCCAGATTTAAATAAAGCTTTCTTATGGCATTGTAGACTGGGTCATATCAATGAGAGAAGGTTGACTAAGTTGCATAGAGAAGGATATTTGGACTCGTTCGAATATCAAACTTATGACACTTGTCAATCTTGTCTCAAAGGAAAGATGACAAAGACTCCATTTACTGGACATGGAGTAAGAGCGAGCGAGCTCTTAGGACTCATACACAGCGATATATGCGGTCCAATGTCTACACATGCAAGAGGTGGTTTTTCCTATTTCATTACTTTCACGGATGATTACTCAAGGTACGGATTCATTTATCTGATGAAACATAAATCCGAGGCTTTTGAGAAATTCCAAGAGTATAAGAATGAAGTAGAAAACCAAACCGGCAAAAGTATCAAGACACTTAGATCTGATCGAGGTGGTGAATACTTGAGTGCCGAGTTCCTAGGTTACCTAAAAGAGAAAGGAATTCTCTCTCAGCTTACTCCTCCATACACTCCACAGCATAACGGTGTATCGGAGAGACGGAATCGAACCCTATTGGATATGGTACGATCCATGATGAGTAATGCTGAGTTACCACGATCTTTCTGGGGTTATGCGCTAGAATCAGCGGCATATCTTTTGAACAGAGTTCCAACCAAAACTGTGCCTACCAGACCATATCAGATGTGGAGTGGGAAGAAACCCTATCTTCAGTACCTGAAGATATGGGGATGTCCAGCTTTTGTAAAAAAGCAGCATCCGGACAAGCTCGAGGCACGCTCAGTAGAGTGTAAGTTTATAGGATATCCAAAGAACTCTATGGGATATTGTTTCTATTACGCAGAGGAACAAAAGGTTTTTGTTTCTCGTCATGACCGCTTCTTAGAAACTGAATTTTTAGAAAATCAGAAGAGTGGGAGCGAAATAGAACTGGAAGAAATTCCAGAACCACAAGCTGCTACTGAAAGTTTGGTAGAACCAGAAGTTCAAGAAGAACAGGACATTCCCGCACCCCTCTGCAGGAGTAGTAGGCCGTCTCATCCGCCTGAGAGATACTACGGTTTTCTCATAGATGGGGATAGAGAGGATTGCATCATAGATGATGATGAACCTACTGACTTCCAGCAGGCCATCCAGAGCGGCGACTCGGTACGATGGCTAGATGCAATGCGGACCGAAATGGAGTCCATGTACACCAACAAAGTATGGACTTTGGACTTTGCTCCAGATGGGGTAAAACCCATAGGATGCAAATGGATCTTCAAGAAAAAGATTGGTGTAGATGGACAGGTGGAAACCTATAAGGCTAGACTTGTTGCAAAGGGTTTTCGTCAAAGACCTGGTTTGGACTATGACGAAACTTTTTCTCCAGTGGCTATGCTCAAATCCATTCGGGTCCTTCTTGCTATTGCTGCCTTCCATGATTATGAAATCTGGCAGATGGACGTAAAGACGGCTTTTCTAAATGGAAATTTAGAAGAGTGCGTCTATATGGATCAGCCAGAGGGTTTCAATCAGAGTGGGAGCAGCAGGAAAGTATGCAAGCTGCTTAAGTCCATTTATGGACTAAAGCAGGCATCGCGGAGTTGGAACATCTGTTTTGATGAGACAGTCAAAGAATATGACTTTATCAAAAATCCAGATGAACCGTGCATATATAGTAAAGTTGTAGCCAGAAGTGTCGTATTCCTCGTCTTGTACGTGGATGACATTCTATTGATAGGAAATGACATTCCTTTGCTACAATCTGTCAAAGGATTCTTGTCACACAGGTTCTCCATGAAAGACCTGGGTGATGCCTCTTACATTCTGGGGATCCGGATCTATCGTGATAGATCCAAGAGGATGTTGGGACTTTCACAGTCCAGGTATATCGACACTGTACTGAAAAGATTCAGTATGGAAGATTCTAAGCGCGGTAATCTACCGGCTTGTCACGGAATCACCCTCTCCAAAGAGATGTCTCCCAAGACTGATTTGGAAAGAGAACGCATGTCTGTTATACCCTACGCTTCTGCGGTAGGCTCTATAATGTATGCGATGTTGTGCACCAGACCAGATATAGCTTACGCACTGAGCGTGGTAAGCCGGTATCAGTCAGACCCAGGGGAGAAGCACTGGATAGCAGTAAAGAACATTCTCAAGTACCTGAGAAGGACTAAGGAGATGTTCTTGGTTTACGGCGGAAAAGACCTCAGGTTGGAGGCCTTTGCTGATTCCGGCTTCCAGAGTGATAAGGACGATTCCAAGTCCATGTCGGGTTATGTCTTTACCCTCAATGGAGGGGCGGTGTGCTGGAAGAGCTCCAAGCAGGACACCGTTGCTGACTCGACGATGGAAGCGGAGTATATAGCTGCTTGCGATGCCGCAAAAGAAGCAGTCTGGATGAAGAAGTTCCTAACAGAACTTCAGGTGGTTCCTACCATAGTTGATCCAATACCTCTGTATTGCGACAACAACGGAGCTATAGCTTTAGCAAAGGAACCAAGGTCCCATCAGAAATCCAGACACATCTTAAGGCGGTATCACCTGATCAGGGAGATCATTGATCGTCAGGAGATCGAGGTTCGGAGAGTTGCTTCTGAAGAGAACATTGCTGATCCATTCACAAAGGCCCTACCTCAGATTCAGTTCGAGAGGCTACTCGAGATCATCGGTCTTCGATACGCCAGTACATGGCCCTAGTGCAAGTGGGAGATTGTTAGTGTTTATGCCCTAGAAGGCCATTACTGTATCATACTAGTTTGTATATTACTTAATGGAAGCTTGGGATATTCACATGTATATAACAGTCTTGCTAAACATGGTAGTATGCTACTTGGTTTTTCTATCTTAATATGTGAGTATACGTATTGATAGAGCTCTTAGGATCTTTTTTGACTACCAGCGTTGTGATGGCAGTCACACTAGTGGGGGCTGGGTAGTCTACAAGCACATCCTTATTCAGGTCCCTAGTCGTAGGATTATCGAGACAGGGCATCGATACTCCGGAGTAGACTAGTGTGTACGCTTCTCATCCCAGTTGGGGAGATAGTCTGTCCCACAGCCGTCAGTACGTCGTACTGGAGATAGTATGCAGGTGCTCGTTGGGTTACGGGTACACCGGACAGGACTCACAGGGAACTGTTGGTTGGTTTTATACCAGTCGTCAGTGAACAGTTCCCAGGTGACATGAGTACAGCATAGTCCACAGACTTGACACTGCTACTTCGCCTCGAGTGTGTCCCACTGTTCTTAGATTACTACCCTACCACGGCTCAAAGGAGTCGTGCAAACAGGTAGCAGTTGGGTGCAGTCCCGAGCACTTGGAGGCAGTGGCGGTTAGATAGGATTCGTCTCTCCCGGTATTGGGGGTTGATATCGCGCTGTGTCAGAGAGCCATTACACAAAGTCCCTGGCCAGGGCAAGCGAGATTTGCTGGTAGGTTTCAGTAGTTTCTCAAGGTGTAATGGGCTTCCCTCCGACACGACTTATACCGCTATTAGGGGACTGACGCTTTCCGCCCCCTAGGCCCGATATGCGATAGTCTTAGATGAACGGACCGGACTGTATGGAGATTGTCACATCAGACTCAGTAGGAGTTCGGATGGGTTTCCTCATCGGCCTTCTTATCGACATCTACCTCGGGACCGTTACGTACAGCTAGTGCCGCTTGCGGTCTGTGGTTAAACCCACTGCCAGCGTAGTAGTCGAGTCTCTAGAGTCCCACACAGAGAGTTTCCCTACTCCGGGCGAAACGATATAGAGGTCGTATGGTTTTACGACAAGGGTTCGGACGCATACGTGTGTTTACGCACGTACGACTTTCGGACAGTTTTTACCAGTCGGCTTTGGTTTAAGCCAGTTACTGGTATCCGGTTATTGGATTTATACAGTCTAAAGTTTTTCCATATTTTTGCGGAAAGGAGGGGCGTTCTCGTAATTGCGCGAGAAGTTTCTAGAAGATGGTGACTAAGGAGGTTTAGGTGGCATATACATTGAATGAGATTAGTAAGTCATATGGATGATTCATCCATGTCATTAATGCTTCATAATTGCTTAATGACTCATGGAGATGAATCACCACAAGATATTTATCAAGCATGGTTGTAAATCATTTTCTTTTCTTTTCTTGATAAAATAAAATGCTTGATATATATTATGATAACTCATTATTCTCACTTCATTATTATCTTCATCTTCTCTCTCCTCAAGCTCTCCCTCTTCAAACCCTAATCCTCCCCTCTCATGTGTTGAGTATAAGGATTAGTTAGACTAATTAAACCATAACCCTCACTCTATATCACCTAGCTTCTTTGATTAGCACTTAAAGAAGTTTAGAGGCTAAGCTTGGAGTAAAGCTCTCGGGTGGATCGTCTACTACTTCGAGAAGGCCGAGGAGGAGGTGGAGTTCGTAAAGACGAAGGACACGGTTCTTTAGGTATAATCCCTTTACATAGTAGTTGTTAACTTCTATGTTTGATATTAGTTATCGTTTAGCTTCGATTCGTGCGGTTAGTCGATATTTAAGCAAAGAACAAGATCGTTTTTCATATTTCCGCCTCCCCGCAAGTCGTGGGGTGTTGTACATCGACTTACAGCAAGTATCAGAATTCTTCAAGGAGATCGAAGATGTAGATACTTGTGTTAGGTATTCTGTTGTAAGTAATAGTTTTGAGAAATTGCTTCTCTTTCAGGTTACTCATGCGTGGGTATGCTCCTTGATGAGTAATGCTGCTTGGCCTCCTTCCATCTAGTTGATATGCACTGGAAACGGCTACATGTTTTTTTAATCTGATTCCAATTAAATTAGCGCATTTGTTTCTATATTGAATATATAGAATGGATTCATATCTTAACGATGTTAAGGTATATGGAGTTGTCCGGCTTATGCTTAAAACTAGAATCTGGATAAACTATAGACGCGTTTCAGTATGGGCAGTTTGTGGGTTATCCCGGGCTTTGATGAGGGTTAACATTCTACCATTTTGGAAGATCAAAAGTTACATTGTTTTTTACTCTCTACAGTTTTAGTAAAATGAATTCTTTTCAGAAAGCACTGGTGGGAGTATGGTAGAACTGGAAGTGATTCCAGAACCACAAAAGATTACTGAAAATTTAGTAGAACCTAAACATTCAATTGGATTCGACATTCCATTAGCCACTTCGCATATTTGGTGGGTAACCTCAGGCACCCAAGAGGTACTCCGGTCTCCTCAAAGACGGTGACAGGGAGGTTTTTGATGACCCAAACTTGACACTACTGATGTTCTAGACTATGAGATCTGGCAGAAGGATGAGTATAATGTTGTTCTAAACAAGCTTTAGAAGTGTACATGTATATGACTCTACCAGAGGGTTGTTGTAGTCAATGGGAGCAACGGAAGCATAGTTGGCAAGTAGCTTATGTCTATTTATAGACTTAAGTAGGTATAGCGGAGATAGATCATCTATTTTTTATATGACCGTCATAGAGTTTGACTTCATCAAAATAACAGATGGATCTGATAAGAAGGTAGTAAGGAGTAATGTCCTGGTATTTGGATGACATTCTCTTTGTAGGAAGTGATCTTCCTATATTACAATTGGTTATACTGTGGTTGTCACAAGGTGTTTTCTCCACATAGGATCTAGATAAAATATCAGGGATTCTGATCACTAGATCTATGGTTTTAGATCTAGATTTGGGAAGTGTCTCAATTTGGGTACTTTGACACTATTCTAAAATGGTTTAGAATGGACGACTCCTACTGTGGTGGTGTACCCGCGTGTGATGGAGTCCCCCTCTCTAAATAGATGTTTTCTAGACTGATAAGGAGAGGGATTTGCATGATTGACATATCACTTGCTTATGCAATTGAGTCAATCATGAAATGTCAAGTACCATACCAGATTTGCTTTTGCACTGGCTGCACTAAGTATATATTAATCCAATCCTGGAGAAACATTGGGAAGAAGTTATGAACATAAGTAGATGTTCTTGGTATATAGCAACAGCAGCTTCCTTCAGGAGGCGATTATCATTTCAGGCTTCCAAGATGACCTGGATGACAGAGTGACTGTCAGAGTTATAGTTTTCCTTCTTTTTGAGGGGCAGTATGTTGGACAGGTGGTCCAAGCGGATACTGAGGGAGGTATGGCGCAGGATACTGATTAAATTCAGCAAATTATATAGTCTAAGAAGTTTATTGGATTTGGAGTTCATTTGCGAACTGGGTCCCATCATATATCCAGACAAATTCTAAGACAGGTATTGCTCTTTTCGGGAGATAGTCTTTCTCCGTGAAATTGAGATATAGAGAGATAAAGATAGAAACACTGGAGCGGATCCACTTACTGAGGTTATTTCTCGAACGCAATAATTTCGCAAACGGGCTTTACGAAACTGATTAGTAGAAAAGTTGGGTGTTCGGTATCACACGGGCTGTGAGCATGCGACACCGCAATAATTAGCCTTAAGTGCAAGTGGGAGAATGTTGGATATAGTGCCCTCAAGTCAATTATTGAATCGCAAGCAAGCGATTGTGATGATTGAGGGAGGACCTATACGGATAGAACAGTCTTACTCAAAATGATAGTATGCTATCTGATTTGTCTTTATCATCATGTACAAGCATTAGGTGGCATTACAGATCGCTATTACATGTTGATAGAGCACATACGATTCTTGCTTGACTACCGGCATTATGATGGCGATCATATACCTGGGAGCAGGGTGGTCTATAAGCACATCCTTAAATGTCCCTAGTCGTGGGAGTATCGAGACTGGGTATCAATACTCCAGAGTAGACTAGTGTATACTTATCGAGACCCCGACGAGGGGAGGTGGCCGGTCTCACAAGCCATTGGTGTCAATTAGTCACCTAAGATAGTATGCATGTGCTCATTGAGTTATGAGTACACTAGACGGACTCGCCGGGAACATGCTAGTTAGTATTATAGCTATTGTCAGATAGCATTTCCCAGGTGACATGAGTACAGATTAGTCTGTCGACCTGAGATCGTCATTTGTCTCGTGTAAGTTCCCATTGTGCTTTGATTACTACCCTACCACGGCTCAAAGAAGTCGTGCAAACATATTTTAGTTGGGTACAGTCCCGAGCCACATGGAGGCAGTGAGCGGATCGTCGAGGATTCGTCTCTCCCGGTATTTGGGGTTGATGCCGCATTGTGCATGGGTGCCCATCACCAGAAATCCTTGTCCAAGGTGAACGAGAATTACTGATTAAGATCATTAGTTTCTCAGTAGGTGATGAGATTCATACTGACACGAAATATCACGTTATTAAGGGGTCTGACTTTATCCACCCCCTAGACTCGATATGTGATACTTTTAGACGAACAGACCGAACTGTATGGAGATTGTCACGGACAGACTTAGTAGGGGTTCGGATGAGTTTGCTCGTCGGCCTTCCTTTCGCTCAATACCTGGATAGCCGTTACGTACAGCTAGTTCCGCTGACGTGCTTGTGGTTAAACACGCTGCCAGCGTATTGACGAGTCTTTAGAGTCCCATACACGGGGTTTCCCTGGTTCAAGCGAAACGATGTACTATGTACCCGGACTTTCAATCGAACAGTTGATAATACTTGCCGGCTTGGGTTTGAGCCGGATTATTAAATCAGGTATTGATTTAATAATTTACGTATATATATTTCAATATGTATATTCTAGTATTATGTTCTTTGTGTTATTCTATCTCTTCGGATATTTATATTTCGGTACGAATACAGGTATGTATATACAGTAGAATGTAATCGTATTTTTTACAGATAACATTCTAAAAGGTGGACATCTCATTTTGGATTTGACCATTTATTCTAAATGGATGAAGAGATGGCATAGATTTGATGGGGAGTATGGTGAGGACCATGCTTGCATAGTGTGCACAAATGAATTATTAATTAATTTGTGCATACTATTCAAGTATGGGTTGCATATTTTATTGGAAAAGTGTGTTTGATAAAACCATTCTTCACTTGGTTTTTCTTAACTTGGTCACTTGGAGAAAATATGAGATGCTTCCTTTTTCCTTGGTTCCTCTCATCTCCTCACCATTTAGCTTCACTCTTCCATTGAGTTTCTCCATCTTCATCTTCCACCTCCTCTCAACCCTCTCATGTATTGAGAATCATGAGAAGAGGTGAGATGGGATAGACAAACACTTAGAACACCAACTACAACCTAGGAATTTTAGATTAGCAACTTAGAATCCCTACTTGCTTCACTTGCTTTCGATGTGGAGTTAGAGCTATAAGCTATATCTCTCGGGTGGATCATCTTCGACAGAGGAAGACCGGTGGCCAAGTTTGTTCGAGCACGCCTTAAGGAGCTAAGAAAGATGGTGGAAGACCGAATGATTTGGTTCTTTTGGTATAATCACTCTAACCGTGTAATTTAGCTCTCTTTAGTTTTGCTAGTATAGGTTTATAGTTTCGATCTTAGGCGGGTTTTGTTTGCGCCAAAAATTTTAAAGGCCAGTTTTTTTCTCGCACCGGCCATGATAGATGGCCAGGGCGCTGGCAGAACCCAGCAAAAATATCTCACAAAATATCTTAGTGCCATCTTGCCTCAGTAGTCATCCATGAGTCACCCAGTGAGTTACCAAGTAGTCATGCTTCATCCTTTGTCAAATAACACCTCATCCTCTACCACATCAAGTATTTAACCTAAATGGTTATAATAGAAATGGGGTGTCTTCTTCTAGAAGTATACTTGAGAAAATTACAAGAATGCTTCTCATCCGTATATACATACCCGTATCCGTATTCCGAAAAATACGAATACAAAGAGACGAAAATAATCTATCAATATAATACTATGATTCGCCTTAAACCAAAGCTCACTAGTATTATCCGCCCAAATATCATACATGTAAAAGTACATGTATGCGGTCGAAGCTCTACCGTAAAACCATACGGCCTCTACATCTTTTGCCCGATGCAGGGAAACCTTCTGTGTGGGACTCTAAAAATTCGACACTACGCTGGCAGTGAGTTTAACCACAAGTACGTCAGCAGTACTAGCTGCACGTAACGGCTGCCCAGGTATCTGTCGATAAGAAGGCCGATGAGCAAACTCATCCGAACTCCTGAGCCTATCTGTGACAATCTCCGTACAGTCTGGTCTGTTTGTCTAAGAGTATCATATATCGGGCCTAGGGGGCCGCAACCGTCAGACCCCTGATAGCACAATAAGTCGTGTCGAAGTGTATCCCAAAACATCCTGAGAAACTACTGGAGTAACTACTAGTAAATCTCGCTTGCCCTGACCAGGGATTTTGTGTAATGGCTTTCCGAACACAGCGCGATATTAACCCTCAATACCGGGAGAGACGAATTCTATCTAACCGCCACTGCCCCCAAGTGATTCGGGACTGCACCCAACCACTACCTGTTTGCATGACTCTTTTGAGCCGTGGTAGGGTAGTAATCTAAGAACAGTGGGAACACACTCGAGACGAAGCAACAGTGTCAAGTCGACGGACTAAACTGTACTCATGTCATCTGGGAACCGCTACCCAGCGATAGGTATAATACCCACCAGCAGCTTTCTACGAGTCATGTCCAGTGTACTCATAACCCAATGAGTACCTGCATACTATTTCCAGTACGACGTACTAATGGCTGTGGGACAGACCATCTCTCCTGCTGGGATGAGAAGCGTATACACTAGTCTACTTGGGAGTATCGATACCCCGTCTCGATAATTTTACGACTAGGGACATGTATAAGGATGTGCTTATAGACTACCCAGTCCCCACTGGTGTGACTGTCATCACAACGCTGGTAATCAAGCAAAGATCCTAAGGGCTCTACCAATATATATAAGCGATATGCTAAAAGAAATTATCATACACCCATCCATATATAAGAACCAAACCGAGTAAAGAGATCAAATAATTTTGGTTCACATTCAAAAATTGAATTAGAAATCAGACATAAAAAAAAGAAGTAATGATATCAGTTAGTAATGACCAAGTTAAAATCAAGGAAAAGCTGTTTATCAACCCGTTACCTTATCACATCATCCTCTTGATCACTTCGAATGTTTGGCCTCCTGCGAAACATGATAACCGCGTCTACCGTAAATTTTAACCTGCAATCATAGACCTAGGTGTTACTTGTGGGAGATCAAGCAATAAATTTTTTAAGTCCATCCTAACCTATATGCACACAACACGCGCGCACCCACGAGTTTACCTGGAAAGCGTTAATTTGTGGCCACTTCCCCTTTTGTGGTTTTTAGGGCTCGAACCATGTTGGGGAAATGCCCATACCAACTGAGCTGCTGGTCATTGATCGAATAATGTAAGAATAAAGGACACTTGATTACTATCTAAGGGGAGGCTTGAATAAAATGGGATCAAAAGAATATCTGCCTTAATTAAATCCATTGATTAGCACGGTGACCCAGTTTGTTAGCAGTCTCTATAAGATGAAAACTATAAACTTGAACCAATTTGCAGGGGCGATCAGAATATTACAAATTACAAGCATTTGCAACAAATTCAACCCTAATTTCATATAAACGACAATCGAGTGAAGTTAAACAGAAACTTACTGATCTGCGATCTCAGCGAGAGGAGAGACCCTGAGGCCTTTCTTACTGTACACTGGAGCCAATTAATTATCAGTATTTATTTAGAGAATAACGGAGGAAAGAGGCCGAGGGAATTTCATCCTATGGCGTCGAAAAAACACCCCCTCCATCGTGTTTTCCGACGATCGGAATGCATCATCTTCATCGTTATCATCTAAGATGTGGGTACACCAAATTTCATGTGATTCTACAACTTTTTCACCGTTGAATTAGTGGATTCAAAATTAACGGTTTACCGACAATAGAACTTTTTACATTGCTAATTCAACGGTGAAAATGTTGTAGAATCACATGAAATTTGGTATTATATGTCTCTGGATACACTGGAGCCAAAATGTTATTCAGTGTTTTAGATACCATGTGTATCTACATCTCTGATTAGAAAACAAATATGATAATATATAAAGGTAGTGTGTTGCTGCCGTGTGAAGAGAAACCAAGGGGATGGCCTCGTCCAATTTAACTCATGGGGGGCTTGGGCCTCTTGTTTGCCTCCTATCCGAGGCTGCGTCCCACAACCAACCAGTTGCGATACACCACATGCTCAGTGTTTATTTAGTTACTCTCTGGACAACAACAAAGTATTCATTGTGTTATTTATTTCTTTAGATGACTCGGCGTCTAGCAGGCATCCGGTATTTTCTTATATGTAAATTATTAGAAATAATATAGGTTTTTCTGCAAAATCGCTAATTATCTATCTTCTTTTCCTCCATTTGTCCTCCATTTGTCCTCCTAATACTGAACATGTAACGGATGGTTGAAATGTTCCATTTCGTGATGAAATTAAGTTTGACATAATCCTCTGAGATATTCTTTATTTGTAAATTTCTAAAGAGATTCAAAAGTAAATAATTTTTTCCCTCCTGAAGACGTGGATTAAATTGATGGTTTCTTTTGATGTTATGACGATCCATCGAAGCCAATCAAATTCCATTACAGTCTAAAATGCAATTAAAATGAGAAGAGAATAAAGAATGATGGAAACAGTTAGCCAGTTTTTTGGTGGAAGAAGGCATGAACGCCGCTTTCATCGCTCTTGATCTCCTCCATTATCCCACCTTGGCCTCTTGCCAATGAAGAATTGAACACTACTGCTACGTTCTACGGATTTTGTTCCTAGTTATCTCCGGCATAAATGACAATAGTTCCCACCAAACGTGCCAGAAAAGGTGTCGGCTCTAAAGGTTATGTAAATCAAAAGATTCAGAGCCCCAACAACATGTATAATATTTGAAAGCAACACATGTTTTTCTAAAATATGGTAATCAGGGAAAGCAGAGAATGACTTTAATTTCCATAATAGGTGTCACCCTTGTTACTAGCTGACTAGGGATTTTTGCTTTAAGAATCACAGCTGATAAAAATGAAACAATCAAGAGATAACACAAGTAGTTAGCTTCCTTGCTATCGTCTAGGAGACCAACATCTCACGTTCCACCCATGGACATCATCTATAAATACAATGGCCATTTTGCATTTATATTTTACATACAAGCCTTGTAGGCTTCGTTTGCAAGGCGCACACATATTTTAAGATACATCTATCATTCCGGAGACTGTTCTCTGCATTCAATAACAACTTACATAAAATACATCAGCCTAGGCACTGTATCTTCATACAAGGAGTTAGACATGGCATCTGGGCGTAACTGCAAGATGATAGGGTGTCAGCCGAGGGTCGTCGTTCTTAAGCATCCTGCATGAACTCATGCTGTATAGGGGTCAACTTGTAGGGATTCGGATTATACAAGTCATTCATAACCGCTCAAATCTTAGCATCCTGTCCTCATCACTCCAATCGAAATTGGAATGCAGGAATTCGCACTATACCCAATACCCAGAGAACTCGGATACCAATGTTGGTCGTAAAGGAATCCCTACCTGATAGGGATTTGCACTCTACTTTGGTGAAGACTCCACGCACAGCTGATGCCATCGATATGACAAGAGTAACCTAGCTGTGAGGGATTCACACTCTACTCTAACAAGGTGTCTATTAGCATGATTATATATATGATGCTTCTAAGATAGGTTAAGACATAAATATGTTCAGAGAAGGGTCCTTAGTTCTTCAACTTTCACAAGTTTATAGCCCTGTAAGATTAGCTATTGTGCACTTGAAAAGCACAATAACACTCCATGTTCTTCAAATGCAGCCACATATATAGTGTCGAGCACTTGCACGTTCAAATCTAATGTTATCAAGTCCTGCTTATTGGAGCCGGAAATATTCTATCATAATTTTGTGGTCTTAGCCGTGATATGATTTTGGCTTTCAATAATATCCCTTGACTATGTGACCAGCTCAAAACTTTGAAGGTAGAAATATTTGTAGCCGAATTTAGGTGCAAACAGGAAAAAAGACAGATCAAGCCAGCTCAATCTGCTAAAAAATTTCACGGGCCTAAAAAAAAGACGATTTACATCCTCAAAAACGTTTGCTTCTTCCTAAGTAGATGAACTATACTCCCTCCCTATACAGTTACTTGTTCTTATAGTAAGTTTTTCCCACATAAATTACTTGTCCTTTTATAATATAGGCATGAATAGTGTATAATTTCTCACCATATTTATTATTTTGTTTTGTAAAATATCTAAATTAATCGCTAGGTTCCAAAGAAAATTTAAGAAGATGAGAAGATAGCATTCATTTAACATTAGGGTAATTTAGAAAAAATTATCAGGATGGCATATTATAATCTCTTTCAAATAGGCTGTAAATTATATCTTAATTACTGTTTAAAAGTTTAAAAGAACAAGTGATTGTGAACGAACGAGTAGTATTTAGACATTTATAGAACTTGGAACTTAATCTAAAAATGTTTTGCTAGAATATAATCAGGACTGTTAAATGCATGCCAAAATCATCTAATCTTTTGGAAACCATATTGAATATAAGTTTACATTGAACCATACATCTCCAGACATGAAATCTTCCATCAACATGTTCTTTCATCGTGAAACTTTCTCATAAGACACATTTTACAGCCACTTGCATTCTAAATAACCTTTTATTATGGTTCGTAAACTTCCCAAATATGGATCAAACACAACAATCTCTATACTAATTATAACTCCATGAAGCATGCAAAATCCATTTGAAGAGCACAAAGCATGCAGCAATTAGGACTTGATGGCTCGGATCGTGATGGGCAGCTGCTTGAGGAATCCGAGGAAGGGGAAGGAGACGGGATAATCGTGCTCCGCCAACTCCCAATCGAACCTCTGCACCAAATAGTGAAGGAAAATCGCCATCTCCAGCTTCGCCAGCTCAGCTCCCGGGCATAGGCGTGGGCCTCCGCTAAAAGACATTATATTGTTGTTCTTTGAGATTGTACCAAAGATCGACTGCAACAAAGAGAGAAGAGAGAAGCATTAGATAAATTTTATGGCAGTTATATGTGAAAACCAACACTTTTGTTTTTCATTTCTTGTTATAAGAACATTTCTGAATATTTGTCGAAGAAGAAACTCTCATGATCATTATGGATCGACTGTAATTAATTAAACATGCCAAGTTGAGCATTTGGAAGCAGTAATTAACCAAACATTTCTTTCTTAAAAAAACACGATTATGAAAATTTTCAACAGCATGGCCCGATCTCATATCATGCTCAAGCATCAAACAATCGACAGTTCTAAATGTGAGCAGTTTTATAATCTAGATTACAGCTATTCATATATATATTGGCTATTGGGTATGATCCACATTATGTACGTAGCCACCGTGGTATTGGCGGTGGATGTGCAAATCGTGAGGTTATGCAATTGACATCACCCCCATCACTAATGATAAGTCTGGCACATGACATGGATTCTTTCCATCGGGTATAAATTAAGTGTTGCCTCCGTCTCACGACACCAGTCTTTTTTTGTTTGCACTATTTTCCCTCAAATTTATTTGTCACTTTATTGAAGAAGCAGCTTCTAACTATGCTTTTATTACCAATACACTTTAAATATAGAGTTATATGAGTTAAATAATATCCAGTGATATCGCAACTTTAAAGGCGCGCGTGCAGAGGTTCTGAAAGCAAAACATTGATCCATAAACCAATTGGTAGCTGCTATGGCTCGATAAATGAGATTCTTTACTGCATTTCTTAATTCTTCTTGTCGCCCAGTAGAAACAGGGACCACATATACCGACCGAGTGTGTACTTTGTTTGCCTTTTTATTACTGTTTTAGGTTATTAACTATCCATTTACAAAAGGAAATTAAAGGGGCCTGAAATCGAAATTCCAACATGTTTCTCAGCATAACACGCGGCAAGAAAGATCCTCATATTTTTTATACTAGTAAAAATAGCTTCTAATTGTTCAATTAATCTTTCTCAAGTCTTCAAAATTCTCACTGAAATTCTTAAAAAGTATTTATTGTTTGGACTAAAATCTTTAAACTCTTCTCAAATCTTTATGATGTATAACATGTGCATATGCGCATCGCTATTAAAGTAATTAATTAATGAAAAAGGTTTAAATCTAACCTCCCATCTCCATGGGTCGTAAGTTTGCGGGTCATCGTAGATGGAGGCATCCAAATGAGCTGCCGAGATGATAGGTACCACTTCCCACCCAACTGGAATATCATAACCTACACACACATCAAGAGAATTAACAGAATAAGTTTACTAGTTAAGAAAAAAAGAAAAGAAAAGAAAAATATTAAGTACAAATTAATTTACCTTTGTATTGGACATCTTTAAGGGTCTTCCTATGCAAGAACTTAACGATGTTTCCTAGCCTAAGAGTTTCATTAATAACCTACAAAAGGAGCAGATATAAATAATGCCACCCTTCAAACATTCTTATAATAGATCTAGCCATTATTTGCAAAGATAAAAGCTTACACAATGAGTGAATTCCATTTGCTTGTAATCATCCCAATTCAATCCAGTTTCCCCTCGTTCCTTCTTCTCCTTCGTAATCTTAATGTGCTCTTCCTGAAAATTGTGATGAACAAATTGAATAGGTAATATATAGTAATTAGAGGAATCGAGCCGAAGATGTCATTAATTATAGATGCAGACTCTACAGTGAGTGTTGCTGACATGAGAATGCCTCATTGGATCGATGTTGTGTATTAAATAAAATGACGGGGCATAAAGTGAATCGTGTATTTGATATGAAAGAGATGTCATATGACTTATATCACTTTAAATAATAGATATCATCAGATAGGGTGTTACCATGTCAGCATCACTATAGGGTAACACCGTTTCCCGTAACCTCTAGTAATTATTGATGTAACAAGAATTAATGAAACGTACTCGTAATTGTTTCAGGACTTTAGGGTGAGCTTGAAGGAAGTAGATGGCCAAAGAAATGGCAGCTGAAGAGGTTTCGTGGCCAGCAAAGAGCATGCTAAGTATCAAGTCGAGAATCTGGTCTCTTGTTAGATGTGGGTTCCTTGCGACCGATGCGAGGAGGTCATCTTCTTCGAGACCTTGGGCTCCCTCTTTTATTTTTTGAATTCTTTCATCTAGCTTTTGTCCCATAATCTTAAGAATTGCAGCCCTCGACTGCATGAATATAAGCAAAGGTAGAAACAAAGTAAGAAGTCAAGTAAATTTACGATATTCTTTCCGTTTTTTATACAAGGAATCCTAAAATTAAATCAGAACCATCAATTTCTTACTGCTAAGCATTTTTTACGCTATTCGTTTTCCGTTAGTGATTCTAGCTCTTATTGATCTTGCAGGCGTTGCATAAAATAAAATAAAGTAATTCATAACTTTTTAACTCCAAAACTTTTAGGAATATTGTGCATAGACCGCTTAAAGAAATGCTTATTCAGTGAATGGCACAGACATTGGCAGAAGTTCTCTGAAACATGAGCGAATGCATGACACTTGAGCGGCTTTAGTTGAAATATTCTTCAAAACATATATCACAACGATGGTTTCGTGTTTAGGCGGCCCCCTCAGCCAGCCAAACTGCTAATTAAGTTCAAGCTAATAAGAACAAGGCATTATCCCAAAAAAATTCGGACGGCTAAATGAACCATTTTCTCTCGTTCAGGTGTGTTAGGATTATTTCTTTGATTGAGAAAAAATACTGAACCATCGAACCGATCTCATACTGCAAGAAATCTATTTTTCTAATTAGGAATGATAGTCTTAGCTCATTAATTTAGGATTTTTGCTTTCGTCGAATAATCGACCCTTTTATAAGAAATCAAAAATAGCATTAAGCATATATATAAAATACCTGCAAAGCCCTCCTAAAGGCAGTTCCAGGAAAGTTCAAAGGGATGGAAGCCATTCCTTTCATGAAAAACACGTACTCTTTCCTCAGCTGCTCCGTCTCCGGCATTCCAGGATCCATGTTCATCAAATGTTTCACCATAAGGTTAAACGCAAACTGCACCATATCATAAAAAACATAAATTGATATCGGCAACATTAAACCTCGCTTGACTATTGCTAATTACTCGATCATATGATGTAGCTAGGGTTGGCAATCAACCGAAACTGACCCGAGTCAGATTTGCCATGATACGGCCAGTTTTTCTTTCTTACCATTTATTTTTGGGAATATATAGGTATCTAGGTCCTAGAGATTTTATGCTAATGTGACTAGATCCGCGAACTTTTCCCTTAGTCGATAACCTTACATGTTACTATGATTCCTATTTTATTCTTCTAAGTATGTTGTAGCCAATTTCGTGGAATTTTTAGTAAATCAGCAAAGTTGTCGTCAAAATTTAGTAGACTATAGTTAATTTCAATGTAATAGTAAAGAGGACAGCGTTCGTAAGCAACTCCTAAGCAACAAGGAACAGAAGAGCGATTTTGGATGAGACAGTTCTCTCCTTCCCTTTTTTGTTTCTTGTTGTTAGAAAAATGTTGCTCAGTAACAGTACTGTTCGCAATAATAAATATATAATCAATTAAATGTACTTGGTAATAGGTGAAAGGGAAAATATGAATTAAGTGTAACAAAAAGATAATAGGAAATGAGTGGCTCGTAGGGGGTAACTAAAAAGGCCAAAGGCCTATTCACACTAACATTAAATCTTGGGGACCTAAACACATTTTTCCCTTCAATTTTCGGTCTAGTCACAAGTTGCGGCCAAATTGGTTATTTAATTAATTACCTCTTAGATACATGCATAATCTAGGTGCTAATGCCTTCAACCAATCTAATACAAATTAACTATCTAGTTAATAATAAAACACATACATAATGCACGTCCTTGGTCGTATTATTTGTTATAACTTCATTGTCCCTAGTGAGTTTATGATGTTAAAACACCAAATTTAAGTCAAAATCTTGCATATCGAACTCAATAAAATAGGAAAAAGATGAACTCAAACTCAGGTTTAATTTAATTACGTGTGCTTATACACCCATATACCAATGTTTGAAGAATCAGTTGTTCAACAATATATATTGGTATATTAGCATATTTAGAAATTAATATAATTGATTAAAAAAATATTTTGTAATGAACTAAACATATGTTGTAATATAATAGAGGTTAATGTGGCTGCGAATGCTGTGTGAAAATTCATGCCAATTAGGGGTAAATCAGGAAGGGGTGGGCCCCATGGTTTAAGTTAAATGGGGGACCCACACCACAATCCCGTTTTCCCCACTATATAAGATAAAGCTAAATGTATAAATATAATGTTGAAGACGATATGTTGGTCGGAATTTGATATTCTGATGCTAGACTACGGCCGATATATATGTATATATCTATCTATCTATATATCTCTCTATATATATACACACACGCGCGCGCCAGCAGCTTACTTTAAAACAATGTCCTATACCTTCTTTCCTTCGTCTAGGGCCGAGAAAGTCGAGTTGTCCTTCCAAGCATCAAGAATCTTAACGGCTTGAATGTCGATGTCCTTGAGAAAGTAAGTGCGAAGCTTGACACTGCTCATGAAGTTCACGGCGATGGACCTCAATTCTTTATGTATGTCCCCGGCCAATGCAAGCATCGACCACGGCCCCATGATCTCTTTGATGCTCGTAGGGCAACTGTTCTCGAACAGTTTTCCCTCGCTTTGCAGTATATATCGGTTAAAATCCGCATCCACCGAGACGACCGTGGGCTTTCCTAACAAGTTCATCTTAAAGATCCTCCCATGCCTGTGATCAGAAAATGATAACAATAATGCATGAGATTTTATTGTGAAGATGTTGATGCATCCCTACCACCAGAACAAAGGCCCCCAAAATTACCCAGCTGTTAAATTTCTTACTGCAGGTTGAACCAATGATAATCCTTTTATTTTTTAATCGATTAAACTTGAACTTGGTGGCTCTAATAAAGTGCTGGCATCAAGACTCCAAAGTTGTACCTCTAGTCTAAACTGCTAAACTACCCAATTGGTTGAGCACTCTCAAAGTGCTTCCACTGCATCCAAACTCTAAAGTTATGGTAAAATTACAGTAAAGAAGAGAGAAATAATTTTTATATACATTCCAATACTCGCGTCAAGAAACCAGCTAACATTATAATTGACTGCACCAAAACTCTGAAGCCGTGCAGCTGATCTAAGGTAGCTTAATTGATAGGCCTGCTGGCTGGCTAGTTTATTTATTATTTTTTTGGGGGGGTTGGGGGGTACAAACTTGGCAATATTTTGGTCAACAAAAGTGCCCAAGGCAGCAGAAGGATGTGGCTGCATGAAAGGGATGGTGTCGCCGATGAGAGGCCAGCCGCCGACATGGCCAGGGGGAAGCTTGGGGGACTTGCCGCCGCCATCATGATCACCTTTCCCATTGCTCCTGAACCCAAGGAAGATGATGAGAGCTATCACCAATGTCGAAACAACCAACACAAGCTCCATTGCCATATTGCTATATATATATTTTATATATATTATAAGCTTGAGAGAAGAACAGTATTGTCTCTCTCTCTCTCTCTCTCTCCTCTCTCTTGTGAGTGAGAGTGGGGGAGGGGGAGCTTTGTATAGAGGCCTTGGCCTTGGGAGAGGAGAAATTAAGATTTTTGTAGCAAGTTGATGGCTATTGAAGGGAGGTACAATGCACCGCAAATATAAGGTTGCTTAAACTCACCCAAGGGCAACGCATGCATCCCTTGGCGTGACTCGAGCGATGTGAACAGGGCACAAAACCGTTCGGATCCTGTACCCGCTTTGCTCAAACGGGTATCTGATCTGGATCCATTAACTATTTTATTGCATGGTGAGAGGTTTGTAAATTGAAATCTTTCTTGTTGATAATAAAACAATATGTTTATAGGTAAGAGAGGTAATTTGGTGTTTTTTTCCCGCTGATCTTGCTTGAAATATGTGTGTAATATCCCAAACATAAATATGGAACGTTAATATATGCTTTGATATAAGTTCTCAACCAAACGAAAGCAGATTTTGATTGCATTTTTTATACAAGCACACATTATAAGTATATGATATTAGATCCATTCGAGTTCTCATCCAAACGAAAGCAGATTTCGATTGGCTTTTTTGACACAAGCACACATCTTGACTTTTTGAGAAAGTGCTTCAGCATTATCGAATATACCTTAAGTTTCAGTTTATTTAAATTTATAAAAAAAAAATTTAAAAATGTCAAACGGTTCTGGTGTAGTTTTCCCCAGGTACATAGAGCAAGGAATAAATTTCTATCACTCTCTTCTTTATTTTTACGAGCAAAGTTGCAAGTTTTAGTTCATCTTGGTTCATATTGGATTTGATTCGGATCCAAAGTCCAAACCCACCCAGGACAGAACCCGAATCCAATAGTAGGATATAGTTAAAAGGGGTGGGTCACATGTGAGTACAACCTTGCTGGGGATGGGAAATCAATATTTTTTTAAACGAACGAGTTCCACGCACTTCATTTTTTAAGAGCTTTCTTTTTTATTATTATTTTTTTGCCTTTTTTTAAAGGAATATTTAATTCCATTATACCTGTATATCGAAAGCCACTCGGGGAAATTCTACGGTGTGCCGTCCGTATATGTCCGGTCTTGAGAAAAAAAGAAATAAGAATACGGATCCTATCAAGCGTCCCGAGAAGGATGCCCGAAATTCTCAATCTCTTATTCTCTCCTAACCAGATGTAATACACCCCGACATACAGAATAATTTCTCCACGTCACGTTGATCACGTTGAAGGGATATTTATTATTTTTTAATTCTTTTTAGCTGGTAGTTAATAGGCCTCACATAATTTATTTTTGCTTAAAATTACCTAAATTGCACTAAATTTTTAAGTATATTTAACCTTTTGCATTTATTAAATTAAATTTCGTTTTCAAAGTAACCTTTTGTTTATTCTCTCTGTTTAACTTGCCTCTAATGTTTTAAGAGTAACAACTAAAGCCAGGGGCGGACGTAAGAATTTTTGTCAGAGGAGACACCAAACAAAGCAATCTTATATTAAGAAATTAATAATAAATATTATATAAAATCGTTGGATAATTTGTAAAGTAGTAACAAAAGTTAAAGAAAGTCAATTATAACATAAGGAAATTTTTTTGCAATGAAATCCATATTCTCTTTTATAAAATCCAAAAAGTAATTGTGGATATTAGGAGTTTAACCTAAGATTTTTTTTTGGAAAACAAAATGCATTAGCAATTGAGCTAAATACTTATGTTCTCTAACTAAAGCCATAATAAATACATATATTACATGCCCAAAATATCCTAACTAATATTTATAATCGATATCAGTATCTTTTTTTCAAAATTTCAGCGGGGGCACATTCCCTCCCCCTCACCCCCGGCGGCCCTTACTAGATCCGTCCCTGGCTAGAGTGAACCTAAAGCGACAAGTATGAGTTTCATGATAGTTAGAGTCGAGACGGACACAGGATTTTGGATGGACGGAATGAAAACAATGTTATATTGATAAGTCTAACTGAATAATATATAAATAATATAATTCAATTTTAAAAGTAGTGAACTTTAAAAGTAAATTTTAACATTCAAAAACCTTTTGTCACAAAAAAATCTTTAGCATAAAGGTAATTCTGCAAGTGGCAGGAATTGACCCCAACATCTTTTTACTGGGAATTTTTTTTTAACTTATTATTATTGTATGCGTGTGTAGAATAACGAAGGAAAGATGTTATACGAGGGAATTTCCTTCTATGGCGTCCGAAAAAAAGTACCCTCATTTTTTTGACAATCGATACCCATCATCTTCATAGTTATCATCTAAGATGTGGGTACACCAAATTTCATATGATTCTACAACGTTTTCACTGTTGATTTAGTGGGTTCAAAATTAACAGTTTACCGATAACAGAACATTTTACATTGCTAAATCAACGGTGAAAAAGGTTGTAGAATCACATGAAATTTGGTGTACCCGCATCTTAGATAATAACAATGAAGATGATGGGTGCTGATCGTCGGAAAAAATGAGGAAGGGTATATTTTTTCGACGTTATAGGAATAAATTCCCTCATATGACCTCTTTCCTCCATTATTCTTATATATATATATATAGGAATAAATTCCCTCATATGACCTCTTTCCTCCATTATTCTTATATATATATATATATAAATTCCCTCATATGACCTCTTTCCTCCATTATATATATATATATATCGTGTGTGTGTGTATCGTATGGTGAGATGGTGAGATGTGATTCTTAAAATAAGAGGGGGAAATCTGACTATCATCCATCAATCAGAATGATGACCAGCTTCATAAATTTTGTTCTACATGTCAATCTAGATATGTATACAAAAATTTAGATGATCTAGACATTTCTAAGGTATGGATATCACGGTCGCAAAATGGATGGTTGTTAAAGTATCGTAAAAGTTCCATACATTTGATGCATGGCTTACAAGCCTCCAAATTGTCTAGTTATTTTATACACACATATTTTGACGTGTAGATCACATGATGCAAAAATTCGATCGTCGATCTAACGGTCTTAATTTTTCCATCTCATTTTAAAAATCCCATCTGACTCTATCGCTACGATATATATATATATATATATATATAATGGCGGAAAGATGCCATAGGAGGGAATTTTCTTCTATGGCGTCGAAAAAATACGTCCTCCATCGTTTTTTTCGACGATCGGAATCCAGCATCTTCATCGTTATCATCTAAGAAGTGGGTACGCAAAATTTCATGTGGTTCTACAACTTTTTCACCGTTGATTTAGCAATGTAAAAAGTTCTATTGTCGGTAAACCGTTAATTTTGAACCCACTAATTCAACGGTGAAAAAATTGTAGAATCACATAAAATTTGGCGTACCCACATCTTAGATGATAACGATGAATATGATGGATTCTGATCGTCGGAAAACACGACAGAGTGAGTATTTTTTAAACGCCATACGAGGAAATTTCGTCCTATGGCCTCTTTCCTCCATTACTCTCTCTCTCTCTCTCTCTCTATATATATATATATATATATATATATATTGTTAGTTATATGTATGCCCTAAAGGCCATTACTGTACATGTGATATATATTGTAGTGGATCCTTGGACATGTATAGGGAGGAATTTCTTACTCGACATGATAGTATGCTATCTGGTTGCACTTTATTTTAACATGTACACTAATTGTCTCTCTATTACATGTTGATAAAACCCTTAGGGTGAGTACCTGAATACCAGGATTATGATGCAGATCATACTAGTGGGGACATGGTAGTCGGTAAGTACATCCTTCAAAATGTTCCTATTCATAGGAGTATCGAGACAGGGCATCGATACTCCAGAGTAGACTAGCGTATACGCTTCTCGACCCATATGATGGGCGATGGATGATCCCATATCCATTGGTGTTTGACATCAGAGAAGGTATACGGGTGCTCAGTGGAGACTGGGTACACTGGACGGACTCACCGAGAACTCCTAAATAGTATTATACCTATCGTCGGATAGCAGTTCTCCGGTGACACTGGTACAGATTAGTCTGTGTTAGTTGTATGTATGCCCTAGAGGCCAGTATTATACAGATGATGTATATTATATTGGATGCTTGGACATATATAGAGATGACTTTCTTGCTCGATATGATAGTATGCTATCTGGTTGCTCTTTATCTTAACATGTACACTTGTCTCTTTAAACTGTCTTATAGTTACATGTTGGTAAAGCCCTTAGGATGTGTACTTGACTACCTAAACTATGATGCAGATCATACTAGTGGGGACATGGTAGTCCATAGGTACATCCTTCAAGGTCCCTAGTCGTGGGTGTATCGAGACGGGGCATCGATATACCAGTGTAGACTAGCGTATATGCTTCTCGACCCATGAGATGGGCGATGGATGATCCCATATCCATTGGTGTTTGACATCAGAGATGGTATACGGGTGCTCAGTAGAGACTGGGTACACTGGACGGACTCGCCGAGATCTCCCAGATGGTATTATACCTCACGTCAGATGGAAGTTCTCAGGTGACACTTGTGCAGGTTAGTCTGTAGACCCGAGATCGTCATAGAGTCTTGTGTGATTCCCACTGTGCTTTGATCTCCACCTTACCACGTCCATGAGGGCATGCAAAACGGTGGTTTTTGGGTACAGTCCCGAGTCACATGGAGGCAATGAGCGATAGGAGGGGTTTCGTCTCTCCCGGTATTGGGGGTTGATGTTGTGCTGTGTTCGATTGGCTATAACAGGAAATCCCTGGCCAGGGCTGATCAGAGTTTTGCTGGTAAGTGTTACCAGTAGTTTCTCGACCCGTTATGAGCCTCACATCGGCACGACTTATCGGTTATTGGGGTCTGACGTTTACCACCTCTAGACTTGATATGCGACATATCAGACGAACAGACCGGACTGTACGGTAAGTGTTACTGGTTGGATTCACAGGAGTGTGAGCGGGCTTGCTCGTCGATCTTCTGATCGCTCAATACCCGGGTGGCCGTTACGTTTAGCAGACCGCTTGCGGCTTATGGATGCTTGATATGATCATCATCTGCTACCGGCGTATTGACGAGTCTTTAGAGTCCTACACAGAGGTTTCCTGGCTCAAGCGAAACGAAATAGGAGCGCATATGAGATATGTGCGGGACCGAGAATAATGCATGTATGTGATACCGTATTTCATTCTCGCGATGAATGTTTCGATTGGTTGTATGCGATATAACCTAGTTATCGAATTGAAGATTGATTCGATAAATCGATACATTGAATACTAGTCGGTTATGTGCGACATGACCGGATCATTGAATCAAGTGTTGATTTAATGATTTAATGTATAATTATATATTTGATATATTACTTTGCATTAACTAGTATTGGTTCACTTTAAAAGGTTTTTCTCACTTGATGTGCACATTGTATATGTGATATATTTTTGCGTACACTTGATTGTATCATGTTTGATGATACATGTTTACTTGAGTATGTGTAAGGATTAAACCATGGTTATGTAATGGTTAGGGTTTTTCTTTTCCTTGATTTTTTATTTATTTATTTATTTTGGAAAAGATAAAAGAGAAAATGGTGGCTTTCTTTGTTTGTTGTTGAAGCTTCATGAAGCTTTGACTAAAGTGACCATTTTTGTCTTCATGCTTAACCCTAACCATTCAAACTAACCATGGTCTTTTCTCTACACCTAACCAAGGTTAGGATATGATAAGTATTGATATTATTTTCATTTTAATCTAACACTTATTATATTCTATCTTCATCTTCTTCATCTTCATCAAGAAGAAAAGCTTGCCTCCATTAATGGCATCTTGAGTAAAAGAGTAAGAAATCCAATTCTAAAGTGAACCCACCTCCTATTTCTTCACCCTCTACCTCTTGCCAAGTAGTATAGGGTGTTTTCTTCACAAGTTTCACGACTCGGTGAAGTTGGAGCTTGATCTTGTGTTGCCTCGACGTAGATCATCTTCGGCATCGAAGCCGACGACCTAGCCCGCCCATTTCTCCGATGAAGCCGATGCAAGAGTCCGGGATTCGAGATGGACAGCGAGGAGACGTCTACGTAGAGCTAAGGAAGTGGATAACCGGATCTACAAAGGTTGTAGCTTCTTTCTTATAGTTAAGTTGTTAACTAGTTTCACTTTTCGCCTAAACTCTAGTCAACGAATCCGTATTAGGGTTTCTCGGCACATGTAAAATTTGAAATTGGCATGGTTGATGCCTTGTGAGACCTCTAGTGCGTGCCAAGGAACCCTACAGTGGTATCAGAGCCAAACTAGAGCCTTAGGTGAAGTCTAGACGACGTTTGAAATCCGAACGAACATCGAAACCCTATTTTTTCATGCTCTCTGGACTTTTTTCAAAAACTGGGTTTTTTCCAGATTACAAATGCTTAAAAAATTCAGCAGGGAATTCTAAGAATTACGGTGCAAAAATTATCTCATGATATGTTTAAAGCGCGGCGGAACCGCGGCAGAAGCCTGGCTTCTGCGGCGGTTCCGCGGCCAAATGATGGGATCTGCTTCCAATATTTGCACAGTAATTCATGTTTTCAGGTGCCGAGTTTTCTGGGAATTTTTAATATGCACTCAACAGTTGAGTATTCTGGGGTTGTATTGGGAATCGAAGATTCGATCGGACTATCAAACTTTGTCTATGTGTTTTTCCGGATAATTTTAGAATATGTTAAAAAGTTCGAACGGATGTAAATACCCAATCTTTCCCCTGCCGGGAAATTTCCAAGTGTTGGATTTTTCTGTGGTTTAAGGACGTTCTGAGTAGTGCAAGTAACGCGATGGTCCCTCTAGAAGACAACAAACCTTAACTCGATTATGTGACCGTCTTGAACTGCCCTTTGAACCTTCGGGTTTGGGGCAGTACGGCGTGCTACATGTGAGGCATTGGCTTGACCCTTCTACGGCTGGACCGTTGGTGCTGAGGCATGAAGTAAATGTCTTTGAACCTATTTCATGTGTTGAAAGTTTTCGGGAAAACTTGGGTGTTCGAATGTTCGATCGGAAAGTTTAATATTTTCTATTTATCCGGAATGGGATACAATAATTGGAATTCACAAACAGTTATGAGATAACTCAATGAATGTTATAAATCTAGCGGTTTAGTTTCACTTGATATTGAAAAGAGTTTTCGATAATGAGACTAAAATGCGGGGTTTATAATTGTTAAGCATGTGATGTCTAAGTATTTCATTTGATTAGGCATGCGATGTCTAAAGAGGTTGCGGATTCCAACTGTTGTAGTTTTACACTTTCTTTTCTTTGACCGTAAGTGTAATATGTGATATCGCCGGTTTCGTTGCTATATGTCAATGACAATTGGGATGCGCATATTTACTTACGTTGATGACATATGATGTTATGTGTTGCTGGATATGTTATATTGGATCGTCGTGTTTGAGTAGCCAGGGTTTTTTTATGTGAGATGAGTGTTTTTCATTTTCATTCATGTAAAAACTTGTATGTAATATTCTTTTATTTGGGGCACTTCCAGGTTGCGGAAGATGTCACCTTTTGTATATTATTTACTTTTCCGCATTAGGATAGACCCAAGGAGGGGAGCACAAGTAACCGGGTTCTAGGGTCCAGTGGGAGACTATCTCGAGGAGTCGAGTCCGGGTCTCCTAACCCTAGAATTGGTAGGGTTGCTTGACGCTCTTGTAGGGGTCTAGGGGTGTGGGATTGGATATTCATCACGACCGTGGAATCCGTGTTTTATACTGGCTCGTATTAAAAACACGGACGTCCTAGTATATCCAATATTTCATATGATATTTTCTGCTGTGATATCTGTGATGTGATCATTTGATATGTTCTGATGGATACAGTATATAGTATATATGATATATTATATAGACGTTACTTATGTTTTGCACCCGCACTAGCCCTGCCCTGCTCTGTCGTTAGTTACCTAACCTAACGGTGTACGAGGGGACATCGAGGCAAATGTGGATGGCATAAGTGTACGTCGTATTTATCTGTGATGTTTAGATACTTAAATGATGGGACTTCATTAATGTGATTAATGAAAGCAAAAGAAATCTAAAGATGTTGTAGAATTGAATTTCAAAAAAAATAAAATAAAATAAAATAGGTAGCTACAGTTCTTGCTTTGCACAGAGGTATATGTGATATCCCGCATCTTATTCGATAAGGAAAGGACCGAGATCCCTTCACCGGGAGTGACTCCTTTAGCAATAACTGGCAGATGCTACACACTCGGTTTGTCTTTTGATTGCTTTTAAGAAGTTTTTGCTTTGCACAGTAATATATATGATATATCCCGCACCTTATTCGATGAGGAAAGGGCCGACGATCCCTTCACCGGGAGTGACCCCTTTAGCAAAACTAGAAAAGCCTCGAAAACACTCCATTTCAAAATCATTTGATTCTACAACGATATCAAGTTCATTACGTAATAGGTTTTCAGAAAAACCTGTCGTAGCCCTCCGTCATTTCAGATAAGTACTAGTTAGTATTCGTGCTACGTTTGTTGACTATGTTAAGGCGTAGTGTGTGGTAGCTAATTAGTGCTTATCTGCATAAGCATATGATGCGATTGGATTAGGGTAGTCGTGCGACTTTGTTGACTATGTTAAGGGTCGTGCGGGTGGGTTTAATTCAATCTGGAAATGACGGGTTGAACTTGACTAGCACTTATGATTTGTTGACTATGTTAAGGTCATATAGCTGCTAGGGGCAACATATTATCGGGAATTTCAAGTGTTGAAATTTGCAATGAGATTGCATACCTTCTATGAGATAGTTGGATCCCGATACCCGCTGCGAGTAATTGTTACTCCCGGGAGAGTTTTACACATTACAATTAGCCGATCAAGTAGGTGTCTAGAAAGGTGTCAACGGGGTTACGCCTCTGGGAAAACGAGGTTTACATTAATTAGATTCGTGCGAAAGCACGGGGGACCTCACTCAAAGTACCGACACTGGCCTGGCTGAAAGATTGGCGAACTTGTAGTGTGTAATTAATCCCGGCTAGTCTTTCCTTGTTAGGTTTGTCTAGCACCCTATGAAGAGTTTTGAAACATCACATGCCTTAAAGTTTGAATTTTGATGGTGCTAAACAAGCATGCAAAGGAATCGATCCTAGAAAATTAGGGTTTCGTAAATTAAAGCGAACAAAACTAGGGTTTCGAGACTACAACCTTTGTAGATCCCTTTCGCTGGACTCCTTGGTCTCTAGGGTGTTGAATGGAGGTCCTCTTGAAGTCCTCTTGCGTCTATGACGATCCACCCGAAGTTCCCCATCCAAGCTCGCAACTTCGTAAAACCGAAGAGAACACTCTAAACAAGTTGGCTAAACTTGCATAGAATGATGTTGTGGTTTAGAATCTCACTTCAAAAACCTTTCTTTAAGTGTGTATTACTCAATAGAAAAAACTAGAGAGCAAAAGGAAGAAGGAGGATGAAGATGGTGGCAATATTTTTCACAAGAGATGATAAAGATAATGATAACCCTTAAGAAGAAAAAGAAATATATCATTATATATTTAATTTCTTCTTACTATGAACCATGGTTAAAATGATGGAGACATTATTTAACTTGAGTTTTAAATCATAAAGAGAAGGATAACTCAAGGTTAGTGGTAGGTAAGCTTGGTTAGGTCAAAGGAAGAATGTAGAAGCTAGAAATGATTATCCTTTTCTTTTCAATTTGATTTAAATACAAAATTAAATAATAAATCATCACTTAATCCATGGTGTGAGTCTTATATTGCCACCATTTCCATATGATAACAACCATGATAGATGGGTGTATGTATGTGTGTATGTATGCACATCCACATGTGCATGAAACTAGAATGAAAGAAAGAAACACATGCATGCATGCATACATCCATCAAATACTAGAAAGGTTTCAAGTGAGAAAACTAATGGTTAGATGATAAATCAACACTTAATTTATCAATCCGGTCATATCTCATATGACCCCACCAAAAGCAGGCTACCCGATCAATGTTCGGTATCATATACGCACATTTCAATCGGGTGCATGCACATATCGCATACGCGCACCACAACGTTTCGTCTGGACTGGGCAACTCCTTTGTGGGACTCTAAGACTCGTCAATACGCCGGCAGAGGGTGATGATCAAATCAGGTACCCCCAAGCCGCAAGCGGTCAGCTAAACGTAACGGCCACCCGTGTATTGAGCGATCAGAAGACAACATGCGACCTGCTACAACTCCCGTCGAGCAAACCGGCAACACTACCGTACAGTCCGGTCTCTTCGTCAGATATGCTGCATATCGAGCCTAGGGATGGTCACGTCGACCCTAATAGCTCAATAAGTCGTGCCGGTGAATGGTCTATAACAGATCGAGAAACTACTGATAACACTTATCAGCAATTCTCAGCAGCCCTGGCCAGGGACTTACTGATATAACCAGTCGGGCACAGTACAGCATCAACTCCCAATACCGGAAGAGACGAAACCCCTCCTATCGCTCATTGCCTTCGTGTGTCTCGGGACTGTACCCAACGTCCACCTGTTTGCACGACTCAGTAGAGCCGTGGTAGGGTGGTAATCAAAGCACAGTGGGAGAACACACAAGACTCCATGACGATCTCGAGTCTACAGACTAACCTGCACCAGTGTCACCTGAGAACTGCTATCCGACGATAGATATAATTCCATATAGGAGTTCTCGGTGAGTCCGTCCAGTGTACCCAGTCACCACTGAGCACCCGTATATGATCTTGATGTCAAACATCGATGAATGTGGGAACATTCATCGCCCATCGTATGGGTCTAGTATCATATACGCTAGTCTACTCTGGTATATCAATGCCCCGTCT
The DNA here is from genome assembly GCA_030015575.1 of Agapanthus africanus. NCBI lineage: Eukaryota > Viridiplantae > Streptophyta > Magnoliopsida > Asparagales > Amaryllidaceae > Agapanthus > Agapanthus africanus. Next base: position 701,748,635 of record JASDDO010000024.1, on the reverse strand, counting down.
CGATATACCTACGACTAGGGACTTTCCAGGATATGCTTATAGACTACAGATGTCCCACTAGTATTATCTCTATTATAATCAGAGCAGTCAAGCCGATATCCTCAGGGCTTTATCAGCATGTATGAATGAATAAAAGCATGATCAAATCAACATGTCAGATAAAGAATAACCAGATAGCATACTATCATGTCGAGCAAGAATGCATACTGAATATATATATACATGTATAGATACAACCACTATCAAATAATGGCCTCTAGGGCATACATATATCCAACAATCTCCCACTTGCACTAAGGCCAGTTGTTGGCGTATCTCATACCCAACATCTCAAAAAGTCGCTCATGCTGCGGCTGAGGGAGGGCCTTGGTGAATGGATCCGCGGCGTTATTCTTTGTGTCTACCCTCCTAATCTCGATCTCGCGGCGATCTACAATCTTCCGGATCAAATGAAAACGCCTCAGGATGTGTCTGGACCGCTGATGGGATCTGGGCTCCTTGGCTAACGCCATAGCCCCATTATTGTCACAATACAAAGGTATTGGATCAATAATGGTTGGAACTACTCCTAGCTCCGAGACGAACTTCTTCATCCAGACGGCTTCCTTGGCGGCATCATTTGCAGCAATGTACTCAGCCTCCATCGTAGAGTCTGCAACGGTATCTTGTTTGGAACTCTTCCAACTCACCGCCCCTCCATTGAGGGTAAATACAAACCCAGAGATAGATTTGCTGTCGTCCTTATCGCTCTGGAAGCTTGAATCGGTAAAGGCCTCCATTTGGAGATCTCTATTACCATACACCAAGAACAATTCTTTAGTCCTTCGCAAGTACTTAAGAATGTTCTTCACAGCTGTTCAGTGATTCTCCCCTGGGTTGGATTGATACCTTCTTACAACACTAAGTGCATAAGCTACATCTGGGCGTATACATAACATCGCATACATTATAGATCCTACTGCCGAAGTATAGGGTATAATACTCATGCGAGCTCTCTCTTCATCGGTCTTTGGGCAAGAATCCTTGGAGAGAGTGACCCCATGGCAAGCGGGTAAGGCACCACGTTTGGAGTCTTCCATACTAAACCTTTTTAGGATGGTGTCAATGTACCTAGTTTGGGACAATCCCAATAACCTTTTGGATCTATCCCTATAGATCCTTATGCCCAGAATGTATGTGGCATCACCCAGGTCCTTCATGGAGAACCTCAGTGATAAGAAAGATTTGACCGACTGTAGCATAGAAATATCATTTCCTATCAGAAGAATGTCGTCCACGTACAATACGAGGAATGTGACAGCTCTCCCTACAGCCTTCTTATAAACACAAGGTTCATCTGGATTTTTGATGAAATCAAACTCTTTGATGACATCATCGAAACAGATGTTCCAACTCCGTGATTCCTGCTTTAACCCATATATGGATTTAAGTAATTTACATGCTTTCCCGCTGCTCCCACTATCAATGAAGCCCTCTGGCTGATCCATATAAACGCATTCTTCTAAATTTCCATTTAGAAACGCGGTTTTAACGTCCATCTGCCAGATTTCATAGTCGTAGTGAGCAGCAATAGCAAGTAGGATCCGAATGGATTTAAGCATGGCTACGGGAGAAAAGGTCTCGTCATAGTCCAAATCTGGTCTTTGACGAAAACCCTTCGCCACAAGTCTTGCCTTATAGGTCTCCACCTGCCCATCTACACCAATCTTTTTTTTAAAGATCCATTTGCACCCCACAGGTTTTACCTCAGGGGGTACAACGTCCAAAGTCCACACTTTGTTGGTGTACATAGACTCCATTTCGGATCTCATGGCATCCAGCCACTTCACAGAGTCTTTACTCGTGATAGCTTGCTGAAAACTGGTAGGATCATCATCATCCATGATGCAGTCTTCTCCGTTACCATCAATGAGGAAACCGTAGTACCTCTCCGGTGGGCGAGAAGTCCTACCAGACCTACGGAGTGGCCGAGGTTCTTCAGTTTCTGCTGTAACAGCCGGTTCAACCAAATCGTCATTTGTAGTTTGTGTCTCTAAAACCTCTTCTAGATCTACCACCTTGCCATTATCTTTATCTGTGAAAAACTCTTTTTCCAAGAATATGACATACTAAGAAACAAACACTTTTTGTTCCTCTTTGTGGTAGAATAGATATCCATAAGAATTCTTTGGATATCCCACAAAGTTACATAAGACCGACCGTGTCTCGAGTTTGTCCGGATTCTGCTTTTTAACATAGGCCGGGCAACCCCAAACCTTAATTCTCTTAAGAGATGGTCTCTTCCCATGCCATATCTCATATGGTGTGGTAGACACGACTTTGGTTGGAACCCTATTTAGTAGAAACGCTGCAGTCTCCAATGCATGCCCCCAAAACAAGACGGGTAACTCAGCGTCACTCATCATGGACCGGACCATATCTAATAGGGTCCTATTCCTTCGTTTTGACACACCGTTGTGCTGGGGTGTGTAAGGAGGAGTGAGCTGAGAGAGAATCCCATTCTCTTTCAAGAAGTTTGCAAATTCTGCACTGAGATACTCGCCACCTCGATCTGATTGAAGCATCTTGATACTCAAGCCGGTTTGTTTTTCTACTTCTTGTTTATATTCAATGAATTTCTCAAAAGCTTCGGACTTGTGTTTTAATAAAAATACATGACCGAATCTTGAGAAATCATCAGTGAATGTAATGAAGTATGAAAAACCGCCTCTAGCCTGTGTAGATATAGGCCCACATACATCACTATGTATGAGGCCCAGGAGCTGAGTAGCTCTTTCTCCGTGTCCGGTAAACGGAGTTTTGGTCATTTTACCCTTGATACAAGACTGGCAAGTCGCATAAGATTTATATTCAAAAGAATTTAAATATCCATCTTTGTGTAACTTGTTTAGTCTTGTTTCGTTAATATGACCAAGTCTACAGTGCCAAAGAAAAGCTTCATTTAATTCTGAAGGTTTTCTTTTATTAGTGTGTTGTATACTGAAAACTGTGTGTTGATTTAGGACATATATTCCGTTGTTAAGCGTACCATACCCAACCAACATTTGATTCAGGTTAATGTTCATAACATTGTTTTGCAATACAAAATTATACCCTTCATTGTCCAACAAAGAAACGGATATTATATTACATAGCATACTTGGTACAAAATAACATGGATTTAAAACCAAAATACATCCAGATGGCAACCCCAAGTGATACTCTCCCACTGCGACTGTATGTACATTGGAACCATTTCCAACGCGGAGAGTATGGTCACCTGTCCTCAAAACCTTGCTATTTCTCAGCCCCTGCATAGAATTGCAAATGTGAGAACCTGAACCGGTATCCAATACCCAGGAAGCAGAGTTTATAGAAAAACAGTTTTCAGTCACAAATGCACCTGAAGCAGAAGCATCACCATGCTTCTTCTTGAGACTTAAGTATTCCGTGCAATTGCGCTTCCAATGTCCTGTCTTGTGGCAGTGAAAACATTCGTCCTTCCTGTAGGGTTCCTAAGCACACTAGTGAGGTCTCACAAGGCATCAACCATGCCAATTTCAAAAATTCTAGGTGCCGAGAGACCCGACTACGGATCGATGGCTAGATGTCTAGGCGAAAAAGCTAACTAGTTAACAATTAACTAAGGGAATACGGAAATACAACCTTTGTAGATCCGTTTGTCCACCTCCATAGCTCCGCAACGAAGTGCCTTCGCTGTCCAAGTGAACTCCCGGGCTCTAGCGTCGGCTTCGTCGAAGAATAAGAGAGCTAGGTCGTCGATGTCCATGCCGAAGATGATCTATGTCGAAGCATCGCTAGATCAAGCTCACAACTTCACCAAGTCATGAAACTTGTGAAGTAAACACACTCTACTACTTGGCAAGAGGTAGAGGATGAAGAAATAGGAAGTGGGTAGACTTTAGAAATGGATTTCTCACTCTTAATCATCAATCACCATTGATGAAAATGAAGCTTTCTTCACTTGAAGAATGGAAGAAGATGAAGATGATATGATGAGTCTTTTTTTAAAAATAGAAAATAAAACAATACTTATCATACTTTTAACTCTAGTTAAGTGTAGAGAATTAACTTAGGTTAGTTAAAATGGTTAGGGTTAAGTATAGGACAAGAATGAAGACTTAGTCAAAGTTTCAAGAAACTTCAACTAAATCCAAAATATGCCACCATTTATCTTTCTTTTTTCTTTTTCCAAAAAGAATAAATAAGAAAGATAAATGAATAAATAAAAATCAAAACCCTAACCCATTCATTACCATGGTTCATTCTTTACACTTAACCAAGTTTGGCATGCATCATCAAACATGATACAAGCAAGTGCACAAATCATATCGCATATGAAATGTGCACACCCGAGTGAGAAAATCCATTTAAAGTGAACCGATACTAGTTAATGCAAAGTAATATATCAAATATATAATTATGCATTAAATCATTAAATCAACATTTGATTTAATGATCCGGTCATATCGCATATAACCGACTAATATCAACAGTAACAACTTATCGAATCAACACTTGATCCGATAACCCGGCTATATCGCATATAACCGATCAATGTCACATATCGAGAATGAAATACGGTATCACATACACGCATCATTCTCGGTCCCGCACATATCTCATATGCGCTCCTATTTCGTTTCGCTTGAGCCAGGAAACCTCTGTGTAGGACTCTAAAGACTCGTCAATACGCCGGCAGCGGATGATGATCATATCAAACATCCACAAGCCGCAAGCGGTCTGCTAAACGTAACGGCCACCCGGGTATTGAGTGATCTGAAGATCGACGAGCAAGCCCGCTCACACTCCAGTGAATCCAACCAGTAACACTACCGTACAGTCCGGTCTGATCGTCTGATATGTCGCATATCTCGCCTAGGGGTGGTAAACGTCAGACCCCAATAGCTCGATAAGTCGTGTCGATATGAGGTCTATAACTGTTCGAGAAACTACTGGTAACACTTACCAATAAATCTCAGCAACCCTGGCCAGGGATTTCCTGTTATAGCCAATCGAACACAGCGCAACATCAACTCCCTATACCGGGAGAGACGAATCCCCTCCTATCGCTCATTGCCTCCATGTGACTCGGGACTGTACCCAAAAACCACCGTTTTGCACGCCCTCTTGGACGTGGTAAGATGGAAATCAAAGCACAGTGGGAACTATACAAGACTCTATGACGATCTCGGGTCAACAGACTACTCTGTACCAGTGTCACCAGAGAACTGCCATCTGACATGAGGTATAATACCATCTGGGAGTTCTCGGCGAGTCCGTCCAGTGTACCCAGTCTCTACTGAGCACCCGTATATCATCTCCGATGTCAAACACCAATGGATATGGGATCATCCATTTCCCATCTGTATGGGTCGAGAAGGTACACGCTAGTCTACTCTGGTATATCGATGCCCTGTCTCGATACACCCACGACTAGGGACTTTGAAGGATGTACTTATGGACTACCATGTCCCCACTAGTATGATCCGCATCATAGTCCAGGTAGTCAAGCACACATCCTAAGGGCTTTAACAACATGTAACAGAGAGACAATCAGTATACACGTTAAGGTAAAGTTCAACCAGATAGCATACTATCATGTCGAGCAAGAAAGTCCTCCCTATATACGTCCCAGCATCCACTACAATATACATCCTATGTACAGTAATGGCCTCTAGGGCATACATATAACTAACAATCTCCCACTTGCACTAGGGCCATCTGATAGCAGTGGTTGTAGTATCTCATACTCAACCATCCCATAAAAGTCTCTCTCTGGGAACAGGCCTTTGTGAGTGGATCCGCTGTGTTGTCCTCTGAGTCTACTCTCCTACCCTTGATCTCCCTGGAGATCAACCATCTCCATGATCAGGTGACACTGCCTTAGAATATGTCTGGATCACTGATGGGACCTGCGTTCCTTGGCATATGCCACAACTCCATTGTCACACAATGGGAGGAACATAGTTCATCTTATGAACCAATATACACCCAGACTGCCTCTTTGGTAGCATCTTAAGTAGCGATGTATCCTGCCTTTATCGTCTAGTATGTCACGGTATCTAGCTTGGAACTCTTCCAACATACCGTCCCTTTACTGAGGGTAAAGACAATGCCTGCGACTGATATTCAGTCGTCTTTATCACCCTTGAACCCTTCCAGTGATTCTTGTTGGAGATAGTGCCCTCAGAGTCAATTATTAGGTCACAGGTACGTGATTGTAATGATTGAGGGAGGACCTATCCCAGTAGGACAGTCTTACTCGAGATGATAGTATGCTATCTGGTTTTACCTTTATCATCGTGTACTGCTTCAGGTGACATGACACGTCGCTATTACACGTTGATAGAGCCCCTAGGATTCTTGCTTGACCACCAGCAGTATGAGGGCGATCATATAAGTGGGAGCTGGGGGTCTACAAGCATATCCTTAAAAGGTCCCTAGTCGTGGGAGTTTCGAGACCGGGCATCGATACTCCATTAGTAGACTAGTGTATACAGTCGAGACCCCGACGAGGGGCGGTGGCCGGTCTCACAAGCCACTGGTGTCAGTTGGATCACCTAAGATGTATACAGGTGCTCATTGGGTTATGAGTACACCGGACAGGACTCGCCGGGAACATGCTAGTTGGTCATATACCAGACGTCAGATGGCAGTTCCCTAGTGACATGTGTGCAGGTTAGTTCATCGACCTGGAGATCGTCATTTGTCTCGTGTGAGTTCCCACTGTACTTTGATTACTACCCTACCACGGCTCAAAGAAGTCGTGCAAACAGGTTTTAGTTGGGTACAGTCCCGAGCCACATGGAGGCAGTGAGCGTATCTTCAGGGGTTCGTCTCTCCCGGTATTGGGGGTGAGGTCGTGCTGTGTCTAGGAGAGCCATTACACGAAGCCCTCGGCCGAGGCAAGGAGATTTACTGGTAGGTATTCCAGTAGTATCTCAGGGTATTCTGGGCTACACTCCGACACGACTTGTACCGCTTTTGGGGGTCTGACTTTTACCAACCCCCTAGGCCCGCCATGCGATACTCATAGACGAACGGACCGGACTGCACGGATATTGTCACTGACAGGCTCAGTTGGGTGTCGGGGTGAGCTTCCTCATCGACGTCCCTTTTGGTCAATAGCTGGTGGCCCGTCACGTATTGGCTTATACCTCTGACGTGCTAGTGGTTAAATCCACAGCCATAGTATTGACGAGTCTTTAGAGTCCACCACACTTTCAGTTACTCAGCTTTCGGGCGAAAGGTTGTAGAGGCCGTATGGAGATATGGCAAGGTCCGATCAGATACGTGCGGTATTGCACGGATCAGGATCGGACAGTCTGTACTATAGGCCGTATGGTTATATGGCAGGGTTCGATCAGATACGTGCGGTATTGCACGGATCAGGATCGAACAGATATTACTAGCCGGCTTTGGTATAAGCCGGATTCTAGTATAGTACAGTGGAGATTTTGTCTCATTGCATTTGTATTTCGGTCGAAATACAGATGCGGGTGTGTATGCACAGTATCGGGGTTTTCCCGTAATTTATTACGGGACCAGTTTTCTGGAGTTGCCAGTTTGCTTTCCGTTTCGGCCAATTTCCATTGTTCCGTTCATTGGCCGAAGTTTGGTGGAGGAGGGTTTATTTGCATTGTTGCAAATAAGCTATTGTGGAGGGGGGTCTTTGTATATTTGTATCATGATGGTTTTCATGATGGGTGCCATCCTTTGACCTTGCTTGACTTGTATCTTCATGATGGCATGACTTTTTGAGTCATCATGTTTGATGGATGGTTTTTGGTGTGTTGGTTTTTCTAGTCATCATTTCTACACATCATGACTTGACCTCTCCCTTGTATGATGGTTCCTTCCCCCCCTTGCTTTTTCTCTCTCCAATCACACATGAACAAAGGGGGGCCGGCCACTATTGGAGGGATAAGGGGAAAATGCTTCATTGGTAGTGTGGAGAAAATAGATGATACTCTCATTTTCTTTTGGATGCTAGTTTTTTCCCTTCACCTCTCTCCAAGCTCTTTTTTCCTTCACCAATGGCAATTCCACAAACCCCCAAAAATGAGACTTGCTCACTACATATTCTACAACGAACCTTGGGCACGTCGAGTAGCCGGCTTCGTGCCCGAGTTGCCTCGGCATTGAGGTGGGAGCCCGTAAACGATGTAGGCAACGTGGTGCACTTCCGGCGACGAGGAGGAGACGGACGGAGATCCCGCGAGGAGATCGGAGTGGAGATGAAGACCGGAGGACTTGGATCGTCGGTATATCTCTTTCCCATCCTCTTTGTAGCTTAGACTTGTTAATGGTTAACGATCCGGGGTTTAGTGCGCGGTGGTGCCGTTTTGCCAAGTCCGCAAAAATTTTAGTTTACCACCATTTCCGCGTTTGGCCGTCGGATTGACGGCCGGGGCGCCGCCGTGCACTTACAGTGGTATCAGAGACTCGCCATTAACTTCGTCTAGCTTTCGTTTGATGTGTTTTGCTTTTCCGATCGACCAAAATTCCAAAATCTATGTTTTTGTGCACATCAGTTTTCTGTTAAGATTTTTTGGTGTCCAAAAATTTTTCAGGTGGTCTCAGAATGATGTGCAGGAAATTCTAAGCATACTGGAAAAATTCGACACTGTGATCTCTCCTCATGAGCGCGGAACCGCGGCCTCACCTCTATATTGGGCCGCGGATCCGCCGCAGTGTGGAGAGGTCAGTGGGCCATCTTTTTCCAGTGGGCTTCAGGGTAGTAATTAGGGGTTTTGGAATATTAAAATTGGGCCAATTATTTCTGTGAGTGCTACAGTATTGCTTGGGGGCCCACTTGTTAATTTTTGGTCAATCGGAAAATTTTAAACACATTTTTCACAGTATTTACATTATATCTGCGACCGTGAATGTCACTCGATCGGTAAATCCGGTCTAACTGCTATAGCCCGGTTAGACGGATTTGCGAACGTGACTTTCACGTTGATGTTCTTTGTTTATGCTGTGATGTTGCGGATCGGTCGTGGGGGATAGCCTGGATGCAATGCTAGTACAGTTGTGGTTGTATTATGTACATTTGTTATTGCGGGGCGAGCGTCCGACATGTGGACTGCCGTCACTGCCTGTTTGTATTATTATTTTGGGGCACGACCTGGTTGCGGTCGATGTACCCGTTGTATGTATATTTTACTTTCTGTACTAGGATTACCCCGCGGAGGGGTGCACGGATAGCCGGGTTCTAGAGGGCAGCAAGCCCGCATCTCATGGCATTGGGACGGAGGGGGCTTCACTCTAGGATTGGCGGGCTATTCGCCGCACTCGTAGGGGGTACAGGTTTGACCCAGGAGGGGTGCCCAAGTTACCGGATTCCGTGAAGTGCTGGGTGGTCCATTCACGGCGCTGAAGGGGGCTGCCTCGCTTCAGGTTTTGGCGGGTAACTTGCCGCGCCCATAGGGGTCTAGGATTTCATTGCACAGGCTATCCACACGACCAGGGGAACGTCGGGTTTCAGTAGTGGCTCTGTGAAACCCGGGGTTCCCAGATATCTGTATTGTTTCTGTGATGCTGTTCATTCTCTGTGATGTTGCATTTTATTCACGCCTTGAGCGAAATATAATATATTGGTATATATATTAGTAGATGTTGTATATGTTTTTCATCCGCGCTAGTCCAGTCCCCGCTCTGTCGTTAGTAAGCTAACCTAACGAGTGATGACGGGACCCAGTGGCGAATGCGGATGGCATATACGTACATCAGTATATTTTCGTTCTTTTTGGTGTGATCAATTGATGGGACTGCATTGATTCGGATCAATGCAAGTTAAAAACAAACCTAATCTGATGTTGTTGGAACACTTTTTCAAAAAGCTGTTATTGCAAGGACGTTCATTTTTGTTTTGCATCGTGGTATTCATTTGGAATATCCTGCTCCTCAGTCGACGAGGCAAGGGCCGAGATCCCTTCACCGGGAGTGACCCCTTGGACAAAAGTTTGCGTCAGGGCATTAACTTCACTATAGCCGATTACTTTTGCTTTGCACCGTGGTATTCATTTGGAATATCCTGCACCCCATTCTACGGGGAAAGAGCCGAGATCCCTTCACCGGGAGTGACCTCTTTAGCAACGGTTTTCGTCACTATATTTTCAAAAAGCTATCCGTTCCTTCAACGATATCAAGTTCATTACGTTAAAGGTTTTCGCCAGAAACCATTCGTAGCCCTCCGTCGTTTCAGACGGGTAGCACGTAGTATTCATGCTATGTTTGTTGACCTTCGTCAAGGCATAGTGTATGGTAGCTGCTTGTTACCTTTCTGCTGCATAGATAGATGCGTTGGTTTGGGACAGTCGTATAGCCTTGTTGACCTTCGTCAAGGGCTTGTACGGGTGGATTCAAATTAACCTGGAGAATGACGGGTAGAACTTGACATGTGACTTATGATTTGTTGACCTTCGTCAAGGTCATAAGAGCATGGGGCAGAAATCACATCGGGAGTTTCAAAAGTACTGAAACTTGCCAGATATGCGCATACCTTCTGGAGTGTGACACCGTGAGCGGATTCCGTCACATTGTCATGCGATGAGAGTTGGATCCCGATTCCCACTGATGAGTTAGTTTACTCCTCGGGTGACACCGACTAATTCTTCTTTCAGGTTTGGAGGAGAATTTGAGGTACAGTGGGAGGATTCCAGATTAGATAAATTGGTGACCATTCTGATCTAGGTTAGAGTGCACGCTGAGTGTTTCTTTTCTCTCTCTCTTTGGCAGCGACCATTGACCCGACCCTAAGACTTTGACTCAGTGACCAAGTTGACCGAACCTTCTAAACACTGGCTTTTGGATTGTCAGAGTTGCAGACCTCATTGCCACTCCTACTTTTACCCTTTTCTCCGGGACACCCCGTATTGCTACGAACGTCCACTTCCATTGGACAAAACCATCGTATGGTTAGATACGAACTCGACAGATTTATTCGAGGATGGTTTCCGGTTCTGGAGAAAACGGATAGGATTATTCAGTTGTCTTTTCCTTTTACCCTCTCTCAGGTTACGAGTACTCCTTGGTTTAGGGGTAGCACACCTATTACGCAAATTGGATCGTCTTCTTCCAAACCATAGGCAGGTGCCGACCGGTAGGGAATGAAGAAAACCAATTAGCATAACGATGGTGTGCAGAAGGTATTAGGTTAAGACAAAGCAAGGGATTAGTAAGAGGGCAAAGTAAATTGCAACAGATATTCACGACCAAACCAAGTATCTCTTCGCCAATCCTAAAATCACCTTTGTATTTCTCCAGGACACTCCGTATCACTACGAAGATCCACAGTTTATTGGATATTCCATCGTATGGTTATATACGAACTCGAAAGGAACTTGTTCTAGTTCGGGGATGGATCCTGGTTCAGGAGAAATAGGAATAAAGTACATTCAGGTATCTTTTATCTTCACCTTCTCTCGTGTTGCGAGTGATCCTAGGATTAGGACAGTACACCCATTATGCTTTTTGGATAGTCTTCTTCCAAACCATAGGCTGGTGCCGAACGGTAGGGAAGGAAGAAAACCATTTGGCCTAAAGGGGTGTGCAGAAGGTAAAGACTAAAGACATATGAAGGGATTTGGAGAGGTGGCAAAGGATTATACGGTTACAGTCGTGAATCTGGTAGAGGCATTACTAAGAATACCGGGATACCCCATCGGAACATTTCAATGTTTCAGGTTCGCTGTGTACTGTTAAAAGAAAACTGATTTCCCGATTGGACACTTGCTCCAGGGTATGTATTTACCAGGTATGACTCTCACATCTGTATGGTTTTACAGATGATGAGTGGGAGTAAGTTATTGGGAATTGGGTGATTATCCTCATTATATCGGGATTCGTTGTAATCAGTGATATTTGAGGAAATCACCTGGGCTGTTTGCCGGTCGGCAAATATTTGGTTTTGAATATCCGCTGTTATGCACCAATATCAAAATGATATATCTGTACGTCTATTTTCATAGAGTGAGATATACCTTTCTGAAATTATGTCTACGACATTTACCTATATCAGTGGATGGTTAGGTAAGGAGCATTAAACAGCGGTGTAATTCTTCTTAACCATAAGTACAGTTTTCAACCTACGACACACAGTGAAAGAGTTATCAGACTCAAGGGACTTATACAGAGTATTGTATGTTGTCCAGTGTCCATTAGGACAAAGGGGTTGGTCCTCATACTATATTCTGTTTACTTTTAACTTCTCTAGTTCTTAGACATGTGTTTCGTTGAAACACAGGGTCTAAGTTTTGAGGAGTTATAGGTATTTGAATAGAGTAGAGAACCAGGTGTAGCAGGTATCGGGATTCTTCAAAGAGATCGAAGATGTAGATACTTGTGTATGGTATTCAGTTGATAGTAATGATAAAGAGATCTTGCTTCTCTTTCAGGTTACTCATAATTGGAAGTATTCCTAAGTTGAGTAACGCTGATCGGCCTCCTTCCATTTAGTTGACATGCGCGGGGGACAGCTGCATGATTTGAATCTAGTTCAATTAAATCAGTGCCTCTGTTTCTATATTGGATATAGAACAGTTCATATCTTAACGATGTTAAGGTACGGGGAGTTGTCCGGTTTATGATTAAAACCAGACACTGGACAACTCAAGGCACGTTTCTGTAATGGCTGTTTGTGGGTTGATCCAGGCTATGACGCGGGTTGACTTTCTACCATCTGGATGAACAATAGCAATATTGTTCTAGACTCGCCACAGTTTTATTAAAAAAATGGATTTTTTCAGAAAACAGAAGTGGGAGTATGGTAGAACTGGAAGTGATTCCAGAACCACAAACGATTACTGAAGATTTGATAAGGAACCTAAAGATTCAATCTGGATTGACATTCCATTGGCCACTCCGCAGATAAGGTGGGTAACTTCAGGCACCCGAGAGGTACTACGGTAGCCTCAAGGACGGTGACAGGGAAGTTCTTGTTTACCCACAATTACCATTGCTGTTGTTCCAGGCTGCGAGACCCGGCGGGAGGATGAGTATAGCGTCGTTCTAAACTAGTTTTAGAAGTGCACGTCTATATGACTCTGCCAGAGGGTTGTCGTAGTCAGTGGGAGCAGCGGAAGCATTGGTGGACAGGTAGCTTATGTCTATTTACAGACTGAAGCACCAGTAGCGGAGATAGATCATCTATTTCTGACGTGACAGTCATGGGTTTGACTTCATCAGAATAGGGGATGGATCTGTTGAGAAGGTAGTAGGGTGTGATATCCTGGTATTTGGATGACATACACAAAGTAGGAAAGGAAACTCCTATACTACGATCGGTTATACTTTGGTCGTCACACAATTGTTTCTCCACAATGGAAATGGATTTTATATCAGACATACTGGTTACTAGATCTATGGTCTTAGATCTAGATTTGGGTGGTTTCCCAATCAGGGTACTTGACAGCATTCTAAGAGTATTTAGGATGGACGACTCCTGGCACGGTAGTGTACCTGCAGGTAATGGAGTCACCCTCTCTAAAGGTGTCTTACAGACTAAAGGGGAGAGGGATGTGCATGATTGGCAGATCACTTGCTTAGGCAATTGAGTCAATCATGAGATGTCAAGTACCACACCAGATATTGTTCTTGCACTGGATGCAATAAGTTGACATTAATCCAATCCTGGAGAAACAGTCGGAAGCAGTTTTAGAACATAAGTGGATGTTCTAGGGAGATGATAACGACAGCCTCATTCAGGAGACAGTTATCATTCCAGGCTTCCAAGGTGACATGGACGACAAGAAGGTTGTCAGAGTTATAGTTTTCCTTCTGATGAGGGGCAGTATTTTGGACAGGTGGTCCAAGGCAATACTGAGGGAGGCATGGCGCGCAGGATACTGATTAAGTTCAGTTGACGATATAGTCTAAGAAGTTTGGATTTGGAGTTCATTTATGAGCTATGTCCCATCAGACATCCAGACACATTCTAAGACAGGTATTGCTCTTTTCGGGAGATAGGTTTCTCCGCGAACTTGAGATATAGAGAGACATAGAAAGAAACAACTAAGCGGATCCACTCACTGAGGCTATTCCTCGAACGCAATAGTTCCGCAAACGAGCTTTGTGAGACTGACTAGTAGAGGAGTTGGGTGTTCGGTATCACACGGGCTGTGAGTATGCGACATCGCAATAATTAGCCTTGAGTGCAAGTGGGAGATTGTTGGAGATAGTGCCCTCAGAGTCAATTATTAGGTCACAGGTACGTGATTGTAATGATTGAGGGAGGACCTATCCCAGTAGGACAGTCTTACTCGAGATGATAGTATGCTATCTGGTTTTACCTTTATCATCGTGTACTGCTTCAGGTGACATGACACGTCGCTATTACACGTTGATAGAGCCCCTAGGATTCTTGCTTGACCACCAGCAGTATGAGGGCGATCATATAAGTGGGAGCTGGGGGTCTACAAGCATATCCTTAAAAGGTCCCTAGTCGTGGGAGTTTCGAGACCGGGCATCGATACTCCATTAGTAGACTAGTGTATACAGTCGAGACCCCGACGAGGGGCGGTGGCCGGTCTCACAAGCCACTGGTGTCAGTTGGATCACCTAAGATGTATACAGGTGCTCATTGGGTTATGAGTACACCGGAAAGGACTCGCCGGGAACATGCTAGTTGGTCATATACCAGACGTCAGATGGCAGTTCCCTAGTGACATGTGTGCAGGTTAGTTCATCGACCTGGAGATCGTCATTTGTCTCGTGTGAGTTCCCACTGTACTTTGATTACTACCCTACCACGGCTCAAAGAAGTCGTGCAAACAGGTTTTAGTTGGGTACAGTCCCGAGCCACATGGAGGCAGTGAGCGTATCTTCAGGGGTTCGTCTCTCCCGGTATTGGGGGTGAGGTCGTGCTGTGTCTAGGAGAGCCATTACACGAAGCCCTCGGCCGAGGCAAGGAGATTTACTGGTAGGTATTCCAGTAGTATCTCAGGGTATTCTGGGCTACACTCCGACACGACTTGTACCGCTTTTGGGGGTCTGACTTTTACCAACCCCCTAGGCCCGCCATGCGATACTCATAGACGAACGGACCGGACTGCACGGATATTGTCACTGACAGGCTCAGTTGGGTGTCGGGGTGAGCTTCCTCATCGACGTCCCTTTTGGTCAATAGCTGGTGGCCCGTCACGTATTGGCTTATACCTCTGACGTGCTAGTGGTTAAATCCACAGCCATAGTATTGACGAGTATTTAGAGTCCACCACACTTTCAGTTACTCAGCTTTCGGGCGAAAGGTTGTAGAGGCCGTATGGAGATATGGCAAGGTCCGATCAGATACGTGCGGTATTGCACGGATCAGGATCGGACAGTCTGTACTATAGGCCGTATGGTTATATGGCAGGGTTCGATCAGATACGTGCGGTATTGCACGGATCAGGATCGAACAGATATTACTAGCCGGCTTTGGTATAAGCCGGATTCTAGTATAGTACAGTGGAGATTTTGTCTCATTGCATTTGTATTTCGGTCGAAATACAGATGCGGGTGTGTATGCACAGTATCGGGGTTTTCCCGTAATTTATTACGGGACCAGTTTTCTGGAGTTGCCAGTTTGCTTTCCGTTTCGGCCAATTTCCATTGTTCCGTTCATTGGCCGAAGTTTGGTGGAGGAGGGTTTATTTGCATTGTTGCAAATAAGCTATTGTGGAGGGGGGTCTTTGTATATTTGTATCATGATGGTTTTCATGATGGGTGCCATCCTTTGACCTTGCTTGACTTGTATCTTCATGATGGCATGACTTTTTGAGTCATCATGTTTGATGGATGGTTTTTGGTGTGTTGGTTTTTCTAGTCATCATTTCTACACATCATGACTTGACCTCTCCCTTGTATGATGGTTCCTTCCCCCCCTTGCTTTTTCTCTCTCCAATCACACATGAACAAAGGGGGGCCGGCCACTATTGGAGGGATAAGGGGAAAATGCTTCATTGGTAGTGTGGAGAAAATAGATGATACTCTCATTTTCTTTTGGATGCTAGTTTTTTCCCTTCACCTCTCTCCAAGCTCTTTTTTCCTTCACCAATGGCAATTCCACAAACCCCCAAAAATGAGACTTGCTCACTACATATTCTACAACGAACCTTGGGCACGTCGAGTAGCCGGCTTCGTGCCCGAGTTGCCTCGGCATTGAGGTGGGAGCCCGTAAACGATGTAGGCAACGTGGTGCACTTCCGGCGACGAGGAGGAGACGGACGGAGATCCCGCGAGGAGATCGGAGTGGAGATGAAGACCGGAGGACTTGGATCGTCGGTATATCTCTTTCCCATCCTCTTTGTAGCTTAGACTTGTTAATGGTTAACGATCCGGGGTTTAGTGCGCGGTGGTGCCGTTTTGCCAAGTCCGCAAAAATTTTAGTTTACCACCATTTCCGCGTTTGGCCGTCGGATTGACGGCCGGGGCGCCGCCGTGCACTTACAGTTCTCCCGAGGATCGGTTGATACCATCTTACTACAACTAGTGAGAATCCTAACATCCAATTAAATCTATCTCATAGATCTAAAACTCAGGATTTAGGAGGTATCATTTTGATCCTACACGGAGAATCTTTGTGATAAGCGGAGATTGACCGAACGTAGCATAGGAAACTCCTTCCCTATCAAGAGTATGTCATCCACGTACTCTACGAGCATCGTCACCATACTCCCTACTACCTTTTTGTATATACAAGGTTCATCTACCATTTTGATGATGTCAACTTCTTTGACTAATCCATCAAAACAGATGTTCCAACTCCGCGATGCCTGCTTTATCCTATAAAGCATCTTGCACACGTTTCCGCTGCTCCCACTGTCTACGAGGCCCTCTGGCTGTGTACTTATAGACGCACTCTTCTAAATCAGTATTTAGAAAAGCAGTCATGACACCAAACCGCCAGATATCGTAGTCATGGTATGTAGCCGTGGCAAGTAGTATCTGGATGGACTTAAGCATAGGTACTGGAAAAGGTTTCATCATTATCCACGCCTGGTCAATGACGAAAACCTTTAACAAGTCTAGCTTTGAAAGTCTCAACTTTTCCATCTACACCAAGTAATCTTCTCAAGATATACTTGCTCCTGATGGGGATTTAACCCTTCAGATATTGCAACTAAAGTCCATACTTTGTTGGTGTATAAGGATTCCATCTCAGATCGCTAAGCATCCAGCCATTCTTACAGAGACCTACTCCTGATGGCCAGTTCGAAACTAGTTGGGTCATCATCTCATGATGCAATCCTCGCTCCCACTGTCATTGAGAAACCTATGTATCTCTCAGGTGGGTGAGAAAACCCTACTAGATCGGCGGAGAGGCTGAGGTTCGTTGGTATCTACTGAATCCTTTGGTTGTACCAAATCATCTGCTATATTTTGTATAGCTGGAACCTTTCCAGTTGTACATAACAGACCTTGCCTCGAGCTTGTCTGGATTTTGCTTTTAAACATAGGCCGGACAACCCCAAATCTTAACTAGCTTAAGACATGGGCTCTTCCCTTTCCATATCACATATGAAATGGTAGGCAACTGATTTGATTGGAACCCTATTCAATAGGTATGCAACTTCATAAGTGCATAACTCCCAAAAGGAAAAAGGTAACTCAGTATTACTCATCATAGAGCACACCTTATCACATAGGGTGTAATTGCTCCACCCCGATATACCATCGTGCTATGGTGTATACGGAGGAGTAATGCTGAGAGAGAATCTCATTCTCGTTTAGAATAGTCCAGGAATTCCGTGCTCAAGTATTCTCCTCCCTGATCACATCAAAGGACATAATACTTGTACCCTTATTGGTTCTCTACTTCTAACTTATATTCTGTGAATATCTCAAAAGGTTCAGACTTGTGTTTCAACAGGAACATACGTCTGAATCTTGAGAGATTATCAGAGAACGTAATGAAGTAAAAGAACCGGTCTTGGCATGTGTAGACAGGGGACCTACATACATCAACATGTATCATCCCAAGAGTTCACTAACTCTTTCTCTGTTACCAATAAACAGAGCTGTGGTCATCTTATCTTTGTGACATGACTGGCAAGTTTCACAAGATGTAAATTCAAACTAATTTAAATATGCATCTTTATGTAACTTTAGCTAGTCGGGTCACATTGATATGACCTAGTCTACAAGGCCTCAAGAAGGATTCGTTCATTTCTGAACTCTTCCTCTTGTGTGTGTTTCGTATACTAAGAACTGTAGTTTGATTTAGAACATCAATGCTTTTAGATAACGTGCCTGAACCGATCAACTTTTGATATAGGAAATGTTCAAAACATTATCCAACAATACAAAATTTTATCATTTCTTTATTAGTAAAGAGACTGATATGATTTTGTATATCAGGTTCGGTATCTAATAACATTCGTTCAGAATCAATGTATTGGTAATACAGGGTGACAGTGACCAACAGACTTGGCTGCAACTCTTGCCCCGTTTTCTGCCTCATGAAACTTATCACCCGATCTCAGTTCTCTACCTATCTGTAGCCCTATGTAACAGATTACATATCTGGGATCCTGATCTGGTATCACATACCCAGGACGTAAAGGATACTGAGAAACAGTTCTCTGTAATGAACACACCCGAAGATGATGCATCATCATGCACTCTCTTCGTTTGGGCGGCACGGGAATTCTGGTAATCCCCAATTTCCTGCTCTGTCTTATAACAATTATAAGTTGGAGCGGGACCAATGTTCCCCAGCTTAGTATAACAAGCGGGTTCGGTCAATATTCCGTGTTATTATCTTGATTAAGGCGTGATATGGTCGCTACCTGGAGAGAGAGAGAAGAAAACACTCAGCGTGCGCTCTGTCAAGAATAGATTGGTTATTATTTTATCTAATCAGGATGGCTCCCACTGCTTTTTATCAAATCTTCCTTCAAACCCTAAAAGGAAAGACTAGCCGGGATTAATTACACACTATAAGTTCGCCAATCTTTCAGCCAGGCCAGTGTCGGTACTTTGAGGGAGGTCCCCCGTGCTTTCGCACGAACCTAATTAATGTAAACCTCGTTTTCCCAGAGGCGTAACCCCGTTGACACCTTTCCAGACACCTACTTGATCGGCTAATTGTAATGTATAAAACTCTCCCAGGAGTAACTCTTACTCGCAGCGGGTATCGGGATCCAACTATCTCATAGAAGGTATGCAATCTCATTGCAAATTTCAACACTTGAAATTCCCGATAAATATTTTGCCCCTAGCGTCCTATGACCTTGACGCAGGCCAACAAACCATAGTCCGCTAGTCAAGTTCAACCCGTCATTTCCTGATTGAATTAAACCCACCCGCACGACCCTTGACGCAGGCCAACAAAGTCGCACGACTACCCTAATCCAATCACATCATATGCTTATGCAGATAAGCACCAGCTAGCTACCGCACACTACGCCTTGACGCAGGCCAACAAACGTAGCACGAATACTAACTACTACTTATCTGAAATGACGGAGGGCTACGACAGGTTTTTCTGAAAACCTATTGCGTAATGAACTTGATATCGTTGTAGGATCGAATGAATTTTGAAATGGAGTGTTTTTGAGGCTTTTCTAGTTTTGCTAAAGGAGTCACTCCCGGTGAAGGGATCGTCGGTCCTTTCCTCGTCGAATGAGGTGCGGGATATATCACATATATCACTGTGCAAAGCAAGAACACTTAAAAGCAATCAAAAGACAAACCGAGTGTGTAGCATCTGCCAGTTATTGCTAAAGGAGTCACTCCCGGTGAAGGGATCTCGGTCCTTTCCTCATCGAATAAGGTGTAGGATACATCACATATACCTCTGTGCAAAGCAAGAACTGTAGCTACCTGTTTTAATTTTGAAATTCGATTCTACAACATCTTAGGTTTCTTTTATATTTTCATTAATCACATTAATGAAGTCCCATCATTTAAGTACCTAAACATCACAGATAAATACGACGTACACTTATGCCATCCGCATTCGCCTCGATGTCCCCTCGTGCACCGTTAGGTTAGGTAACTAACGACAGAGCGGGGCAGGGCTAGCGCGGGTGTAAAACATAAGTAACGTCTATATAATATATCATATATACTATATACTGTATCTATCACAGAACATCACATGATCACATCACAGATATCGCAGCAGAAGAAACATATGAAATATTTGAAATACTAGGACGTCCGTGTTTTCAATACGAGCCAGTATAAAACACGGATTCCACGGTCGTGATGAATAGCCAAACCCACACCCCTAGACCCCTACGAGAGCGGCAAGCAACCCTACCAATTCTAGAGTTAGGAGACCCGGACTCGACTCCTCGAGTTGGTCTCCCACTGGACTCCAGAACCCGGTTACTTGTGCTCCCCTCCTTGGGTCTATCCTAGTGCCGAAAAGTAAATAATATACAAACGGTGACAACTTCCGCAACCTGGAAGTGCCCCAATAAAAGAATATTACATACAAGTTTTTACATGAATGAAAATGAAAAACACTCATCTCACATAAAAACCCCTGGCTATTCAATCACGACGATCCAATATAACATATCCAGCAACACATAACATCACATGTCATCAACGTAAGTAAATATGCGCATCCCAATTGTCGTTGACATATAGCAACGAAACCGGCGATATCACATATTACACTTACGGTCACAGAAAAGAAAGTGTAAAACTACAACAGTTGGAATCCGCAACCACCTCAGACATCGCATGCCTGACCAAATGAATTACTTAGACATCGCATGCCTAACAATTATAAACCCCGCATTTTAGTCTCTTTATCGAAAACACTTTTCAATACCAAGTCGGGCAATTCAACAAGATTCCCGACAGTCTGATCGAATACTCGTCGCAAACTTTAGTAGGCGGCCGCACCCCCGATACCGTCGACGAAGTGCACCAAGGTGGAACACCGCTACCGCGAGCACCAGAACGGATGCTTTCGGCGACGGGGTTCTCCTACAGTCACTTGGTCGGGGCTATGGAGTGAAGCTGTCTATTAAGTTTACCCGGCGAGTATCCGCGTACACTACGTGATTGCGACGGACTTTTGATCACATCAAAATTCCGTGGCAACCGATCAAGTGAGACTAAACTGCTATGTTTATAATATTCATTCAGTTATCTCATAACTACTTGTGAATTCCAATTATTGTATCCCATTCCGGATAAATAGAAAATGTCAAACTTTCCGATCGAACAATCCAACACCCAAGTTTTCCCGATACAGATCAACACATGAAACAAGTCTAACAACATTCCGTTCGTGCCTCAGTACCAACGGTCCAGCCGTAGAAGGGTCAAGCCAACGCCTCACATGTGGCACGCCGTACTGCCCCAAACCCGAAGGTTCAAAGGGCAGTTCAAGACGGTCACATAATCGAGTTAAGGTTTGTTGTCTTCTAGAGGGTCCATCGCGTTACTTGCACTACTTAGAACGTCGTTAAACTACGGAAAGATCCAACACTTGGAAATTTCCCGACAGGGGAAAAATTGGGTATTTATATTTGGTCGAACTTTTTAACATATTCTAAAATTTATCCGGAAATCCACATAGACAAAATTTGATAATCCGATCGAATACACCGAGTCCCCAAAACAACTCCAGAATACTCAACTGTAGAGTATACATTAAAATTACCCAGAAAACACAGGGGTTAATTATAAACATTACTGTGCAAAACGGAGTCAACGAGTCAACAGTGTCGCCGCGGACCCGCCGCGCCACGTGGGATTAGGCCGCGGTTCCGCGCCGTTATGACGGAGTTAGGTCTCCGTTTTTCACAGTATTTCATAAAAAACTCTGCTTGATTTTCTGGATATTTTTAATATGGAAAAATGCACTGTTTTGAAAATTGGACAGAGAGCATGGAAAAAATGGGGTTTCGGGTTCGTTCGGATTTCAAACTCCGTCTGGACTTCTCCTAAGGCTCTAGCTAGGCTCTGATACCACTGTAGGGTTCCTAGGCACACTAGTGAGGTCTCACAAGGCATCAAACATGCCAATTTCAAAAATTCTAGGTGCCGAGAGACCCGACTACGGATCGATGGCTAGATGTCTAGGCGAAAAAGCTAACTAGTTAACAATTAACTAAGGGAATACGGAAATACAACCTTTGTAGATTCGTTTGTCCACCTCCATAGCTCCACAACGAAGTGCCTTCGCTATCCAAGTGAACTCCCGGGCTCTAGCGTCGGCTTCGTCGAAGAATAAGCGAGCTAGGTCGTCGATGTCCATGCCGAAGATGATCTACGTCGAAGCATCGCTAGATCAAGCTCACAACTTCACCAAGTCATGAAACTTGTGAAGTAAACACACTCTACTACTTGTCAAGAGGTAGAGGATGAAGAAATAGGAAGTGGGTAGACTTTAGAAATGGATTTCTCACTCTTAATCATCAATCACCATTGATGAAAATGAAGCTTTCTTCACTTGAAGAATGGAAGATGATGAAGATGATATGATGAGTCTTTTTTTAAAAATAGAAAATAAAACAATACTTATCATACTTTTAACTCTAGTTAAGTGTAGAGAATTAACTTAGGTTAGTTAAAATGGTTAGGGTTAAGTATAGGACAAGAATGAAGACTTAGTCAAAGTTTCAAGAAACTTCAACTAAATCCAAAATATGCCACCATTTATCTTTCTTTTTCCTTTTTCCAAAAAGAATAATTAAGAAAGATAAATGAATAAATAAAAATCAAAACCCTAACCCATTCATTACCATGGTTCATTCTTTACACTTAACCAAGTTTGGCATGCATCATCAAACATGATACAAGCAAGTGCACAAATCATATCGCATATGAAATGTGCACACCCGAGTGAGAAAATCCATTTAAAGTGAACCGATACTAGTTAATGCAAAGTAATATATCAAATATATAATTATGCATTAAATCATTAAATCAACACTTGATTTAATGATCCGGTCATATCGCATATAACCGACTAATATCAACAGTAACAACTTATCGAATCAACACTTGATCCGATAACCCGGCTATATCTCATATAACCGATCAATGTCACATATCGAGAATGAAATACGGTATCACATACACGCATCATTCTCGGTCCCCCCCGAGTCTCCAGCCTTGGACTTTCCCTTTCCCTTCACCTTTTTAACTCCGCCCTTAGGATTAGTGGGTTTCTTCTTTTTCTTTCCCTTGGCCTTGGCTTTCGGGCGAGAAGAGGAAGACTGTCCAATAGTCATAACGGGAGTTTTTGCTAACTCATAGTGCTCTCTGCACTCCTTAACATATTAAGGAGTTCAGGGAGGTCCTTCTCCATGCCATGCATGTTGAAGTTCACTATGAACTGAGCAAAGGTGGAGGGGAGGGACTGCAGAATAATATCTATATATTGTTCATTGTCCATAGTCCATCCAAGGTCCTCAAGCTCTTCTATAAGAGCTATCATCTTCAGAACATGGTCTCCTACTGGTGTGCCAGGGGCCATTCGCATCTGAAACAATTTCTTTGATGCTTCGTATCGTAATACGCGGGATTGCTCCCCATGCAACTCCTTTGTATGGAGCAATATACCATGAATGTCCATGTCCTCATGCTGCTTTTGATGTGTGTTATCCATCGATGCAAGCGCGAGGCATGTGGCCGTGGCACAGTCAGCGTTCCATGTCTTGCGGACTTCAATGTCCGCAACTGAGGATTTTGGACCAGGGACGGGCGGGGCTGAAGCCGTGAGGACATATGATACTTTATCATAAGTCAAGGCGATTTTCAGATTCCTCAGCCAGTCTTTATAGTTGGTCCCATTTAGTTTGTTTTTATCTAGTAGAAGCTTGAGTCCAGTCATGGGTATCTGCCATTAAGAGAGAGAAAAGAATACACTCAGCGAAAGCTCTTGCATAGATTAGATTGGTTATTATCTTGTCTAATCGATGTTTCCCACTGCTTTTATCGAGTTTTTCTTTCAAACCTTAAAAAGAAAAACTAGCCAGGATTAATTACAGTCTACAACTTCGCTAACCGTTCAGCCAGGCCAGTGTCGGTACTTGAGGGAGGTTCCCCATGCTTTCGCACGGACCTAATTAGAGTAAACCTCGTTTTCCCAGAGGCGGAGCCCCGTTAACACCTTTCTAGAAACCTAATGAGTTAGCTAATTGTAAACTGTAAAACTCTCTTAGGAGCAACTATTGCCCACAGTGGGATCGGGATCCAACCATCACATGGAAGGTATGCAATCTCATTGCAAATTTCAACTATTGAAATTCCCGATGTGGTTTTTACCCCTGGCACTTATGACCTTAACTAAGGTCAACAAATCATAAGTACCAGTCAAGTTCTACCCGTCATTTCTTGACTAATTAGACCCACTCATATGACCCTTAACTAAGGTCAACAAAGTCATAAGAATGTCCTAATTAATCTGCATCATATGCAATGTAGGAAGACATCACTTAGCTACCGTACACTACGCCTTAACTATAGTCAACAAACGTAGCACGAATACTAAGTACTCTACTTCCTAAAATGACGGAGGGTTGCGGATGATTTTTAAGAAAATCTTTAACGCTTTGAACTTGATATCGTTGTAGAATCAAATGGTTTTCAAAAGGAGTGGCTTAAGCTCCGCAGTTTTGAAATATAGCTTTTTCATAAATAGCCGAGTAGTTTTCAAATCCGATTCTACAACATCTTTTTAGGTTTATTTTCTTTACATTAATCACATTAATGTAATCCCATCATTTAAGTCCTTAAGCCAATCACAGAAAAAAAACGAAAATAACACGTACGCTTATGCCATCCGCATTCGCCGCAATGTTCCGTTATGCACCGTTAGGTTACTTAACTAACGGCATACCGGGACGGGACTAGCGCGGGTGTAAAACATAAGCAACGTATACTATATATCATATATATAATATGTCATTCGTCTCAAATATCACAGAACACAGGCAGCAGAAATATAGATATAACGTGGGATATACTAGGACGTCCGTATTTAGTATTTAGCCAGAATAGAAAATACGGATTCCACAGTCGCGATGAATAGCCAAGCCCACACCCTGGACCCCTACGAGAGCGGCAAGTGACCCTGCCAATTCTGGAGTTTAGGAGACCCGGTCTCGACTCCTCGAGATGGCCTCCCACTGAACCCCAGAACCCGGTCACCTGTGCTCCCCTCCTTGGGTCCATCCTAATGCGGAAAAGTAAATAATATACAACACTGGTGACACAACCTCAACCCGGAAGTGCCCCAAATAAAAGAATATTACATTACATTAGAATTTACATGAATGAAAATATAAAACTCTCATCTCACATAAACCCCCCGGCTATTCAATCGCGACAATCCTACACATCATATCTCAGCAACACATAATATCTCATATCATCAACGTAAGTAAGTATGCATACCCCAATTGTCGTTGATGTATAGCAACGAAACCGGCGATATCGTACATACTACACTTACGGTCACAGAAAAGAAAGTGTAAAACTGCAATATCTAGAATCCACATTCGCTTTAGACATCACAAATGTGAAATATCACATATTCCGTATTTCATGTCTAGTAATATGAATTCCACACATTGCATCACATTCCGGATAAACAGACAGTATTGAAGTTTTCGAACGAACGATCAAATACCCAGGATTCACTAAAGCCCAACACTTGAGCAGAGTTCAAACACCTGGAGTGTGACACAGTAGTAGCGGTCCTGCCGTAGAAGGGTCAAGCCAACGCCTCACATGTGGCACGCCGTACTGCCCCAAACCCTAAGGTTCAAAGGGCAGTTCAAGACGGTCACATAATCGAGTTAAGGTTTGTTGTCTTCTAGAGGGACCACCACAAAAAAACTTGCACGTATCTCCAAAATATTTAAACCCCGTGAATAGTGAGCAAATGATACTCGTTCAAACACTTCAATACTTTCTAATTTACCCGGAAAAGCTACGAAATGAAAATACCGATCAAATCTGCGCGTCGAAAGCCATCTCCAGAAAATACAGTACAATATTCAGATTAAACATACCTAAAACACTGTACAAGAAAACCTAAGAATAACAGTGTAAAATTCATGCAATTATGCCTCCGTACGGCCGCGGAACCGCGGCCTAAGCCAGGAAATGCGGCGGTTCCGCGGCGGTTTACACTGTTTAGGTCATCGAATTTCACTGTTATTCTTAGAATTTCCTGCTGTATTTTTTAAGTATTTTTAATTCTGAAAAACATCAAATTTTAAAATTTGTCCAGAGAGGGTCCAAAAGCGTCGTATTTTTGTCCGATCGGGATTTTTACTTCGTAAAAGCGTCGCCTAATGTTCTAGGTCGGCTCTGATACCAATGTTAGGTTTGTTTAGCACCCTATGAAGAGTTTTGAAACATCACATGCCTTAAAGTTTGAATTTTGATGGTGCTAAACAAGCATGCAAAGGAATCGATCCTAGAAAATTAGGGTTTCGTAAATTAAAGCGAACAAAACTAGGGTTTCGAGACTACAACCTTTGTAGCTCCCTTTCGCTGGACTCCTTGGTCTCTAGGGTGTTGAATGGAGGTCCTCTTGAAGTCCTCTTGCGTCTACGACGATCCACCCGAAGTTCCCCGTCCAAGCTCGCAACTTCGTAAAACCGAAGAGAACACTCTAAACAAGTTGGCTAAACTTGCATAGAATGATGTTGTGGTTTAGAATCTCACTTCAAAAACCTTTCTTTAAGTGTGTATTACTCATTAGAAAAAACTAGAGAGCAAAAGGAAGAAGGAGGATGAAGATGGTGGCAATATTTTTCACAAGAGATGATAAAGATAATGATAACCCTTAAGAAGAAAAAGAAATATATCATTATATATTTAATTTCTTCTTGCTATGAACCATGGTTAAAATGATGGAGACATTATTTAACTTGAGTTTTAAATCATAAAGAGAAGGATAACTCAAGGTTAGTGGTAGGTAAGCTTGGTTAGGTCAAAGGAAGAATGTAGAAGCTAGAAATGATTATCCTTTTCTTTTCAATTTGATTTAAATACAAAATTAAATAATAAATCATCACTTAATCCATGGTGTGAGTCTTATATTGCCACCATTTCTATATGATAACAACCATGATAGATGGGTGTATGTATGTGTGTATGTATGCACATCCACATGTGCATGAAACTAGAATGAAAGAAAGAAACACATGCATGCATGCATACATCCATCAAATACTAGAAAGGTTTCAAGTGAGAAAACTAATGGTTAGATGATAAATCAACACTTAATTTATCAATCCGGTCATATCTCATATGACCCCATCAAAAGCAGGCTACCCGATCAATGTTCGGTATCATATACGCACATTTCAATCGGGTGCATGCGCATATCGCATACGCGCACCACAACGTTTCGCCTGGACTGGGCAACTCCTTTGTGGGACTCTAAGACTCGTCAATACGCCGGCAGAGGTTGATGATCATATCAGGTACCCCCAAGCCGCAAGCGGTCAGCTAAACGTAACGGCCACCCGGGTATTGAGCGATCAGAAGACAACAAGCGAACCTGCTACAACTCCCGTCGAGCCAACCGGCAACACTACCGTACAGTCTGGTCTCTTCGTCAGATATGCTGCATATCGAGCCTAGGGATGGTCACGTCGACCCTAATAGCTCAATAAGTCGTGCCGGTGAATGGTCTATAACAGATCGAGAAACTACTGATAACACTAGTATGATCTCTATCATAATATCGATGAATGTGGGAACATTCATCGCCTATCGTATGGGTCTAGTATCATATACGCTAGTCTACTCTGGTATATCAATGCCCCGTCTCGATATACCTACGACTAGGGACTTTCCAGGATATGCTTATAGACTACAGATGTCCCACTAGTATGATCTCTATCATAATCAGAGCAGTCAAGCCGATATCCTCAGGGCTTTATCAGCATGTATGAATGAATAAAAGCATGATCAAATCAACATGTCAGATAAAGAATAACCAGATAGCATACTATCATGTCGAGCAAGAATGCATACTGAATATATATATACATGTATAGATACAACCACTATCAAATAATGGCCTCTAGGGCATACATATATCCAACATTCCTTTTAGGATTTTAAGGAAGATTTGATAAAAACCAAGGGGAGCCATCCTGATTAGATAAGATAATAACCAATCTGATCTTGCAAGAGCATACGCTAAAGTGTTTTCTTCTCTCTCTCTCCAGGTAGCGACCATTTCATGTCCTAATAAAGATAATAATATGGATGTATTGACTGAACCCGCATGTTATACTGTGCTGAGGAACGTTGGTTCCGTTCTTTCTTATAAAGGTTATGGGAATGAACGGGACATAGGGGAATACCAGGATTCCCATGCCACCCGAATGAAGAAAGTACATGTTGATGCATTTTCTTCGGGTGTGTTCGTTACAGAGAACTGTTTCTCCATTTGCTCTACGTCCTGGGTATTAGATACCGGATCAGGATCCCATATATATAATCAGTTACATGGGCTCAGGAAAGGTAGAGAACTTGGAGAAGGTGATAAAGACATTAGAGTTGGAAATGGTGCAATAGTTGCAGCTAAGACTGTCGGGGAATATCACCTTGCATTACCAACTGGTAATACATTAGTTCTGAACGAATGCTATTACATGCCAAACCTGATATGCAACATTATATCGGTTTCCTTGTTGAGTAAAGAAGGATATAATTTTGTATTACAGGACAATGTTATGAACATTTTCCGTAACCAAAAGTTGGTTGGATCAGGCACGTTGTGCAATGGCATTTATGTTCTAAATCAATCAACAGTTCTGAGCATAACAAACACACACAAAAGGAAGAGTTCAGAACTGAACGAATCCTTCTTGTGGCATTGTAGACTGGGTCACATCAATGCGACACGACTGGCTAAGTTGCATAAGGATGGATATTTGAAACCATTCGAATTTTCATCTTATGACACTTACCAGTCATGTCTCAAAGGCAAGATGACCAAAACTCCGTTTACGGGACACGGAGAAAGAGTTACCGAACTCTTGGGACTGATACATAGTGATGTATGCGGTCCCATGTCTACACATGCCAGGGATAGTTCTTCATATTTCATTACATTCACTGACGATCTCTCTAGATTCGGATATGTGTTCCTGATGAAACACAAATCAGAAGCTTTTGAGAAATTTAGAGAATATAAACAAGAAGTCGAGAACCAAACCAGAAAAAGTATTAAAATCCTACGATCTGATCGAGGAGGTGAATACTTAAGCAATGAATTCCTGGACTTCCTAAAAGAGAATGGGATTCTCTCTCAGCTGACTCCTCCATATACACCACAGCACAACGGTGTATCAGAACGGAGGAACCGCACCCTATTAGATATGGTGCGCTCTATGATGAGCACAGCTGAGTTACCTATTTCCTTCTGGGGATATGCGCTGCAGACAGCTGCATACCTATTGAATCAAGTTCCATCTAAATCTGTACCTACCACACCATATGAGATATGGAGTGGGAAGAGACCATATTTTAAACGAGTTAAGATATGGGGTTGTCCGGCCTATGTCAAAAGGAAAAATCCAGACAAACTCGAGGCACGGTCAGTTCTTTGCAAGTTTGTGGGATATCCTAAGAATTCACAAGGATATTTTTTCTACCATGCTGAAGAACAAAAGGTGTTTGTTTCTCAATATGCCACCTTTTTAGAAAAGGAATTCCTTGAAAAAGAAATTAGTGGCAAAGTGGTAGAGCTGGAAGAAGTTCCAGATACACAAACCGTAACTGAAGATTTAGTGGAACCAGAAGGTTCAGTAGCTCCCAATGAACCTCAGCCTCTCCGCCGATCTAGTAGGGTTCCTCGCCAACCTGAGAGATACTACGGTTTTCTCATGGATGGTGGGAGCGAGGATTGCATCATGGAGGATGATGACCCAACTAGCTTCGAGCAGGCCATCACGAGTAGGGACTCAGTGAAATGGCTGGATGCTATGCGGTCCGAGATGGAATCCATGTACACCAACAAAGTATGGACTTTGGAAGTTGCTCCTGAAGGGGTAAAACCCATTGGGAGCAAATGGATCTTCAAGAAAAAACTTGGTGTAGATGGGAAAGTGGAGACTTTCAAAGCTAGACTTGTTGCAAAGGGTTTTCGTCAAAGACCAGGTGTGGACTATGACGAAACCTTTTCTCCAGTGGCTATGCTTAAATCCATCCGGATCATGCTTGCCATCGCTGCATATCATGACTATGAAATCTGGCAAATGGATGTTAAGACCGCCTTTCTAAATGGTGATTTAGAAGAGTGCGTGTACATGACTCAGCCAGAGGGCTTCATAGACAGTGGGAGCAGCGGGAAGGTGTGCAAGCTGCTTAAATCCATTTATGGATTAAAGCAAGCATCGCGGAGTTGGAACATCTGCTTTGACGTCGTTATCAAAGAGTTTGATTTCGTCAAAAACCCAGATGAACCTTGTATCTACAAGAAGGTAGCAGAGAGTAAGGTTGTCTTCCTCGTATTGTACGTGGACGACATACTCTTGATAGGAAATGATATTCCTATGCTGCAATCGGTCAAGCTCTTCTTATCACAAAGATTCTCAATGAAAGATCTTGGTGATGCCTCCTGCATATTAGGAATTAGGATCTATAGAGATAGATCCAAACGGATATTGGGATTGTCCCAATCCAGGTACATTGACACCATACTAAAGAGGTTTAGTATGGAAGAATCCAAGCGTGGGAACTTGCCCACGATCTCTGGAGTCACTCTCTCCAAAGAGATGTCTCCTAAGACTGATTTGGAGAGAGCTCGCATGCAAGGGATACCCTATGCTTCGGCTGTAGGCTCTATCATGTACGCGATGCTATGTACCAGACCCGATGTAGCATACTCACTAAGTGTAGTGAGCAGGTATCAAGCTGATCCTGGAGAGAGTCACTGGACAGCTGTGAAGAGCATTCTCAAGTACTTACGAAGGACTAAAGAGATGCTCTTGGTGTATGGTAACGGAAAACTCCAAGTGGAGTCCTTTATCGATTCGAGCTTCCAGAGTGATAAGGACGACTCTAAGTCGCAGTCGGGATTTGTCTTTACCCTTTACGGAGGGGCGGTTAGCTGGAAGAGTTCCAAGTAGGAAACCGTGGCAGACTCGACGATGGAGGCTGAATACATCGCTGCCAACGATGCTGCTAAAGAGGCTGTCTGGATCAAGAAGTTTATTACTGAACTTGGAGTGGTTCCATCCATTGAGCATCCAATACCTTTATATTGTGATAACAATGGAGCGGTGGCTTTGGCCAAGGAACCCAGGTCCCATCAGCGATCCAGGCATATTCTGAGGCGGTATCACCTGATCCGGGAGATAGTTGATCACCGGGAGATCGAGGTCAGGAGGGTTGACACGAAGAACAACACGGTGGATCCACTCACGAAGGCCATTCCCCAGATACAGTTTGAGAGACTCTTCGGGATGCTCGGTATGCGATACTACAGCAGCTGGCCCTAGTGCAAGTGGGAGATTGTTAGTTGTATGTATTCCCTAGAGGCCAGTATTGTACAGATGATGTATATGTTAGTTATATGTATGCCCTAGAGGCCATTACTGTACATACGATGTATATTATAGTGGATTCTAGGACATATATAGGGAGGACTTTCTTGCTCGACATGATAGTATGCTATCTGGTTGTACTTTATCTTAACATGCACTCTGATTGTCTCTATGTTACATGTTGATAAAGCCCTTAGGATATGTACTCGACTACTGGGACTATGATGAGATCATACTAGTGGGGCCACAGTAGTCGGTGAGTACATCCTATAACTGTTCCTAGTCGAGGGTGTATCGAGACAGGGCATCGATGCACCAGAGTAGACTAGCGTATACGCATCTTGTGTTAGTTATATGTATGCCCTAGAGGCCATTACTGTACATATGATGTATATTGTAGTGGATGCTAGGACGTATATAGGGAGGACTTTCTTGCTCGACATGATAGTATGCTATCTGGTTGCACTTTACCTTAACGTGTACACTGATTGTCTCCCTGTTACATGTTGGTAAAGCCCTTAGGATCTGTACTTGACTACCTGGACTATGATGCGGATCATACTAGTGGGGACATGGTAGTCCATAAGTACATCCTTCAAAGTCCCTAGTCATGGGTGTATCGAGACGGGGCATCGATATACCAGAGTAGACTAGCGTGTACCTTCTCGACCCATACAGATGGGCGATGGATGATCCCATATCCATTGGTGTTTGACATCGGAGATGATATACGGGTGCTCAGTAGAGACTGGGTACACTGGACGGACTCGCCGAGAACTCCCAGATGGTATTATACCTCACGTCAGATGGCAGTTCTCTGGTGACACTGGTACAGAGTAGTCTGTTGACCCGAGATCGTCATAGAGTCTTGTGTGGTTCCCACTGTGCTTTGATTTCCATCTTACCACGTCCAAGAGGGCGTGCAAAACGGTGGTTTTTGGGTACAGTCCCGAGTCACATGGAGGCAATGAGCGATAGGAGGGGATTCGTCTCTCCCGGTATAGGGGGTTGATGTTGCGCTGTGTTCGATTGGCTATAACAGGAAATCCCTGGCCAGGGTTGCTGAGATTTACTGGTAAGTGTTACCAGTAGTTTCTCGAACAGTTATAGACCTCATATCGACACGACTTATCGAGCTATTGGGGTCTGACGTTTACCACCCCTAGGCGAGATATGCGACAGATCAGGCGATCAGACCGGACTGTACGGTAGTGTTACTGGTTGGATTCACTGGAGTGTGAGCGGGCTTGCTCGTCGATCTTCAGATCGCTCAATACCCGGGTGGCCGTTACGTTTAGCAGACCGCTTGCGGCTTGTGGGTGTTTGATATGATCATCACCTGCTGCCGGCGTATTGACGAGTCTTTAGAGTCCTACACAGAGGTTTCCTGGCTCAAGCGAAACGAAATAGGAGCGCATATGAGATATGTGCGGGACCGAGAATAATGCGTGTATGTGATACCGTATTCCATTCTCGCGATGAATGTATCGAATGGTTGTATGCGATATAACCTAGTTATCGATTCAAGCGTTGATTCGATAAGCCGATACATTGTATACTAGTCGGTTGTGTGCGACATGACCGGATCATTGAATCAAGTGTTGATTTAATGATTTAATGTATAATTATATATTTGATATATTACTTTGCATTAACTAGTAATGGTTCACTTTAAATGGATTTTCTCACTTGGATTGTGCAAGTTGTATATGTGATATACTTTTATGCACATGTTTGTATCATGTTTGATGATGCATATTAACTTGGTTAAGTGTAAAGATTAAACCATGGTTTACTTAATGATTAGGGTTTTGATTATCTTATTCATTTATTTATATATTCATTTTGGAAATTATTTAAGGATGGTGGCTTATTTTGTTTTATGTTGAAGTTTCTTGAAACTTTGATCAAGTCAACCATTCTTATCTCTTCCTTAACCCTAACCATCATATCTAACCATGGTCCATTCTCTACACTAAACTAAGGTTAATATTATGATAAGAATGGATTTTATTTTCTATTTGATATTATTCTTATCATAACAATATTCATCTTCTTCATCTTCTTCTTCATTGAAGAAGCTTGCTTCATCAATGGTGATTGATGAAAACAAGTGAGAAATCCAATTCTAAAGTCTACCCACTTCCTATTTCTTCATCCTCTACCTCTTGCCAAGTAGTAGAGTGTGTTTTCTTCACAAGTTTCATGACTTGGTGAAGTGAGAGCTTGATCTTGCGATGCTTCGACGTAGATCATCTTCGGCATGGACATCGACGACCTAGCTTGCCCATTCTTCGACGAAGCCGACGCTAGAGCCCGGGAGTTCACTTGGACAGCGAAGGGACTTCGTTGCGGAGCTATGGAGGTGGAGCACCGGATCTACAAAGGTTGTATTTCCGTATTCCCTTAGTTAAGTTGTTAACTAGCTTACTTTTTCGCCTAGAATTCTAGCCAACGGTCCGTAGTCGGGTTTCTCGGCACCTAGATTTTTTGAAATTGGTATGGTTGATGCCTTGTGAGACCTCATTAGTGTGCCTAGGAACCCTACATCTTGACCCATAAGATGGGCGATGGATGATCCCATATCCATCGGTGTTTGACATCAAGGATGGTGTACGGGTGCTCAGTGGAGACTGGGTACACTGGACGGACTCGCCGAGAACTCCCAGATGGTATTATACCATACGTCAGATGGCAGTTCTCCGGTGACACTGGTGCAGAGTAGTCTGTTGACCCGAGATCGTCATAGAGTCTTGTGTGATTCCCACTGTGCTTTGATTTCCATCATACCACGTCTAAGAGGGCGTGCAAAAATGTGGCTTTTGGGTACAGTCCCGAATCACATGGAGGCAATGAGCGATAGGAGGGGATTCGTCTCTCCCGGTATAGGGAGTTGATGTTGTGCTGTGTTCGATTGGCTATAACCGGAAATCCCTGGCCAGGGTTGCTGAGATTTACTGGTAAGTGTTATCAATAGTTTCTCGAACTGTTATAGACCTCATATCGACACGACTTATCGAGCTACTGGGGTCTGATGTTTACCACCCCTAGGCGAGATATGCAACATATCAGACGACGAGACCGGACTGTACGGGAGTGTTACTGTTTGGATTCACAGGAGAATGTACAGGCTTGCTTGTTGATCTTCTGAGCGCTCAATACCTGGGTAGCTGTTACGTTTAGCTGACCGCTTGCAGCTTGTGGGTGTTTGATATGATCATCACCTACTGCCGGCGTATTGACGATTCTTTAGAGTCCTACACAGAGGTTTCTTGACTCAGGCAAAACGGAGTAGGGGCACATATGTGATATGTGCGGAACCGAGGATAATGCGATATGTGATACCGTATTATATTCTCGCGATATTTGATATCAGCCGGGTCATCGGATCAAGTGTTGATTCGATGAATCGGTACGGATAAATATTAGTCGGTTATATGCGATATAGCCGGATTGTCGGATCAAGTGTTGATTCGATAATTTAATGTATAATAATATATTTGATATATTAAATTGCATTAACTAATATTTGCTCACTAAAAGATTCTTTTTCTCACTCGGGTAATACATTGATATATATGCGATATATGTTAATTGTATTATTTTATTTGGTTACAATAAATATTATATATGTGATATATAATATTGTAACATGATATGATAAATAATGCAACATGTTTAGTGGAGATTAAACAAGATTAGGGTTTGATTTGGGTTAATGGTTTCTAGATGATTCTAGAAGGTTTTTGTTTTGTCATGATAAAGATATTTTCAAGTGAGTCATTCTTAACTCAACCCAAAACCCTAACCCTTGGTTAATTCTCTACAATGGTTAAGTGAACCATGGTTGCATAATTGATCATTATCTCCTTTTCCTATTCATCACAAAAGGATAACTAATATTGTTCATCTTCTTCCTTCAATTTTTTCATGAAAAAGCTTACTTGTTTTTCAAAAGGTGATGAATAATTGTGAGAAAAAGATAAATAAATAGAGCAAAAATCCTACTTCATCATCCTCATCTTCCCTTGCCATTTAGATGAGGGTGTTCACATCATTTCATGAGTGTTGGCTTGTGTTAAAGAAACTTCAAGGTAGATCATCTTAGTATCGAAGATCGGAAGCAAAGGTTGCATCTTTCTCTTCGTGGAACCTCTCGAGAGTCCGGATCCCGATGATCACAGCGAAGGGACCACAACACGGAGCATATGAAGTGAAGGACCGGATCTACAAAGGTTGTAATCCCTCTCACTTAGTGTTAAAGTGTTTAGCATGCTAGTTTTCGCCTAATCTCTAGTTTAAAGTTCCGTATTCGGGTTGTTCGGCACGGCTAAATTTTTATTCGGGCATGGTTGATGCCTCGTAGACCCTTGTGCGTGTGCCTAGTAACCCTATAGTGGTATCAGAGCCAAGCTAGAGCTTTAGGCGAAGTCTAGACGAAGTTTGAAGTCCGATCGAACCAAAACCCCCGTCCGAAACATGCTCTCTGGAAATTTTCTAAAAATTGGGATTTTTCCACATTAAAAATATCCAAAAATTACAGCAGGTAATTATAAGAACTACTGTGAAGCACGTGAGTGTAAGTCGCCCAAAGAGGCGCGGAACCGCGGCCCCACCCCAGCATGTGCGGCGGTTCCGCGGCCACATGGTCGATTCTTGGCACGTGGTTTTCACAGTAACTCCTATTTTGTAATGTTGTATTTTCTGGGAATTTTTAAAATTTATTCAACTGTTGAATTTTCTGGGGTTGTTTAGGGATTCGATGATTCGGTCGGATTATCGGATTTTGTCTATGTGTTTTTCTGGATAACTTTTAGAAACTGTTAAAAAGTTCGAACGGATATCAATAACTCACTTTTTCCCCTGTCGGAAATTTTTTCAAAAGTTGGATTTTTTCTCATGTTTATGAATGTTCTAAGTCGTGCAAGTAACTCGGTGGACCCTCTAGAAGACAACAAACCTTAACTCGATTATGTGACCGTCTTGAACTGCCCTTTGAACCTTAGGGTTTGGGGCAGTACGGCGTGCCACATGTGAGGCGTTGCTTGACCCTTCTACGGCTGGACCATTGGTACTGTGGCATGTAATGAATGTTTTTAAACTGATTTCAAGTGTTGAGATATATTGAGGAAATCTTGGGTGCTTGATGATTCGATCGGAAAGTTTAACTTTTTCTATTTATCTGGAATGTGATACAATATTTGGAATCCACAGGTAGTTATGAGATAACTGATTTGAATATTATAAACGTAGCAGTTTAGTCTCAGTTGATCGGTTGCCACGGAATTTTGACGTGATCAAAAGTCCATCGCAATCACGTAGGGTACGCGAATACTCGCCGGGTAAACTTAATAGACAGCTACACCTCTTAGCCCCGACCAAGTGACTGTAGGAGAACCCCGTCGCCGAAAGCATCCGTTCGGGTGCTCGCGGCAGCGGTGTTCCGCCTTAGTGCACTTCGTCGACTGCATCTGGGGGTGCGGCCGTCTACTAAAGTTTGCGACGAGCATTCGATCAGGACTTCGGGAATCTTGTTGAATTGCCCGATTTTATATTGAAAAGAGTTTTCGATAATGAGACTAAAATGCGGGGTTTATAATTGTTAGGCATGTGATGTCTAAAGGAATTCATTTGGTTAGGAATGCGATGTCTAAGGAGGTTGCGGATTCCAACTGTTGTAGTTTTACACTTTCTTTTCTGTGACCGTAAGCGTAGTATGTGGTGTATCGCCGGCTTCGTTGCTATACATCAACGACAATCGGGATACGCATACTTGCTTACGTTGATGATATGAGATATTATGTGTTGCTGTGATATGTTATATTGGATCGTCGCGTTTTGAATAGCCGGGGGTTTTATGTCAGATGAGAGTTTTTTCTTTTTCATTCATGTAAAATTCATTTGTATGTAATATTCTTTTATTGGGGCACTTCCAGGTAGCGGAAGATGTCACCGTTGTATATTATTTACTTTTCCGCATTAGGTAGACCCAAGGCGGGGAGCACAAGTAACCGGGTTCTAGGGTCCAGTGGGAGACCATCTCGAGGAGTCGAGACCGGGTCTCCTAACCCTAGAATTGGCAGTGTTACTTTCCGCTCTCGTAGGGGTCTAGGGATGTGGGTTTGGCTATTCATCGCGACCGTGGAATCCGTGTTTTATACAGGCTCGTATTGAAAACACGGACGTCCTAGTATATCCAATATTTCATATATGTTCTTCTGCTGCAATGTTCTGTGATGAGATCATATTACTGCCTGTGATGAATGTTTATATTATATATATGAGATATATGTTATATTGCAGATTTCGTTTCAAAAGAGATGCTTGTGAAGCATAATAAAATGGGACTTCATTAATGAGATTAATGAAATAAAAGAAACCTAAGATGTTGTAGAAACTTGTTTATAAAAACTGGTAGCTCTAGTTCTTGCTTTGCATAGCGGTGTTCCTTGTAGAACATCCAGCACCTTATTCGATAAGGAAAGGACCGAGATCCCTTCACCGGGAGTGACTCCTTTAGCAATAACTGGAAGATGCTACAAACTCGGTTTGTCTTTTGATTGCTTCTATAGTTTCTGCTTTGCACAGCGGTATATATGATATATCCTGCACCTTATTCGATGAGGAAAGGGCCGACGATCCCTTCACCGGGAGTGACCCCTTTAGCAAAACTAGAAAAGCCTCAAAGACACTCCATTTAAAATCACTCGATTCTACAACGATATCAAGTTCATTACGCAAAGGGTTTTCAGAAAAACCCGACGTAGCCCTCCGTCATTTCAGATAAGTCCTACTTAGTATTCGTGCTACGTTTGTTGGCCTCCGTCAAGGCGTAGTGTGCGGTAGCTGACTAGTATTTATCTGCTTATGCATATGATGCAGATTGGGTTAGGGTAGTCGTGCGGCCTTGTTGACCTCCGTCAAGGGTCGTGCGGGTGGGTTTAATTCAATCAGGAAATGACGGGTTGAACTTGACTAGTAGCCTATGGTTTGTTGACCTCCGTCAAGGTCATAGGATGCTAGGGGTAAAATATTATTGGGAATTTCAAGTGTTGAAATTTGCAATGAGATTGCATACCTTCTATGAGATAGTTGGATCCCGATACCCGCTGCGAGTAATTGTTACTCCTGGGAGAGTTTTACACATTACAATTAGCCGATCAAGTAGGTGTCTAGAAAGGTGTTAACGGGGTTACGCCTCTGGGAAAACGAGGTTTACATTAATTAGGTTCATGCGAGAGCACGGGGGACCTCCCTCAAAGTACCGACACTGGCCTGGCTGAAAGATTGGCGAACTTGTAGCGTGTAATTAATCCCGGCTAATCTTTCCTTTTAGGGTTTGAAGGAAGATTTGATTAAAACAGTGGGAGACATCCTGATTAGATATATTAGATAACCAATCTAATCTTGCAAGAGCATACGCTGAGTGTTTTCTTCTCTCTTTCCAGGTAGCGACCATATCACGCCTTAATCAAGATAATAATACGGATATATTGACCAAACCCGCTTGTTATAATGAGCTGGGGAACGTTGGTCCCGCTCCAACTTATAATTGTTATAAGACAGAGCAGGAAATTGGGGATTACCAGAATTCCCGTGCCACCCAAACGAAGAAAGTGCATGTTGATGCATCATTTTCGGGTGTGTTCATTACACAGAACTATTTCTCAGTAACCTTTACGTCCTGGGTATGTGATACCGGATCAGGATCCCGTATATGTAATCTGTTACATGGGCTACAGATAGGTAGAGAACTGAGAACGGGTGATAAGTTTCATGAGACAGAAAACGGTGCAAGTGTTGCAGCCAAGTCTGTTGGTCACTATCACCCTGTATTACCTGAATACATTGATTCTGAACGAATGTTATTAGATACCGAACCTGATATACAAAATCATATCAGTCTCTTTATTAGTAAAGAAAGGATATAATTTTGTATTGTTGGATAATGTTTTGAACATTTCCTATATCAATAGTTGATCGGTTCAGGCACGTTATCTAAAAGCATTGATGTTCTAAATCAAACTACAGTTCTTAGTATACGGAACACACACAAGAGGAAGAGTTCAGAAATGAATGAATCCTTCTTGAGGTATTGTAGACTAGGTCATATCAATGCGACCCGACTCGCTAAGTTACATATAGATGCATATTTAAATTAGTTTGAATTTACATCTTGTGAAACTTGCCAGTCATGTCACAAAGATAAGATGACTATAGCTCTGTTTATTGGAAACAGAGAAAGAGTTAGTGAACTCTTGGGATTGATACATGTTGATGTATGAAAGGTCCCCTGTCTACACATGCCAAGACCGGTTCTTTGTACTTCATTACATTCTCTGATGATCTCTCAAGATTCAGACATATGTTCCAGTTGAAACACAAGTCCGAACCTTTTGAGATATTCACAGAATATAAGTTAGATGTAGAGAACCAAAATACGGGTATAAGTATTATGTCCTTTGATGAGATCAAGGAGGAGAATACTTGAGCACGGAATTCCTGGACTATTCTAAAGGAGAATGAGATTCTCTCTCAGCATTACTCCTCCGTATACACCATAGCACGATGGTATATCGGGGCGGAGCAATAGCACCCTATTTGATATGGTGTGCTTTATGATGAGTACTACTGAGCTTCCTATTTCCTCTTGGGAGTTATGCACTTGAGAAGCTGCATACCTATTGAATAGGGTTCAAATCAAATCAGTTGCCTACCACTTTATATATGATATGGAAAGGGAAGAGCCTATATCTTAAGTTTGTTAAGATTTGGGGTTATCCGGCTTGTGTTTAAAAGAAAAATCCGGACAAGCTCGAGGCAAGGTCTGTTATGTACAACTGGAAATGTTCCAGCTATACAAATTACAGCAGATGATTTGATAGAACCAAAGGATTCAATAGTTACCAACGAACCTCAGCCTCTCCGCCGATCTAGTAGGGTTCCTCACCCACCTGAGAGATACTTTGGTTTCTCTATGACAGTGGGAGCGAGGATTGCATCATGAGATGATGACCCAACTAGTTTCGAGCAGGCCATCAGGAGTGGGACTCTGTAAGAATGGCTGGGTGCTTATCGATCTGAGATGGAATCCTTATACACCAACAAAGTATGGACTTTGGTTGCTTTATCTGAAAGGTTAAATCCCCATCAGGAGCAAGTATATCTTGAGAAGATTACTTGGTGTACATGGAAAAGTTAAGACTTTCAAAGCTAGACTTGTTAAAGGTTTGCATCATAGACCAGGTATGGATTATGTTGAAACCTTTTTCTAAGGATCTATGCTTAAGTCCATCCAGATCCTACTTGCCACGGCTACATACCATGACTACGATATCTGGTGGTTGGGTGTCATGACTGCTTTTCTAAATGATGTTTTAGAAAAGAGCGTCTATAAGTACACAGCCAGAGGGCTTCGTAGACAGTGGGAGCAGCGGAAACGTGTGCAAGATGTTTTATATGATAAAACAGGCATCGCGGAGTTGGAACATCTGTTTTGATGTGGTAGTCAAAGAGTTTGACTTCATCAAAATGGTAGATGAACCTTGTATATACAAAAATGTAGTAGAGAGTATGGTGGTGATCCTCGTAGAGTACGTGGATGACATACTCTTGATAGGGAAGGAGTTTCCTATGCTGCGCTCGGTTAATCTCCGCTTATCACGAGGATTCTCCATATAGGATCAAGGTGATACCTCCTAGGTTTTGGATCCATGAGATAGATCTAATTGGATGTTAGGATACTCACTAGTTGTAGTGAGATGGTATCAATCGATCTTGGGGAGAATCACTGGAAAGGTTCCAGGCTGATAATGACGACTGAATGTCAGTCACAGGCTTGTCTATACCCTCAGTGGAGGGACGGTATGTTGGAAGAGTTCCAAGCTAGATACCGTGACATACTAGACGCTTAAAGGCAAGATACATCGTTACCAAGGATGCTACCAAAGAGACAGTCTGGATATATATATAAGTTCATAAGATGAACTTCGTTCCTACCATTGTGTGACAATGGAGTTGTGGCTTATGCCAAGGAACTACCGTCCCATCAGAAATCCAGATATAATTCTTAGGCTGTATCACCTGATCATGGAGATGGTTGATCTCCAGGGAGATCGAGGTTAGGAGAGTAGACACAGAGGACAACAGCGCGGATCCACTCACGAAGGCCTTTTTCCCAGTAGAGACTTTTATGGGATGGTTGAGTATGAGATACTTCAACCGCAGCTAATTGTTGGGTATGCGATACCATAACAGATGGCCCTAGTGCAAGTGGGAGATTGTTAGTTATATGTATGCCCTAGAGGCCATTACTGTACATACGATGTATATTGTAGTGGATGCTAGGACATATATAGGGAGGACTTTCTTGCTCGACATGATAGTATGCTATCTGGTTGTACTTTATCTTAACATGTACTCTGATTGTCTCTATGTTACATGTTGATAAAGCCCTTAGGATATGTACTCGACTACTGGGACTATGATGAGATCATACTAGTGGGGCCACGATAGTCGGTGAGTACATCCTATAACTGTTCCTAGTTGAGGGTGTATCGAGACAGGGCATCGATGCACCAGAGTAGACTAGCGTATACGCATCTTAACCCATAAGATGGGCGATGGATGATCCTATATCCATCGGTGTTTGACATCAAGGATGGTGTACGGGTGCTCAGTGGAGACTGGGTACACTGGACGGACTCGCCGAGAACTCCCAGATGGTATTATACCATACGTCAGATGGCAGTTCTCCGGTGACACTGGTGCAGAGTAGTCTGTTGACCCGAGATCGTCATAGAGTCTTGTGTGATTCCCACTGTGCTTTGATTTCCATCATACCACGTCCAAGAGGGCGTGCAAAAAGGTGGCTTTTGGGTACAGTCCCGAATCACATGGAGGCAATGAGCGATAGGAGGGGATTCGTCTCTCCCGGTATAGGGAGTTGATGTTGTGCTGTGTTCGATTGGCTATAACCGGAAATCCCTGGCCAGGGTTGCTGAGATTTACTGGTAAGTGTTATCAGTAGTTTCTCGAACTGTTATAGACCTCATATCGACACGACTTATCGAGCTACTGGGTCTGACGTTTACCACCCCTAGGCGAGATATGCAACATATCAGACGACGAGACCGGACTGTACGGGAGTGTTACTGTTTGGATTCACAGGAGAATGTACAGGCTTGCTTGTTGATCTTCTGAGCGCTCAATACCTGGGTAGCTGTTACGTTTAGCTGACCGCTTGCAGCTTGTGGGTGTTTGATATGATCATCACCTACTGCCGGCGTATTGACGATTCTTTAGAGTCCTACACAGAGGTTTCTTGACTCAGGCAAAACGGAGTAGGGGCACATATGTGATATGTGCGGAACCGAGGATAATGCGATATGTGATACCGTATTATATTCTCGCGATATTTGATATCAGCCGGGTC
The DNA here is from genome assembly GCA_030015575.1 of Agapanthus africanus. Classification (NCBI taxonomy): domain Eukaryota; kingdom Viridiplantae; phylum Streptophyta; class Magnoliopsida; order Asparagales; family Amaryllidaceae; genus Agapanthus; species Agapanthus africanus. Next base: position 701,705,717 of record JASDDO010000024.1, on the reverse strand, counting down.
ATCGGATCAAGTGTTGATTCGATGAATCGGTACGGATAAATATTAGTCGGTTATATGCGATATAGCCGGATTGTCGGATCAAGTGTTGATTCGATAATTTAATGTATAATAATATATTTGATATATTAAATTGCATTAACTAATATTTGCTCACTAAAAGATTCTTTTTCTCACTCGGGTAATACATTGATATATATGCGATATATGTTAATTGTATTATTTTATTTGGTTACAATAAATATTATATATGTGATATATAATATTGTAACATGATATGATAAATAATGCAACATGTTTAGTGGAGATTAAACAAGATTAGGGTTTGATTTGGGTTAATGGTTTCTAGATGATTCTAGAAGGTTTTTGTTTTGTCATGATAAAGATATTTTCAAGTGAGTCATTCTTAACTCAACCCAAAACCCTAACCCTTGGTTAATTCTCTACAATGGTTAAGTGAACCATGGTTGCATAATTGATCATTATCTCCTTTTCCTATTCATCACAAAAGGATAACTAATATTGTTCATCTTCTTCCTTCAATTTTTTCATGAAAAAGCTTACTTGTTTTTCAAAAGGTGATGAATAATTGTGAGAAAAAGATAAATAAATAGAGCAAAAATCCTACTTCATCATCCTCATCTTCCCTTGCCATTTAGATGAGGGTGTTCACATCATTTCATGAGTGTTAGCTTGTGTTAAAGAAACTTCAAGGTAGATCATCTTAGTATCGAAGATCGGAAGCAAATGTTGCATCTTTCTCTTCGTGGAACCTCTCGAGAGTCCGGATCCCGATGATCACAGCGAAGGGACCACAACACGGAGCATATGAAGTGAAGGACCGGATCTACAAAGGTTGTAATCCCTCTCACTTAGTGTTAAAGTGTTTAGCATGCTAGTTTTCGCCTAATCTCTAGTTTAAAGTTCCGTATTCGGGTTGTTCGGCACGGCTAAATTTTTATTCGGGCATGGTTGATGCCTCGTAGACCCTTGTGCGCGTGCCTAGTAACCCTACAGTATATTATATTGGATGCTTGGACATATATAGAGATGACTTTCTTGCTCGATATGATAGTATGCTATCTGGTTGCTCTTTATCTTAACATGTACACTTGTCTCTTTAAACTGTCTTATAGTTACATGTTGGTAAAGCCCTTAGGATGTGTACTTGACTACCTGAACTATGATGCAGATCATAGTAGTGGGGACATGGTAGTCCATAGGTACATCCTTCAAGGTCCCTAGTCGTGGGTGTATCGAGATGGGGCATCGATATACCAGTGTAGACTAGCGTATATGCTTCTCGACCCATGAGATGGGCGATGGATGATCCCATATCCATTGGTGTTTGACATCAGAGATGGTATACGGGTGCTCAGTGGAGACTGGGTACACTGGACGGACTCGCCGAGAACTCCCAGATGGTATTATACCTCACGTCAGATGGCAGTTCTCAGGTGACACTTGTGCAGGTTAGTCTGTAGACCCGAGATCGTCATAGAGTCTTGTGTGATTCCCACTGTGCTTTGATCTCCACCTTACCACGTCCATGTGGGCATGCAAAATGGTGGTTTTTGGGTACAGTCCCGAGTCACATGGAGGCAATGAGCAATAGGAGGGGTTTCGTCTCTCCCGGTATTGGGGGTTGATGTTGTGCTGTGCTCGATTGGCCGTAACAGGGAAGTCCCTGGCCAGGGCTGATCAGAGTTTTGCTGGTAAGTGTTACCAGTAGTTTCTCGACCCGTTATGAGCCTCACATCGGCACGACTTATCGGTTATTGGGGTCTGACGTTTACCACCCCTAGACTTGATATGCGACATATCAGACGAACAGACCGGACTGTATGGTAAGTGTTACTGGTTGGATTCACAGGAGTGTGAGCGGGCTTGCTCGTCGATCTTCTGATCGCTCAATACCCGGGTGGCCGTTACGTTTAGCAGACCGCTTGCGGCTTGTGGATGCTTGATATGATCATCATCTGCTACCGGCGTATTGACGAGTCTTTAGAGTCCTACACAGAGGTTTCCTGGCTCAAGCGAAACGAAATAGGAGCGCATATGAGATATGTGCGGGACCGAGAATAATGCGTGTATGTGATACCGTATTTCATTCTCGCAATGAATGTTTCGATTGGTTGTATGCGATATAACCTAGTTATCGAATCGAAGATTGATTCGATAAATCGATACATTGAATACTAGTCGGTTGTGTGCGACATGACCGGATCATTGAATCAAGTGTTGATTTAATGATTTAATGTATAATTATATATTTGATATATTACTTTGCATTAACTAGTATTGGTTCACTTCAAAAGGTTTTTCTCACTTGATGTGCACATTGTATATGTGATATATTTTTGTGTACACTTGATTGTATCATGTTTGATGATACATGTTTACTTGAGTATGTGTAAGGATTAAACCATGGTTATGTAATGGTTAGGGTTTTTCTTTTCCTTGCTTATTTATTTATTTATTTATTTTGGAAAAGATAAAAGAGAAAATGGTGGGTTTCTTTGTTTGTTGTTGAAGCTTCATGAAGCTTTGACTAAAGTGACCATTTTTGTCTTCATGCTTAACCCTAACCATTCAAACTAACCATGGTCTTTTCTCTACACCTAACCAAGGTTAGGATATGATAAGTATTGATATTATTTTCATTTTAATCTAACACTTATTATATTCTATCTTCATCTTCTTCATCTTCATCAAGAAGAAAAGCTTGCCTCCATTAATGGCATCTTGAGTAAAAGAGTGAGAAATCCAATTCTAAAGTGAACCCACCTCCTATTTCTTCACCCTCTACCTCTTGCCAAGTAGTATAGGGTGTTTTCTTCACAAGTTTCATGACTCGGTGAAGTTGGAGCTTGATCTTGTGTTGCCTCGACGTAGATCATCTTCGGTATCGAAGCCGACGACCTAGCCCGCCCATTTCTCCGATGAAGCCGATGCAAGAGTCCGGGATTCGAGATGGACACCGAGGGGATGTCTACGTAGAGCTAAGGAAGTGGATAACCGGATCTACAAAGGTTGTAGCTTCTTTCTTATAGTTAAGTTGTTAACTAGTTTCACTTTTCGCCTAAACTCTAGTCAACGAATCCGTATTAGGGTTTCTCGGCACATGTAAAATTTGAAATTGGCATGGTTGATGCCTTGTGAGACCTCTAGTGCGTGCCAAGGAACCCTACAGTCTGTAGACCCGAGATCGTCATAGAGTCTTGTGTGATTCACACTGTGCTTTGATTTCCACCATACCACAGTCAAGAGATCGTGCAAAATGGTGGTTTTTGGGTACATTCCCGAGTCACATGGAGGCAGTGAGCGATAGGAGGGGTTTCGTCTCTCCCGGTATTGGGAGTTGATGTTGCGCTATACTCGATTAGCCATAACAGGAAATCCCTGGTCAGGGTTGCTGAGATTTACTGGTAAGTGTTATCAGTATTTTCTCGAACCGTTATGGACCTTGCATCGGCATGAGTTATCAGGCTATTGGGGTCTGACGTTATACTACCCCAGGCTGTGATATGTGACATATCAGACGAAGAGACCGGACTGTACGGTAGTGTTGCTGATTGGATTCGCAGGAGTATGAGCAGGCTTGCTTGTTGTTCTTTTGATCGCTCAATACCCAGATGGCCGTTACGTTTAGCAGACCGCTTGCAGCTTGTGGGTGTTTAATATGATCATCACCTCCTGCCGGCATATTGACGAGTCTTTAGAGTCCTACACAGAGGTTTCCTAGTTCATGCGAAACGGAGTAGGAGCACATATGTGATATGTGCGGGACCGAGATAAATGCGAGTATGTGATACCGCATTCTATTCTCGTGACATGTGACATTGGTCGGGTATATGTGATATAGCCGGATTATCGGATCAAGTGTTGATTCGATAAGTTGTTGCATTTGATATTAGTCGGTTATATGTAATATAGCCGGATTATTAAATCAAGAGTTGATTTAATAATTTAATATATAATTATATGTTTGATATATTACATTATATTAACTAATATTAGCTCACTTAAGTATTACTTTTTCTCACTTGATGATACATTAATATATATGTGATATATATTGTTGTGTCATGCTAGGTTACACTTGCAACATGTATGTATGAGACTTATACCATGCTAGGGTTTATGTTTGGGTTTTATTTATCATTAAGTAATTCACAAAAGATTACGAATGAGTCATGGTTGAAGTTTGGAGAAGCTTGTAGAAAACATTGACCAAGTCCACTCTTTGTCATTGCTTAAGATATTTGTTAACCCAACTGATTGAATGAAATCTCGGTGTATAGGTAGAAAATGTATAGAAATCACAACCAAAGATATTTGTAATCTGCAATCAATAACGGTGTCAATTGTAGGTTCGTTAGCGAGTGCGGATCGTCCACGGGGAAAGTGAGATTTGGTCGTAATTGATTTAGATGAATTGAAAATTAAAGAGAAAAGAAAAGAGAATTCAATTCAAGATTTAAAAGTGAATTTCAAGAATTATCAAAATCTAGATCTGATATCAAGAAAACTCAAAATCAAGAATCAAGAATTGATGATATCCAATTTGAATTAGTAATCAAGATTTGTAACGAGGCTCGTAGGAATCGATCGAATCGATAGTGAGGATGAAGACTTGTGATTACGTATTCTTATTCATTGATGATTTGTTTCTAGATCGATGAAGATCAACGAGAATTAGGGATTTCTTGCGGAAACTAGGGCTTCATCATCTATCCCTTGTCCTTTCGTTGATTTTCATTCAAATTCTAGCCTCTAGGAAATTCAAGCATCGATCGTTGATCACTAATTAAGAGCGAAAATATTCAAGAAAGCATCTCGCTCGAAACTAGGTTGTCGATAATTCAATTTTCTAGAGTTTACAAAACTCATAGGACTTAAGAATCGTTCAAGAATTTAATCATCGTCATCTATCAATTTTCTCGATTCCTCTACGAGCGGAGTTTTTACTAAAGCATCATAACAAAGAAAACAATCAAGAATTGAGATCTCATTATAATGCTTTAATATAAAGATAAGCAAGATAAATAAATTTCACCTTTTATTATTCAACAATTCCGTTACAATTCGCTCAAGAATTATAAGAATTGAGAAAAGAACTCGATCGTTGAATTAGCTTTGCATCGTCTCCGTGAGTCGCGAATCGTCTTGGATCACTTGCTCGGTTGAAGATCGGCGTCGCTTCTAAAAGGTTGAAGGCTTCTTGCTTGAATTGTACTCGGAAATCTTGAATTAATCAAATTGTGTCACTCAATTTGATTTGAATTTTATTTGGATCTACAATTTTCCCGCCACTTTCAACAACTTCAAACCCTAGATCTAGATCTCATTTTATAGCCTCAACCCTTTTCAATTCAAATTCAAATTTCCCTTCAAAATGAACAACCTTTCCCTCCAAAATGAACCACCTCATTTGAATTTTCCCTCCAAAATGAACCACCTCATTTGAATTTTCCCTCCAAAATGAACCACCTCATCCCTCCAACAAACTTCTTCTAGAAGAAGGTTGTTATAAGGAGGCTTCTAGAAGAAGGTTGTGAAAGGTTCCTAGGCACCCTAGTGAGGTCTCACAAGGCATCATCCATGCCAATTTCTAATTTGTACGGTGCCGAGAAACCCTAGAACGGATCGTTGGCTAGATTTTTAGGCGACAAAGCAAACTAGTTAACACTTAACTACTAGAATACGGAAATACAACCTTTGTAGATCCGGTCCTCCACCTCCATAGCTCCATGATGAAGTCCTCTCCGCTGTCCAGATCGAACCATGACTCTTGCATCGGCTTCATCGGAGAAAAAGCGGGCTAGGTCATCGACGACGATGCCGAAGATGATCTACGTCGAGGCATCACTAGATCAAGCTCCACCTTCACCAAGCCTTGAAAGCTTGTGAAGGAAACACCCTATACTACTTGGCAAGAGGTAGAGGATGAAGAAATAGGAAGTGGGTTCACTTTAGAATTGGATTTCTCACATGATTTCATCACTTGCCATTGATGAGGCAAGCTTTTCTTCTTTGAAGATGAAGAAGAAGAAGATGATAATATTATGATAAGTTATTCTAAAATGAAAAAGAAAATGAAAACTTATCATAATCTTAACCATAGTTAAGTGTAGAGAATGAACTAGGGTTAGTTCAAATGGTTAGGGTTAAGCATGAGACAAGAATGGTGACTAAAGTCAAAGCTTCATGAAGCTTCAATAAGAAACAAAGAAAGCCACCATTCTCATCTTTATCTTTTCCAAATAAATAAATAAACAAATAAATGAAAAAGCAAAACCCTAATCATCTCTTAACCATGGTTTAATCCTTTACACTTAACCATATGATCAAGTATCATCAAACATGATACAAATATGTGCACAAAAGTATATCACATATACTTCTTGCACATCAAGTGAGAAAATCCATTTAAAGTGAACCAATACTAGTTAATGCAAAATAATATATCAAATATATAATTATGCATTAAATAATTAAATCAACACTTGATTCAATGATCCGGTCATGTCGCACACAACCGACTAGTATACAATGTATCTACTTATCGAATCAATCTCCGATTCGATAACTAGGTTATATCGCATACAACCATTCGAAACATTCATCGCGAGAATGAAATACGGTATCACATACACGCATTATTCTCGGTCCCGCACATATCTCATATGCGCTCCTATTTCGTTTCTCTTGAACCAGGAAACCTCTGTGTAGGACTCTAAAGACTCGTCAATACGCCGGCAGCAGATGATGATCATATCAAGCACCCACAAGCCGCAAGCGGTCTGCTAAACGTAACGGCCACCCGGGTATTGAGCGATCAGAAGATCGACGAGCAAGCCCGCTCACACTCCTGTGAATCCAACCAGTAACACTACCGTGCAGTCCGGTCTGATCGTCTGATATGTCGCATATCTTGCCTAGGGGTGGTAAACGTCAGACCCCAATAGCTCGATAAGTCGTTTCGATATGAGGTCTATAACAATTCGAGAAACTACTGGTAACACTTACCAGTAAATCTCAGCAACCCTGGCAAGGGATTTCCTGTTATAGCCAATCGAACACTGCGCAACATCAACTCCCTATACCGGGAGAGACGAATCCCCTCCTATCGCTCATTGCCTCCAGGTGACTCGGGACTGTACCCAAAAACCACCGTTTTGCACGCCCTCTTGGACGTGGTAAGATGGAAATCAAAGCACAGTGGGAACCACACAAGACTCTATAACGATCTCGGGTCAACAGACTACTCTGTACCAGTGTCACCAGAGAACTGCCATCTGACGTAAGGTATAATACCATCTGGGAGTTCTCGGCGAGTCCGTCCAGTGTACCCAGTCTCTACTGAGCACCCGTATATCATCTCTGATGTCAAACACCGATGGATATGGGATCATCCATCGCCCATCTGTATGGGTCGAGAAGGTACACGCTAGTCTACTCTGGTATATCGATGCCCTGTCTCGATACACCCACGACTAGGGACCTTGAAGGATGTACTTATGGACTACCATGTCCCCACTAGTATGATCCGCATCATAGTCCAGGTAGTCAAGTACACATCCTAAGGGCTTTACCAACATGTAACAGAGAGACAATCAGTATACACGTTAAGGTAAAGTGTAACCAGATAGTATACTATCATGTCGAGCAAGAAAGTCCTCCCTATATATGTCCAAGCATCCACTACAATATACATCCTATGTATAGTAATGGCCTCTAGGGCATACATATAACTAACAATCTTCCACTTGCACTAGGGCCATCGGTAGCAGTGGTTGTAGTATCTCATACTCAACCATCCCATAATAGTCTCTCTCTAGGAATAGGCCTTTGTGAGTGGATCCGCCGTGCTGTCCTCTGAGTCTACTCTCCTAACCTCGATCACCCTGGAGATCAACCATCTCCATGATCAGGTGATACTGCCTTAGAATACGTCTGGATCACTTATGGGACGGACGTTCCTTGGCATAAGCCACAACTCCATTGTCACACAATGGGAGGAACTAAGTTCATCTCATGAACAAATATACATCCAGACTGCCTCTTTGGTAGCAACTCAAGTAGCGATGTATCGAGCCTTTATCGTCTAGTATGCCACGGTATCTAGCTTGGAACTCTTCCAACATACCGTCCCTTTACTGAGGGTAAAGACAATGCCTGCGACTGACTTTCAGTCGTCCTTATCACCCTGGAACCCTTCCGGTGGTTCTCCCCAGGATCGTTTGATACCATTTCACTACAACTAGTGAGAATCCTAACATCCAATTAGATCTATCTCATAGATCCAAAATCCAGGATTTAGTAGGTATCACTTTGATCCTATATGGAGAATCCTAGTGATAAGCGGAAATTGACCGAGCGTAGCATAGGAAACTCCTTCCCTATCAAGAGTATGTCATCCACGTACTCTACGAGGATCATCACTATACTCCCTACTAGCTTTTTGTATATACAAGGTTCATCTACCATTTTGATGATGTCAAACTGTTTGACTACTACATCAAAACAGATGTTCCAACTCCGCGATACCTGCTTTATCCTATAAAGCATCTTGTACACGTTTCCGCTGCTCCCACTGTCTACGAAGCCCTCTGGCTGTGTACTTATAGACTCTCTCTTCTAAAACATCATTTAGAAAAGCAGTCATGACACCCAACCGCCAGATATCGTAGTCATGGTATGTAGCCGTGGCAAGTAGGATCTGGATGGACTTAAGCTTAGCCACTGGAAAAAGGTTTCACCATTATCCACGCCTGGTCAATGACGAAAACCTTTAACAAGTCTAGCTTTGAAAGTCTTAACTTTTCCATCTACACCAAGTAATCTTCTCAAGATTTACTTGCTCCTGATGGGGATTTAACCCTTCAGATATTGCAACCAAAGTCCATACTTTGTTGGTGTATAAGGATTCCATCTCAGATCGATAAACATCCAGCCATTCTTACAGAGTCCCACTCTTGATGGCCAGCTCGAAACTAGTTGGGTCATCATCTCAAGATGCAATCCTCACTCCCACTGTCATAGAGAAACCGAAGTATCTCTCAGGTGGGTGAGGAACCCTACTAGATCGGCGGAGAGGCTGAGGTTCGTTGGTATCTACTGAATCCTTTGGTTCTACCAAATCATCAGCTGCAGTTTGTATGGCTGGAACATTTCCAGTTTTACATAACAGACCTTGCCTCGAGCTTGTCCGGATTTTGCTTTTAGACATAGCCCGGACAACCCCAAATCTTAACTAACTTAAGATATGGGCTTTTCCCTTATCATATCACATATGAAGTGGTAGGCAACTGATTTGATTCGAACCCTATTCAATAGGTATGCAGCTTCTCAAGTGCATAACTTCCAAAAAGGAAATAGGTAACTCAGTAGTACTCATCATAGAGCACACCTAATCACATAGGGTGTTATCGCTCCGCCCCGATATACCATCGTGCTATGGTGTATACGGAGGAGTAATGCTGAGAGAGAATCTCATTCTCCTTTAGAAAAGTCCAAGAATTTCGTGCTCAAGTATTCTCCTCCTTGATCTCATCAAAGGACATAATACTTATACCCGCATTGGTTCTCTACTTCTAACTTACATTCTGTGAATATCTCAAAAGGTTCGGACTTGTGTTTCAACAGGAACATATGTCTGAATCTTGAGAGATCATCAGAGACTGTAATTAAGTACAAAGAACCGGTGACCAACATACATCAACATGTATCATCCCAAGAGTTCATTAACTCTTTCTCTGTTTCCAGTAAACGGAGCTATGGTCATCTTATCTCTGTGACATGACTGGCAAGTTTCACAAGATGTAAATTCAAACTGATTTAAATATGCATCTACATATAACTTCAGCTAGTCGGGTCGCATTGATATGACCTAGTCTACAATGCCTCAAGAAGGATTCGTTCATTTCTGAACTCTTCCTCTTGTGTGTGTTTCGTATACTAAGAACTGTAGTTTGATTTAGAACATCAATGCTTTTAGATAACGTGCCTGAACCTATCAACTTTTGATATAGGAAATGTTCAAAAACATTATCCAACAATACAAAATTATATCGTTTCTTTACTAATAAAGAGACAGATATGATTTCGTATATCAGGTTCGGTATCTAATAACATTCGTTCAGAATCAATGTATTGGTAATACAGGGTGACAGTGACCAACAGACTTGGCTGCAACACTTGCCCCGTTTTCTGTCTTATGAAACTTATCACCCGTTCTCAGTTCTTTACCTATCTGTAGCCCATGTAACAAATTACATATGTGGGATCCTGATTTGGTATCATATACCCAGGACGTAAAGAATACTGAGAAACAGTTCTGTATAATGAATACACCCGAAGATGATGCATCAGCATGCACTCTCTTCGTTTGGGCGGCATGGGAAATCTGGTATTCCCCAATTTCCTGCTCTGTCTTATAACAATTATAAGTTGGAGCGGGACCAACGTTCCCCAGCTCAGTATAACAAGCGGGTTCGGTCAATATTCCGTTTTATTATCTTGATTAAGGCGTGACATGGTCGCTACCAGGAGAGAGGGAGAAGAAAACACTCAGCGTGCGCTCTGTCAAGATCAGATTGGTTATTATTTTATCTAATCAGGATGGCTCCCACTGCTTTTTATCAAATCTTCCTTCAAACCCTAAAAGGAAAGACTAGCCAGGATTAATTACACACTACAAGTTCGCCAATCTTTCAGCCATGCCAGTGTCGGTACTTTGAGGGAGGTCCCCCGTGCTTTCGCACGAACCTAATTAATGTAAACCTCGTTTTCCCAGAGGCGTAACCCCATTAACACCTTTCTAGACACCTACTTGATCGGCTAATTGTAATGTATAAAACTCTCCCAGGAGTAACTCTTACTCGCAGCGGGTATCGGGATCCAACTATCTCATAGAAGGTATGCAATCTCATTGCAAATTTCAACACTTGAAATTCCCGATAATATTTTGCCCCTAACGTGCTATGACCTTGACGAAAGCCAACAAACCATAGCCCGCTAGTCAAGTTCAACCCGTACATTTCTTGATCGAATTAAACCCACCCGCACGACCCTTGACGAAAGCCAACAAAGCCGCACGACTACCCTAATCCAATCGCATCGTATGCAGCAAATAAGCAGCACATAGCTACCGCACACTGCACCTTGACGAAAGCCAACAAATGCAGCACGAATACTATATACAACTTATCTGAAATGACGGAGGGCTACGACAGGTTTTTCTGAAAACCTATTGCGTAATGAACTTGATATCGTTGTAGAATCAAATGATTTTAAAATGGAGTGCTTTTGAGGCTTTTCTAGTTTTGCTAAAGGAGTCACTCCCGGTGAAGGGATCGTCGGTCCTTTCCTCGTCGAATGAGGTGCGGGATATATCACATATATCACTGTGCAAAGCAAAAACTCTTAAAAGCATTCAAAAGACAAACCGAGTGTGTAGCATCTGCCAGTTATTGCTAAAGGAGTCACTCCCGGTGAAGGGATCTCGGTCCTTTCCTTATCGAATAAGGTGCAGGATATATCATATATACCGCTGTGCAAAGCAAGAACTGTAGCTACCTGTTTTAATTTTGAAATTCGATTCTACAACATCTTAGGTTTCTTTTATTTCATTAATCACATTAATGAAGTCCCATCATTTAAGTACCTAAACATCACAGATAAATACGACGTACACTTATGCCATCCGCATTCGCCTCGATGTCCCCTCGTGCACCGTTAGGTTAGGTAACTAACGACAGAGCGGGGCAGGGCTAGCACGGGTGTAAAACATAAGTAACGCCTATATAATATATCATATATACTATATACTGTATCTATCACAGAACATCACATGATCACATCACAGATATCGCAGCAGAAGAAACATATGAAATATTGGATATCCTAGGACGTCCGTGTTTTCAATACGAGCCAGTATAAAACACGGATTCCACGGTCGTGATGAATAGCCAAACCCACACCCCTAGACCCCTACGAGAGCGGCAAGCAACCCTACCAATTCTAGAGTTAGGAGACCCGGACTCGACTCCTCGAGTTGGTCTCCCACTGGACTCCAGAACCCGGTTACTTGTGCTCCCCTCCTTGGGTCTATCCTAGTGCGGAAAAGTAAATAATATACAAATGGTGACAACTTCCGCAACCTGGAAGCGCCCCAATAAAAGAATATTACATACAAGTTTTTACATGAATGAAAATGAAAAACACTCATCTCACATAAAAACCCCCGGCTATTCAAACACGACGATCCAATATAACATATCCAGCAACACATAACATCACATGTCATCAACGTAAGTAAATATGCGCATCCCAATTGTCGTTGACATATAGCAACGAAACCGGCAATATCACATATTACACTTACGGTCACAGAAAAGAAAGTGTAAAACTACAACAGTTGGAATCCGCAACTTCCTTAGACATCGCATGCCTAATTAAATGAAATACTTAGACATCGCATGCCTAACAATTATAAACCCCGCATTTTAGTCTCATTATCGAAAACACTTTTCAATATCAAGTCGTGCAATTCAACAGGATTCCCGACATCCTGATCGAATGCTCGTCGCAAACTTCAGTAGACGGCCGCACCCCCGATGCCGTCGACGAAGTGCACCAAGGCGGAACACCGCTGCCGCGAGCACCCGAACGGATGCTTTCGGCGACGGGGTTCTCCTACAGTCACTTGGTCGGGGCTATGGAGTGAGGCTGTCTATTAAGTTTACCCGGCGAGTATCCGCGTACGCTACGTGATTGCGACGGACTTTAGATCACATCAAAATTCCGTGGCAACCGATCAAGTGAGACTAAACTGCTATGTTTATAACATTCATTCAGTTATCTCATAACTTCTTGTGAATTCCAATTATTGTATCCCATTCCAGATAATTAGAAAATGTTAAACTTTCCGATCGAACAATCTAACACCCAAGTTTTCCCGATACAGATCAACACATGAAACAAGTCTAAAAACATTCAGTTCGTGCCTCAGTACCAACGGTCCAGCCGTAGAAGGGTCAAGCCAACGCCTCACATGTGGCACGCCGTACTGCCCCAAACCCTAAGGTTCAAAGGGCAGTTCAAGACGGTCACATAATCGAGTTAAGGTTTGTTGTCTTCTAGAGGGTCCATCGAGTTACTTGCACTACTTAGAACGTCTTTAAACCACGGAAAAATCCAACACTTGGAAATTTCCTGACAGGGGAAAAGTTGGGTATTTATATCCGGTCGAACTTTTTAACATATTATAAAATTATCCGGAAAGCCACACAGACAAAATTTGATAATCCGATCGAACATTCGAATCCCCAAAACAACCCAGAAAATTCAACTCCAGAAAAGAGGAATTACTGTGCAAAAATGGGAAGCTGACGTCACCATACGACCGCGGAACCGCCGCAGAAGCCAAGCTTCTGCCGCGGTTCCGCCGCACTTTGGTGGATTCATGGGTACGGGCTTCACAGTAATTCTTACAATTCCCTGCTGATTTTTCTGCATATTTTTAATGTGGAAAAATCCCAGATTTAAGAAAAAGTCCAGAGAGCATGTTTGGTTTAGGGTTTCGGGTTCGTTCGGGTTTCAAACTTCGTTTACGCATCGCCTAAGGCTCTAGCTAGGCTCTGATACCAATGAAAGGTTCCTAAGCACCCTGTGAGGTCTCACAAGGCATCATCCATGCCAATTTCTAATTTGTACGGTGCCGAGAAACCCTAGAACGGATCGTTGGCTAGATTTTTAGGCGACAAAGCAAACTATTTAACACTTAACTACTAGAATACGGAAATACAACCTTTGTAGATCCGGTCCTCCACATCCATAGCTCCATGATGAAGTCCTCTCCGCTGTCCAAATCGAACCATGACTCTTGCATCGGCTTCATCGGAGAAAAAGCGGGCTAGGTCATCGACGACGATGCCGAAGATGATCTACGTCGAGGCATCACTAGATCAAGCTCCACCTTCACCAAGCCTTGAAAGCTTGTGAAGGAAACACCATATACTACTTGGCAAGAGGTAGAGGATGAAGAAATAGGAAGTGGGTTCACTTTAGAATTGGATTTCTCACATGATTTCATCACTTGCCATTGATGAGGCAAGCTTTTCTTCTTTGAAGATGATGAAGAAGAAGATGATAATATTATGATAAGTTATTCTAAAATGAAAAAGAAAATGAAAACTTATCATAATCTTAACCATAGTTAAGTGTAGAGAATGAACTAGGGTTAGTTCAAATGGTTAGGGTTAAGCATGAGACAAGAATGGTGACTAAAGTCAAAGCTTCATGAAGCTTCAATAAGAAACAAAGAAAGCCACCATTCTCATCTTTATCTTTTCCAAATAAATAAATAAACAAATAAATGAAAAAGCAAAATCCTAATCATCTCTTAACCATGGTTTAATCCTTTACACTTAACCATATGATCAAGTATCATCAAACATGATACAAATATGTGCACAAAAGTATATCACATATACTTCTTGCACATCAAGCGAGAAAATCCATTTAAAGTGAACCAATACTAGTTAATGCAAAGTAATATATCAAATATATAATTATGCATTAAATAATTAAATCAACACTTGATTCAATGATCCGGTCATGTCGCACACAACCGACTAGTATACAATGTATCGACTTATCGAATCAATCTCCGATTCGATAACTAGGTTATATCGCATACAACCATTCGAAACATTCATCGCGAGAATGAAATACGGTATCACATACACGCATTATTCTCGGTCCCGCACATATCTCATATGCGCTCCTATTTCGTTTCGCTTGAACCAGGAAACCTCTGTGTAGGACTCTAAAGACTCGTCAATACGCCGGCAGCAGATGATGATCATATCAAGCACCCACAAGCCGCAAGCGGTCTGCTAAACGTAACGGCCACCCGGGTATTGAGCGATCAGAAGATCGACGAGCAAGCCCGCTCACACTCCAGTGAATCCAACCAGTAACACTACCGTGCAGTCCGGTCTGATCGTCTGATATGTCGCATATCTTGCCTAGGGGTGGTAAACGTCAGACCCCAATAGCTCGATAAGTCGTGTCGATACTGTAAGTGCACGGCGGCGCCCCGGCCGTCAATCCGACACCGGAATGCGGAAGCGGTGAATAACTTAAAATTTGCGGACATAGCAAACCGGCACCACCGCGCACTATCACCCGGATCGTTACCATTAACAAGTCTAAGCAAACTAGAAGATGGGAAAGAGATATACCGACGATCCAAGTCCTCCGGTCTTCATCTCCAATCCGATCTCCTCGCGGGATCTCCGTCCGTCTCCTCCTCGTCGCCGGAAGTGCACCACGTTGCCTACATCGTTTACGGGCTCCCACCTCAATGCCGAGGCAACTCGGGCACGAAGCCGGCTACTCGACGTGCCCAAGATTCGCTGTAGAATGTGTAGTAGAGGAAGTCTCATATGGGGTTATGGAGTTGTGCCATTTTGTGGAGGAAAAGAGAGGAACTTTTGGAAAGGAACTAGAGGGCTTTTCTAGCAAGCATGAGAAAACAATATGCCACCCCAAAAATGAATCAATCAACCCTCCCAAAAAAATGGCCGGCCAATGCAAGGTGATGGAATGAGAGAGCAATGAGAGTGAGGGAGTGATATCATCAAAAACAAAAGATCCAACCACAACCATAATCAAAAGAGAGAGAGAAAGGAATGGTTATGATATCAAGTAATGATCACAAGCAAAACCAATACTCCACCACCAACCACCAACCTCATCATCAACAACCATGATGAGCCAAAAGTCATGCCATCATGACAAGAAGAGGTCAAGGTCAATGAAAAGATGTCATGATACAACAATAAGCAAAGAACCCCTCCACAAACACTTATTTGCAACAATGCAAATAAGCCCTCCTCCACCAATCTTCGGCCAATGAACGGAACAATGGAAATTGGCCGAAACGGAAAGCAAACTGGCAACTCCAGAAAACTGGTCCCGTAATAAATTACGGGAAAACCCCGATACTGTGCATACACACCCGCATCTGTATTTCGACCGAAATACAAATGCAATGAGACAAAGTCTACACTGTACTATACTAGGTCCGGCTTATACCAAAACCGGCTAGTAATATCTGTTCGATCCTGATCCGTGCAATACCGCACGTATCTGATCAAACCCTGCCATATAACCATACGGCCTATAGTACAAACTGTCCGATCCTGATCCGTGCAATACCGCACGTATCTGATCGGACCTTGCCATATCTCCATACGGCCTCTACAACCTTTCGCCCGAAAGCTGAGTAACTGAATGTGGGGGACTCTAAAGACTCGTCAACACCTTGGTTGTGGATTTAACCACTAGCACGTCAGAGGTATAAGCCAATACGTGACGGGCTACCAGGTACTGACCAAATGGGACGTCGATGAGGAAGCTCACCCCGACACCCAACTGAGCCTGTCAGTGACAATATCCGTGCAGTCCGGTCCGTTCGTCTATGAGCATCGCATGGCGGGCCTAGGGGGTTGGTAAAAGTCAGACCCCCAAAAGCGGTACAAGTCGTGTCGGAGTGTAGCCCAGAACACCCTGAGATACTACTGGAATACCTACCAGTAAATCTCCTTGCCTTGGCCAAGGACTTTGTGTAATGGCTCTCCTAGACACAGCACGACCTCACCCCCAATACCGGGAGAGACGAACCCCTGAAGATACGCTCACTGCCTCCATGTGGCTCGGGACTGTACCCAACTAAAACCTGTTTGCACGACTCCTTTGAGCCGTGGTAGGGTAGTAATCAAAGTACAGTGGGAACTCACACGAGACAAATGACGATCCCCAGGTCGATGAACTAACCTGCACACATGTCACCAGGGAACTGCCATCTGACGTCTGGTATATGACCAACTAGCATGTTCCCGGCGAGTCCTGTCCGGTGTACTCATAACCCAATGAGCACCTGTATACATCTTAGGTGATCCAACTGACACCAGTGGCTTGTGAGACCGGCCACCGCCCCTCGTCGGGGTCTCGACTGTATACACTAGTCTACTAATGGAGTATCGATGCCCAGTCTCGAAACTCCCACGACTAGGGACCTTTTAAGGATAAGCTTATAGACCCCCAGCTCCCACTTATATGATCGCCCTCATACTGCTGGTGGTCAAGCAAGAATCCTAGGGGCTCTATCAACGTGTAATAGCGACGTGTCATGTCACCTAAAGCAGTACACGATGATAAAGGTAAACCAGATAGCATACTATCATCTCGAGCAAGACTGTCCTACTGGGATAGGTCCTCCCTCAATCATTACAATCACGTACCTGTGACCTAATAATTGACTCTGAGGGCACTATCTCCAACAATCTCCCACTTGCACTCAAGGCTAATTATTGCGATGTCGCATACTCACAGCCCGTGTGATACCGAACACCCAACTCCTCTACTAGTCAGTCTCACAAAGCTCGTTTGCGGAACTATTGCGTTCGAGGAATAGCCTCAGTGAGTGGATCCGCTTAGTTGTTTCTTTCTATGTCTCTCTATATCTCAAGTTCGCGGAGAAACCTATCTCCCGAAATGAGCAATACCTGTCTTAGAATGTGTCTGGATGTCTGATGGGACATAGCTCATAAATGAACTCCAAATCCAAACTTCTTAGACTATATCGTCAACTGAACTTAATCAGTATCCTGCGCGCCATGCCTCCCTCAGTATTGCCTTGGACCACCTGTCCAAAATACTGCCCCTCATCAGAAGGAAAACTATAACTCTGACAACCTTCTTGTCGTCCATGTCACCTTGGAAGCCTGGAATGATAACTGTCTCCTGAATGAGGCTGTCGTTATCATCTCCCTAGAACATCCACTTATGTTCTAAAACTGCTTCCGACTGTTTCTCCAGGATTGGATTAATGTCAACTTATTGCATCTAGTGCAAGAACAACATCTGGTGTGGTACTTGACATCTCACGATTGACTCAATTGCCTGAGCAAGTGATCTGCCAATCATGCCCGTCCCTCTCCCCTTTAGTCTGTAAGACACCTTTGGAGAGGGTGACTCCATTACCTGCAGGTACACTACCGTGCCAGGAGTCGTCCATCCTAAATACTCTTAGAACGCTGTCAAGTACCCTGATTGGGAAACCACCCAAATCTAGATCTAAGACCATAGATCTAGTAACCAGTATGTCTGATATAAAATCCATTTCCTTTGTGGAGAAACAACTGTGTGACGACCAAACTATAACCGATCGTAGTGTAGGAGTTTCCTTTCCTACTCTGTGTATATCATCCAAATACCAGGATATCACACCCTACTACCTTCTCAACAGATCCATCCCCTATTCTGATGAAGTCAAACCCATGACTGTCACGTCAGAAATAGATGATCTTTCTCCACTACATCTGCTCTAGTCTATAAATAGACATAAGCTACCTGTCCACCAATGCTTCCGCTGCTCCCACTGACTACGACAACCCTCTGGCAGAGTCATATAGACGTGCACTTCTAAAACTAGTTTAGAACGACGCTATACTCATCCTCCCGCCGGGTCTCGCAGCCTGGAACAACAGCAATGGTAATTGTGGGTCAACAAGAACTTCCCTGTCACCGTCCTTGAGGCTACCGGAGTACCTCTCGGGTGCCTGAAGTTACCCACCTTATCTGCGGAGTGGCCAATGGATTGTCAATTCAGATTGAATCTTTAGGTTCCTTATCAAATCTTCAGTAATCGCTTGTGGTTCTGGAATCACTTCCAGTTCTACCATACTCCCACTACAGTTTTTCTGAAAAAAATCCATTTTTAATAAAACTGTGGCGAGTCTAGAACAATATCGCTATTATTCGTCCAGATGGTAGAAAATCAACCCTCGTCATAGCCTGGGTCAACCCACAAACAGCTATTACAGAAACGTGCCTTGAGTTGTCCAGTGTCTGGTTTTAATCATAAACCGGACAACTCCCCGTACCTTAACATCGTTAAGATATGAACTGTTCTATATCATATATAGAACCAGAGGCACTGATTTAATTGAACCAGATTCAAATCATGCAACTGTCTCCAGTGCATGTCAACTAAATGGAAGGAGGCCGATCAGCGTTACTCAACTTAGGAATGCTTCCATTTATGAGTAACCTGAAAGAGAAGCAATTTCTCTTAATCACTACTATCAACTGAATACCATATACAAGTATCTACATCTTCGATCACTTTGAAGAATCCCGATACTTGCTACACCTGGTTCTTTACTCTATTCAAATACCTATAACTTCTCCAAATTCGGACCCTGTGTTTCCACGAAACACTTGTCTAAAAACTAGAGAAGTCATAAGTAAACCGAATATAGTACGAGGACCAACCCCTCTGTCCTAATGGACACTGGACAACATACAATACTCTGTATAAGTCCCTTGAGTCTGATAACTCATTCACTGTGTGTCGTAGGTTGAAAACTGTACTTATGGTTAAGAAGAATTACACCGATGTTTAATGCTCCTTACCTAACCATCCACTGATATAGGTAAATGTCGTAGACATAATTTCAGAAAGGTATATCTCACTCTATGAAAATAGACGTACAGATATATCAATTTGAAATTGGTGCATAACAGTGGATATTCAAAACCAAATATTTGCCGACCGGCAAACAGCCCAGGTGATTTCCTCAAATATCACCGATTACAACGAATCCCGATATAATGAGGATAATCACCCAATTCCCAACAACTTACTCCCACTCATCATCTGTAAAACCATACAGATGTGAGAATCGTACCTGGTAAATACATACCCTGGAGTAAGTATCTAATCGGGAAATCAGTTTTCCTTTAACATTACACAGTGAAACTGAAACATTGAAATGTTCCGATGGGGTATTCTGGTATTCCTAGTAATGCCTCTTCCAGATTCACGACTGTAACCGTATAGTTCTTTGCCACCTCTCCAAATCCCTTCATATGTCTTTAGTCTTTACCTTCTGCACACCCTTTTAGGCCAAATGGTTTTCTTCCTTCCCTACCGTTCGGCACCAGCCTATGGTTTGGAAGAAGACTATCCAATAAGCATAATGGGTGTACTGTC
This sequence comes from Agapanthus africanus, assembly GCA_030015575.1. Classification (NCBI taxonomy): domain Eukaryota; kingdom Viridiplantae; phylum Streptophyta; class Magnoliopsida; order Asparagales; family Amaryllidaceae; genus Agapanthus; species Agapanthus africanus. The sequence goes on along the minus strand of JASDDO010000024.1, from coordinate 701,685,646 downwards.
CGCATCCTAGGAACACTCGCAATGAGAGAGGGTGAAGATAAAAGACAACCGAATAAACCTTATTCCTATTTCTCCTGAACCAGAATCCATCCCCGAACTGGAACAAGTTCCATTCGAGTTCGTATATAACCATACGATGGAGTATCCAAATAAACTGTGGATCTTCATAGTGATACGGAGTGTCCTGGAGAAATACAAAGGTGATGTGGGAGTGGTAATGAAATATTTGGTTTGGTCGTGAATATCTGTTGCAATTTACTTTGCCCTCTTACTAATCCCTTGCTTTGTCTGAACTTAATACCTTCTGCACACCATCGTTATGCTAATTGGTTTTCTTCATTCCCTACCGGTCGGCACCAGCCTAAGGTTTGGAAGAAGACAATCCAATTTGCGTAATAGGTGTACTACCCCTAAACCAAGGAGTACTCGTAACCTGAGAGAGGGTAAAAGGAAAAGACAACTGAATAATCCTATCCGTTTTCTCCAGAACCGGAAACCATCCTCGAATAAATTCTTTTGAGTTCGTATCTAACCATACGATGGTTTTGTCCAATGGAAGTGGACGTTCGTAGTAATACGGGGTGTCCTGGAGAAAAAGGGTAAAAGTAGGAGTGGCAATGAGGTCTGCAACTCTGACAATCCAAAAGCCGGTGTTTAAGAAGGTTCGGTCAACTTGGTCACTGAGTCAAAGTCTTAGGGTCGGGTCAATGGTCGCTGCCAAAGAGAGAGAGAAAAGAAACACTCAGCGTGCACTCTAACCTAGATCAGAATGGTTACCAATTTATCTAATCTGGAATCCTCCCACTGTACCTCAAATTCTCCTCCAAACCTGAAAGAAGAATTAGTCGGGGTTACCCGAGGAGTATACCAACTCATCAGTGGGAATCGGGATCCAACTATCATTGCATGATAACGTGACGGAATCCGCTCACGCTATCACACTCCAGAAGGTATGCGTATATCTGGCAAGTTTCAGTTCTTTTGAAACTCCCGATGTAATTTCTGCCCCATGCTCTTATGACCTTGACTTTGGCCAACAAATCATAAGTCACATGTCAAGTTCTACCCGTCATTCTCCAGGTTGATTCGAATCCACCCGCACAAGCCCTTGACTTTGGCCAACAAGGCTATACGACTGTTCCAAACCAACGCATCTATCTATGCTGCATATGAATAACCAACAGCTACCAAACACTGTGCCTTGACTTTGGCCAACAAACACAGCTTGAATACTATTGACTACCCATATGAAACGACGGAGGGCTACGAATGGTTTCTGGCGAAAACCTTTAACGTAAAGAACTTGATATCGTCGAAGGAACGGATAGCTTTTAAAAATATTGTGACGAAAACCGTTGCTAAAGAGGTCACTCCCGGTGAAGGGATCTCGGCTCTTTCCCCGTAGAATGGGGTGCAGGATATTCCAACTGAATACCACGATGCAAAGCAAAAGCAATCGGCTATAGTGAAATTAATGCCCTGACGCAAACTTTTGTCCAAGGGGTCACTCCCGGTGAAGGGATCTCGGCCCTTGCCTCGTCGACTGAGGAGCAGGATATTCTAAATGAATACCGCGATGCAAAACAAAAGTGAACGTCCTTGCAATAACAGCTTTTTGAAAAAGTGTTCCAACAACATCAGATAAGGTTTGTTTTAACTTGCATTGATCCGAATCAATGCAGTCCCATCAATTGATCACACCAAAATGAACGAAAATATACTGATGTACGTATATGCCATCCGCATTCGCCACTGGGTCCCGTCATTACCCGTTAGGTTAGCTTACTAACGACAGAGCGGGGACTGGACTAGCGCGGATGCAAAACATATACTACATCTACTAATATATATACCAATATATTATATTCGCTCAAGGCGTGAATAAAAATGCAACATCACAGAAAATGTACAGCATCACAGAAACAATACAGATATCTGGGATCCCCGGGTTTCACAGAGCCACTACTGAAACCCGACGTTCCCCTGGTCGTGTGGATAGCCTGTGCAATGAAATCCTAGACCCCTACGGGCGCGGCAAGTTACCCGCCAAAACCTGAAGCGAGGCAGCCCCTTTCAGCAACGTGAATGGACCACCCAGCACTTCACGGAATCCGGTAACTTGGGCACCCCTCCTGGGTCAACCTGTACCCCCTACGAGTGCGGCGAATAGCCCGCCAATCCTAGAGTGAAGCCCCCTCCGTCTCAATGCCATGAGATGCGGGCTTGTTGCCCTCCAGAACCCGGCTATCCGTGCACCCCTCCGCGGGGCAATCCTAGTACAGAAAGTAAAATATACATACAACGGGTACATCGACCGCAACCAGGTCGTGCCCCAAAATAATAATACAATCAGGCAGTGACGGCAGTCCACATGTCGGACGCTCGCCCCGCAATATCAAATGTACATAATACAACAAAACTGTACTAGCATTGTATCCAGGCTATCCCCCACGACCGATCCGCAACATCACAGCAAAAACAAAACATCAACGTGAAAGTCACGTTCGCAAATCCGTCTAACCGGGCTATAGCAGTTAGACCGGATTTACCGATCAAGTGACATTCACGGTCGCAGATATAATGTAAATACTGTCAAAAATGTGTTTAAAAAATTTCCGATTGATCAAACAATTAACAAGTGGGCCCCAAAGAAAACTGTAGCACTCACAGAAACAATTGGCCCAACATTAATATTCCAAAGCCCATATTTTAAGCCCAGAAGGCCTCTGTAAAAAAATGGTGAAGTGATGTGAATAGTGCGCGGCGGAAGGGCCGCACAAATGGGGTTTTCGCGGCGGTTCCGCGCTCCAACTGTGGAGTTACTTCGTCAAATTTTTACAGAACTCTTAGATTTTCCAGTACATCAATATTTTATAACCTGAAAAATTTTTCGAGACCAAAAATTTTCAACAGAAACTGATGCGAACTAAAATGCAGTTTTGGAACTTTTTGATCGATCGGAAATGCAAACACATTACACAAAGTTAGACTAAGTTAATGGCGAGGCTCTGATACCACTGTAAGTGCACGGCGGCGCCCCGGCCGTCAATCCGACACCGGAATGCGGAAGCGGTGAATAACTTAAAATTTGCGGACATAGCAAACCGGCACCACCGCGCACTATCACCCGGATCGTTACCATTAACAAGTCTAAGCAAACTAGAAGATGGGAAAGAGATATACCGACGATCCAAGTCCTCCGGTCTTCATCTCCAATCCGATCTCCTCGCGGGATCTCCGTCCGTCTCCTCCTCGTCGCCGGAAGTGCACCACGTTGCCTACATCGTTTACGGGCTCCCACCTCAATGCCGAGGCAACTCGGGCACGAAGCCGGCTACTCGACGTGCCCAAGATTCGCTGTAGAATGTGTAGTAGAGGAAGTCTCATATGGGGTTATGGAGTTGTGCCATTTTGTGGAGGAAAAGAGAGGAACTTTTGGAAAGGAACTAGAGGGCTTTTCTAGCAAGCATGAGAAAACAATATGCCACCCCAAAAATGAATCAATCAACCCCCCCAAAAAAATGGCCGGCCAATGCAAGGTGATGGAATGAGAGAGCAATGAGAGTGAGGGAGTGATATCATCAAAAACAAAAGATCCAACCACAACCATAATCAAAAGAGAGAGAGAAAGGAATGGTTATGATATCAAGTAATGATCACAAGCAAAACCAATACTCCACCACCAACCACCAACCTCATCATCAACAACCATGATGAGCCAAAAGTCATGCCATCATGACAAGAAGAGGTCAAGGTCAATGAAAAGATGTCATGATACAACAATAAGCAAAGAACCCCTCCACAAACACTTATTTGCAACAATGCAAATAAGCCCTCCTCCACCAATCTTCGGCCAATGAACGGAACAATGGAAATTGGCCGAAACGGAAAGCAAACTGGCAACTCCAGAAAACTGGTCCCGTAATAAATTACGGGAAAACCCCGATACTGTGCATACACACCCGCATCTGTATTTCGACCGAAATACAAATGCAATGAGACAAAGTCTACACTGTACTATACTAGGTCCGGCTTATACCAAAACCGGCTAGTAATATCTGTTCGATCCTGATCCGTGCAATACCGCACGTATCTGATCAAACCCTGCCATATAACCATACGGCCTATAGTACAAACTGTCCGATCCTGATCCGTGCAATACCGCACGTATCTGATCGGACCTTGCCATATCTCCATACGGCCTCTACAACCTTTCGCCCGAAAGCTGAGTAACTGAATGTGGGGGACTCTAAAGACTCGTCAACACCTTGGTTGTGGATTTAACCACTAGCACGTCAGAGGTATAAGCCAATACGTGACGGGCTACCAGGTACTGACCAAATGGGACGTCGATGAGGAAGCTCACCCCGACACCCAACTGAGCCTGTCAGTGACAATATCCGTGCAGTCCGGTCCGTTCGTCTATGAGCATCGCATGGCGGGCCTAGGGGGTTGGTAAAAGTCAGACCCCCAAAAGCGGTACAAGTCGTGTCGGAGTGTAGCCCAGAACACCCTGAGATACTACTGGAATACCTACCAGTAAATCTCCTTGCCTTGGCCAAGGACTTTGTGTAATGGCTCTCCTAGACACAGCACGACCTCACCCCCAATACCGGGAGAGACGAACCCCTGAAGATACGCTCACTGCCTCCATGTGGCTCGGGACTGTACCCAACTAAAACCTGTTTGCACGACTCCTTTGAGCCGTGGTAGGGTAGTAATCAAAGTACAGTGGGAACTCACACGAGACAAATGACGATCCCCAGGTCGATGAACTAACCTGCACACATGTCACCAGGGAACTGCCATCTGACGTCTGGTATATGACCAACTAGCATGTTCCCGGCGAGTCCTGTCCGGTGTACTCATAACCCAATGAGCACCTGTATACATCTTAGGTGATCCAACTGACACCAGTGGCTTGTGAGACCGGCCACCGCCCCTCGTCGGGGTCTCGACTGTATACACTAGTCTACTAATGGAGTATCGATGCCCAGTCTCGAAACTCCCACGACTAGGGACCTTTTAAGGATAAGCTTATAGACCCCCAGCTCCCACTTATATGATCGCCCTCATACTGCTGGTGGTCAAGCAAGAATCCTAGGGGCTCTATCAACGTGTAATAGCGACGTGTCATGTCACCTAAAGCAGTACACGATGATAAAGGTAAACCAGATAGCATACTATCATCTCGAGCAAGACTGTCCTACTGGGATAGGTCCTCCCTCAATCATTACAATCACGTACCTGTGACCTAATAATTGACTCTGAGGGCACTATCTCCAACAGATATGAGGTCTATAACAATTCGAGAAACTACTGGTAACACTTACTAGTAAATCTCAGCAACCCTGGCCAGGGATTTTCTGTTATAGCCAATCGAACACTGCGCAACATCAACTCCCTATACCGGGAGAGACGAATCCCCTCCTATCGCTCATTGCCTCCATGTGACTTGGGACTGTACCCAAAAACCACCGTTTTGCACGCCCTCTTAGACGTGGTAAGATGGAAATCAAAGCACAGTGGGAACCACACAAGACTCTATGACGATCTCGGGTCAACAGACTACTCTGTACCAGTGTCACCAGAGAACTGCCATCTGACGTAAGGTATAATACCATCTGGGAGTTCTCGGCGAGTCCGTCCAGTGTACCCAGTCTCTACTGAGCACCCGTATATCATCTCTGATGTCAAACACCGCTGGATATGGGATCATCCATCGCCCATCTGTATGGGTCGAGAAGGTACACGCTAGTCTACTCTGGTATATCGATGCCTTGTCTCGATACACCCACGACTAGGGACCTTGAAGGATGTACTTATGGACTACCATGTCCCCACTAGTATGATCCGCATCATAGTCCAGGTAGTCAAGTACACATCCTAAGGGCTTTACCAACATGTAACAGAGAGACAATCAGTATACACGTTAAGGTAAAGTGTAACCAGATAGTATACTATCATGTCGAGCAAGAAAGTCCTCCCTATATATGTCCAAGCATCCACTACAATATACATCCTATGTATAGTAATGGCCTCTAGGGCATACATATAACTAACAGGTTGTTGGAGAGAGCCTTCTAGAAGAAGGTTGTTGGAGAGAGCCTTCTAGAAGAATGTTGTTGCAAGGAATATTCTTGAGTGAGTTTGTTATGCAGAGCCTTCTGGAAGAAGCCACGTGGTCTTTTAGAGTCCTCTAGAAGCTTGGCCGTTACAAGAAAGCACATGGGGAAATTTGAGGAGCTGACGTCACCATATAGCCGCGGATCCGCGGCGCGAAGCACCTATTGGCCGCGGATCCGCGGCCCATTGAAGGCCTCTATGCATTAAACTTCTGTGGTATTCTTGAGCTGACTTTGTGGCACTTTTCTGATGTGTGGAATCTCATATTTCTTTCTATATCACTGCCAGATCACAAGTCTTGGACTTGGCGCATTTTTATCAGCACTTTTAACAGTTTTGGCTCTTTTCCTGGAATTTCCTGCACAGATTCTCGAGACAAGTGTCGTGCTATACAAAGATGATGCATGCAATGATAAACACTCAATTTCCCTCAAAGTGCCGGTTATAAAGTATAACACATGTTATTTGGTATTTTACAGTCAATTTGCTAATATGTGCTATATTCATTCCGAACATCTTTAGATGAGTGCAAATGGTAGGGAAATTGACGTGTTAAAAATGCAATATTTTCGACTGATCAAATTCCCCCAAACTTATTTTTGGTCATCTCGAGCAAACTGTTTTATTAAAAAGAGAAGGAGAAAATAAAGAAAAAGAAAAACTAACTAGCACACTTTCGTAGGCAACACGATTGCACTGAGCACGTGCAACAAGCCTTTAAACCTCTAGGTGTCCCTAGTAGGAGGAGTGTTGTCTTCTGAGGGTTTTCAGCGGATTGCACCCACAAAATCCAATAATAAAAGTAAGACCGTGAAAGTTACATATAAAGACAAGAATTGTAAAAGAAAGATTTTGAAAATTAGAGTTTCCAACTATACTAGCTTTTCGGTTGTCATGAGCCCTATCTTAATAGTCATGAAAAAATATCAGAAATCACTTCATCTCTCAATAAAACATCTTTATTCTTCATTCCTATCTTTCTTCCAAATATCGATCATATAACCCTACGTGTATGTAATAAACATCCCTACACCCGGAGAATTCAATTCAAGCTATCATACTCTTGTCTATCCACCTCAGTACTTTTTAATTAATGAATATTTAGATGAATTTGCTCACACATTTTTCATGTGACCGTTAATACTTCTTGAGGTACTAACCGACCGATTACTCATGTGCTTGCTTATTAGGTGTATTTTCCTCGTCTTGCACCACCTAAGGCTCAGGAGTGACTCCCAGACCAGTTAGTCTAAGGCATTAGGTGATGAAGCATCCTCGCTATATTTTTTATTGCTGCCTTGGCGATAACAAAACCAGTGTTCATTTTTCTTCACCATTTTATATTTTCATCATTTTTTATTTCCTTCATATTTTGGCTTTTAGACAAGAGTATTTCAAGGTATCCTCTACTATCCCGAGTTTCAATACGTGTGTAAGTGCGTATAGTAGGGTATCAACGTTCAAAATGTTTGGCTTTCAGAATAGAAACTATTTTTCAGACTTATTTTTATTCTCAGATTAGTGACTTCTTTCATCTTACTAACCCTTGGGACAACGGCTCATAACTACTTATTACTAGTTCGTTTAAGAAAACTTCTAATTTTCTCGGTTTCCTTAAATTTTTCCAATCTTTTGGATGTAATTGTTCACTATCTAATCTTTTATTATCTTATTTATGTACAATTTTTTTTATTTTATATTTTTGAAATTTTTTAAATTTTTATAGGTTTTGAAAATGTTTTGTGCTTATGCAAAGTATGATGCAAATGATGCGTAAATAAGCACAAACCTAATTCCCCCAAACTTGTTTTCAACAGTGTCCTCACTGTTGCTATCCGCTGGATCACAAAAACCTATAAACTTGGGAGGAAATTTATTAACGGGGGCAATAAATATGATCGTGAAAATCCTCCCCCAAACTTATTTTTGACTCATAAATTTGTGTAAAAAATTTCTTTTCAAGAGCCAGATTATACCCTTCCAAACTTGAGTTAAACAATGTTAAACTTTGAAAATCACAAGTGGGGGTCAAAATTACTGGTCGATGCCAAGCTTTGCAAAGACCGAAGGTCAACACCAACGATTCGAAGATTTTGTCAATATAGTGCTCTGGTTGGTGGAAAGACATGTTATATGGAGCCAGAAAGAAGTGGGGAAAAGATAAGTGGTGGAATAGAATGTGTTTGCGTCTCATTTTGAAGAGACGACTCAGTGATTGTGATGGATTACTCGCATTCTTTTTACAGTTCAGAAGAAGGGGTGGAGGTTCAATTTCTTTGTATTGAGGTGGATTCATCTCAACACCCGTGCTATTCAAAAATGCGAGTTCATCAGCGAAGATTTCCTCAAAAGTCTCATCAATACCCCGAAGAATAATGTCATCACAAAGTGCGGGGTGATCTTCAGACTCCAAAAACGGTTCATAATCAGTCTTAGTTGTTGACCCGGACAACTCGGTGGAAGAGTCCGTATGTGTATGATACATAGTTGGGTCAAACAACAACATATGAAAAGAGACAAGATTGGTATCATGAGGATCGTCAAATTCGCTGCTGTCGACATCCATTAATTCGACAGAACATACCTGAGCAGTAGGTTTGGAGGGTACACTTCCCAACTTATAAATTTTCAGCTCAATTGACCTATTCTCGAAGGATAGGATCATAGAGCCATTACGACAGTTGATGATAGTATTGGAAGTGGCCAAAAAGGGGCAACCAAGAATCACCGGAATTTGATTCCGTAGGTTCGCTACAGGCTGTGTATCAATTACAATAAAGTCCACAGGGAATACAAATTCCCCAATTTTTATCAACACATCCTCCAGTTCACCCCTAGGTTTGGTGATTGATCGATCGGCCATCTGGAGAGTTATGTTCGAGGGCTTTAACACTCCGATACCTAGTTGCTCATAGACTGAATATGGAAGCAAGTTAACACTAGCTCCAAGGTCAAGTAGAGCACGGTTGATGCGTTTTTCCCCAATAGAAATAGAAATAGTAGGACAGCCAGGGTCCTTACGTTTCCTTGGTAATTGTTGGGGAAAAGCTGTGTCTACAGTACTCGACATGAACACTTTTTTCGGCACTTGAGTCTTCCTCTTCCTAGTGCACAAGTTCTTAAGAGTTTTCGCATAGGACGGAACTTGTTGGATAGCATCCAGGAGAGGGATGTTGATGTTAACTTGCTTAAACATGTCCATAAGCTTCTCCATTTGGGCATTGGGTTTGTTGGGCCTCAACCTATTTGGAAATGGATCTCTATCAATAAGTGTTGGGTCCAACATTTATGGAGAAGTTTGTGGGGGTGGGAAGGATGAAGTGGGTGGAGGATTCAAGCCTTTGGGAAAACGAAGAATAGGCTCGGAAGAAGACGGTAAATTAGACAAAATAGGGTAAGAAGTAGAAGTGGGAGTGGAAGTGGAAGCCGGGGTGTTAATGATCAATTCATCATTATTATTTTGTTCACCCACATGATTGTCTAGCACTCTTCCAGATCTCAACGTGGTACATGCATCCACATTAGTGTAATGTGAAGGTCCAGGATCAGGTAAAGGTTGAGCTGGAAGATTCCCTTTTTCTCTAGCACTCAATTCGGCTTTTAATCTTGCAATTTCTGCTTCCATCGATTTTATACTCTCTGCTTGAGAGGTGGAGTTTTTCTTTATATCATCGACGGAAGTCTTTATTTCAGCCAAAACTTGCATGAGATTTGTCAGAAGCAAATTCATGAGTGAAGAGGATTCATCAGTACCAGTCTGTTGGAGATAGTGCCCTCAGAGTCAATTATTGGATCACAGGCACGTGATTGCAATGATTGAGGGAGGACCTGTCCCAGTAGGACAGTCTTACTCGAGATGATAGTATGCTATCTGGTTTATCTTTATCATCGTGTACTGCTTTAAGTGACCAGACAGGTCGCTATTACACGTTGATAGAGTCCCTAGGATTCTTGCTTGACCACCAGCAGTATGAGGACGATCATATAAGTGGGAGCTGGGGTCTATAAGCACATCCTTAAATGGTCCCTAGTCATGGGAGTTTCGAGACAGGGCCTCGATGCTCCAGAGTAGACTAGTGTATACAGTCGAGACCCCGACGAGGGGCGGTGGCCGGTCTCAAAAGCCACTGGTGTCAGTTGGTTCACCTAAGATGTATACAGGTGCTCATTGGGTTATGAGTACACCGGACATGACTCGCCGGGAACATGCTAGTTGGTCTTATACCTGACGTCAGATAGCAGTTCCCTGGTGACATGTGTACAGGTTAGTTCATCGACCTGGGGATCGTCATTTGTCTCGTGTGAGTTCCCACTGTACTTTGATTACTACCCTACCACGCTCGAAGGAGACGTGCAAATAGGTTTTAGTTGGGTACAGTCCCGAGCCACATGGAGGCAGTGAGCGGATCTTCAGGGGTTCGTCTCTCCCGGTATTGGGGGTGAGGTCGCGCTGTGTCTAGGAGAGCCATTACACGAAGCCCTCGGTCGAGGCATGAGATTTACTGGTAGGTATTCCAGTAGTATCTCAGGCTGTTCTGGGCTACACTCCGACACGACTTGTACCGCTTTTGGGGGTCTGACTTTTACTAACCCCCTAGGCCCGCCATGCGATGCTCATACACGAACGGACCGGACTGTACGGATATTGTCACTGACAGGCTCAGTAGGGTGTCAGGATGAGTTCGCTCATCGACGTCCCTTTTGGTCAATACCTGATAGCCCGTTACGTATTGGCTTATACCTCTGACGTGCTAGTGGTTAAATCCACAACCAAGGTGTTGACGAGTCTTTAGAGTCCCCCACATTCAGTTGCTCAAGTTTTTGGGCGAAAAGCTGTAGAGGCCGTATGGAGATATGGCAGGGTTCGATCAGATACGTGCGGTATTGCACGGATCAGGATCGAACGGATTTTACTAGCCGGCTTTGGTTTAAGCCGGATCCTAGTATAGTACAGTGTAGATTTTGTCTCATTGCATTTGTATTCGGTCGGAATACAAATGCGGGTGTGTATGCACAGTATCGGGGTTTTCCTGTAATTTATTACGGGACCAGTTTTCTGGAGTCGCCAGTTTGCTTTCCGTTTCGGCCATTTTCATTTGTATCCTTCTTTGGCCGAAGATCGGTGGAGGAGGGCTTATTTGCAATTGTGCAAATAAGCGTTAGTGGAGGGGGTTCTTTGCATTTTGTTGCTTCATGATAGCTCTTGTTGACCTTGACTTGTTCACTTCATCATTGCTTGACTTTTGGAGTCATCATGTTTGATGATGGTTGTGGTTGAGTGTGGATGTGTTTGTGATCATGTTCTTTCATGATTTCTTTTGATTCCCTCTTGCATTATTGTGTGGCCTCTCTCATTTTTGATACACACTCTCATTTTCTCTCCACTCCTTCATGTATGGCCGGCCACACTTGGAGAGGGGGGGCTGTCCCAAATTTGTTGTGGGGGTTTTCATCTCTTTTGGCTTGGAAAAATCCCCACAAGTTCCATCTTCAAAAGCCAAGTTCATTACCTCCACCATAGGGCAACTTCTATAAACCCCAAATGAGACACAAGGTTCTACACACATTCTACAGCAAACCTTGGGCACGTCGACTCGCCAGCTTCGTGCCCGAGTTGCCTCGGTATAGAGGCGGGAGCCCGTAAAAGAAGCCGGCGACGTGGTGCCCTTCCGGCGACGAGGTGGAGACCGGAGCTTCCGCGGGAGATCGGGACGACGACGAGAAGACCGAAGGACACGGATCAGTCGGTATATCTCTCTTCCCCATCTTGTAGTTAGCTAGGACTAGTTAATGGTTCGATCCGGGTTTTAGTGCGCGGTGGTGCCGGTTTCAAGAAAATTAAAGTTAACCATCGCTTCCGCATTTGGCCTCGGGATGGAGGCCAGGGCGCCGCCGTGCACTTACAGTGGTATCAGAGCCTCGCCATTAACATAGTCTAGCTTTGTCTTATGTGTTTTACATTTCCGATCGAGCAAAAATTCCAAAATCCGCATTTTCAATAGCAACAGTTTTCTGTCGAAATTTTTTTGTCTCGAAAATTTTTCAGGTTGTATAAAACTGGTGTACTGGAAGTCCTAAGAGTTCTGGGGAAATTTGAGACATTGATCTTTCAGGGAGAGCGCGGAACCGCGGCCAAACCCCACTTGGCGCCGCGGTTCCGCCGCAGTATGGAGGGATCAATGCTTCAAATTTTTCCAGTGGGCTTCTGGGGTGAAAATAGGGTTTCTGGAATATCATTTTTGGGCCCAGATTTCTTGATGTGCTACAGTAGTACTTGGGGGCCCACTTGGTAAAATTTGATCGATCGGATATTTTAAACACATTAGTTCACAGTATTTACATTATATCTGCGACCGTGAATGTCACTTGATCGGTAAATCCTGTCTAACTGCTATAGCCCGGTTAGACGGATTTGCGAACGTGACTTTCACGTTGATGTTCTGTGTATTGCTGTGATGTTGCGGATCGGTCGTGGGGATAGCCTGGATGCAATGCTAGTACAGTTGTGGTTGTATTATGTACATTTGATATTGCGGGGCGAGCGTCCGACATGTGGACTGCCGTCACTGCCTGTTTGTATTATTATTTTGGGGCACGGCCAGGTTGCGGTCGATGTACCCGTTGTATGTATATTTTACTTTCAGTACTAGGATTACCCCGCGGAGGGGTGCACGGATAGCCGGGTTCTAGAGGGCAACAAGCCCGCATCTCATGGCATTGAGACGGAGGGGGCTTCACTCTAGAATTGGAGGGCTATTCGCCGCACTCGTAGGGGGTATAGGTTGACCCAGGAGGGGTGCCCAAGTTACCGGATTCGTTGAAGTGCTGGGTGGTCCATTCACGTCGCTGAAGGGGGCTGCCTCGCTTCAGGTTTTGGCGGGTAACTTGCCGCGCCCGTAGGGGTCTAGGTTTTCATTGCACAGGCTATCCACACGACCAAGGGAACGTCGGGTTTTAGCGGCTCTGTGAAACCCGGGGATCCCAGATATCTGTATTGTTCTGTGATGCTGTACATTTCTCTGATGTTGCATTTTTTATCACGCCTTGAGCGAATATAATATATTGGTATATATATTAGTAGATGTTGTCTATGTTTTGCATCCGCGCTAGTCCAGTCCCCGCTCTGTCGTTAATTAGCTAACCTAACGGGTAATGACGGGACCCAGTGGCGAATGCGGATGGCATATACGTACATCAGTATATTTTCGTTCTTTGTGGTGTGATCAATTGATGGGACTGCGTTGATTCGGATCAATGCAAGTTAAAAACAAACCTATTCTGATGTTGTTGGAAAACTTTTCAAAAAGCTGTTATTGCAAGGACGTTCACTTTTGTTTTGCATCGTGGTATTCAGTTGGAATATCCTGCTCCTCAGTCGACGAGGCAAGGGACGAGATCCCTTCATCGGGAGTGACCCCTTGGACAAAAGGTTTGCGTCGGGGCAATAACTTCACTAAAGCAGATTACTTTTGCTTTGCATCGTGGTATTCAGTTGGAATATCCTGCACCTCATTCTACGGGGAAAGAGCCGAGATCCCTTCACCGGGAGTGACCTCTTTAGCAAAGGTTTTCGTTACTATATTTTTATAAAAGCTATCCGTTCCTTCAACGATATCAAGTTCACTACGTTAAGGTTTTCGCCAGAAACCATTCGTAGCCCTCCGTCGTTTCATATGGATGGTCAATAGTATTCAAGCTGTGTATGTTGGCCAAAGTCAAGGCACAGTGATTGGTAGCTATTGGGGTATTCATATGCAGCATAGATAGATGCGTTGGTTTGGGACAGTCGTACTGCCATTTTGGCCAAAGTCAAGGGTAGGTACGGGTGGGTTCAAATTAACCTGGAGAATGACGGGTAGAACTTGACATGTGACTTATGATATGTTGGCCAAAATCAAGGTCATAAGAGCATGGGGCAAAAATTACATCGGGAGTTTCAAAAGAACCGAAACTTGCCAGATATGCGCATACCTTCTGGAGTGTGATACCGTGAGCGGATTCCGTCACGTTGTCATGCGATGATAGTTGGATCCCGATTCCCACTGATGAGTTGGTTTACTCCTCGGGTGATCCCGACTAATTCTTCTTTTAGGTTTGGAGGAGAATTTGACGGTACAGTGGGTGGTTTCCAGATTAGATAAAGTGATAACCATTCTGATCTAGGTTAGAGTGCACGCTGAGTGTTTTTTTTCTCTCTCTCTCTTTGGCAGCGACCATTGACCCGACCCTAAGACTATGACTCAGTGACCAAGTTGACCGAACCTTCTTATAAGACTGGCTTTTGGATTGTCAGAGTTGCAAACCTCATTGCCACTCCTACTTTTACCCTTTTCTCCAGGACAACCCATATTACTACGAACGTCCACTTCCATTGGAAAAAACCATCGTATGGTTATATACGAACTCGAAGGAATTTATTCGAGGATGGTTTCAGGTTCTGGAGGAAACGGATAGGACTATTCAGTTGTCTTTTCCTTTTTCCTTCTCTCAGGTTGCGAGTACTCATTGGTTTAGGAGATAGTACACCTATTACGCAAATTGGATAGTCTTCTTCCAAACCTTAGGCTGGTGCCGAACGGTGGGGAATGAAGAAAACCAATTAGCCTAACGATGGTGTACAGAAGGTATTAAGTTAAGACAAAGCAAGGGATTAGTAAGAGGGCAAAGTAAATTGCGACTGATATTCATGACCAAACCAAGTATTTCTTCGCCAATCCTAAAATCACCTTTGTATTTCTCCATGACACTCCGTATCACTACGAAGATCCACAGTTTATTGGATATTCCATCGTATGGTTATATACGAACTCGAAAGGAACTTGTTCCAGTTCGGGGATGGATTCTGGTTCAGGAGAAATAGGAATAAGGTTTATTCGGTTGTCTTTTATCCTCACCTTCTCTCGCATTGCGAGTGCTCCTAGGATTAGGACAGTACACCCATTATGTTCATTGGATAGTTTTCTTCCAAACCATAGGCTGGTACCGAACGGTAGGGAAGGAAGAAAACCATTTGGCCTAAAGGGGTGTATAGAAGGTAATGACTAAAGACATAGAAAGGGATTTGGAGAGGTGGCAAAGAATTATACGGTTACAGTCGTGAATCTGGAAGAGGCATTACTAGTAATACCGGGATACCCCGTCGAAACATTTCAATGTTTCAGTTTCGTTGTGTACAGTTAAAGGAAAACTGATTTCCCGATTAGATACTTACTCCAGGGTATGTATTTACCAGGTATGATTCTTACATCTGTATGGTTTTACATATGATGAGTGGGAGTAAGTTATTGGGAATTGGGTGATCATCCTCATTATATCGGGATTCGTTGTAATCGGTGATATTTGAGGAAGTCACCTGGACTGTTTGCCGGTCGGCAAATATTTGGTTTTGAATATCCGCTGTCATGCACCAATTTCAAATTGATATATCTGTACGTCTATTTTCATAGAGTGAGATATACCTTTTTGAAATTATATCTACGACATTTACCTATATCAGTGGATGGTTAGGTAAGGAGCATTAAACAGCGGTGTAATTCTTCTTAACTATAAGTACAGTTTTCAACCTACGACACACAGTGAATGAGTTATCAGACTCAAGGGACTTATACAGAGTATTGTATGTTGTCCAGGGTCCATCAGGACAGAGGGGTTAGTCCTCGTACTATATTCGGTTTACTTATGACTTCTCTAGTTTTTAGACAGGTGTTTCGTGGAAACACAGGGTCCGAATTTTGAGAAGTTATAGGTATATGGATAAAGTAGAGAACCAGATGTTGCAAGTATCGGAATTCTTCAAGGTGATCGAAGATGTAGATACTTGTGTGCGGTATTCAGTTGATAGTAATGACTAAGAGAACTTGCTTCTCTTTCAGGTTACTCATAATTGGAAGGATTCCTAAGTTGAGTAACGCTGATCGGGCTCCTTCCATTTAGTTGACATGCACTGGGGACAGCTGCATGATTTGAATCTGGTTCAATTAAATCAGTGCCTCTGGTTCTATATTGGATATAGAACAGTTCATATCTTAACGATGTTAAGGTACGGGGAGTTGTCTGGCTTATGATTAAAACCAGACTCTGGATAACTCAAGGCACGTTTCTGTAATGGCTGTTTGTGGGTTGACCCAGGCTATGATGCGGGTTGACTTTCTACCATCTGGAAGATCAATAGTGATATTGTTCTTGACTCGCCACAGTTTTATTAAAAATAGATTTTTTTCAGAAAACAGTAGTGGGAGTATGGTAGAACTGGAAGTGATTCCAGAACCACAAACGATTACTGAAGATTTGATAGGAACCTAAAGATTCAATCTGGTTTGATATTCCATTGGCCACTCCGCAGATATGGTGGGTAACTCCAGGCACCCAAGAGGTACTCCGGTAGCCTCAAGGACGGTGACAGGGAAGTTCTTGTTTACCCAGACTTGCCATTGCTGTTGTTCCAGACTGTGAGACCCGGCAGGAGGATGAGTATAGCGTCATTCTAAACTGGTTTTAGAAGTGTACGTCTATATGACTCTGCCGGAGGGTTGTCGTGGTCAGTGGGAGCAGCAGAAGCATTGGTGGACATGTGGCTTATGTCTATTTATAGACTAAAGCAGATATAGCGGAGAAAGATCATCTATTTCTGACGTGACAGTCATAGGTTTGACTTCGTCAGAATAGGGGATGGATCTGTTGAGAAGGTAGTAGGGCGTGATGTCATGGTATTTGGATGACATACACATAGTAGGAAATGATATTCCTACACTACGATCAGTTATACTTTGGTCGTCACACAGTGGTTTCTCCACATGGGACTTGGATATTATATCTGACATACTGGTTACTAGATCTATGGTTTTAGATCTAGATTTGGGTGGTTTCCCAATCAGGGTACTCAGACAACATTCTAAGAGTATTTAGAATGGACGACTCCTGGCACGGTAGTGTACCTGCATGTGATGGAGTCACCCTCTCTAAAGGTGTCTAACAGACTAAAGGGGAGAGGGATGTGCATGATTGGCAGATCACTTGCTCAGGCAATTGAGTCAATCATGAGATGTCAAGTACCACACCAGATATTGTTCTTGCACTAGATACAATAAGTTGACATTGATCTTATCCTGGAGAAACAGCTCGAAGCAGTTTTAAAACATAAGTGGATGTTCTAGGGATATGATAACAACAGTCTCATTCGGGAGACAGTTATCATTCCAGGCTTCCAAGGTGACCTGGACGACAAGGAGGTTGTCAGAGTTATAGTTTTCCTTCTGATGAGGGGCAGTATTTTGGACAGGTGGTCCAAGGCAATACTGAGGGAGGCATGGCGCAGGATACTGATTAAGTTTAGTTGACGATACAGTCTAAGAAGTTTGGATTTGGAGTTCATTTATGAGCTAGGTCCCATCAGACATCCAGACATACTCTAAGGCAGGTATTGCTCATTTCGGGAGATGGCTTTCTCCGCGAACTTGAGATATAGGGAGACATAGAAAGAAATATCAAAGCGGATCCACTCACTGAGGCTATTCCTCGAACGCAATAGTTTCGCAAACGAGCTTTGTGAGACTGACTAGTAGAGGAGTTGGGTGTTCGGTATCACACGGGCTGTGAGTATGCGACATCGCAATAATTAGCCTTGAGTGCAAGTGGGAGATTGTTGGAGATAGTGCCCTCAGAGTCAATTATTGGATCACAGGCACGTGATTGCAATGATTGAGGGAGGACCTGTCCCAGTAGGACAGTCTTACTCAAGATGATAGTATGCTATCTGGTTTATGTTTATCATCGTGTACTGCTTTAGGTGACCAGACAGGTCGCTATTACACGTTGATAGAGCCCCTAGGATTCTTGCTTGACCACCAGCAGTATGAGGGCGATCATATAAGTGGGAGCTAGGGTCTATAAGAACATCCTTAAATGGTCCCTAGTCGTGGGAGTTTCGAGACAGGGCCTCGATGCTCCAGAGTAGACTAGTGTATACAGTCGAGACCCCGACGAGGGGCGGTGGCCGGTCTCACAAGCCACTGGTGTCAGTTGGTTCACCTAAGATGTATACAGGTGCTCATTGGGTTATGAGTACACCGGACAGGACTCGCCGGGAACATGCTAGTTGGTCTTATACCTGACGTCAGATAGCAGTTCCCTGGTGACATGTGTACAGGTTAGTTCATCGACCTGGGGATCGTTATTTGTCTCGTGTGAGTTCCCACTGTACTTTGATTACTACCTTACCACGCTCAAAGGAGACGTGGAAACAGGTTTTAGTTGGGTACAGTCCCGTGCCATATGGAGGCAGTGAGCGGATCTTCAGGGGTTCGTCTCTCCCGGTATTGGGGGTGAGGTCGCGCTGTGTCTAGGAGAGCCATTACACGAAGCCCTCGGCCGAGGCAGGAGATTTACTGGTAGGTATTCCAGTAGTATCTCAGGGTGTTCTGGGCTACACTCCGACACGACTTGTACCGCTTTTAGGGGTCTGACTTTTACCAACGCCCTAGGCCCGCCATGCGATGCTCATAGACGAACGGACCGGACTGTATGGATATTGTCACTGACAGGCTCAGTAGGGTGTTAGGATGAGTTCGCTCATCGACGTCCCTTTTGGTCAATACCTGGTAGCCCGTTACGTATTGGCTTATACCTCTGACGTGCTAGTGGTTAAATCCACAACCAAGGTGTTGACGAGTCTTTAGAGTCCCCCACATTCAGTTGCTCAAGTTTTCGGGCGAAAAGCTGTAGAGGCCGTATGGAGATATGGCAGGGTTCGATCAGATACGTGCGGTATTGCACGGATCAGGATCGAACGGATATTACTACCCGGCTTTGGTTTAAGCCGGATCCTAGTATAGTACAGTGTAGATTTTATCTCATTACATTTGTATTCGGTCGGAATACAAATGCGGCTGTGTATGCACAGTATCGGGGTTTTCCTGTAATTTATTACGGGACCAGTTTTCTGGAGTCGCCAGTTTGCTTTCCGTTTCGGCCATTTTCATTTGTATCCTTCTTTGGCCGAAGATTGGTGGAGGAGGGCTTATTTGCAATTGTGCCAATAAGCGTTAGTGGAGGGGGTTCTTTGCATTTTGTTGCTTCATGATAGCTCTTGTTGACCTTGACTTGTTCACTTCATCATTGCTTGACTTTTGGAGTCATCATGTTTGATGATGGTTGTGGTTGAGTGTGGATGTGTTTGTGATCATGTTCTTTCATGATTTCTTTTGATTCCCTCTTGCATTATTGTGTGGCCTCTCTCATTTTTGATACACACTCTCATTTTCTCTCCACTCCTTCATGCATGGCCGGCCACACTTGGAGAGGGGGGGCTGTCCCAAATTTGTTGTGGGGGTTTTCATCTCTTTTGGCTTGGAAAAATCCCCACAAGTTCCATCTTCAAAAGCCAAGTTCATTACCTCCACCATACGGCAACTTCTATAAAACCCAAATGAGACACAAGGTTCTACACACATTCTATAGCAAACCTTGGGCACGTCGACTCGCCAGCTTCGTGCCCGAGTTGCCTCGGTATAGAGGCGGGAGCCCATAAAAGAAGCCGGCGACGTGGTGCCCTTCCGGCAACGAGGTGGAGACCGGAGCTTCCGCGGGAGATCGGGACGACGACGAGAAGACCGGAGGACACGGATCAGTCGGTATATCTCTCTTCCCCATCTTGTAGTTAGCTAGGACTAGTTAATGGTTCGATCCGGGTTTTAGTGCGCGGTGGTGCCGGTTTCAAGAAAATTAAAGTTAACCATCGCTTCCGCATTTGGCCTCGGGATGGAGGCCGGGGCGCCGCCGTGCACTTACACGGTCAACTGCAAAGGATTATTTGGTGCAGATGTGTTGACTGGATTTTGAAAGTTTTGTGATTGGAAGGGGTGCTGACTCAATTGAAGCGGTTGCTGTTGTAGTGGAAGAGCCCTTTGGAAATTGTTTTGATTTGGAACCGTGTTTTGAGTTTGTGATTGGTTCCAAGCAAAATTAGGGTGATTCCTCCAATCTTGAGTATATGAGGAAGAAGAAGGATTGTTTCCAGGTTTTTAAAAAGTAGCATTGGTATGCTCTTGACCTTGAAACGGAGAATTTAATGGACATTCTTCCGTCAAATGAGAAGGATCAGAACGGCATCCACATACAGTTTTGGAGAGTGACATTTGATTTAGGGCGGCGGCTAAAAATTTATTTTCTATAGTCTCTGAGTTTCTTTTGCATTGCTGATATTTCAGCTCTAACTCTTATGGAAACATCAGATTGGTTATTGCCCCTAGACGATTGACTCATACCCTCCCACTATAAGGATCTTTCAGCGAAATCTTCTAAGAATTTCTAAGCTTCACCATCATCTTTAGTCATGAAGGTGCCTTGACACATGTATTTAAGGGTCTGTTTTGTGGTAGGATTAATGCCCTCATATATAATTCTGCATAGATCCTATCTAGGGATTCCGTGATGTGGACATTGAACTAGCAGATCCTTGAAGCGTTCAAGACACTTTGAGAATGGTTCATTTGGAAGTTGGGTGAATTGATTTATTTCGCTACGGACTTAAGATGTTTTATGATTGGGGTAAAATTTCTTTAGGAATGCTTTTACGAATTCTTCCCAATTTGAAATGGAATGTGCGGTTGTGTTATGAAGCCACTTCTCGGTTATATCGCACAAGGTAAATGGGAGAAGACGTAAACGCATAGCATCCACAGAAAGCTGTGAAGTACACATCATTGTGCATACATTTTCAAATTTGGTAATAAAGACATATGCGTCTTCAGATTCGAGACCGTGATATTTGGGTAGAAGATTGATGTATTGGGGTTTTATTTCAAAATTGTCCCCGTTGGTTGGTGGAATGGTGAGACAGGTCGAAAGAGGACCTCGCATAGGATAACATCTCTCCTGGAGGGAGATGCGGGGTGGATTCTGCGCACCTGCGGACGGTGGCAGAGTAGTGGTAAAGAAGTTCGATGAAGAATTGTCCATCGATGTGGGTGTGGTGGTGGGTAAAGAAGAAGTAAATGTAGAAATACCGACTTTGGGGTCGATAGGGGGAACACGGACTAAATGGGTACTAGAATCCCGTGTCCAGCCGAGCATGCACTAAAGGGTTTAGTACAAGTGGCAGCGTTAAGATAATTAAGGAAAATGTGGATTGGTGTTTGTTTTGAAAGATACGGATTTTTGAAAAAACGCAAATCACAAACAATGCACAAGCAACCCTAAGTCTAATGGTCACCTAGGTCAAGTCTCTAGACCGCTCTTAACTGCCAGAAGACAAATCGCAGGATCAATCCTCTACTGCCTCTTTGTCCCTCCTGTGGCCAGGTAAGTGCCAGGTAAGTGGAAGGTTCTCCACTACGTAAGTAGTGGGCCTAATTAAGTAACCACTTGCCTTAGACACACTTGCCTTAGACACCACAAAAGAAACGCGAATAAGCAATAGATTACCCACGACCTCCTTCTGTCCTAATTGAGCGCGACGGTCCTTAGAGTCTTATCTAGATATTTTTTAATTAATGAGGGTGACGCGGATGCAAGTTTGTGATTTTCGAGGCTTAGGAAGGGTAATGAACTCCCCACCTAATCTGAATTTGGTCTTTGCCTCTTAATTTCCGTATTAAAAATGCAAACAACCAAGATCAAACACGCACAATTTTTTCTTTTTGCGACGCTGCAAATATTTTTAAAGAAACCTGCAGAAATTGGTTAAAGGAGCAGATCGAGGAGGAGATAAGAAAGTACAGGAGATACAAGAGAAATTTCGTACAGAGAAGCCTTGTATGCGCCGCGGATCCACCGCGTTAGGCTGCTATTGCCGCGGAAACGCGGTCCAATGATGAGTTTGCTGCACGAAAATTCTTGCAGCTGCTCCAGTTCTGTAACACATGAGCTTAGGTTTAGTGGTAATTGTGTGTTAACGTGGGGTTTTTGGTAAAAAGTTTACCAAAACGGGTTTTTAGTAATTTATCTGGTTTTATGGTTATTTTAGTAGAATTTTATCCCGACCGCACACACTTGTGCACATTAACTTGGGCTAGGCCTAGGGTTACCAAGTTTGGGTGTGCATGGTGGGTTAACCATGTTTAGCCAAGCATGGTGGGTTATGCCCTTGGTTAAGATAATTGAGTTGATTATGAGCTAATTAGTTTAATTGAGGGTGATTAAGGTTTAGGGTTGACTTGTGATGAGAAGGAGAGATTTGATGGGTGTCATGCAAGCATTTAATGAGAGAAGAGAGAATGGTGGCTCTAGGATTGTGTCACACTCCATTCTTTTCAAAACTTTTGCTTAGCCCCCAAACACTAACCTCACTCTCACCTTTCTCCCTCACACACACACACACATCATAGGCAAACATCAGCCTTTTTCATCAGCAGCGGCAGCACCATCAGCCTCAGCTTCAGCCTTTTTCATCAGCATCAGCAGCTGCACATCATCCCCCCAACTCCATAAACAACACATACACACCATCACCTTATACACAACCCCACACCACAAATACTTCAACATCTTCTTCACCTGCTGCTGCAACAGCAACCCAAAATAATATAGCACCACACCCAAAACTGAATCAGCAGCAGCAGCTTCTGCAAGTTACAGCAAGACACAGTTCAGCTCATTTCCAGCCAAGTTTTGCAGCACCAGGAGCTGTAGCAACAACACACACTCTCCTGCTTCTTCTCTTCTCCTTCATCTAGGGTCTCTAGAGGTATAACCCCTTAAGTCGACTCCTAATTGCTAAAATTATGGTTATCTAGCTTAATTTAGTGTTTATTATATGTTTTAGTGGTAGTTTTGGGTAAATTAGGGGAGTTTTGGCAAAGTAATGGTTGTGATGGTTAGAGTAGCCTTATTAGATGTTGTTGAGACTAGATCAACCAAGGGTTCCAGATTTCACACAAATACCCGATTTATCCGACTTGGCGTAATTTAGCAGTTTTAGTGACTTTTTAGCCTCTGTTAGATCTGCTGTTGACCCGAGCCCCTCAGGATAAAATTATGAAGACTGTAGCATGGTGAGACTAGCAGGGACACACACACACAAAGCACGGGGACCCACCTAACATTTGAGGCCGCCGGTTTATTCATTCTGGCCGCAAATTGCGGCCAGAGTAGGGGGTAGGGTGTTGGGTTTTTGGGTGAGGGGCTCTGCTGGGTAGCTTAGTCTGTTGGTATCTGTAACTTTTTAAGTTAGGCCTAGAGGCAAAATCTGGAGCTATAAACGTGTTTTCGATGTTTTAAGTCTTGTGCGACAGGCGCGTGATACGCATGGTTCTGTGGCGCGCTGAGCGACACAGCGTGTCAGAGTAGGTTCTGATGGGTTTGCGCGCGTCGCGACGTGTCGTGAGCACGCGCGTTTAGTTTCACGTACGCGTATCCTTTTTATCGATATATCGTGTTTTTGCAGGATTTTCCTGATATATGCGACTTTTGTAAATTCTAGGTTCGCCGGCGGGGACTTCGAGCGCAGCAGAGAAAGGGTAGCAGGTGGTCGGACACACCTAGCACGGGATCACGGGTGAGTAGATTTCACATCTACGGGGGACGATCATTTGGATGGCGCAAGTCGCCCGATAGATTTACTAAACTTGAAAATAGTAAATTTTAACATTTGCTTGTGACATTAGAAATAATAATACTTGCATGATAGTTGCTGCAGTTAGGATCTATATGTTGTACGCATATGCGCAAACTCATTCTGTAGGACACATACACCATTATCAGGTTTTTATATGCAGCACGAGCACCATTCATGTGGACACCCACACCCTGGTAATTGCCATGTCACGACACTAGATAACTATAAATCTGAATATGTTAATTGCTTAGACCTGTGCTATTGCAATAAATATTTAAAATGAAATCATATGAATTGCTATTCTCGTGCATATGTATCATTACATCACTTGCGCATGCCTAGTATAAATCATACATTGCACATTGAACATTGATACCATTTGCATTCATTATCATTGACATATGCACCGATGATGATTTCATGAGATTTATGATATTTCTGGATTTCGGGGAAAAGCCGCAAGATTTGAAACTTATGATCTTTTAAAAATATAAAAGTTGCGGTTTTCTAGTGATGTAAAGTGTCGTCCGCCATGAGTTTATTGTGTTTTCGAGACCCGTTTCGAGGAGGTGGATGAACCGTCTCGGGTACATGGTGGGCTCGGTAAGGACCCCGGGGCAAGAAGATCGCAGGAGATGGCGTTGAGCCTGGCAGGGGACGGACTACCTACCGGTGACTTCATTTGGCACGGCGGATATCCAGAGGATACCGACCGTGGCCGCTAGATCGAGATATGGATATTTAGGATGGATCAGCCGGATGGCTGAGACCAGAGATACTTGACATGGATATATGAGATTGAGACAGTTTTGAGGTGTCGTTGCTAGACATGGATTTGTTGATTTCATGGATACTATACTGATATTGAAAAGAGTTTCAAAAACAAAGAAAGAATAGTTCTTGTATTTATATGTTGAGATCTTGAGTTGACTCATATAGCATACATACATGTTAGTACATTCATGTGGCATACATACCTGTTAGTACATCCATGTGACATTCATACTTGTTAGCACACTGATGATGCATATATACCTGCTAGTGCCTATAGCCATACCTGTTTAGAGATGCTAGGATACTTGTGTGCATACACGCGATAGCCTTTGTAGATGTTATTTATTACTCACGAGCTGGCAACTCACCCCCGTTGTGCCACAGCTTTTCTGCAGGTCCGTTCCGTCAGCACTATAGCGGCGGACACTTTTGCCTCTTTTGCTCTCTTTGCCTGGACTCGAGGCTTTTGCTCATAGGTGGGTTGTTATCATTTTGTACCACCTTATATATGTTCATTGTATCTAGAGTACTCCATCTACTACTATTTCAGCTGTACCAGTTTATTTAGATTACTGTATATTGACCTAGAGACGAGGTTGTGAGACTTGTGGATTTATGTTATTTGGGGTCGAGCTCACTTGAGTCGACATGTTATTTTACTTGTGCTTCATGCTTATTTATGCACATTGTTATCTTACATTGTGTAGGATTTGTGACCGCCTTGAGGCGAAGAGCTAGCTCCCGCTTGGGGATGACATATTCATGTTATTCATTTATATTCCTGTTTGTACCCGTTTGGGGCTTGTTTTACAAAGGAGGTTCTGCCGGAATTTTTTTTGGAAAAAGGGAAAGTTGTTTTAAAAAGGAAACTTGATGTGGTTTAATGGAGTAAAATGCTTTAAATAAATTGGTTACCTTCACTCTAATTCTTAATTGGGTTTTGTATTCTGGGCTTCGGCTTATTTATTTTACGGACGCCTTGAGACGTTTCGTAACTTAAGTGCCGGTCGCGTTCCGTACCTTGCGGGTCGTGACAAGTTCACTCGATGAACTCTTTGGAATATTCAGAATTTTTTTCCTTACGCTCCACTGGTTCCAGATTTCCTCTCAACAAATCACAACGAATCGTTTAGTGTTTGCGCGAATTTTGATCTAAATTTTTTGATGGAATAAAGTTTTCAACTCAAATTTCAAAAACGAACAAATTAGCACACGATCCCCGGCAACGGCGCCATTTGAGTGAATGAAATCTCGGTGTGTAGGTAGAAAATGTATAGAAATCACAACCAAAGATATTTGTAAACCGCAATCAATAACGGTGTCAATTGTAGGTTCGTTAGCGAGTGCGGATCGTCCACAGGGAAAGTGAGATTTGGTCGTAATTGATTTAGATGAATTGAAAATTAAAGAGAAAAGAAAAGAGAATTCAATTCAAGATTTAAAAGTGAATTTCAAGAATTATCAAAATCTAGATCTAATATCAAAAAAACTTAAAATCAAGAATCAAGAATTGATGATATCCAATTTAAATTAGTAATCAAGATTTGTAATGAGGCTCGTAGGAATCGATCGAATCGATAGTGAGGATGAAGACTTGTGATTACGTATTCTTATCCATTGATGCATTGTTGCGAGATCGATGAAGATCAACGAGAATTAGGGATTTCTTGCGGAAACTAGGGCTTCATCATCTATCCCTTGTCCTTTCGTTGATTTTCATTCAAATTCTAGCCTCTAGGAAATTCAAGCATCGATCGTTGATCACTAATTAAGAGCGAAAACATTCAAGAAAGCATCTTGCTCGAAACTAGGTTGTCGATGATTCAATTTTCTAGAGTTTACAAAACTCATAGGACTTAAGAATCGTTCAAGAATTTAATCATCGTCATCTATCGATTTTCTCGATTCCTCCATGAGCGGACTTTTTACTGAAGCATCATAACAAAGAAAACAATCAAGAATTGAGATCTCGTCATAATTCTCAAATATAAAGATAAGCAAGATAAAGAAATTTCACCTTTTATTATTCAACAATTCCGTTACAATTCGCTCAAGAACTATAAGAATTGAGGAAAGAACTCGATCGTTGAATTAACTTCGCATCGTCTCCGTGAATCGCGGATCGTCTTGGATCACTTACTCGGTTGAAGATCGGCGTCACTTCTAAAGGTTGAAGGCTTCTTGCTTGAATTGTACTCAGAAATCTTGAATTGATCAAATTGTGTCACTCAATTTGATTTGAATTTTATTTGGATCTACAATTTTCCCGCCACTTTCAACAACTTCAAACCCTAGATCTAGATCTCATTTTATAGCCTCAACCCTTTTCAATTCAAATTCAAATTTCCCTCCAAAATGAACAACTTTTTCCTCCAAAATGAACAACTTTTTCCTCCAAAATGAACAACTTCATTTGAATTTTCCCTCCAAAATGAACTATCTCATTTGAATTTTCCCTCCAAAATGAACTACCTCATTTGAATTTTCCCTCCAAAATGAGGTTGTTAGAAAGAATCTTCTAGAAGAAGTTTGTTGGAGGGAATATTCTAGAATGAGGTTGTTACAAAGAGGCCTCTAGAAGAAAGTTGTTATAAGGAGGCTTCTAGAAGAAGATTGTTGGAGAGAGCCTTCTAGAAGAAGGTTGTTGCAAGGAATATTCTAGAGTGAGTTTGTTATGCAGAGCCTTCTGGAAGAAGCCACGTGGTCTTTTAGAGTCCTCTGTAAGCTTAGCCGTTACAAGAAAGCACGTGGGGAAATTTGAGGAGCTGACGTCACCATATAGCCGCGGATCCGTGGCGGGAAGCACCTATTGGCCGCGGATCCGCGGCCCATTGAAGGCATCTATGCATTAAACTTCTGTGGTATTCTTGGGCCGACTTTGTGGCACTTTTCTGATGTGTGGAATCTCATATTTCTTTCTATATCACTGCCAGATCACAAGTCTTGGAGTTGGCATATTTTTATCAGCACTTTTAACAGTTTTGGCTCTTTTCCTGGAATTTCCTGCACAGATTCACGAGACAAGTGTTGCGCTATACAAAGATGATGCATGCAATGATAAACACTCAATTTCCCTCAAAGTGCCGGTTATAAAGTATAACATATGTTATTTGGTATTTTACAGTCAATTTGCTAATATGTGCTATATTCATTCCGAACACCTTTAGATGAATGCAAATGGTAAGGAAATTGACGTGTTAAAAATGCAATATTTTCGACTGATCACCAACCCTTAAACTTAGACTATGGTTTATTCTCTACATGAGTTAGGCATGACACTAACTCACCATGGTTGCAATTTTTACCTCACTCTCTCATTCATTTTCTTCATCACTCTTCTTCTTCCTCAAGAGAAAAAGCTTGCTAGCTTTTTCTGAGTGATGATTTATTATGAGAAAAATAAAACTAAAGTGAGCCCACTTCCTACTTCATCATTCTCTACTACTTTCCATTTAGTTTAGGGTGTTTGCTTCACTAATCTCACCATTAGTGAAGAGATAGCATGAGCTAGTGTCTCCTCGACGTAGATCATCTTCGGCCTCGAAAACTTCGATGCAAACTTGTTCCGTACATCTTGTGGAGCCTCTCAAGAGTCCGGAGTTCATGATCGCAGCGAAGGGACTACTTCACAGAGCTATTGAAGTGAATGACCGGTCTACAAAGGTTGTATTCCTTATTCCCTTTGGTTTGTAAAGAGTTTACAATCTAAAAAACCCTAAGTCTCTAGTTCGATCCTCGTTCGGATTCTTTAACTCTCTAGAAAATTTCGAAATGGCATGTTCGATACCCTTGTAAACACCATAAGGGTGCTAAGGAACCCATCAGTGGTATCAGAGCCTAGCTAGAGCATGAGGCGTTGCGTAGGCGAAATTAAAAGTCTGATCGAACTCCAAAAACCTTAATTTTCCCACTTTCTGGAAGTTTTTCAAAAAGTTGAAAATTTTCATGTTAAAAATATTCAGAAAATCATGTAGGTAATTCTACGGACACACCTGAAGAACGAAACCCTAACTCGTCTATGTGACCGCGTATCCGCGGCTAAAACATGGTTTTGGCGACGGATCCACGGCGCCACTTAAGAGGCTTGGGTCGGGCCCTTCAGCTGTTGGTCCGTAGGTACTGGGCCAGGCTTCTGGGCATTTTTAATTCTGCTTAAGTGTTGAGCTCTCTGGGAATTTTGGGAATTCGTTGATTAGATCGAAATATTTAACGTCGCCTAGCTTTCTGTGATTGTGATACAATATTTGGAATCCACTATAATTAGTTATGTGATAACTAGTTTGAATTTTGTAAATCTAGCGGTTTAGTCTCATTTGAACGGTTGCCACGGGATTTTGATGTTGATCAAAAGTTCGTCTGTCACGCCCTGCTTCCCAAAGTGCTCTAAGATAGGCACGTGATAGAGCCAACCATGCTACCTGTGGATAGGAAATATCCTTCCACAATCACATTATGGCTGTAGAGATATCAAGAATAATAAACAACTATCTAATATATGTCCATAAGCCAGAATAAAGAGTCATGAAATAAAATAATGCGGAAGCAAAGGATCCAAGTACAATAATAATCTGGAATGTACGTCCCAAAATACGGGCTCACATCAGGAATAAAAATACTGAAAGGAAAACTAAACTAAACTAATAACAGGTCTTCACTGCTCGGCCTGTTGATCAAAATACTCTTGGACCGCCTGCGACAAGGATAATGGATCTGGGCCATGCAAAACCCAGACGTTAGTGCGTCATAATATCAATAATTCTAAGCAAGCAGGATGTAATGAAATATGCAGGCATGAAGTATGAACAGTAACAAGTCATCAGTAACAAGTAAACAGTAACAAGAATATAGATCAGTGAATAGAATATAAACAGGTGAAGTGCAGTGAGTAGTCTATACTGTGCTATTGGGTTATCTACTCTAAAGTTATTCGTAATCAATTAATGTAATCCTCATCGTAACCCATCGGTCTATGCCCCGTTCATTCCCTACGGGACCACGGTAAAATGATATAATAGACTGTGAGTCTATATCCCGTTCATTCCCCACGGGACCACGGTAAAAGGAGAATAGCCCTTTGAGTTACGTTCGGCTACATTCTTGATTTCCCCATACCCCCAAGTTATGTGTTCAAGTCAGGTATTGATAAATCTGGAGTTAATGCCAACACAGGATCAAGTAGGTATGTTTGTCTAAATAGACAACAAGAAATGTCCGTAGGGACAACAGGTCAAGATTGTCGGCATTAGTAATAAGATCAGGTATCAAGTCAAGCAGTAGTATATTAGGTCATGTCAGGTAGTATTTATGTATCAAGTCATGTTAAATAATGTATCAGATCATGCCAAGTAGTGTACAGGTATCAAGTGGGTATTCATAATCAAACTATAGTAAGTATGGGTGCACAAAAACAAGTATGGAGTATTAATATGACAATAAAATGAAATACTGTAACATGGTATGCGAATAGGTATAAAGTAAATGGTATGGATGCACAATTATCTATTAGGGCTACATTTGTAGTTCCAATACTAATTAGGATGCACTTTATTAAACATGGGTTGTTAATATAACAGTATTATGTATTAATGTGATCTGTAGATGCAGCTATATGTATACCATATAATATGGAAGCAAACGGGTATCCGAAAACTGTAAAACTTGCATATGGATGTATAATATGATAAACGGGTAACATTTTACTCATATGGATGCGTAAAACTATACCTAGCATGTAGCAAGATGACTTAGCATGCGACTAGATGTGTAATGGAAGCACACGGAAATGATATAACAGTAAAATGATAAACTGGTAAATACATGATGTACAATTAAACAATATGATATGTTATATTCAGTTAGATGCAGTATACTGTAGTATAATATGTGACAAGATAGGTTTTCATGCACTAGATCTGAAATAATATATACGGATATATACGGATGTCGAATAAATTGATAAAACTGAAAAACAATAATATGGATTGAAAAATTAATCATTTTGAAGTATTATAATTCAAATAGATATAGATTATAGTATTATAGCATGTAGCAAGATTAACTTGCCTCGACGGATCACGAAACGGATATGTACGGCATGTCCGACGTCGGCAAAACGTCGCAACGCACGCACGACACACGGGACGGGTCTAAGCAACGCAAGAAGGTGATCACGCAGGTAAGGTGCGTCCTCTGGGTCGTCTGGATCGTCGGCGTCAAGCCTGGCTCCAGCGAATGTGGTTGGTGCTCTTTGGTTGCCTCGGGTCAGAGGAGGTGGCGAGGGAGCGACGGCGGCGATAGGTGGTCGGAATTCCGGTGAGGTGCATATGATAATGGCAGTGGGTTTATGGGTTCTTGATGTGGTTTGAGAATGTAGTAGAGAAGGAGGAGGAAGGTGTCCACGAAGGAGAGGGATGGTCGACGAGGAGATTGGTGAGATGACGAGGGGTCTCTGGTGATGGGAGGTGATGGTGTGCAGGGTCGGTTCTCGGGTTGCAGTGGGGTTTGCACGGGGTGTGCAGGGTTGGTAGGTTGAGGGTGTTTGTGCAGGGAAGAGAGCTCGGAAAAGGAGAAGAGGATGTGGAGGTCAGAGGTGATGACGAGATGGGGTCGTCGGCGGTGGAGGGTGCAGGTAAAGGAGGACATGGGTTCTTGGTTCAACGCCGAGGTGAGGACGAGGAGGAGAGGAGAAAGGAAGGTGATGAGAGAGGAGAAGGAGAAGGAGATGAGCGAGGTTGAAGACGAGGGTGAGGGAGGTGGCGGCGCTGGCAGAGGAGGAGGCTGGGTTTCTTTGGGTTAGGGTTTGCGTCGTGGAAAAATGAAGGAGGGAGGTTACTTTATGGGGAGAAGGAGGTGAGCGGATCCCTGGTGAACAGGGATCGCGAGAGGAGTGAGAGAGAGGGGGAAGAAAGAGAAAGAGAGAGAGAGGGGAAGAGAGATAGAGACACATAGATGTATCGAGAGGAGAGAGAGGTGAGATAATTTTGTCACCTAGTGGGAGAGAGAATGGCAGCGGAAAGAGAGAGAGAGAGGAAAGAGAGAGAGAGAGAGAATGGTTTGTTAAATAGGTTAGAATTAAATAAAAAAGATTTCAGTTAGTTAAATGAATTTAAACTATCGATTTTAAACTAAGGATATTAAATTAAATAAATTTGAATTTTGGCAGGATACAAAAATATTCCAAAACACGCCCGAGTCGGGTCTAAAATTTCAGTTTTAATATATGAAAAATATATGTGACGACCAAATTTAAAAATGAATGCTCGGGTAACAAAAATGCATACCCCCTAGAACGGATGCTCGTACGTGCGCGTAGCCATCCAAACAAGTCCGTTTCACGGAACGGGACGAGAACAAGATGCGCGGATGCTATCACGGGATTAGGGGTAACAAGCAGGCCATGCAATATATTTTAAAAATATTTTACGTGACTTAAAATGTTATATTGTGAAAATGCAAATGTCAGATAAAATGCCAGTATGCAGTATTCATGAATGTGTACCAGTCTACGCAACAAGTCAAGATAATTCATAAATATAAATCAAACAGGTTCCAAGAAAGCGGGTCGGGTCGAATATTAATACTAATGTAAAATACTATTCGCACCCAAAACACGATAAATCAGGAAAATACCATACAGAAAGAAATACGAGAACTGGAATTGGTATAAATGAACTAAGGTGTTACATTATACCCAACTACAAAAAGAATTTCGTCCTCGAAATTCCCAAGACAAGAAAAGATAACAACCAAGAAACTACAAGAATAAGTATGGAAACTTCTGTCGAATTTCATCTTCACGTTCCTAAGTTGATTCTCCATGCGAGCGATTCCCCCAAGAAACAAGTACGAGAGGGATAACCTTTTTCTTAAGGACCTTTTCTCTTCGATCCACAATCGACATCGGTCGTTCCTCAAAAGTTAAATCCTCTCTTACAGTCAGCTCCGAATGATCCAGCACGTGTGTTTCATCTCGAACATACTTACGGAGTTGAGATACATGAAACACGTCATGAATATTCGCCAAAGATTGTGGTAAAGCCAATCGATAAGCCACTTCTCCAACGCGCTCCAAAATCTCGAAATGCCCTACGAATCGAGGACTAAGCTTGCCTCGACTCCTGAAATGAATCACTCCTCTAGTCGGTGATATCTTCAAGAATTCCAAATCATCAACCGCGAACTCTACAGGTCTTCTCGATGTGTCGGCCCAACTCTTCTGCCGATCCTGTGCTGCCTTCATATGATTCCGGATGGTATTAATCTTCTCAACTATTTGCACGATCAAATCCGGTCCCAACAATCTTCGCTTTCTAATATTGTCCCAACAAACAGGTGAACGACACTTGCGACCATACAATGCTTCGAATGGAGCCATCTGAATAGTCTCCTGAAAACTGTTGTTGTACGAAAACTCCACCAAGTGTAGATGATCCTCCCACGAACCCTTGAAGTCCAACATGTAAGCTCTCAACATGTCTTCAAGAGTTTGGATCGTTCTCTCCGACTGGCCATCTGTCTGAGGATGATAAGCTGTGCTAAACTTCAGTCGCATCCCCAAACTTTCCTGTAAACTCCTCCAGAAGTGTGATAAGAATCGGGTGTCACGGTCTGAAACGATGCTCACAGGTACTCAATGCAATCTCACAATCTCCTGCATGTACCGTTCTGCCAATGCTTCCGTTGATTGATCAACTCAAAATGGTATGAAATGAGCTGCCTTGGTCAATCGATCAACAATCACCCAAACTGCATTGTTGCCCTTTGGACTCCGTGATAAAGCTGTCATGAAATCCATGGTTATATGTTCCCACTTCCATTGAGGAATCGGAAGTGGTTGCAATAAACCAACAACCCTTTGATGTTCAGCCTTAACTTGCTGACACACCAAGCACAACGCCATAAAGCGAGCAATTTCCCCTTTTCATGCCTCCCCACCAGAAATGCCGTCGAACATCACGGTACATCTTCGTGTCTCCTGGATGTACGGAATACGCGGAACTGTGTGCCTCTTTCATTACTACTTCACGAATGCCCCCCTTTGGTACACACAAACGGCCACCATATCGCAATGAACCATCTTCATGAATCAACAAGTCCGTTCGAAGTCTAGCTTCAACTTGTATCAACTTCCATCAACGAAAGAGCATTGTTTGTCAGCCTAGCCCTAAACTTGACTGGCCTGACAGAACAGCTTCTTCAGGAAAACAAACTCCGAATGTCCGGGAATCTGGAAAATCACTTTCTTTGCCCTGCAATCAATGTGAGCGTGGAAAGTGAGACCATCCATTTCCAAGACAACTTCATAACTTCAGGTTATCAGACACCAAGAAATCTGTGAAAAACTCCCGTCCACTAGTAACTAAAGAACAATCCTTACATTCTCTACTAGCTATGATCTTCCCATTCCTAGTGTGTATGTCCTAACAACTAGACAGGGTCATGCAAGTAATCGAGTGTGTAGCAGTAAACTTGGACGTCACAAAACAATGGGATGCACTAGAATCAAATAATGCTAATGCGGGAAAATCACGAACAAGTAGGATACCTGAAACGACTTCCTCTGAAGCCTTGGCCTCTGAATCCGTCAGGGTAAAAGCTCGAGCTTGATTAGTTCCCTGAGTTAACTGCTCCTGCTCCCGAAACTGCTTCTGCGGTGGCCTCTGAACATCATCTTTTATGCAAAGCTTCGACGGACAAGTATCAGTGGTATGATCAGCTGATCCACAAATAATACAAAGTCCAAGTCTCCTTTGACAATCTCTCCAGAATGACCCGGTCGTTGGCAGTAATCGCACAACACCCTTCCTTTTTTCTTGGGAAAAACTGGCTTCTTCATTGGTATAACGCCACGCCTGTCCACCGGAATACCTCTGCGTATAGGAGCTCGATTCGGCGTAAACGCCGGCTTCCGTACCGCAACTGTCGGCTGCTGCGTACTTCCAGTCTTCATTGATAGGCTCTGCTGCTCTTGAGCCACTTTAAGTACTTGTGAGAAAGTGGTCAAACCCAGAGATATAATTTGCCTCTGGATATCCACGTCCAAACTGCGCATGAACCTCGTTGCCCTATCAGCATCATTGGCAACCAAAGGTCCAGTGAATCTACTGAGCCGTATCGACTCAACTGCATGTACATCCACGGGTGCGCTGTTCTGCTTCAAGCCGATGAATTTTTCTTCCATTTCCACCCGTGCAGTCTGCGGGAAGAACTTCTTCAAGAAGCTCTGCGAGAACATTGCCCAACTGATCGGGTTGGGCAAACAGGTATTCTCTACAAGCTACCATTCACGGGCATAGTCCACTAGTTGGATGCGCAAGACATCCACTCTTTTATCCTCTGGAATCTGTGCCGCGACAAGCAAATTCTCCGTATCAACCAGCCACTGCTCTGCCGGCAATGGTTCTTCAAAACCAGTGAAGATGGACGAACCCAGTCTCTTGAAATCCGCCACGGTACCCACATGTTCAACTGGTCTGGCCGCAACATTGTTCACGGTCTGCTAGACGGCCTATAAACCTTCCTGAAATGCTTTGGCCTGCAGCTGGTTCAGCCTGGTCTGCCATTTCTGGTCCTCTAGGAAGCCACGAATTACTCTAAGTAAGGCGGCGTCATCCACACGCCTCTGGTACGTCTTTAAACTTCTGTCCGCTATGATTCTGCAACCAATACACCAAAGAGGATTAGTATAATGAACAAGATTCAAAACTTGCGATGAATGATGACCATGAATCAAGGATATGAATTAAGGCCAGGACTCCAAGTTACTTAAATAGAGTACCACATTGTAACCATGCTGCATTTCATAGTTAGAATCACATAACTCTACCCAAGTCGCTCAAATCCTAGAGATAAACAATAGGGAACCAGAAGGTTTCAAGCCGAGATGCAAAGTTGTTTGCATATCGTCAAGACAAGGGTCAAGAGAAAGATATAATTCAAGAATCACGATAACAATGTGGCAGGACATGCTCCTAATTACAGGTTTTCTGATTCGTGTACTGGGTTCAATACACAACAACAAAAAGAATCAAACCCGACTAATACTAAATCCTTGGCTCTGATACCAAACAAACCCTGTCACACCCCACTTCCCAGAGTGCGCTAAGATAGGCACGTGACAGAGCCAACCATGCTACCTGTGGATAGGAAATATCCTTCCACAGTCACATTACGGCTGTAGAGATATCAAGAATAATAAACAACTATCTAATACATGTCCATAAGCCAGAATAAACAGTCATGAAATAAAATAATGCGGAAGCAAAGGATCCAAGTACAATAATAATTTGGAATGTACGTCCCAAAATACGGGCTCACATCAGGAACAAAAATACTAAAAGGAAAACTAAACTAAACTAATAACAGGTCTTCACTGCTCGGCCTGTTGATCAAAATACTCTTGGTGTAAGTGCACGGCGGCGCCCCGGCCGTCAATCCGACACCGGAATGCGGAAGCGATGATTTACTTTAACTTTTCAAACCGGCACCACCGCGCACTATAAATCCGGATCGGGCCATTAATCAAGTCCTAGCTAACAAGATGGGGGTAGAGAGATATACCGAGTGATCCGAGTCCTCCGGTTTTCTCGTCGTCGTCCCGATCTCCCGCGGAATCTCCGGTCTCCATCACGTCGCCGGAAGGGCACCACATCGCCGGCTTCTTTTACGGGCTCCCACCTCTGGTCCGAGGCAACTCGGGCACGAAGTTGGCGAGTCGACGTGCCCAAGGTTTGCTGTAGAATAGTGTAGAAGCTATGTCTCATTTGGGGTTGTAGGGAGTTGCCTTTTGGTGGAGGAAAATAGATCAAAGCCTTTTGTGGATGAACTTGGGAATTTTGTAACATGAAAGGAGCAAAAATTCCCACATCAAAAATGGGCACCCCCTTCTCCTTGCTTGGCCGGCCAAGAATAATGGGGAGTCAAGAATGAGAGGGGGAGTGTGTGTATCACAAAGGAGTGAGCCAAAAACAAGAGAGAGAAAAGGGTTATCATGAAAAAGGAAATGATCACCAACTAAAACTCACACTCCATCAACCAATCATCAACAACCATAATTGCTCCAAAACCAACACTCCAACAACCTAATCATCAACAACCATGATGACTCAAAAGTCAAGCCATGATGAAAAGAAGAAGAAGTCAAATGAAGTCAAATGGTGGAGGAATTATCATGATACAACAATATGCAAATAACACCCTCCACAAAGCTTATTTGCACAAATGCAAATAAGCCCTCCTCCACCAATCTTCAGCCAATGAAAGATACAAAAAAATATGGCTGAAACGGAAAACAAACTGGCAACTCCAAAAAAACCGATCCCGTAATAAATTACAGGAAAACCCCGATACTGTGTATACATACCCGCATCTGTATTCCGACCGAATACAAATGCAATGAGACAAAATCTACACTATACAATACTAGGATCTGGCTTAAACCAAAGCCCGCTAGTATTATCCGTCCGATCCTGATCCGTGCAATACCGCACGTATCTGATCGAACCCTGTCATATCTCCATACGGCTTCTACAGCGTTTCGTCCGAAACTTGAGCAACTGGTCTGTGGGGGACTCTAAAGACTCGTCAATACTATGGCTGTGGATTTAACCACTAGCACGTCAGAGGTATTAGCCATACGTGACGGGCTACCAGCTATTGACCGAAAGGGACGTCGATGAGCGAACTCATCCTGACACCCTACTGAGCCTGTCAGTGACAATATCCGTACAGTCCGGTCCGTTCATCTATGAGCATCGCATGGCGGGCCTAGGGGGTTGGTAAAAGTCAGACCCCCAAAAGCGGTACAAGTCGTGTCGGTGTGTAGCCCTAAACACCATGAGATACTACTGGAATACCTACCAGTAAATCTCCTGCCTTGGCCAAGGACTTCGTGTAATGGCTCTCCTAGACACAGTGCGACCTTACCCCCAATACCGGGAGAGACGAACCCCTGCAGATCCGCTCACTGCCTCCATGTGGCTCGGGACTGTACCCAACTAAAACTTGTTTGCACGTCTCCTTTGAGCGTGGTAGGGTAGTAATCAAAGTACAGTGGGAACTCATACGAGACAAATGACGATCCTCAGGTCGATGAACTAACCTGTACATATGTCATCAGGGAACTGCTATCTGACGTCAGGTATAATACCAACTAGCAGGTTCCCGGCGAGTCCTGTCCGGTGTACTCATAACCCAATGAGCACCTGTATACATCTTAGGTGAACCAACTGACACCAGTGGCTTGTGAGACCGGCCACCGCCCCTCGTCGGGGTCTCGACTGTATACACTAGTCTACTCTGGAGTATCGATGCCCTGTCTCGAAACTCCCACGACTAGGGACCTTTTAAGGATGTGCTTATAGACTACCAGCTCCCACGTATATGATCGCCCTCATACTGCTGGCAGTCAAGCAAGAATCCTATGGGCTCTATCAACGTGTAATAGCGACCTGTCAGGTCACCTAAAGCAGTACACGATGATAAAGATAAACCAGATAGCATACTATCATCTCGAGTAAGACTGTCCTACCGGAATAGGACCTCTTTCAATCATTGCAATCACGTGTCTGTGATCCAATAATTGACTTTGAGGGCACTATCTCCAACAATCTCCCACTTGCACTCAAGGCTAATTATTGCGATGTCGCATACTCACAGCCCGTGTGATACCGAACACCCAACTCCTCTACTAGTCAGTCTCACAAAGCTCGTTTGCGAAACTATTGCGTTCGAGAAAAAGCCTCAGTGAGTGGATCCGCTTTGATGTTTCTTTCTATTTCTCTCTATATCTCAAGTTCGTGGAGAAAACCATCTCCCTAAATGAGCAATACCTGTCTTAGAATGTGTATGGATGTCTGATGGGACCTAGCTCATAAATGAACTCCAAATCCAAACTTCTTAGACTGTATCGTCAACTGAACTTAATCAGTATCCTGCGCCATGCCTACCTCAGTATCCTCCTGGACCACCTGTCCAAAATACTGCCTCTCGTCAAAAGGAAAACTATAACTCTGACAACCTCCCCGTCGTCCAGGTCACCTTGGAAGCCTGGAATGATAACTGTCTCCCGAATGAGGCTGTCGTTATCATATCCCTAGAACATCCACTTTTGTTCTAAAACTGCTTCCGATTGTTTCTCCTGGATTGGATGAATATCAACTTATTGCACCTACTGCAAGAACAACATCTGGTGTGGTACTTGACATCTCATGATTGACTCAATTGCCTAAGCAAGTGATCTGCCAATCATGCACATCCCTCTCCCCTTTAGTCTGTAAGACACCTTTAGAGAGGGTGACTCCATCACTTACAGGTACACTACCATCCCAGGAGTCGTCCATTCTAAAGCACCAATAGAATGCCGTCTAAGTACCCTGATTGGAAAACCACCCAAATCTAGATCTAAAACCATAAATCCAGTAACCAGAATGTATGATATAATGTCCAAGTCCCATATGGAGAAACCACTGTGTGACGACCAAAGTATAACCTATCGTAGTATAGGAATATTACTTCCTACTCTGTGTATGTCATCCAAATACCATGACATCACACCCTACTATCTTCTCAACAGATCCATCCCCTATTCTGATGAAGTCAAACCTATGACTATCACATAAGAAATAGATGATCTATCTCCGCTACATCTGCTTTAGTCTATAAATAGACATAAGACACTTGTCCACCAATGCTTCCGCTGCTCCCACTGACTACGACAACCCTCTGGCAGAGTCATATAGACATACACTTCTAAAGCCAGTTTAGAACGACGCTATACTCATCCTCCTGCCGGGTCTCACAGTCTAGAACAACAGCAATGGCAAGTCTGGGTAAACAAGAACCTCCCTGCCACCGTCCTTGAGCATACTGAAGTACCTCTCGGGTGCCTGAGGTTACCCACTTTTTCTGCGGAGTGGCCAATGGAATGTCAAACCAGATTGAATCTTTAGGATCCTATCAAATCTTCAGTAATCGTTTGTGGTTCTGGAATCACTTCCAGTTCTACCATACTCCCACTACTGTTTTCTGAAAAAATCCATTTTTATTAAAACTGTGGCGAGTTAAGAACAATATCACTATTGATCTTCTAGATGGTAGAAAATCAACCCTCGTCATAGCCTGGGTCAACCTACAAACAGCCATTACAGAAACGTGCCTTGAGTTATCCAGAGTCTGGTTTTAAGCATAAGCCAGACAACTCCCCGTATTTTAACATTGTTAAGATATGAACTGTTCTATATCCAATATAGAACCAGAGGCACTGATTTAATTGAACCAGATTCAAATCATGCAGCTGCCTCCAGTGCATGTCAACTAAATGGAAGGAGGCCGATCAGCGTTACTCAACTTAGGAATGCTTCCAATTATGAGTAATCTGAAAGAGAAGCAAGTTCTCTTAATCATTACTATTAACTGAATACCGTACACAAGTATCTACATCTTCGATCACCTTGAAGAATCCCGATACTTGCTACACCTGGTTCTCTACTTTATTCATATACCTATAACTTCTCAAAATTTGGACCCTGTGTTTCTACGAAACACCTGTCTAAAAACTAGAGAAGTCATAAGTAAACCGAATATAGTACGAGGACCAACCCCTTTGTCCTAATGGACACTGGACAACATACAATACTCTGTATAAGTCCTTTGAGTCTAATAACTCATTCCCTGTGTGTCGTAGGTTGAAAACTGTACTTATGGTTAAGAAGAATTACACCGCTGTTTAATGCTCCTTACCTAACCATCCACTGATATAGGTAAATGTCATAGACATAATTTAAAAAAGGTACATCTCACTCTATAAAAAATAGACGTACAGATATATCAATTTGAAATTGGTGCATAACAGCGGATATTCAAAACCAAATATTTGCCGTCCGGCAAACAACCCAGGCGATTTCCTTAAATATCACCAATTACAACGAATTCCGATATAATGAGGATAGTCACCTAATTCCCAATAACTTACTCCCACACATCATCTGTAAAACCATACAGATGTGAGAATCATACCTGGTAAATACATACCCTGGAGTAAGTATCTAATCGGGAAATCAGTTTTCCTTTAACAGTACACAGTGAAACTGAAACATTGAAATGTTTCGATGGGGTATCCTGGTATTCCTAGTAATGCCTCTTTCATTATCCAGATTCACAACTGTAACCGTATATCTCTTTGCCACCTCTCCAAATCCCTTTATATGTCTTTAGTCATTACCTTCTGCACACCCCTTTAGGCCAAATGGTTTTCTTCCTTCCCTACCGTTCGGCACCAGCCTATGCTTTGGAAGAAGACTATCCAATAAGCATAATGGGTGTACTGTCCTAATCCTAGGAGCACTCGCAATGCGAGAGAAGGTGAAGATAAAAGACAACCGAATAAATCTTATTCCTATTTCTCCTGAACCAAAATCCATCCCCGAACTGGAACAAGTTCCTTTCGAGTTCGTATATAACCATACGATAGAGTATCCAATAAACTGTGGATTTTCGCAGTGATACGGAGTTTCCTGGAGAAATACAAAGGTGAAGTGGGCGTGGTAATAAAATACCTGGTTTGGTCGTGAATATCGGTCGCAATTTACTTTGCCCTCCTAATCCCTTTCTTTGTCTTTACATAATACCTTCTGTACACCATCGTTAGGCTAATTGGTTTTCTTCATTCCCTACCGGTCGGCACCTGCCTACGGTTTGGAAGAAGACAATCCAATTTGCGTAATAGGTGTACTATCTCCTAAACCAAGGAGTACTCGCAACCTGAGAGAAGGTAAAAGGAAAAGACAACTGAATAATCCTATCCGTTTTCTCCAGAACCGGAAACCATCCTCGAATAAATCCCTTCGAGTTCGTATATAACCATACGATGGTTTTGTCCAATGGAAGTGGACGTTCGTAGTAATACGGGGTGTCCTGGAGAAAAGGGTAAAAGTAGGAGTGGCAATGAGGTCTGCAGCTCTGACAATCCAAAAGCCAGTGTTAAGAAGGTTCGGTTAATTTTGGTCACTGAGTCATAGTCTTAGGGTCGGGTCAATGGTCGCTGCCAAAGAGAGAGAGAAAAGAAACACTCAGCGTGCACTCTAACCTAGATCAGATTGGTTACCAATTTATCTAATCTGGAAACCTC
This sequence comes from Agapanthus africanus, assembly GCA_030015575.1. Lineage (NCBI taxonomy): Eukaryota > Viridiplantae > Streptophyta > Magnoliopsida > Asparagales > Amaryllidaceae > Agapanthus > Agapanthus africanus. The sequence continues at coordinate 701,644,070 of JASDDO010000024.1, read as the reverse complement.
CCACTGTAACCTCAAATTCTCCTCCAAACCTGAAAGAAGAATTAGTCGGGATTACCCGAGGAGTAAACCAACTCATCAGTAGGAATCGGGATCCAACTATCATCGCATGATAACGTGACGGAATCCGCTCACGTCATCACACTCCAGAAGGTATGCGCATATCTGGCAAGTTTCAGTTTCTTTAGAAACTCCCGATGTGGATTTTTTACCCCATGCTCTTATGACCTTGACTTTGGCCAACAAATCATAAGTCACATGTCAAGTTCTACCCGTCATTCTCCAGGTTAATTTGAACCCACCCGTACATACCCTTGACTTTGGCCAACAAGGTAGTACGACTGTCCCAAACCAACGCATCTATCTATGCTGCATATGAATTGTTGGAGATAGTGCCCTCAGAGTCAATTATTGGATCACAGGCACGTGATTGCAATGATTGAGGGAGGACCTATCCCGGTACGACAGTCTTACTCGAGATGATAGTATGCTATCTGGTTTACCTTTATCATCGTGTACTGCTTCAGGTGACCTTACAGGTCGCTATTACACGTTGATAGAGCCCCTAGGATTCTTTCTTGACTACCAGTAGTATGAGGGCGATCATATACGTGAGAGCTGGAGTCTATAAGCACATTCTTAAATGGTCCCTAGTCGTGGGAGTTTCGAGACAGGGCATCGATACTCCAGAGTAGACTAGTGTATACAGTCGAGACCCCGACGAGGGGCGGTGGCCGGTCTCACAAGCCACTGGTGTCAGTTGGTTCACCTAAGATGTATACAGGTGCTCATTGGGTTATGAGTACACCGGACAGGACTCGCCGGGAACATGCTAGTTGGTCTTATACCTGGTGTCAGATAGCAGTTCCCTGGTGACATGTGTACAGGTTAGTTCATCGACCTGAGATCGTCATTTGTCTCGTATGAGTTCCCACTGTGCTTTGATTACTACCCTACCACGGCTCAAAGGAGTCGTGCAAACAGGTTTTAGTTGGGTACAGTCCCGAGCCACATGGAGGCAGTGAGCGGATCTTCAGGGGTTCGTCTCTCCCGGTATTGGGGGTGAGGTCGCGCTGTGTCTAGGAGAGCCATTACACGAAGTCCTTGGCCAAGGAAGGAGATTTACTGGTAGGTATTCCAGTAGTATCTCAGGGTGTTCTGGGCTACACTCCGACACGACTTGTACCGCTTTTGGGGGTCTGACTTTTACCAACCCCCTAGGCCCGCCATGCGATGCTCATAGACGAACGGACCGGACTGTACGGATATTGTCACTGACAGGCTCAGTAGGGTGTCAGGATGAGTTCGCTCATCGACGTCCCTTTTGGTCAATAGCTGGTGGCCTGTCACGTATGGCTAATACCTCTGACGTGCTAGTGGTTAAATCCACAGCCATTGTATTGACGAGTCTTTAGAGTCCACCACACTTTCAGTTACTCAGGCTTTCGGGCGAAACGCTGTAGAGGCCGTATGGAGATATGGCAGGGTCCGATCAGATACGTGCGGTATTGCACGGATCAGGATCGGACGGTTTGTACTGGAGGCCGTATGGTTATATGGCAGGGTTCGATCAGATACGTGCGGTATTGCACGGATCAGGATCGGACGGATATTACTAGCCGACTTTGGTTTAAGCCGGATCCTAGTATAGTACAGTGTAGATTTTGTCTCATTGCATTTGTATCCGGACGGAATACAGATGCGGGTGTGTATGCACAGTATGGGGGTTTTCCTGTAATTTATTACGGGACTAGTTTTCTGGAGTTGCCATTTTGCATTCCGTTCCGGCCGGTTTTCCTTTGTTCTTTCCCGGCCGGACTTTTCCGATGGAGGGGGTTATTTGCAATTGTGCAAATAACATTTGTGGAGGGGGTTTCTTGCTTTTGTGTCATTATGATATGTTAAGCATCTTTGCTTTTTCATCCATGATGGTGCATTTATGAGATTAGATAGGATATGGGTTGATTAAGGGTTTGATTTGAGGTTTACCTTGAAGGAAGGGGTCACCCTCCACCTTTTCCTACACTCACCTCCCTTCTTGTTATGTTTGATATATCATTCCTCCACCATTCTCACTTATGAAAAAAAAAGGCTACACTTGTGGGAAAAATATGAGAGAGTTTCATTTTGAGCTTGTGGGATTTTTCTTGATCTCATTTCATGCTAGGAAAAATGCAAGCACCATTTTTTCGTATCTTGTTTCCTCCATCATCTTCAAATGGCAACAAAACCACAAATGAGACATAGCCTCTACACTACACTTTCTACAGCAAATCTTGGACGCGTCGGCCAGCCAACTTCGCGCCCGAGTTGCCTCGGTATTGAGGTGGGAGCCCGTAAAAGATGCAGGCGATGTGGTGCCCTTCCGGCGAGGAGGCGACGACCGGAGTTTCCGCGGGAGATCGGGACGACGACGAGAAGACCGGAGGACTCGGATCACTCGGTACATCTCTTCCCTATCTTGTTACTTTGCTAGATCTAGTTTAATGGCCCGATCCGGGGTTTAGTGCGCGGTGGTGCCGGTTTGCTAAGTTCGCAAAATTAAAGTTTTTCACCGCTTCCGCATTTGGCCGTCGGATTGACGGCCGGGGCGCCGCCGTGCACTTACAGTGGTATCAGAGCCTCGCCATTAACTTCGTCTAGCTTTGTTTGATGTGTTTGATTTCCGATCGACCAAAATTCCAAAAACCCGCGTTTTTCCTTACATCAGTTTTCTGTCGAAATTTTTTGAAGTCCAAAAATTTTTCAGGTTATAAAAACCTAATGTACTGGAAATTCTAAGACTTCTGTAAAAATTCGATACAGTGAATCGACCACTGAAGCGCTGAACCGCGGCCAAACCCCCCCTTGGGCCGCGGTTCCGCCGCACATTGGTGTCCTCGCTGCATCAATTTTTTCCAGTGGGCTTCTGGGATGATTTTAGGGGTTTTGGAATATTAAAATTGGGCCCAGAATTTCTGTGAGTGCTACAGTATTGCTTGGGGGCCCACTTGTTAATTTTTGATCGATCGGATATTTTAAACACATTATTTCACAGTATTTACATTATATCTGCGACCGTGAATGTCACTTGATCGGTAAATCCTGTCTAACTGCTATAGCCCAGTTAGACGGATTTGCGAACGTGATTTTCACGTTGATGTTTTGTGATTTTGCTGTGATGTTGCGGATCGGTCGTGGGGGATAGCTTGGATGCAATGCTAGTACAGTTTTGTTGTATTATGTACATTTGATATTGCGGGGCGAGCGTCCGACATGTGGACTGCCGTCACTGCCTGTTTGTATTATTATTTTGGGGCACGACCAGGTTGCGGTCGATGTACCCGGTGTATGTATATTTTACTTTCTGTACTAGGATTGCCCCGCGGAGGGGTGCACGGATAGCCGGGTTCTAGAGGGCAACAAGCCCGCATCTCATGGCATTGAGACGGAGGGGGCTTCACTCTAGGATTGGCAGGCTATTCGCCGCATTCGTAGGGGGTACAGGTTGACCCAGGAGGGGTGCCCAAGTGTTAGTTATATGTATGCCCTAGAGGCCATTACTGTACATAGGATGTATATTGTAGTGGATGCTGGGACATATATAGGGAGGACTTTCTTGCTCGACATGATAGTATGCTATCTGGTTGCTCTTTACCTTAACGTATATACTGATTGTCTCTCTGTTACATGTTGGTAAAGCCCTTAGGATGTGTGCTTGACTACCTGGACTATGATGCGGATCATACTAGTGGGGACATGGTAGTCCATAAGTACATCCTTCAAAGTCCCTAGTCGTGGGTGTATCGAGACGGGGCATCGATATACCAGAGTAGACTAGCGTATACCTTCTCGACCCATACAGATGGGCGATGGATGATCCCATATCCATCGGTGTTTGACATCAGAGATGATATACGGGTGCTCAGTAGAGACTGGGTACACTGGACGGACTCGCCGAGAACTCCCAGATGGTATTATACCTCACGTCAGATGGCAGTTCTCTGGTGACACTGGTACAGAGTAGTCTGTTGACCCGAGATCGTCATAGAGTCTTGTGTGGTTCCCACTGTGCTTTGATTTCCATCTTACCACGTCCAAGAGGGCGTGCAAAACGGTGGTTTTTGGGTACAGTCCCGAGTCACATGGAGGCAATGAGCGATAGGAGGGGATTCGTCTCTCCCGGTATAGGGAGTTGATGTTGCACTGTGTTCGATTGGCTATAACAGGAAGTCCCTGGCCAGGGCTGCTCAGAGAATTGCTGGTAAGTGTTACCAGTAGTTTCTCGACCCGTTATGAGCCTCATATCGACACGACTTATCGAACTATTGGGGTCTGACGTTTACCACCCCTAGGCGAGATGTGCGACATATCAGACGATCAGACCGGACTGTACGGTAGTGTTACTGGTTGGATTCACTGGAGTGTGAGCGGGCTTGCTCGTCGATCTTCAGATCGCTCAATACCCGGGTGGCCGTTACGTTTAGCAGACCGCTTGCGGCTTGTGGGTGTTTGATATGATCATCACCCGCTGCCGGCGTATTGACGAGTCTTTAGAGTCCTACACAGAGGTTTCCTGGCTCAAGCGAAACGAAATAGGAGCGCATATGAGATATGTGCGGTACCGAGAATAATGTGGGTATGTGATACCGTATTTCATTCTCGCGATCAATGCGTCGAATGGTTGTATGTGATATAACCTAGTTATCGATTCAAGCGTTGATTCGATAAACCGATACATTGAATATTAGTCGGTTATATGCGATATGACCGGGTCGTTAAATCAAGTGTTGATTTAATGATTTAATGCATAATTATATATTTGATATATTACTTTGCATTAACTAGTATTGGTTCACTTTAAATGGATTTTCTCACTTGAAGTTCACAAGTTGTATATGTGATATACTTTTGTGCACTTGATTGTATCATGTTTGATGATGCATGCTTCATGGTTAAGTGTAAAGAATTAAACCAAGGTTAAGTTGTTGATTAGGGTTTTACTTATTCATTTATCTTACAATTTATTTATTCATTTTGAATAAATTGAAAGATAAATGAATGGTGGCTTCTTTTGTTTTTAGTTGAAGCTTCATGAAGCTTTGACTTGATGACTTTTTTGTTCTCATCCTTAACCCTAACCATCAACCCAACCTTAGTCAATTCTCTACACTTAACTAAGGTAAAGATTATGATAAGTATTGTTTTATTTTTCTATTTGAAAATAACTTATCATATTCTTCATCTTCTTCTTCTTCTTCACTTCAAGAAAAAGCTTTACAAGCTTTAATGGCAAAGTGAGAATTAGAGTGAGAAATCCAATTCTAAAGTCTACCCACTTCTTATTTCTTCATCCTCTACCTCTTTCCAAGTAGTAGAGTGTGTTTCCTTCACAAGTTTTCAAGGCTTGGTGAAGGTGGAGCTTGATCTAGCGATGCCTCGACGTAGATCATCTTCGGCATGGACATCGACGACCTAGCTCGCTTATTCTTCGACGAAGCCGACGCTAGAGCCCGGGTGTTCACTTGGACAGCAAAGGACTTCGTTGCGGAGCTATGGAGGTGGAGCACCGGATCTACAAAGGTTGTATTTCCGATAACCCATTAGTTAAGTGTTAACTAGTTAGTCTTTTCGCCTAGAAATCTAGCAAACGATCCGTAGTTTAGGGTTTCTCGGCACGTTAAATTTGAAATTGGCATGTTCGATGCCTTGTGAGACCTCATTAGGGTGCCTAGGAACCCTACAGTGATATCAGAGCCTAGCTAGAGCCTTAGGCGAAGTCCAGACGGAATTCGAAACCCGAACGAACCCGAAACCCACACCCGAGAATGCTCTCTGGACATTTTTGAAATATCTGGATTTTTGTGAATTAAAAATTGCTAAAAAATTCAGCATAGAAAAATAAGAATTACGGTGCAAAATGTTTCTGGTGAACAGTGATTAGTGCGGCGGAACCGCGGCAGAAGCCTAGCTTCTGCGGCGGTTCCGCGGCTCTCTAGTGACGTCAGCCCTATATTTCTGCACAGTAATTCCTGATAAATTCTTCTGAGTTTTCTGGGAATTTTTAAAATTTATTCAAGAGTTGAATTTTCTGGGGTGTATTGGGAGGTCGTCGGTTCGATCGGATTATCAAGTTTCGTCTATGTGGCTTTCCGGATATTTTACAATATGTTAAAAAGTTCGACCGGATATAAATACCCAATTTTTCCCCTGTCGGGAAATTTCCAAGTGTTGGATTTTTCCGTAGTTTAACGATGTTCTAAGTAGTGCAAGTAACGCGATGGTCCCTCTAGAAGACAATAAACCTTAACTCGATTATGTGACCGTCTTGAACTGCCCTTTGAACCTTCGGGTTTGGGGCAGTACGGCGTGCCACATGTGAGGCGTTGGCTTGACCCTTCTACGGCTGGACCGTTGGTACTGAGGCACGAACGGAATGTTGTTAGACTTATTTCATGTGTTGAGCTGTATCGGGAAAACTTGGGTGTTCGATTGTTCGATCGGAAAGTTTAACATTTTCTATTTATCTGGAATGGGATACAATAATTGGAATTCACAATTAGTTATGAGATAACTGAATGAATGTTATAAACATAGCACTTTAGTCTCACTTGATCGGTTGCCACGGAATTTTGATGCGATCAAAAGTCCGTCGCAATCACGTAGCGTACGCGGATACTCGCCGGGTAAACTTAATAGACAGCCTCACTCCATAGCCCCGACCAAGTGACTGTAGGAGAACCCCGTCGCCGAAAGCATCCGTTCGGGTGCTCGCGGTAGCGGTGTTCCGCCTTGGTGCACTTCGTCGACGGTATTAGGGGTGCGGCCGCCTACTAAAGTTTGCGACGAGCATTCGATCAGTTTTTCGGGAATCTTGTTGAATTGCCCAACTTGATATTGAAAAGAGTTTTCGATAATGAGACTAAAATGCGGGGTTTATAATTGTTAGGCATGCGATGTCTAAGGAATTCATTTGATCAGGCATACGATGTCTGAGGTGGTTGCGGATTCCAACTGTTGTAGTTTTACACTTTCTTTTCTGTGACCGTAAGTGTAATATGTGATATCGCCGGTTTCGTTGCTATATGTCAACGACAATTGGGATGCGCATATTTACTTACGTTGAAGACATGTGATGTTATGTGTTGCTGGATATGTTATATTGGATCGTCGTGTTTGAATAGCCGGGGGTTTTTATGTGAGATGAGTGTTTTTCATTTTCATTCATGTAAAAACTTGTATGTAATATTCTTTTATTGGGGCGCTTCCAGGTTGCGGAAGTTGTCACCATTTGTATATTATTTACTTTTCCGCACTAGGATAGACCCAAGGAGGGGAGCACAAGTAACCGGGTTCTGGAGTCCAGTGGGAGACCAACTCGAGGAGTCGAGTCCGGGTCTCCTAACTCTAGAATTGGTAGGGTTGCTTGCCGCTCTCGTAGGGGTCTAGGGGTGTGGGTTTGGCTATTCATCACGACCGTGGAATCCGTGTTTTATACTGGCTCGTATTGAAAACACGGACGTCCTAGGATATCCAATATTTCATATGTTTCTTCTGCTGCGATATCTGTGATGTGATCATGTGATGTTCTGTGATAGATACAGTATATAGTATATATGATATATTATATAGGCGTTACTTATGTTTTACACCCGTGCTAGCCCTGCCCCGCTCTGTCGTTAGTTACCTAACCTAACGGTGCACGAGGGGACATCGAGGCGAATGCGGATGGCATAAGTGTACGTCGTATTTATCTGTGATGTTTAGGTACTTAAATGATGGGACTTCATTAATGTGATTAATGAAATAAAAGAAACCTAAGATGTTGTAGAATCGAATTTCAAAATTAAAACAGGTAGCTACAGTTCTTGCTTTGCACAGCGGTATATATGATATATCCTGCACCTTATTCGATAAGGAAAGGACCGAGATCCCTTCACCGGGAGTGACTCCTTTAGCAATAACTGGCAGATGCTACACACTCGGTTTGTCTTTTGAATGCTTTTAAGAGTTTTTGCTTTGCACAGTGATATATGTGATATATCCCGCACCTCATTCGACGAGGAAAGGACCGACGATCCCTTCACCGGGAGTGACTCCTTTAGCAAAACTAGAAAAGCCTCAAAAGCACTCCATTTTAAAATCATTTGATTCTACAACGATATCAAGTTCATTACGCAATAGGTTTTCAGAAAAACCTGTCGTAGCCCTCCGTCATTTCAGATAAGTTGTATATAGTATTCGTGCTGCATTTGTTGGCTTTCGTCAAGGTGCAGTGTGCGGTAGCTATGTGCTGCTTATTTGCTGCATACGATGCGATTGGATTAGGGTAGTCGTGCGGCTTTGTTGGCTTTCGTCAAGGGTCGTGCGGGTGGGTTTAATTCGATCAAGAAATGTACGGGTTGAACTTGACTAGCGGGCTATGGTTTGTTGGCTTTCGTCAAGGTCATAGCACGTTAAGGGCAAAATATTATCGGGAATTTCAAGTGTTGAAATTTGCAATGAGATTGCATACCTTCTATGAGATAGTTGGATCCCGATACCCGCTGCGAGTAAGAGTTACTCCTGGGAGAGTTTTATACATTACAATTAGCCGATCAAGTAGGTGTCTAGAAAGGTGTTAATGGGGTTACGCCTCTGGGAAAACGAGGTTTACATTAATTAGGTTCGTGCGAAAGCACGGGGGACCTCCCTCAAAGTACCGACACTGGCCTGGCTAAAAGATTGGCGAACTTGTAGTGTGTAATTAATCCCGGCTAGTCTTTCCTTTTAGGGTTTGAAGGAAGATTTGATAAAAAGCAGTGGGAGCCATCCTGATTAGATAAAATAAAAACCAATCTATTCTTGACAGAGCGCACGCTGAGTGTTTTCTTCTCTCTCTCTCCAGGTAGCGACCATATCACGCCTTAATCAAGATAATAATACGGATTATTGACCGAACCCGCTTGTTATACTGAGCTGGGGAACGTTGGTCCCGCTCCAACTTATAATTGTTATAAGACAGAGCAGGAAATTGGGGATTACCAGAATTCCCGTGCCGCCCAAACGAAGAGAGTGCATGCTGATGCATCATCTTCGGGTTTGTTCATTATACAGAACTGTTTCTCAGTATCCTTTACGTCCTGGGTATATGATACCGGATCAGGATCCCAGATATGTAATCTGTTACATAGGGCTACAGATAGGTAGAGAACTGAGAACGGGTGATAAGTTTCATGAGGCAGAAAACGGGGCAAGAGTTGCAGCCAAGTCTGTCGGTCACTGTCACCCTGTATTACAATACATTGATTCTGAACAAATGTTATTAGATACCGAACCTGATATACAAAATCATATCTATCTCTTTATCTGTAAAGAAATGATAAAATTTTGTATAGTTGGATAATGTTTTGAACATTTCCTATATCAAAAGTTGATCGGTTCAGGCACGTTATCTAAAAGCGTTGATGTTCTAAATCAAACTACAGTTCTTAGTATATGGAACACACATAAGAGGAAGAGTTCAGAAATGAACGGATCCTTCTTAAGGCATTGTAGACTAGGTCAGATCAATGTGACCCGACTAGCTAAAGTTACATGAAGATGCATATTTAAATCAGTTTGAATTTACATCTTGTGAAACTTGCCAGTCATGTCACAAAGATAAGATGACCATAGCTCCGTTTACTGGAAACAGAGAAAGAGTTAGTGAACTCTTGGGATGATACATGTTGATGTATGTAAGTCCCCTGTCTACATATGCCAAGACCGGTTCTTTTACTTCATTACATTTTCTGATAATCTCTCAAGATTCAGACATACGTTCCTGTTGAAACATAAGTCCGAACCTTTTGAGATATTCACAGAATATAAAATAGAAGTAGAGAACCAAAATACGGGTATAAGTATTATGTCTTTTGATGTGATCAAGGAGGAGAATACTTGAGCACGGAAATACGGGACTATTCTAAAGGAGAATGAGATTCTCTCTCAGCATTACTCCTCCGTATACACCATTGTACGATGGTATGTCGGGGCGGAGCAGATACACCCTATTTGATATGGTGTGCTCTATGATGAGTACTACTGAGTTACCTTTTTCCTTAAGGGGGTTATGCACTTGAGAAGTTGCATACCTATTGAATAGGGTTTCAATCAAATCAGTTGCCTACCGCTTCATATGTGATATGGAATGGGAAGAGCCCATGTCTTAAGTTAGTTAAGATTTGGGGTTGTCCGGCCTATGTCTAAAAGCATGATCCGGACAAGCTCGAGGCAAAGTCTGTAATGTAGAACTGGAAAAGTTCCAGCTATACAAAATACAGCAGATGATTTGGTACAACCAAAGGATTCAGTAGATGCCAACGAACCTCAGCCTCTCCGCCGATCTAGTAGGGTTCCTCACCCACCTGAGAGATACTTCGGTTTCTCTATGACAGTGGGAGCGAGGAATGCATCATGAGATGATGACCCAACTAGTTTTGAGCAGGCCATCAGGAGTAAGACTCTGTAAGAATGGCTGTATGCTTAGTGATCTGAGATGGAATCCATATACACCAACAAAGTATGGACTTTGGTTGCTATATCTGAAGGGTTAAATCCCCATCAGGAGCAAGTATATCTTGAGAAGATTACTTGGTGTACATGGAAAAGTTGAGACTTTCAAAGCTAGACTTGTTAAGGGTTTGCATCATTGACCAGGTGTGGATCATGATGAAACCTTTTCAAGTGACTATGCTTAAGTCCATCCAGATCCTACTTGCCACGGCTACATACCATGACTGCGATATCTGGTGGTTGGGTGTCTTGACTGCTTTTCTAAATGATGATTTAGAAGAGAGCGTCTATAAGTACACAGCCAGAGGGCTTCGTAGACAGTGGGAGCAGCGGAAACGTGTGCAAGATGCTTTATAGGATAAAGCAGGCATCGCGGAGTTGGAACATCTGTTTTGATGAAGCGGTCAAAAAGTTTGACATCATCAAAATGGTAGATGAACCTTGTATAAACAAAAAGGTAGTAGGGAGTATGGTGGTGATCCTCGTAGAGTACGTGGATGACATACTCTTGATAAGAAAGGAGTTTCTTATGCTACGCTCGATCAATCTCCGTTTATCACAATGATTCTCCATATAGGATCAAAATGATACCTCCTAAATCCTGGATTTTGGATCTATGAGATAGATCTAATTGGATGTTAGGATTCTCACTAGTTGTAGTGAGATGGTATCAACCGATCCTGAGGAGAATCACTGGAAGTGTTCCAGGGTGATAATGACGACTGAGTGTCAGTCACAGGCATTGTCTATACCCTCAGTAAAGGGACGATATGTTGGAAGAGTTCCAAGCTAGATACCGTGACATACTAGACGATAAAGGCAGGATACATCGCTACTTAAGATGCTACCAAAGAGGCTGTTTGGGTGTATATAGGTTCATGAGATGAACTATGTTCCTACCATTGTGTGACAATGGAGTTGTGGCTTATGCCAAGGAACGCCGGTCCTATCAGTGATCCAGACATATTCTAAGGCAGTATCACTTGATCATGGAGATGGTTGATCTCCAGGGAGATCGAGGTTAGGAGAGTAGACTCAGAGGACAACACAGCGGATCCACTCACGAAAGGCCTTTTCCCAGAGAGAGACTTTTATGGGATGGTTGAGTATGAGATACTGCAACCACTGCTACAGATGGCCCTAGTGCAAGTGGGAGATTGTTAGTTATATGTATGCCCTAGAGGCCATTACTGTACATAGGATGTATATTGTAGTGGATGCTGGGACATATATAAGGAGGACTTTCTTGCTCGACATGATAGTATGCTATCTGGTTGCTCTTTACCTTAACGTGTATACTGATTGTCTCTCTGTTACATGTTGGTAAAGCCCTTAGGATGTGTGCTTGACTACCTGGACTATGATGCGGATCATACTAGTGGGGACATGGTAGTCCATAAGTACATCCTTCAAAGTCCCTAGTCGTGGGTGTATCGAGACGGGGCATCGATATACCAGAGTAGACTAGCGTATACCTTCTCGACCCATACAGATGGGCGATGGATGATCCCATATCCATCGGTGTTTGACATCAGAGATGATATACGGGTGCTCAGTAGAGACTGGGTACACTGGACGGACTCGCCGAGAACTCCCAGATGGTATTATACCTCACGTCAGATGGCAGTTCTCTGGTGACACTGGTACAGAGTAGTCTGTTGACCCGAGATCGTCATAGAGTCTTGTGTGGTTCCCACTGTGTTTTGATTTCCATCTTACCACATCCAAGAGGGCGTGCAAAACGGTGGTTTTTGGGTACATTCCCGAGTCACATGGAGGCAATGAGCGATAGGAGGGGATTCGTCTCTCCCGGTATAGGGAGTTGATGTTGCACTGTGTTCGATTGGCTATAACAGGAAGTCCCTGGCCAGGGCTGCTCAGAGAATTGCTGGTAAGTGTTACCAGTAGTTTCTCGACCCGTTATGAGCCTCATATCGACACGACTTATCGAACTATTGGGGTCTGACGTTTACCACTCCTAGGCGAGATATGCGACATATCAGACGATCAGACCGGACTGTACGGTAGTGTTACTGGTTGGATTCACTGGAGTGTGAGCGGGCTTGCTCGTCGATCTTCAGATCGCTCAATACCCGGGTGGCCGTTACGTTTAGCAGACCGCTTGCGGCTTGTGGGTGTTTGATATGATCATCACCTGCTGCCGGCGTATTGACGAGTCTTTAGAGTCCTACACAGAGGTTTCCTGGCTCAAGCGAAACGAAATAGGAGCGCATATGAGATATGTGCGGGACCGAGAATAATGTGGGTATGTGATACCGTATTTCATTCTCGCGATCAATGCGTCGAATGGTTGTATGCGATATAACCTAGTTATCGATTCAAGCGTTGATTCGATAAACCGATACATTGAATATTAGTCGGTTATATGCGATATGACCGGGTCGTTAAATCAAGTGTTGATTTAATGATTTAATGCATAATTATATATTTGATATATTACTTTGCATTAACTAGTATTGGTTCACTTTAAATGGATTTTCTCACTTGAAGTTCACAAGTTGTATATGTGATATACTTTTGTGCACTTGATTGTATCATGTTTGATGATGCATGCTTCATGGTTAAGTGTAAAGAATTAAACCAAGGTTAAGTTGTTGATTAGGGTTTTACTTATTCATTTATCTTACAATTTATTTATTCATTTTGAATAAATTGAAAGATAAATGAATGGTGGCTTCTTTTGTTTTTAGTTGAAGCTTCATGAAGCTTTGACTTGATGACTTTTTTGTTCTCATCCTTAACCCTAACCATCAACCCAACCTTAGTCAATTCTCTACACTTAACTAAGGTAAAGATTATGATAAGTATTGTTTTATTTTTCTATTTGAAAATAACTTATCATATTCTTCATCTTCTTCTTCTTCTTCACTTCAAGAAAAAGCTTCACAAGCTTTAATGGCAAAGTGAGAATTAGAGTGAGAAATCCAATTCTAAAGTCTACCCCCTTCCTATTTCTTCATCCTCTACCTCTTGCCAAGTAGTAGAGTGTGTTTCCTTCACAAGTTTTCAAGGCTTGGTGAAGGTGGAGCTTGATCTAGCGATGCCTCGACGTAGATCATCTTCGGCATGGACATCGACGACCTAGCTCGCTTATTCTTCGACGAAGCCGACGCTAGAGCCCGGGTGTTCACTTGGACAGCAAAGGACTTCGTTGCGGAGCTATGCAGGTGGAGCACCGGATCTACAAAGGTTGTATTTCCGATAACCCATTAGTTAAGTGTTAACTAGTTAGTCTTTTCGCCTAGAAATCTAGCAAACGATCCGTAGTTTAGGGTTTCTCGGCACGTTAAATTTGAAATTGGCATGTTCGATGCCTTGTGAGACCTCATTAGGGTGCCTAGGAACCCTACACCAAGTTACCGGATTCCGTGAAGTGCTGGGTGGTCCATTCACGGCGCTGAAGGGGGCTGCCTCGCTTCAGGTTTTGGCGGGTAATTTGCCGCGCCCGTAGGGGTCTAGGATTTCATTGCACAGGCTATCCACACGACCAGGGGAACGTCGGGTTTCAGTAGTGGCTCTGTGAAACCCGGGGATCCCAGATATCTGTTTTGTTCTGTGATGCTGTACATTTCTGTGATGTTGCATTTTTTATTAACGCCTTGAGCGAAATATAATATATTGGTATATATATTAGTAGATGTTGTATATGTTTTTCATCCGCGCTAGTCCAGTCCCCGCTCTGCCGTTAGTTAGCTAACCTAACGGGTGATGACGGGACCCAGTGGCGAATGCGGATGGCATATACGTACGTCAGTATATTTTCGTTCTTTGTGGTGTGATCAATTGATGGGACTGCATTGATTCGGATCAATGCAAGATAAACAAACCTAATCTGATGTTGTTGGAACACTTTTCAAAAAGGCTGTTATTGCAAGGACGTTCACTTTTGTTTTGCATCGTGGTATTCCTTTGGAATATCCTGCTCCTCAGTCGACGAGACAAGGGCCGAGATCCCTTCACCGGGAGTGACCCCTTGGACAGAAGTTTGCGTCAGGGCCTTAACTTCACTATAGCCGATTACTTTTGCTTTGCATCGTGGTATTCAGTTGGAATATCCTGCACCTCATTCTATGGGGAAAGAGCCGAGATCCCTTCACCGGGAGTGACCTCTTTAGTAAAGGTTTTCGTCACTATATTTTCTAAAAAGCTATCCGTTCCTTCAACGATATCAAGTTCATTACGTTAAAGGTTTTCGCCAGAAACCATTCGTAGCCCTCCGTCGTTTCACATGGATAGTCAATAGTATTCAAGCTGTGTATGTTGGCCAAAGTCAAGGCACAGTGTTTGGTAGCTGTTGGGTATTCATATGCAGCATAGATAGATGCGTTGGTTTGGGACAGCCGTACTGCCATTTTGGCCAAAGTCAAGGGTAGGTACGGGTGGGTTCAAATTAACCTGGAGAATGACGGGTAGAACTTGACATGTGACTTATGATATGTTGGCCAAAGTCAAGGTCATAAGAGCATGGGGTAAAAATCACATCGGGAGTTTCAAAAGAACTGAAACTTGCCAGATATGCGCATACCTTCTGGAGTGTGATAGCGTGAGCGGATTCCGTCACGTTATCATGCGATGAGAGTTGGATCCCGATTCCCACTGATGAGTTGGTTTACTCCTCGGGTGACCCTGACTAATTCTTCTTTCAGGTTTGGAGGAGAATTTGAGGTACAGTGGGAGGTTTCCAGATTAGATAAATTGGTAACCATTCTGATCTAGGTTAGAGTGCATGCTGAGTGTTTCTTTTCTCTCTCTCTTTGGCAGCGACCATTGACCCGACCCTAAGACTATGACTCAGAGACCAAGTTAACCGAACCTTCTTTACACTGGCTTTTTGATTGTTAGAGTTGCAGACCTCATTGCCACTCCTACTTTTACCCTTTTCTCCAGGACACCCCGTATTACTACGAACGTCCACTTCCATTGGACAAAACCATCGTATGGTTAGATACGAACTCGAAGGAATTCGAGGATGGTTTCCGGTTCTGGAGAAAACGGATAGGATTATTCAGTTGTCTTTTCCCTTTTACCTTCTCTCAAGTTGTGAGTACTCCTTGGTTTAGGAGATAGTACACCTATTATGCAAATTGGATAGTCTTCTTCCAAACCTTAGGCTGGTGCCGACCGGTAGGGAATGAAGAAAACCAATTAGCCTAAACGGTGTGCAGAAGGTATTAAGATTAAGACAAAGCAAGGGATTAGTAAGAGGGCAAAGTAAATTGCGACTGATATTCATGACCAAACCAAGTATTTCTTCGCCAATCCTAAATCACCTTTGTATTTCTCCAGGACACTCCGTATCACTACGAAGATCCACAGTTTATTGGATAATCCATCGTATGGTTATATACGAACTCGAAAGGAACTTGTTCCAGTTCGGGGATGGATTCTGGTCCAGGAGAAATAGGAATAAGGTTTATTCGGTTGTCTTTTATCTTCACCTTCTCTCGCATTGCGAGTGCTCCTAGGACTAGGACAGTACACCCATTATGCTTATTGGATAGTCTTCTTCCAAACCATAGGCTGGTGCCGAACGGTAGGGAAGGAAGAAAACCATTTGGCCTAAGGGGTGTGCAGAAGGTAATGACTAAAGACATATAAAGGGATTTGGAGAGGTGGCAAAGAATTATACGGTTATAGTTATGAATCTGGATAATGGTAGAGGCATTACTAGGAATACCAGGATACCCCATCGAAACATTTCAATGTTTCAGTTCAACTGTGTACTGTTAAAAGAAAACTGATTTCCTGATTAGACACTTGCTCCAGGGTATGTATTTACCAGGTTTGATTCTCACATCTGTATGGCTTTACAGATGATGAGTGGGAGTAAGTTATTAGAAATAGGGTGATCATCCTCATTATATCGGGATTCGTTGTAATCGGTGATATTTGAGGAGATCATCTAGGCTGTTTGCCGGTCGGTAAATATTTAGTTTTGAATATCCGCTGTTGTGCACCAATTTCAAATTGTTATATCTGTACGTCTATTTTCATAGAGTGAGATATACCTTTTGATATTATGTCGATGACATTTACCTATATCAGTGGATGGTTAGGTAAGGAGCATTAAACAACGGTGTAATTCTTCTTAACCATAAGTACAGTTTTCAACCTACGACACACAGTGATTGAGTTATCAGACTCAAGGGACTTATACAGAGTATTGTATGTTGTCCAGGGTCCATCAGGACAGAGGGGTTGGTCCTCGTACTATATTCGGTTTACTTATGACTTCTCTAGTTTTTAGACAGGTGTTTCGTGGAAACACAGGGTCCGAATTTTGAGAAGTTATTGGTATTTGAATAAAGTAGAGAACCAGGTATTGCAAGTATCGGGATTCTTCAAAGTGATCGAAGATGTAGATACTTGTGTATGGTGTTCAGTTGATAGTAATGATTAAGAGAACTTGCTTCTCTTTCAGGTTATTCATAATTGGAAGCATTCCTAAGTTGAGTAACGCTGATCGGCCTCCTTCCATTTTGTTGACATGCACTGGAGACAGCTGCATGATTTGAATCTGGTTAAATTAAATCAGTGCCTCTGGTTCTATATTGGATATAGAACAGTTCATATCTTAACGATGTTAAGGTACGGGGAGTTGTCCGGCTTATGATTAAAACCAGACACTGGACAACTCAAGGCACGTTTCTGTAATGGCTGTTTGTGGGTTGACCCAGGCTATGATGAGGGTTGACTTTCTACCATCTGGGAGATCAATAGTAATATTGTTCTGGACTCGCCACAGTTTTAATAAAAATGGATTTTTTTAAAAGCAGTAGTGGGAGTATGGTAGAACTGGAAGTGATTCCAGAACCGCAAATGATTACTGAAGATTTGATAAGGAACCTAAAGATTCAATCTGTTTTGACATTCCATTGGCCACTCCGCAGATACAGTGGGTAACTTCAGGCACCCGAGAGGTACTCCGGTAGCCTCAAGGACGGTGACAGGGAAGTTCTTGTTTACCCACACTTGCCATTGTTGTTGTTCCAGGCTGCGAGACCCGGCAGGAGGATGAGTATAGCGTCGTTCTAAACTAGCTTTAGAAGTGCACATCTATATGACTCTGCCAGAGGGTTGTCGTAGTCAGTGGGAGCAGCGGAAGCATTGGTGGACATCAGGCTTATGTCTATTTATAGACTAAAGCAGATGTAGCGGAGATAGATCATCTATTTCTGATGTGACAGTCATAGGTTTGACTTCATCAAAATAGGGGATGGATCTATTGAGTAGGTAGTAGGGTGTGATATCCGGGTTTTGGATGACATACACATAGTAGGAAGTGATATTCCTATACTACGATCGGTTATGCTTTGGTCGTCACACAGTGGTTTCTTCACAAAGGAAATGGATTTTGTATCAGACATACTGGTTACTAGATCTATGGTTTTAGATCTAGATTTGGGTGGTTTCCCAATCAGGGTACTTTGACAGCATTCTAAGAGTATTTAGAATGGACGACTCCTGGCACGGTAGTGTACCTGCAGGTGATGGAGTCACCCTCTCTAAAGGTGTCTTATAGACTAAAGTAGAGAGGGATGTGCATGATTGGCAGATCACTTGCTTAGGCAATTGAGTCAATCATGAGATGTCAAGTACCACACCAGATGTTGTTCTTGCACTAGATGCAATAAGTTGACATTAATCCAATCCTGGAGAAACAGTCGGAAGCAGTTTTAGAACATAAGTGGATGTTCTAGGGATATGATAACGACAGCCTCCTTTAGGAGACGATTATCATTCCAGGCTTCCAAGGTGACCTGGACGACAAGGAGGTTGTCAGAGTTATAGTTTTCCCTCTGACGAGGCGCAGTATTTTGGACAGGTGATCCAAGGCAATACTGAGGGAGGCATGGCGCAGGATACTGATTAAGTTCAGTTGACGATACAGTCTAAGAAGTTTGGATTTGGAGTTCATTAATGAGCTAAGTCCCATAAGACATCCAGACACATTCTAAGACAGGTATTGCTCATTTCGGGAGATGGCTTTCTCCGCGAACTTGAGATATAGAGAGACATAGAAAGAAACTTCAAGGCGGATCCACTCACTGAGGCTATTCCTCGATCGCAAGAGTTTCGCAAACAGGCTTTGTGAGACTGACTAGTAGAGGAGTTGGGTGTTCGGTATCACACGGGCTGTGAGTATGCGACATCGCAATAATTAGCCTTGAGTGCAAGTGGGAGATTGTTGGAGATAGTGCCCTCAGAGTCAATTATTGGATCACAGGCACGTGATTGCAATGATTGAGGGAGGACCTATCCCGGTACGACAGTCTTACTCGAGATGATAGTATGCTATCTGGTTTACCTTTATCATCGTGTACTGCTTCAGGTGACCTTACAGGTCGCTATTACACGTTGATAGAGCCCCTAGGATTCTTGCTTGACTACCAGTAGTATGAGGGCGATCATATACGTGAGAGCTGGAGTCTATAAGCACATCCTTAAATGGTCCCTAGTCGTGGGAGTTTCGAGACAGGGCATCGATACTCCAGAGTAGACTAGTGTATACAGTCGAGACCCTGACGAGGGGCGGTGGCCGGTCTCACAAGCCACTGGTGTCAGTTGGTTCACCTAAGATGTATACAGGTGCTCATTGGGTTATGAGTACACCGGACAGGACTCGCCGGGAACATGCTAGTTGGTCTTATACCTGGCGTCAGATAGCAGTTCCTTGGTGACATGTGTACAGGTTAGTTCATCGACCTGAGATCGTCATTTGTCTCGTGTGAGTTCCCACTGTGCTTTGATTACTACCCTACCACGGCTCAAAGGAGTCGTGCAAACAGGTTTTAGTTGGGTACAGTCCCGAGCCACATGGAGGCAGTGAGCGGATCTTCAGGGGTTCGTCTTTCCCGGTATTGGGGGTGAGGTCGCGCTGTGTCTAGGAGAGCCATTACACGAAGTCCTTGGCCAAGGCAGGAGATTTACTGGTAGGTATTCCAGTAGTATCTCAGGGTGTTCTGGGCTACACTCCGACACGACTTGTACCGCTTTTGGGGGTCTGACTTTTACCAACCCCCTAGGCCCGCCATGCGATGCTCATAGACGAACGGACCGGACTGTACGGATATTGTCACTGACAGGCTCAGTAGGGTGTCAGGATGAGTTCGCTCATCGACGTCCCTTTTGGTCAATAGCTGGTGGCCCGTCACGTATGGCTAATACCTCTGACGTGCTAGTGGTTAAATCCACAGCCATTGTATTGACGAGTCTTTAGAGTCCACCACACTTTCAGTTACTCAGGCTTTCGGGCGAAACGCTGTAGAAGCCGTATGGAGATATGGCAGGGTCCGATCAGATACGTGCGGTATTGCACGGATCAGGATCGGACGGTTTGTAGTGGAGGCCGTATGGTTATATGGCAGGGTTCGATCAGATACGTGCGGTATTGCACGGATCAGGATCGGACGGATATTACTAGCCGACTTTGGTTTAAGCCGGATCCTAGTATAGTACAGTGTAGATTTTGTCTCATTGCATTTGTATCCGGACGGAATACAGATGCGAGTGTGTATGCACAGTATGGGGGTTTTCCTGTAATTTATTACGGGACCAGTTTTCTGGAGTTGCCATTTTGCATTCCGTTCCGGCCGGTTTTCCTTTGTTCTTTCCCGGCCGGACTTTTCCGATGGAGGGGGTTATTTGCAATTGTGCAAATAACATTTGTGGAGGGGGTTTGTTGCTTTTGTGTCATTATGATATGTTAAGCATCTTTGCTTTTTCATCTATGATGGTGCATTTATGAGATTAGATAGGATATGGGTTGATTAAGGGTTTGATTTGAGGTTTACCTTGAAGGAAGGGGTCACCCTCCACCTTTTCCTACACTCACCTCCCTTCTTGTTATGTTTGATATATCATTCCTCCACCATTCTCACTTATGAAAAAAAAGGCTACACTTGTGAGAAAAATATGAGAGAGTTTCATTTTGAGCTTGTGGGATTTTTCTTGATCTCATTTCATGCTAGGAAAAATGCAAGCACCATTTTTCCGTATCTTGTTTCCTCCATCATCTTCAAATGGCAACAAAACCCCAAATGAGACATAGCCTCTACACTACACTTTCTACAGCAAATCTTGGACGCGTCGGCCAGCCAACTTCGCGCCCGAGTTGCCTCGGTATTGAGGTGGGAGCCCGTAAAAGATGCAGGCGATGTGGTGCCCTTCCGGCGAGGAGGCGACGACCGGAGTTTCCGCGGGAGATCGGGACGACGACGAGAAGACCGGAGGACTCGGATCACTCGGTACATCTCTTCCCTATCTTGTTACTTTGCTAGATCTAGTTTAATGGCCCGATCCGGGGTTTAGTGCGCGGTGGTGCCGGTTTGCTAAGTTCGCAAAATTAAAGTTTTTCACCGCTTCCGCATTTGGCCGTCGGATTGACGGCCGGGGCGCCGCCGTGCACTTACATGAATACCCAACAGCTACCAAACACTGTGCCTTGACTTTGGCCAACAAACACAGCTTGAATACTATTGACTATCCATATGAAACGACGGAGGGCTACGAATGGTTTCTGGCGAAAACCTTTAACGTAATGAACTTGATATCGTTGAAGGAACGATAGCTTTTATGAAAATATAGTGACGAAAAAACCTTTGCTAAAGAGGTCACTCCCGGTGAAGGGATCTCGGCTCTTTCCCCGTAGAATGAGGTGCAGGATATTCCAACTGAATACCACGATGCAAAGCAAAAGTAATCGTCTATAGTGAAGTTATTGCCCTGACGCAAACTTTTTGTTTAAGTGGTCACTCCCGGTGAAGTGATCTCGGCCCTTGCCTCGTCGACTGAGGAGCAGGATATTCCAACTGAATACCACGATGCAAAACAAAAGTGAACGTCCTTGCAATAACAGCTTTTTGAAAAAGTTCCAACAACATCAGAATATGTTTGTTTAACTTGCATTGATCCGAATCAACGCAGTCCCATCAATTGATCACACCACAAAGAACGAAAATATACTGATGTACGTATATGCCATCCGCATTCGCACTGGGTCCCGTCATTACCCATTAGGTTAGCTAACTAACGACAGAGCGGGGACTGGACTAGCGCGGATGCAAAACATATACAACATCTACTAGTATATATATATCAATATATAATATTTCGCTCAAGGCGTGATAAAATGCTACATCACAGAAATGAACAGCATCACAGAACAATACAGATATCTGGGATCCCCGGGTTTCACAGAGCCGCTACTGAAACCCGACGTTCCCCTGGTCGTGTGGATAGCCTGTGCAATGAAATCCTAGACCCCTACGGGCGCGGCAAGTTACCCGCTAAAACCTGAAGCGAGGCAGCCCCCTTCAGCAACGTGAATGGACCACCCAGCACTTCACGGAATCCGGTAACTTGGGCACCCCTCCTGGGTCAACCTGTACCCCTTACGAGTGCGGCGAATAGCCCGCCAATTCTAGAGTGAAGCCCCCTCCGTCTCAATGCCATGAGATGCGGGCCTGTTGCCCTCTAGAATCCGGCTATCCGTGCACCCCTCCGCGGGGCAATCCTAGTACAGAAAGTAAAATATACATACAACGGGTACATCGACCGCAACCTGGTTGTGCCCCAAAATAATAATACAAACAGGCAGTGACGGCAGTCCACATGTCGGACGCTCGCCCCGCAATATCAAATGTACATAATACAACCAAAACTGTACTAGCATTGCATCCAGGCTATCCCCCACGACCGATCCGCAACAACACAGCATAACACAGAACATCAACGTGAATGTCACGTTCGCAAATCCGTCTAACCGGGCTATAGCAGTTAGACAGGATTTACCGATCAAGTGACATTCACGGTCGCAGATATAATGTAAATACTGTGAACTAATATATTTAAATTATTCGATCGATCAAATTTACCAAGTGGGCCCCAAAGCACTACTGTAGAACATAAAGAAATCTGGGCCCAAAAAAATAACATTCCAAAAACCCCATTTTGAACTCAGAATCTCTCTGTAGAAATTTCATGCATTGAACAGTAAATACTGCGGCGGAACCGTGGCCCAAGCACGGGTTTGGCCGTGGTTCCGCGGTGGTATAGTGTGATCACGTGATCAAATTTCTGCAGAGGTCTTAGAATTCCCTGTACATCATTCTGAAACAACCTGAAAATTTTTGGAGTCCAAAAAATTTCGACAGAGAACTGATGTGCATGATATCGGGTTTTCGAAAAATCTGTTCGATCGAACTTATAAACACATTAGACAAAGCTAGACAAGGTTAATGGCGAGGCTCTAATACCACTGTAAGTGCACGGCGGTGCCCCGGCCGTCAATCCGATGCCGGAATGAGGAAGTGATGATTTACTTTAACTTTTCAAATCGGCACCACCGCGCACTATAAACCCGGATCGGGCCATTAATCTAGTTCTAGCTAAATAGATGGGGGTAGAGAGATATACCGAGTGATCCGAGTCCTCCGGTCTTCTCGTCGTCGTCCCGATCTCCCGCGGAATCTCCGGTCTCCATCACGTCGCCGGAAGGGCACCACATCGCCGGCTTCTTTTACGGGCTCCCACCTCTGGTCCGAGGCAACTCGGGCACGAAGTTGGCGAGTCGACGTGCCCAAGATTTGCTGTAGAATAGTGTAGAAGCTATGTCTCATTTGGGGTTGTAGGGAGTTGCCTTTTGGTGGAGGAAAATAGATCAAAGCCTTTTGTGGATGAACTTGGGAATTTTGTAACAGGAAAGGAGCAAAAATTCCCACATCAAAAATGGGCACCCCTTTCTCCTTGCTTGGCCGGCCAAGAATAACGGGGAGTCAAGAATGAGAGAGGGAGTGTGTG
Organism: Agapanthus africanus; assembly: GCA_030015575.1. Taxonomy (NCBI): domain Eukaryota; kingdom Viridiplantae; phylum Streptophyta; class Magnoliopsida; order Asparagales; family Amaryllidaceae; genus Agapanthus; species Agapanthus africanus. Next base: position 701,620,736 of record JASDDO010000024.1, on the reverse strand, counting down.
TATCACAAAGGAGTGAGCCAAAAACAAGAGAGAGAAAAGGGTTATCATGAAAAAGGAAATGATCACCCACTAAAACTCACACTCCATCAACCAATCATCAACAACCATGATTGTTCCAAAACCAACACTCCAACAACCTAATCATCAACAAGCATGATGACTCAAAAGTCAAGCCATGATGAAAAGAAGAAGAAGTCAAATGAAGTCAAATGGTGGAGGAATTATCATGATACAACAATATGCAAATAACACCCTCCACAAAGCTTATTTGCACAAATGCAAATAAGCCCTCCTCCACCAATCTTCAGCCAATGAAAGATACAAAGAAATATGGCTGAAACGGAAAACGAACTGGCAACTCCAAAAAAACCGATCCCGTAATAAATTACAGGAAAACCCCGATACTGTGTATACACACCCGCATCTGTATTCCGACCGAATACAAATGCAATGAGACAAAATCTATACTATACAATACTAGGATCCGGCTTAAACCAAAGCCCGCTAGTATTATCCGTCCGATCCTGATCCGTGCAATACCGCACGTATCTGATCGAACCCTGCCATATCTCCATACGGCCTCTACAGCGTTTCGCCCGAAACTTGAGCAACTGGTCTGTGGGGGACTCTAAAGACTCGTCAATACTATGGCTGTGGATTTAACCACTAGCATGTCAGAGGTATTAGCCATACGTGACGGGCTACCAGCTATTGACCGAAAGGGACGTCGATGAGCGAACTCATCCTGACACCCTACTGAGCCTGTCAGTGACAATATCCGTACAGTCCGGTCCGTTCGTCTATGAGCATCGCATGGCGGGCCTAGGGGGTTGGTAAAAGTCAGACCCCCAAAAGCGGTCAAGTCGTGTCGGAGTGTAACCCAGAACACCCTAAGATACTACTGGAATACCTACCAGTAAATCTCTTGCCTTGGCCAAGGACTTCATGTAATGGCTCTCCTAGACACAGCGCGATCTCACCCCCAATACCGGGAGAGACGAACCCCTGAAGATCCGCTCACTGCCTCTATGTGGCTCGGGACTGTCCCCAACTAAAACCTGTTTGCACGTCTCCTTTGAGCATGGTAGGGTAGTAATCAAAGTACAGTGGGAACTCACACGAGACAAATGACGATCCTCAGGTCGATGAACTAACCTGTACACATGTCACCAGGGAACTGCTATCTGACGTCAGGTAAAATACCAACTAGCAGGTTCCCGGCGAGTCCTGTCCGGTGTACTCATAACCCAATGAGCACCTGTATACATCTTAGGTGAACCAACTGACACCAGTGGCTTGTGAGACCGGCCACCGCCCCTTGTCGGGGTCTCGACTGTATACACTAGTCTACTCTGGAGTATCGATGCCCTGTCTTGAAACTCCCACGACTAGGGACCTTTTAAGGATGTGCTTATAGACTACCAGCTCCCACGTATATGATCGCCCTCATACTGCTGGCAGTTAAGCAAGAATCCTAGGGGCTCTATCAACGTGTAATAGCGACCTGTCAGGTCACCTAAAGCAGCACACGATGATAAAGATAAACCAGATAGCATACTATCATCTCGAGTAAGACTGTCCTACCGGAATAGGTCCTCCCTCAATCATTGCAATCACGTGCCTGTGATCCAATAATTGACTTTGAGGGCACTATCTCCAACAATTGGACCGCCTGAGACAAGGATAATGGATCTGGGCCATGCAAAACCCAGACGTCAGTGCGTCATAATATCAATAATTATAAGCAAGCAGGATGTAATGAAATATGCAGGCATGAAGTATGAACAGTAACAAGTCATCAGTAACAAGTAAACCGTAACATGAATATAGATCAGTGAATAGGATATAAACAGGTGAAGTACAGTGAGTAGTCTATACTATGCTATAGGGTTATCTACTCTAAAGTTCGAAATCAATTAACGTAATCCTCATCGTAACCCATCGGTCTATGCCCCATTCATTTCCCACGGGACCACGGTAAAATGATATAATAGACTGTGAGTCTATGTCCCGTTCATTCCCCACGGGACCACGGTAAAAGGATAATAGCATTTTGAGTTACGTTCGGCTACATTCTTGATTTTCCCATACCCCCAAGTTATGTGTTCAAATCAGGTATTGATAAATCTGGAGTTAATGCCAACACATGATCAAGCAAGTACAGGTTTGTCTAAATAGACAACAGGAAATTTTCGTAGGGACAACAGGTCAAGATTGTCGGCATTAGTAATAAGATCAGGTATCAAGTCAAGCAGTAGTATATCAGGTCATGTCAGGTAGTGTTTATGTATCAAGTCATGTCAAATAGTGTATCAGGTCATGCCAAGTAGTGTACAGGTATCAAGTGGGTGTTCATAATCAAACTGTAGTAAGTATGGGTGCACAAAAACAAGTATGGAGTATTAATATGACAATAAAATGAAATACTGTAACATGGTATGCGAATAGATATAAAGTAAATGGTATGGATGCACAATTATCGATTAGGGTTACATTTGTAGTTCCAATACTAATTAGGATGCACTTTATTAAACATGTGGTGTTAATATAACAGTATTATGTATTAATGTGATCTGTAGATCCAGCTATATGTATACTATATAATATGGATGCAAACGGGTATCCGAAAACTGTAAAACTTGCATATAGATGTATAATATGATAAACGGGTAACATTTTACTCATATGGATGCGTAAAACTATACCTATCATGTAGCAAGATGATTTAGCATGCGACTAGATATGTAATGGAAGAACAAGGACGTGATATAACAGTAAAATGATAAACTGGTAAATACATGATGTACAATTAAACAATATGATATGTTATATTCAATTAGATGCAGTATACTGTAGTATAATATGTGACAAGATGGGTTTTCATGCACTAGATCTGAAATGATATATACGGATGTCGAATAAATCGATAAAACTGAAAAACAATAATGTGGATTGAAAAATTAATCATTTTGAAGTATTATAATTCAAATAGATATAGATTATAGTATTATAGCATGTAGCAAGATTAACTTGCCTCGACGGATCACGAAACGGATATGTACGGCACGTCCGACGTTGGCAAAACGTCGCAACGTATGCACGACACACAGGACGGGTCCAAGCAATTCAAGAAGGTGATCACGCAGGTAAGGTGCGTCCTCTGGGTCGTCTGGATCGTCGGCGTCAAGCCCGGCTCCGGCGAATGTGGTTGCTGCTCTGTGGTTGCCTCGGGTCAGAGGAGGTGGCGAGGGAGCGACGATGGCGATAGGTGGTCGGAATTCCGGTGAGGTGCATATGATAATGGCAGTGGGTTTATGGGTTCTTGATGTGGTTTGAGAATGTAGTAGAGAAGGAGGAGGAAGGTGTCCACGAAGGAGAGGGATGGTCGACGAGGAGATTGGTGAGACGACGAGAGGTCTCCAGTGATGGGAGGTGATGGTGTGCAGGGTCGGTTCTCGGGTTGCAGTGGGGTTTGCACGGGGTGTGCAGGGTTGGTAGGTTGAGGGTGTTTGTGCAGGGAAGAAAGCTCGGAAAAGGAGAAGAGGATGTGGAGGTCAGAGGTGATGACGAGGTGGGGTTATCAGCGGTGGAGGGTGCAGGTGAAGGAGGAGATGGGTTCTTGGTTCAACGCCGAGGTGAGGACGAGGAGGAGTGGAGAAAGGAAGGAGATGAGAGAGAAGAAGGAGATGAGAGAGGTTGAAGATGAGGGTGAGGTAGGTGGCAACACTGGCAGAGGAGGAGGCTAGGTTTCTTTGGGTTAGGGTTTGCGTCGTGGAAAAATGAAGGAGAAAGAATGAAGGAGGGATGTTACTTTATGAGGAGAAGGAGGTGAGCGGATCCCTGGTGAACAGGGATCGCGAGAGGAGTGAGAGAGGGGGGGAAGAGAGAGAAAGAGAGAGAGAGGGGGGGGGAAGAGACATAGAGACACAGAGAGCTATCGAGAGGAGAGAGAGAGGAGAGATAATTTTGTCACCTAGTGGGAGAGAGAATGGCAGCGGAAAGAGAGAGAGGAAAGAGAGAGAGAGAATGGTTTGTTAAATAAGTTAGAATTAAATAAAAAAGATTTCAGTTAGTTAAATGAATTTAAACTGTCGATTTTAAATTAAAGATATTAAATTAAATAAATTTGAATTTTGGCGGAATACAAAAATATTCCAAAACACGCCCGGGTCGGGTCTAAAATTTCAGTTTTAAAATATGAAAAATATATGCGACGACCAAATTTAAAAATGAATGCTCGCGTAAGGAAAATGCATACCCCCAAGAACGGATGCTCGTACGTGCGCGTAGCCATCCAAACAAGTCCGTTTCACTGAACGGGACGAGAACAAGATGCGCGGATGCTACCACGGGGTTAGGGGTAACAAGCAGGCCATGCAATGTATTTTTAAAATATTTTATGTGACTTAAAATGTTATATTGTGAAAATGCAAATGTCAGATAAAATGCCAGTTTGCAGTATTCATGAATGTGTACCAGTCTACGCAACAAGTCAAGATGATTCATAAACATGAATCAAACAGGTTCCAAGCAAGCGGGTCGGGTCGAATACTAGTACTATTCGCATCCAAAACACGATAAATCAGGAAAATACCATACAGAAAGAAATACGAGAACTGGAATTGGTATAAATGAACTCGGGTGTTATACCGTCACAATTACGTAGTGTACGCGGATACTCGCCGGGTAACCTTGATTGATAGCCACACCCCATAACCCCGACCAAGTGACTGTAGGAGAACCCCGTCGCCAAAAGCATCCGTTCGGGTGCTCACGGCAGCGGAGTTCCGCCTTAGTGCACTTCGTCAACGGCACCGGGGGGTGCGGCCGTCCACTAAAGTTTCCGACGAGCATTCAATCAAGTTATCGGGAATCTTATAGAATTACCCGACAGGTTATTGGAAAGTGTTTTCAATATCGAGACTAAAATGCGGGGTTTATAATTGTCAGGCATGTGATGTCTAAGGAATTCATTTGGTTGGGCATGAAATCCAAAGTATGTGATACATTGGGTTTATGATGTCTAAGATGGTTGCGGATTCCAACTGTTGTACTTTTTCACTTTCTTTTCTACGACCGTAAGTGTAATATGTGGTGTATCGTCGGTTTCGTTGCTATATGTCAACGACAATTGGGATACGCATATTTACTTATGTTGATGACATGCGATGTTATGTGTTGCTGTGATATGTTATATTGGATCTCCGTGTTTTGAATAGCCGGTTTTTTTTTGTGAGATGAGAGTTTTTCATTTTCATTCATGTAAAATTCATTGTATGTAATATTCTTTTATTGGGGCACTTCCGGGTTGAGGATGATGTCACCATTGTATATTATTTACTTTTCCGTATTAGGATAGACCTAAGGCGGAGAGTACAAGTAACCGGGTTCTAGGGTACAGTGGGAGACCATCTCGAGGAGTCGAGAACGGGTCTCCTAACTCTAGAATTGGTAGGGTTTCTTGCCGCTCTCGTAGGGGTCTAGGGATGTGGGTTTTGCTATTCATCACGATCGTGGAATCCGCGTTTTTACTGGCTTGAATAAAACACGGAATTCCTAGTATATCCAATATTTCATATGTGATTCTTCTGTTGCTGATATTCTGTGATGTGATCACTTGATATGTTCTGAGAAGAATGCCTATATTATATATATGAGATATAATAAATATTGTTGCTTTCATTTCTAATGTGATGCTTGGGACGCATAATTTTGATGGCAATTCATTAATGACATTAATGAAATAAAAGAAACCTAAAGATGTTGTAGAAACATATTTAAAAACTGGTAGCTCTAGTTCTTGCTTTGCATAGCGGTATTCCTTGTAGAATATCCAGCACCTTATTCGATAAGGAAAGAGCCGGGATCCCTTCACCAGGAGTGACCTCTTTAGCGAAATTAGCAGATGCTACTGTAAGTCGATGTACAACACCCCACGACTTGCGGGGAGGCGGAAAATTGAAAAACGATCTTGTTCTTTGCGTAAACATTGACTAACCGAGAATCTTTGCTAAACTATAACTAACAAGAAACATAGAAGTTGTAAACTACTATGATAAGTGATTATACCTAATGAACCGTGTCCTTCTCCTTTTCGTTATCCACGTCCTTCTCGGCCTCCTCCACGTAATAGATGATCCACCCGAGAGCTATACTCTAAGCTTCACCTCTAACTTGAGGTAACTAGGTTTCTTAAAGTGCTAATCTAAGCAACCTAGGTGATATAGAGAAGGGTTATGGATTAAATAGTCTATTCTAATCCTTGGTCTCAACACATGAGAGGGGATGATTAGGGTTTGAAGAGAGAGAGCTTGAGGAGAGAGAAGGTGAGCAAGAGAATGAGAAGAGATAATGAACTCATTTGAATATATGAAGCATAATGTTTTATGAAATAAATAAATTAAATCATTTAACAACCATGCTTCATTCATTCATATGAGTGATTCATCTCATGAGTCATTAGATCAATAAATGACGCATTAACTCCATGGATGAATCACACAAATGAGTCATTAACACAATAAATGCAAATGCCACCTTAACCATCAAGTCACCATCCTTCTAGAAGCTTCTCACGAAATTACGAGAACGCCCCTCCTATCCGTGAAAACACGGAAAAACTTTAGACTGTATAAATCCAATAACCCGATACTAGAATCTGGCTTAAACCAAAACCGGCTAGTAAAAACTGTCCGAATGTCGTACGTGCGTAAACACACGTATGCGTCCGAACCCTTGTCGTAAAACCATACGACCTTTATATCGTTTCTCCTGGAGTAGGGAAACTCTCTGTGTGGGACTCTAAAGACTCGGCTACTACGCTGGCAGTAGGTTTAACCACAGACCGTAAGCGGCACTAGCTGTACGTAACGGTCCCCAGGTAGATGTCGATAAGAAGGCCGATGAGGAAACCCATCCGAACTCCTACTGAGCCTGATGTGACAATCTCCGTACAGTCCGGTCTGTTTGTCTAAGACTATCGCATATCGGGCCTAGGGGGGCGGCAAGCGTCAGTCCCCTAATAGCGGTATAAGTCGTGTCGGAGCGTAGCCCATTACACCCTGAGAAACAACTGGAACCTACCAGTAAATCTCGCTTGCCCTGGCCAGGGATTTTGCGTAATGGCTCTCTGACACAGCGCGATATCAACTCCCAATACCGGGAGAGACGAATCCTGTCTAACCGCCACTGCCTCCAAGTGCTCGGGACTGCACCCAACTGCTACCTGTTTGCACGACTCCTTTAAGCCATGGTAGGGTAGCAATCTAAGAACAGTGGGACACACTCGAGGTGAAGTAGCAGTGTTAAGTCTACGGACTATGCTGTACTCATGTCACCTGGGAACTGTTAACTGACGACGGGTATAATACCAACCAACAGTTCTCCGTGAGTCCTGTCTGGTGTACCCGTAACCCAACGAGCACTTGCATACTATCTCCAGTACGACGTACTGACGGCTGTGGGATAGACCATCTCCCCAACTGGGATGAGAAGCATACACACTAGTCTACTCCAGAGTATCGATGCCCTATCTCGATAATCCTACGACTAGGGACCTGAAAAAGGATGTGCTTGTAGACTACCCAGCCCCCACTAGTGTGACTGCCATCACAACGCTGGTAGTCAAGCAAGATCCTAAGAGCTCTATCAATACGTATACTCACATATTAAGATAGATAAAACCAAGTAGCATACTACCATGTTTAGCAAGACTGTTATATAACTGTGAATATCCCAAGCTTCCATTAAGTAATATACAAGCTAGTATGATACAATAATGGCCCCTAGGGCATATACACTAATAATCTCCCACTTGCACTAGGGCCATGTACTGGCATATCGAAGACCGATGATCTCGAGTAGCCTCTCGAACTGAATCTGAGGTAGGGCCTTCGTGAATGGATCAGCAATGTTCTCTTCAGTAGCAACTCTCCGGACCTCGATCTCCCGACGATCAATGATCTCCCTGATCAGGTGATACCGCCTTAAGATGTGTCTGGACTTTTGATGGGACCTTGGTTCCTTTGCTAAGGCTATATCTCCGTTGTTGTCGCAATACAGAGGTATTGGATCAACAATGGTAGGAACCTCCTGAAGTTCTGTTAGGAACTTCTTCATCCAAACTACTTCTTTTGCAGCATCGCAAGCAGCAATATACTCCGCTTCCATCGTTGGGTCAGCAACGATGTCCTGCTTAGAACTCTTCCAGCACACCGCCCCTCCATTGAGGGTAAAGACATAACCTGACATGGACTTGGAATCGTCCTTATCACTCTAGAAGCCGGAATCAGCAAAGGCCTCCATCTTGAGGTCTTTTCCGCCGTAAACCAAGAACATCTCCTTAGTCCTTCTCAGGTACTTGAGAATGTTCTTTACTGCTATCCAGTGGTTCTCCCCTGGGTCTGACTGATACCGGCTTACCACGCTCAGTGCGTAAGCTACATCTGGTCTGGTGCACAACATCGTGTAGTTATATGTATGCCCTAGAGGCCATTACTATACATAGGATGTATATTGTAGTGGATGCTTGGACATATATAGGGATGACTTTCTTGATCGATATGATAGTATGCTATCTGGTTACTCTTTACTTTAACGTGTACACCGATTGTTTCTCTGTTACATGTTGGTAAAGCCCTTAGGATGTGTACGTGACTACCTGGACTATGATGCGGATCATACTAGTGGGGACATGGTAGTCCATAAGTACATCCTTCAATGTCCCTAGTCGTGGGTGTATCAAGACGGGGCATCGATATACCAGAGTAGACTAGCGTGTAGCTTCTCGACCCATATAGATGGGCGATGGATGATCCCATATCCATTGGTGTTTGACATCAGAGATGATATACGGGTGCTCAGTGGAGACTGGGTACACTGGACGGACTTGCCGAGAACTCGCAGATGGTATTATACCTTACGTCAGATGGAATTTCTCTGGTGACACTGGTACAGGTTAGTCTGTATACCTGAGATCGTCATAGAGTCTTGTGTGATTCCTACTGTGCTTTGATTTCCACCTTACCACGTCCAAGAGGGCATGCAAAATGGTGGTTTTTGGGTACAGTCTCGAGTCACATGGAGGCAATGAGCGATAGGAGGGGTTTCGTCTCTCCCGGTATAGGGAGTTGATGTTGCGCTGTGCTCGATTGGCTATAACAGGAAGTCCTTGGCCAAGGCTGCTTTAGGGATTTACTGGTAAGTGTTACCAGTAGTTTCTCGACCCGTTATGAGCCTCATATCGACACGACTTATCGAGTTATTGGGGTCTGACGTTTACCACCCCTAGACGAGATATGCGACATATCAGAAGAACAGACCGGACTGTACGGTAAGTGTTACTGGTTGGATTCACAGGAGTGTGAGCGGGCTTGCTCGTTGATCTTCTAATCGCTCAATACCCGGGTGGCCGTTACTTTTAGCAGACCGCTTGCGGCTTGTGGGTGTTTGATATGATCATCACCTGCTGCCGGCGTATTGACGAGTCTTTAGAGTCCTACACAGGGGTTTCCTGGCTCAAGCGAAACGAAATAGGAGCGCATATGAGATATGTGCGGGACCGAGAATAATACCAGTATGTGATACTGTATTCTATTCTCGCGATTTATGACATTGATCGGTTGTATGCGATATAGCCGGGTTATCGGATCAAGTGTTGATTCGATAAGTTGTTACTATTGATATTAGTCGGTTATATACAATATGACCGGATCGTTAAATCAAGTGTTGATTTAATAATTTAATGTATAATTATATATTTGATATATTACTTTACATTAACTAGTATTGGTTCACTTAAGATTGATTTTCTCACTTGAATGTGCACATTGTTTATATGTGATATATGCAAGTGTACATGTTTGTATCATGCTTGATGATACAAACAAGTTGTGTGTATGAGACTTGAACCAAATCAAGGTTAAATTAGGGTTTACTATTTTCCTAACAAATAACAAAAGAGTAAGACTTTGGTCAAAGTTATCAAGCTTCATGAAGCTTGATAAACATTGACAAAGTCAACTCTTTTGTCATTTGTTCAAGATATTAGTTAACCCAACCCTTAACCTAATGCTTTGGTTAATTCTCTACATGAGTTAAGAATGAGGGCTTAACTCAACCATGGTGCCATGATTAAAAGGATAAGTTTCATATTATTCTTTTTAATTCTCTTTCTTCTTCTTCTTCTTCATCAAGCTCCACAAAAGCTTGCTAGCTCCAATGGTGCCATGGGAAAAAGAGTGAGAAATCCAATTCTAAAGTGAACCCACTTCCTATTTCTTCATCCTCTACTACTTGCCATGTAGTATAGGGTGTTCTCTTCACAAAGTTCATGACCAAGTGAAGATGGAGCTTGAGTTTGAGTCTCCTCGACGTAGATCAACTTCGGCCTCGAAGTCAACGACCTAGCCCGCTCATTTCTCCGACGAAACCATCGCTAGAGTCCGGGATCCCGATGATCGCAGCGGAGGGACGTCAACACGGAGCTAAAGAAGTGGAGGACCGGATCTACAAAGGTTGTAGTCACTTTTACTTGTAGTTAAGTTGTTAACTTGCATGTTCTTTCGCCTTACCTCTAGTAATCGATCTAGTTTAGGGTTTCTCGGCACCGGAAAATTTTTAATTTGGAATGGTTGATGCCTTGTGGAACCTCTTGAGTGTGCCTAGTAACCCTACAGTGGTATCAGAGTCTAGCTAGAGCATTAGGCGATGTGCTAACGAAGTTAAAACCCCGATCGAATAAGCATCACTTTGAATTTTCTAGCAATGGTTTTCTTCTCTTCAAAAAGTGGCTTAGTGCCGCGGTTCCGCGGCCACGTGGAGGCCTTAGGGGCTCGTTTTTCACGACAATCCTTAAAAAACCCTGCTGAATTTTTTGGGCATTTTTAATTAAGAAAAGTCCCAGATTTTAAAAAATGTACAGAGAGGGGTTTAGTTTTGCGTTTCCGGGTTCGATCGGGGTTTTTTAAATTCGTAATGTTTTCCGGATATTTTTAGAACATGTTAAAAAGTTCGACCGGATATAAATACCCACTTTTTCCCCTGCCGGGAAATTTCCAAGTGTTGGATTTTTCCTTCGTTTAAGAACGTTCTAAGTAGTGCAAGTAACGCGATGGACCTTCTAGAAGACAACAAACCTTAACTCGATTATATGATCGTCTTGAACTGCCCTTTGAACCTTAGGGTTTAGGGCAGTACGGCGTACTACATGTGAGGCGTTGGCTTGACCCTTCTACGGCTGGACTGTTGGTACTGTGGCATAAAATAGATGTTTTTGAACTTATTTCAAGAGTTGAGCTGTTTCGGGAAAACTTGGTTGTTTGATTGTTCGATCGGAAAGTTTAACATTAACTATTTATCTAGAATGTGATACAATATTTGGAATCCACAAGTAGTTATGAGATAACTGATTTGAATGTTATAAACATAGCAGTTTAGTCTCGAATGATCGGTTGCCATAGAATTTTGATGCGATCAAAAGTCCGTCGCAATCACGTAGCGTATGCGGATACTCGCCGGGTAAACTTAATAGACAGCCATGCCCCATAGCCCTGACCAAGTGACTGTAGGAGAACCCCGTCGCCAAAAGCATCCGTTCGGGTGCTCGCGGCAACGGTGTTGCGTCTTAGTGCACTTCGTCGACGGCATCCGGGGGTGCGGCCGTCTACTAAAGTTTGCGACGAGCATTCGATCAGTTTATCGGGAATCTTGTTGAATTGCCCGACTGGATATTGAAAAGTGTTTTCGACAATGAGAAAAAAATGCGGGGTTTGTAATTGTTAGGCATGCGATGTCTAAGGAGGTTGCGGATTCCAACTGTTATACTTTTACACTTTCTTTTCTGCGACCGTAAGTGTAATATGTGATATCGCCGGTTTCGTTGCTATATGTCAACTGTTGGGTTAGCCTAGCACCTCATGAAGGGTTTGGAAGTATCACATGTACCAAAGATGGAATTTTTAGGGTGCTAAGTTAACAAGCATCGGATCGTTCCTAGAAAAATTAGGGTTTCAAAAACAACACATCATCACATGAAAGAAATGCTAGGGTTTTGAGAGTACAACCTTTGTAGCTCCCTACGCTAGACTCCTTGGCCACTTGAGGGTTGGAGGAGGGTTCGCTTGAAGTCTCCTAGTGTCCACGACGATCCATCCGAAGCTCCTAGTCCAAGCATGCAACTTCACTTTTCAAAAGAAGAAATGAAGATAACATTCTAAACAAGTGGGCTAAAGTTGTGTAGAATGATGTTGTGGTTCTTTTTCTCACTTCAAAATCCAATCTTGTTATGTGATTTGCTCACTACAAAAGTCTAGAGAGCAAGTGAAGAAGGAGGAAGAAGATGATGGCTATTCTTTTTAACAAGAGTGAAAAAGATAACTCTTGTGAAGAAAAAGAAAATATATATATATATATATATATATATATATATATTTTATTCTTCTCATCTCAAACCATGGTTAGATGATAAAGACATTATTTAACTTGAGTTTAAAACACAAAGAGAAGGTTAACTCATGGTTAGGAGTAGGTGAGCATGGTTAGGTTTAAGAAGGATGTAGAAACTAGCCATGAATTATCCTTTCTTTTTCCATTTTGTTCTTAACACAAATTAAATAATTATCCATATATTTAATCCATGGTGTGAGTCTTATATTGCCACTATTTTCCATGTGTAATCAACCATGATAGATGATGTATGTATGTATGTATGCACATCCATATGTGCATGAAACTAAAAGAAAGAAAGCATACATGCATGCATACATCCATCATGTACAAGAAAAGATTTCAAGTGAGAAAACTAATGGTTAAATGATAAATCAACACTTGATCTATCAGTCCGGCCATATCACATATGACCCCACCAAAAGCAAGCCGCCCGATCAATATACGGTATCCTATACACGCATTTTAATCGGGTCCATACGCATATCGCATACGCGCACCACAACGTTTCGCCTGGACTAGGAAACTCCATTGTAGGACTCTAAGACTCGTCAATACGCCGGCAGTGGGTGATGATCATATCAAGCACCCCCAAGCCGCAAGCGGTCAGCTAAACGTAACGGCCAACCGGGTATTGAGCGATCAGAAGAAAACAAGCGAACCTGCTACAACTCCCGTCGAGCCAATCGGCAACACTTCCCGTACAGTCCGGTCTCCTCGTCTGATATGTCGCATATCAAGTCTAGGGGTGGTAAACGTCATACCTCAATAACTGATAAGTCGTGCCGATGTGAGGCTCATAACGGGTCGAGAAACTACTGGTAACACTTACCAGCAAATCTCTGAATCAGCCCTGGCCAGGGACTTCCCTGTTACGGCCAATCGAGCACAGCGCAACATCAACCCCCAATACCGGGAGAGACGAAACCCCTCCTATCTCTCATTGCCTCCATGTGACTCGGGACTGTACCCAAAAACCACCGTTTTGCACGCCCTCATGGACGTGGTAAGGTGGAAATCAAAGCACAGTGGGAATCACACAAGACTCTATGACGATCTCGGGTCTACAGACTAATCTGCATAAGTGTCACCTGAGAACTGCCATCTGACATGAGGTATAATACCATCTGGGAGTTCTCGGCGAGTCCGTCCAGTATACCCAGTCTCCACTGAGCACCCGTATACCATCTCTGATGTCAAACACCAATGGATATGGGATCATCCATCGCCCATCTCATGGGTCGAGAAGCGTATACGCTAGTCTACACTGGTATATCGATGCCCCGTCTCGATACACCCACGACTAGGGACCTTGAAGGATGTACTTATGGACTACCATGTCCCCACTAGTATGATCCTCATCATAGTCCAGGTAGTCAAGTACACATCCTAAGGGCTTTACCAACATGTAACTATAAGACAGTATAAAGAGACTAGTATACATGTTAAGATAAAGAGCAACCAGATAGCATATTATCATATCGAGCAAGAAAGTCATCTCTATATATGTCCAAGCATCCAATATAATATACATCATCTGTACAATACTGGCCTCTAGGGCATACATACAACTAACAATCTCCCACTTGCACTAGGGCCAGCTGCTGTAGTATCGCATACCGAGCATCCCGAAGAGTCTCTCAAACTGTATCTGGGGAATGGCCTTCGTGAGTGGATCCGCTGTGTTGTTCTTCGTGTCAACCCTCCTGACCTCGATCTCCCGGCGATCAACTATCTCCCGGATCAGGTGATACTGCCTCAGAATATGCCTGGATCGCTGATGGGACCTGGGTTCCTTGGCCAAACCCACCGCTCCATTGTTATCGCAATACAAAGGTATTGGATGCTCAATAGATGGAACCACTCCAAGTTCAGTAATGAACTTCTTGATCTAGACAGCCTCTTTGGCAGCATCGTTGGCAGCGATGTATTCAGCCTCCATCGTCGAGTCTGCCACGGTTTCCTGCTTGGAACTCTTCCAGCTAACCGCCCCTCCATAAAAGGTAATGACAAATCCCGACTGCGACTTAGAGTCGTCCTTATCACTCTGGAAGCTCGAATCGGTAAAGGACTCCACTTGGAGTTCTCCATTACCATACACCAAGAGCATCTCTTTAGTCCTTCGCAAGTACTTGAGAATGCTCTTCACAGCTGTCCAGTGACTCTCTCCAGGATCAGCTTGATACCTACTCACCACACTTAGTGAGTATGCTACATCGGGTCTGGTACATAACATCGCGTACATGATAGAGCCTACAGCCGAAGTATAGGGTATCCCTTGCATGCGAGCTCTCTCCAAATCAGTCTTGGGAGACATCCCTTTGGAGAGAGTGACTCCAGAGATCGTGGGTAAGTTCCCACACTTGGATTCTTCCATACTAAATCTCTTTAGTATGGTGTCAATGTACCTGGATTGGGACAATCCCAATATCCGTTTGGATCTATCTCTATAGATCCTAATTCCCAATATGCAGGAGGCATCACCAAGATCTTTCATTGAGAATCTTTGTGATAAGAAGAGCTTGATCGATTGCAGCATAGGAATGTCATTTCTTATCAAGAGTATGTCGTCCACGTACAATACGAGGAAGACAACCTTACTCTCTGCCACCTTCTTGTAGATACAAGGTTCATCTACGTTTTTGACGAAATCAAACTCTTTGATCACGACGTCAAAGCAGATGTTCCAACTCCACGATGCTTGCTTTAATCCATAAATGGATTTAAGCAGCTTGCACACCTTCCCGCTGCTCCCACTGTCTACGAAGCCCTCTGGCTGAGTCATGTACACGCACTCTTCTAAATCACCGTTTAGAAAAGCGGTCTTAACATCCATTTGCCAGATTTCGTAGTCATGATATGCAGCGATGGCAAGCATGATCCGGATGGATTTAAGCATAGCCACTGGAGAAAAGGTTTCGTCATAGTCCAGACCTGCTCTTTGACGAAAACCCTTTGCAACAAGTCTAGCTTTGAAAGTCTCCACTTTCCCATCTACACCAAGTTTTTTCTTGAAGATCCACTTGCTCCCAATGGGTTTTACCCCTTCAGGAGCATCTTCCAAAGTCCATACTTTGTTGGTGTACATGGATTCCATCTCGGACCGCATAGCATCCAGCCATTTCACTGAGTCCCCACTCGTGATGGCCTGCTCGAAGCTAGTTGGGTCATCATCCTCCATGATGCAATCCTCGCTTCCACCATCTATGAGAAAACCGTAGTATCCTCAGGTTGGCGAGGAACCCCACTAGATCGGCGGAGAGGCTGAGGTTCGTTGGGAGCTACTGAATCTTCTGGTTCCACTAAATCTTCAGTTACGGTTTGTGTATCTAGAACCTCTTCCAGCTCCACCACTTTGCCACTAATTTCTTTTACAAGAAATTCCTTTTCTAAAAAGGTGGCATGCTGAGCAACAAACACCTTTTGTTCCTCACTGTGGTAGAAAAAATACCCATATGAGTTCTTTGGATATCCCACAAATTTGCAAAGAACTGACCGTGCCTTGTCCGGATTTTGTCTTTTGACATAGGCCGGACAACCCCATATCTTAACTCGTTTAAGATATGGCCTCTTCCCACTCCATATCTCATATGGTGTGGTAGGTACAGATTTAGATGGAACTTGATTCAATAAGTATGCTGCTGTCTCCAGTGCATATCCCCAGAAGGAAATAGGTAACTCAGCCGTGCTCATCATAGAGCGCACCATATCTAATAGGGTGCGGTTCCTCTATTCTGATACACCGTTGTGCTGTGGTGTATATGGAGGAGTCAGCTGAGAGAGAATCCCATTCTCTTTTAGGAAGTCCAGGAATTCATTGCTCAAGTATTCACCTCCTCGATCAGATCGAAAGATTTTAATACTTTTTCCGGTTTGGTTCTCGACTTCTTGTTTATATTCTCTAAATTTCTCAAAAGCTTCTGATTTGTATTTCATCAGGAACACATATCCGAATCTAGAGAGATCGTCAGTGAATGTAATGAAGTACGAAGAACCATCCCTGGCATGTGTAGACATAGGACTGCATACATCACTATGTATCAGTCCCAAGAGTTCGGTAACTCTTTCTCCGTGTCCCGTAAACGGAGTTTTGGTCATCTTGCCTTTGAGACATGACTGGCAAGTGTCATAAGATGAAAATTCGAACGGTTTCAAATATCCATCCTTATGCAACTTAGCCAGTCGTGTCGCATTGATGTGACCCAGTCTACAATGCCACAAGAAGGATTCGTTCAGTTCTGAACTCTTCCTCTTGTGTGTGTTTGTTATGCTCAGAACTGTTGATTGATTTAGAACATAAATGCCATTGCACAACGTGCCTGATCCAACCAACTTTTGGTTATGGAAAATGTTCATAACATTATCCTGTAATACAAAATTATATCCCTCTTTACTCAACAAAGAAACCAATATAATATTGCATATCAGGTTCGGCATGTAATAGCATTCGTTCAGAACCAATGTATTACCAGTTGGTAATGCAAGGTGATATTCCCCGACAGTCTTAGCTGCAACAATTGCACCATTTCCAACTCTAATGTCTTTATCACCTTCTCCAAGTTCTCTACCTTTCCTGAGCCCATGTAACTGATTACATATATGGGATTTTGACCCGGTATCTAATACCCAGGACGTAGGGTAAATGGAGAAACAGTTCTCTGTAATGAACACACTCGAAGAAAATGCATCAACATGTACTTTCTTCATTCGGGTGGCATGGGAATCCTGGTATTCTCCTATGTCCTGTTCAGTCCTATAACGCTTATAAGAAAGAACGGAACCAACGTCCCCCAGCACAGAATAACTTGCGGGTTTGGTCAATACATCCATATTATTATCTTGATTAATGCATGACATGGTCGCTACCTGGAGAGAGAGAGAAGAAAACACTTTAGCGTATACTCTTGCAAGATCAGATTGGTTATTATCTTATCTAATCAGGATGGCTCCCACTGTTTTTATCAAATCTTCCTTCAAACCCTAAAAGGAAAGACTAGCCGAGATTAATTACACCCTACAACTTCGCCGATCTTTCAGCCAGGCCAGTGTCGGTACTTTGAGGGAGATTCCCCGTGCTTTCGCACGGACCTAATTAAAGTAAACCTCATTTTCCCAGAGGCGTAACCCCGTTGACACCTTTCTAGACACCTACTTGATCGGCTAATTGTCCTGTGTAAAACTCTCCCAGGAGTAACAATTACTCGCAGTGGGTATCGGGATCCAACTATCTCATAGAAGGTATGCAATCTCATTGCAAATTTCAACACTTGAAATTCCCGATAATATTTTGCCCCAAACGATCTATGACCTTGACAAGGTCAACAAACTATAGACCGTAAGTCAAGTTCAACCCGTCACTTCTTGATTGAATTAAACCCACCCGCACGACCCTTGACAAGGTCAACAAGGCCGTATGACTACCCTAATCCAATCAGCATCATATGCATAAGCAGATAAATACTGGTCAGCTACCGCACACTGCGCCTTGACAAGGTCAACAAACGCAGCACGAATACTAAGCAGGACTTATCTGAAATGACGGAGGGCTACGACAGGTTTTTCTGAAAACCTATTGCGTAATGAACTTGATATCGTTGTAGAATCAAGTGAATTTTGAAATGGAGTGATTTTGAGGCTTTCATTAGTTTTGCTAAAGAGGTCACTCCCGGTGAAGGGATCTCGGCTCTTTCCTCATCGAATAAGGTGCGGGATATACCATATATATCACTGTGCAAAGCAAAACTCCAAGAGCAGTCAAAAGTCAAACCGAGTGTTGTAGCATCTGCCAGTTTTGCTAAAGAGGTCACTCCCGGTGAAGGGATCTCGGCTCTTTTCTCATCGAATAAGGTGCAGGGTATATCATATATACCGCTATGCAAAGCAAAACTGTAGCAATCCTTTTATTTGAAAATTTGATTCTACAACATCTTTTAGGTTTCTTTTCTTTCATTAATCACATTAATGAAGTCCCATCATTTAAGTCACCTAAACATCACAGATAAATACGACGTACACTTATGCCGTCCACATTCGCCTCGATGTCCCCTCGTGCACCGTTAGGTTAGGTAACTAACGACAGAGCAGGGCAGGGCTAGTGCGGGTGTAAAACATCAGTAACGTCTATATAATATATCATATATACTATATACTGTATCCATCAGAACATATCAAATGATCACATCATAGATATCGGAGCAGAAACATAGATATAATGTGGGATATACTAGGACGTCCGTATTTAGTATTTTGCCAACAATAGAAAATACGGATTCCACAGTCGCGATGAATAGCCAAGCCCACACCCTGGACCCCTATGAGAGCGGTAAGCGACCCTACCAATTCTGGAGTTTAGGAGACCCAGTCTCAACTCCTCGAGATGGCCTCCCACTGAACCCCAGAACCCGGTCACCTGTGCTCCCCTCCTTGGGTCCATCCTAATGCGGAAAAGTAAATAATATACAACACTGGTGGCACAACCTCAACCCGGAAGTGCCCCAAATAAAAGAATATTACATTACATTTGAATTTACATGAATGAAAATATAAAACTCTCATCTCACATAAAAAACCCCAGGCTATTCAATCGCGACAATCCTGCACATCATATCTCAGCAACACATAATATCTCATATCATCAACGTAAGTAAGTATGCATACCCCAATTGTCGTTGATGTATAGCAACGAAACCGGCGATATCGACATACTACACTTACGGTCACAGAAAAGAAAGTGTAAAACTGCAATATTTGGAATCCACATTCTCTTTAGACATCGTAAATGCGAAATATCACATACTTCGTATTTCATGTCCAACTATATGAATTCCACATATTGCATCACATTCCAGATAAATAGACAGTATTAAAGTTTTTGAACGAACGATTAAATACCCAAGATTCCCTAAAGCTCAACACTTGAGCGGAGTTCAAAAACCCGGAGTGTGACACAGTAGTAGCGGTCCAGCCGTAGAAGGGTCAAGCCAACACCTCATATGTGGCACGCCGTACTGCCCCAAACCCTAAGGTTCAAAGGGCAGTTCAAGACGGTCATATAATCGAGTTAAGGTTTATTGTCTTCTAGAGGGTCCACCACAAAACTTGCACGTATCTCCAAAATATTTAAACCCCGTGAAAAGTGAGCAAACGATACTCGTTCAAACACTTCAATACTTTCTAATTTATCCGGAAAAGCAAAACAAAATTAAATTCTTTGATCGAATCGATGATTACAAAATGAACCCCTGAATACTCAACACTTGAGTCAAATTAAAAATACCCAGAAAATATCAATCAAAGAATCATGAATTACTGTGCAAACAGAGAAGCTAAAAGACACCAAACTGCCGTGGTTCCGCGGCACAAGCATGTTAGTTATATGTATGCCCTAGAGGCCATTACTATACATAGGATGTATATTGTAGTGGATGCTGGGACATATATAGGGAGGACTTTCTTGCTCGACATGATAGTATGCTATCTGGTTGATCTTTACCTTAACGTGTATACTGATTGTCTCTCTGTTACATGTTGGTAAAGCCCTTAGGATCTGTACTTGACTACCTGGACTATGATGCGGATCATACTAGTGGGGACATGGTAGTCCATAAGTACATCCTTCAAGGTCCCTAGTCGTGGGTGTATCGAGACGGGGCATCGATATACCAGAGTAGACTAGCGTATACCTTCTCGATCCATACAGATGGGCGATGGATGATCCCATATCCATCGGTGTTTGACATCAGAGGAGATATACGGGTGCTCAGTAGAGACTGGGTACACTGGACGTTCTCGCCGAGAACTCCCAGATGGTATTATACCTCACGTCAGATGGCAGTTCTCTGGTGACACTGGTACAGAGTAGTCTGTTGACCCGAGATCGTCATAGAGTCTTGTGTGGTTCCCACTGTGCTTTGATTTCCATCTTACCACGTCCAAGAGGGCGTGCAAAACGGTGGTTTTTGGGTACAGTCCCGAGTCACATGGAGGCAATGAGCGATAGGAGGGGATTCGTCTCTCCCGGTATATGGGGGTTGATGTTGCGCTGTGTTCGATTGGCTATAACAGGAAATCCCTGGCCAGGGTTGCTGAGATTTACTGGTAAGTGTTACCAGTAGTTTCTCGAACAGTTATAGACCTCATATCGACACGACTTATTGAGCTATTGGGGTCTGACGTTTACCACCCCTAGGCGAGATATGCGACATATCAGACGATCAGACCGGACTGTACGGTAGTGTTACTGGTCGGATTCACTGGAGTGTGAGCGGGCTTGCTCGTCGATCTTCAGATCGCTCAATACCCGGGTGGCCGTTACGTTTAGCAGACCGCTTGCGGCTTGTGGATGCTTGATATGATCATCATCTGCTGCCGGCGTATTGACGAGTCTTTAGAGTCCTACACAGAGGTTTCCTGGCTCAAGCGAAACGAAATAGGAGCGCATATGAGATATGTGCGGGACCGAGAATAATGCGTGTATGTGATACCGTATTCTATTCTCGCGATAAATATATCGAATGGTTGTATGCGATATAACCTAGTTATCGATTCAAGCGTTGATTCGATAAGCCGATATATTGTATACTAGTCGGTTGTGTGCGACATAACCGGGTCATTGAATCAAGTGTTGATTTAATGATTTAATGCATATTTATATATTTGATATATTACTTTGCATCAATTAGTATCGGTTTACTTAAGATGGATTTTCTCACTCGGATGGGCGCATTGTATATGCGATATACTTTTGTGCACTTGATTGTATCATGTTTGATGATACATGTCATGCTAGGGTTCAAGTGTAAAGATTAAACCTTGGTTAATGAAATGGTTAGGGTTTATTATTTATTATTCATTTATCTTATTTAATTATCCTTTTTATTTTTGATAAATGAATAAAAGAAAAGAGAAAAGAATGGTGGCTAATTTTGTTCTTTAGTTGAAGCTTCATGAAGCTTTGTTCAAGTCAACCATTCTTATCTCATCCTTAACCCTAACCATTCCCACTAACCATGATTGATTCTCTACACTTGACTCTAGTTAAAATTATGATAAGAATTCATTTTTCTTTTCTTATTCTTTTAACTTATCATAACTTTGGATAAGCTTTCTTCTTC
Organism: Agapanthus africanus; assembly: GCA_030015575.1. Lineage (NCBI taxonomy): Eukaryota > Viridiplantae > Streptophyta > Magnoliopsida > Asparagales > Amaryllidaceae > Agapanthus > Agapanthus africanus. The sequence continues at coordinate 701,599,179 of JASDDO010000024.1, read as the reverse complement.
TTCTTCCTTGACTTCATGAAGAAAAGCTTACCTCATCAATGGTGATTGATGTTTTTGAGTGAGAAATCCAATTCTAAAGTTAACCCACTTCCTATTTCTTCATCCTCTACCTCTTGCCAAGTAGTAGAGTGTGTTTACTTCACAAGTTTCTTGACTTGGTGAAGTCGGAGCTTGATTTAGCGATGCCTCGACGTAGATCATCTTCGGCATGGACATCGACGACCTAGCTTGCCCATTCTCCGACGAAGCCGATCCTAGAGCCCGGATTTGACTTGGACAGCGGAGAGGACTTCGTTGCGGAGCTATGGAGGTGGAGCACCGGATCTACAAAGGTTGTATTTCCGTTTTCTCAATAGTTAAGTGTTAACTAGTTCTTGTTCGCCTAGACATCTAGTTATCGATCCGTAGTTTAGGGTTTGTAGGCACCATAATTTTTGAAATTGCCATGATTGATGGCCTGGGAGACCTCACTAGAGTGCCTAGGAACCCTACAGTGGTATCAGAGCCTAGCTAGAGCCTTAGGCGAAGTCTAGACGCGATTTGAAGTCCGATCGAACCGAAACCTCACCCTGGAAATTGCTCTCTGTACTTTTTTCAAAAACAGTGATTTTTCCAAATTAAAAATATGCAGAGAACTCAGTAGAAAAATATAAGAATTACGGTGGAAAATTGGGGTCATGAACTGTTCATCATAGCGCGGAAGAGCGGCAGATACCTTCATTCTGCGGCGGATCAGCCGCACATTGATGACGTCAGCCCCAAATTTTTACACTGTAATTCATTGTTTCTGGTTCTGAGTTCTCTGGATGTTTTGAAATTTCATTCAAGAGTTGAATTTTCTGCAGTTGTTTTGGGGATTCGGTGTTTCGATCGGGGTATCAAATTTTGTCTATGTGGCTTTCCGGATAAATTTTAGAATATGTTAAAAAGTTCGACCGGATATAAATACCCAATTTTTCCCCTGTCGGGAAAATTCCAAGTGTTGGATTTTCCGAAGTTTAACGACGTTCTAAGTAGTGCAAGTAACGCGATGGTCCCTCTAGAAGACACAAACCTTAACTCGATTATGTGACCGTCTTGAACTGCCCTTTGAACCTTCGGGTTTGGGGCAGTACGGCGTGCCACAAGTGAGGCGTTGGCTTGACCCTTCTACGGCTGGACCGTCGGTACTGAGGCACGAACTGAATGTTGTTAGACTTATTTCATGTGTTGATCTGTATCGGGAAAACTTGGGTGTTCGATTGTTCGATCAAAAAGTTTAGCATTTTCTATTTATCTGGAATGGGATAAAATAATTGGAATTCATAAGAAGTTATGAGATAACTAAATGAATGTTATAAATCTAGCGGTTTAGTCTCACTTGATCGGTTGCCACGGAATTTTGATGTGATCAAAAGTCCGTCGCAATCACGTAGCGTACGCGGATACTCGCCGGGTAAACTTAATAGACAGCTTCACTCCATAGCCCCGACCAAGTGACTGTAGGAGAACCCCGTCGCCGAAAGCATCCGTCCGGGTGCTCGCGGTAGCGGTGTTCCGCCTTGGTGCACTTCGTCGACGGTATCGGGGGTGCAGCCGTCTACTGAAGTTTGCGACGAGTATTCGATCAGGATGTCGGGAATCTTGTTGAATTGCCCGACTTGATATTGAAAAGAGTTTTCGATTTTGAGACTAAAATGCGGGGTTTATAATTGTTAGGCATGCGATGTCTAAGTAATTCATTTGGTCAGGCATGCGATGTCTGAGGTGGTTGCGGATTCCAACTGTTGTAGTTTTACACTTTCTTTTCTGTGACCGTAAGTGTAATATGTGATATCGCCGGTTTCGTTGCTATATGTCAACGACAATTGGGATGCGCATATTTACTTACGTTGATGACATGTGATGTTATGTGTTGCTGGATATATTATATTGGATCGTCGTGTTTGAATAGCCGGGGGTTTTTATGTGAGATGAGTGTTTTTCATTTTCATTCATGTAAAAACTTGTATGTAATATTATTTTATTTGGGGCGCTTCCAGGTTGCGGAAGTTGTCACCCGTTGTATATTTTTACTTTTCCGCACTAGGATAGACCCAAGGAGGGGAGCACAAGTAACCGGGTTCTGGAGTCCAGTGGGAGACCAAATCGAGGAGTCGGGTCCGGGTCTCCTAACTCCAGAATTGGTAGGGTTGCTTGCCGCTCTCGTAGGGGTCTAGGGGTGTGGGTTTGTCTATTCATCACGACCGTGGAATCCGTGTTTTATACTGGCTCGTATTGAAAACACGGACGTCCTAGTATATCCAATATTTCATATGATTCTTCTGCTGCGATATCTGTGATGTGATCATGAGATGTTTCTGTGATGGATATAGTATATAGTATATATGATATATTATATAGACGTTACTTATGTTTTACACCCGCGCTAGCCCTGCCCCGCTCTGCCATTAGTTACCTAACCTAACGGTGCACGAGGGGACATCGAGGCGAATGCGGATGGCATAAGTGTACGTCATATCTATCTGTGATGTTTAGGTATTTAAATGATGGGACTTCATTAATGTGATTAATGAAAATAAAATAAACCTAAGATGTTGTAGAATCGAATTTCAAAATAAAAACAGGTAGCTACAGTTCTTGCTTTGCACAGCGGTATATGCGATATATCCTGCACCTTATTCGATGAGGAAAGGACCGAGATCCCTTCACCGGGAGTGACTCCTTTAGCAATAACTGGCAGATGCTACACACTCGGTTTGTCTTTTGATTGCTTTTAAGAGTTTTTGCTTTGTATAGTGATATATATGATATATCCCGCACCTCATTCGACGAGGAAAGGACCGACGATCCCTTCACCGGGAGTGACTCCTTTAGCAAAACTAGAAAAGCCTCAAAAACACTCCATTTCAAAATTCATTCGATCCTACAACGATATCAAGTTCATTACGCAATAGGTTTTCAGAAAAACCTGTCGTAGCCCTCCGTCATTTCAGATATGTACTGGTTAGTATTCGTACTGCGTTTGTTGACCTCTGTCAAGGCGCAGTGTGCGGTAGCTGATTAGTGCTTATCTGCATAAGCATATGATGTGATTGATTTAGGGTAGTCGTGCGACCTTGTTGACCTCTGTCAAGGGTCGTGCGGGTGGGTTTACTTCAATCAGGAAATGACGGGTTGAACTTGACTAGCAGCCTATGGTTTGTTGACCTCTGTCAAGGTCAAAGGACGCTAGGGGCAAAATATTATCGGGAATTTTAAGTGTTGAAATTTGCAATGAGATTGCATACCTTCTATGAAATAGTTGGATCCCGATACCCGCTGCGAGTAAGAGTTACTCCTGGGAGAGTTTTACATATTACAATTAGCCGATCAAGTAGGTGTCCAGAAAGGTGTCAACGGGGTTACGCCTCTGGGAAAACGAGGTTTACATTAATTAGGTTCGTGCGAAAGCACGGGGGACCTCCCTCAAAGTACCGACACTGGCCTGGCTGAAAGATTGGCGAACTTGTAGTGTGTAATTAATCCCGGCTAGTCCTTCTTTTTAGGGTTTGAAGGAAGATTTGATAAAAAGCAGTGGGAGCCATCCTGATTAGATAAAATAATAACCAATCTATTCTTGACAGAGCGCACGCTGAGTGTTTTCTTCTCTCTCTCTCCAGGTAGCGACCATATCACGCCTTAATCAAGATAATAATACGGATTATTGACCGAACCCGCTTGTTATACTGAGCTGGGGAACGTTGGTCCCGCTCCAACTTATAAATGTTATAAGACAGAGCAGGAAATTGGGGATTACCAGAATTCCCGTGCCGCCCAAACGAAGAGAGTGCATGCTGATGCATCATCTTCGGGTGTGTTCATTACAAAGAACTGTTTCTCAGTATCCTTTACGTCCTGGGTATGTGATACCAGATCAGGATCCCAGATATGTAATCTGTTACATAGGGCTACAGACAGGTAGAGAACTGAGAACGGGTGATAAGTTTCATGAGGCAGAAAACGGGGCAAGTGTTGCAGCCAAGTCTGTCGGTCACTGTCACCCTGTATTACCAATACATTGATTCTGAACGAATGTTATTAGATACCGAACCTGAGATACAAAATCATATCAGTCTCTTTATCAGTAAAGAAATGATAAAATTTTGTATTGTTGGATAATGTTTTGAACATTTCCTATATCAAAAGTTGATCGGGTCAGGCACGTTATCTAAAAGCATTAATGTTCTAAATCAAACTACAGTTCTTAGTATATGGAACACACACAAGAGGAAGAGTTTAGAAATGAACGAATCCTTCTTGAGGTATTGTAGACTAGGTCAGATCAATGCGACCCGACTGGCTAGAGTTACATATAGATGTATATTTAAATCAGTTTGAATTTACATCTTGTGAAACTCGCCAGTCATGTCACAAAGATAAGATGACCATAGCTCCGTTTACTGGAAACAGAGAAAGAGTTAGTGAACTCTTGGGATGATACATGTTGATGTATGTAAGGTCCCCAGTCTACACATGCCAAGATAGGTTCTTTGTACTTCATTACATTCTCTGATAATCTCTCGAGATTCAGACATATGAACCTGTTGAAACATAAGTCCGAACCTTTTGAGATATTCACAGAATATAAGTTAGAAGTAGAGAACCAATAAGGGTATAAGTATTATGTCCTTTGATGTGATCAAGGAGGAGAATACTTGAGCACGGAATTCCTGGACCATTCTAAAGGAGAATGAGATTCTCTCTCAGCATTACTCCTCCGTATACACCATTGCACGATGGTATATCGGGGCGGAGCAATAACACCCTATGTGATAAGGTGTGCTCTATGATGAGTACTACTGAGTTACCTATTTCCTTTTAGGGGTTATGCACTTGAGAAGCTGCATACCTATTGAATAGGGTTTTGATCAAATCAGTTTCCTACCACTTCATATTTGATATGGAGAGGGAAGAGCCCATATCTTAAGTTAGTTAAGATTTGGGGTTGTCCGGGCTATGTCTAAAAGCATAATCCAGACAAGCTCGAGGCAAGGTCTGTAATGTAGAACTGGAAAGGTTCCAGCTATACAAACTGCAGCTGATGATTTGAAAGAACCAAAGGATTCGATAGTTACCAACGAACCTCAGCCTCTCCGCCGATCTTGTAGGGTTCCTCACCCACCTGAGAGATACTTCGTTTTCTCTATGACAGTGGGAGCGAGGATTGCATCATGAGATGATGACCCAACTAGTTTCGAGCTGGCCATCAGGAGTAAGACTCTGTAAGAATGGCTGGATGCTTAGCGATCTGAGATGGAATCCTTATACACCAACAAAGTATGGACTTTGGTTGCAATATCTGAAGGGTTAAATCCCCATCAGGAGCAAGTATATCTTGAGAAGATTACTTGGTGTAGATGGAAAAGTTGAGACTTTCAAAGCTAGACTTGTTAAAGCTTTTCGTCATCGACCAGGCGTGGATAATGATGAAACCTTTTCAAGTAGCTATGCTTAAGTCCATCCAGATCCTACATACCACGGCTGCATACCATGACTACGATCTCTGGTGGTTGGGTGTCTTGACTGCTTTTCTAAATGATGATTTAGAAGAGTGCGTCTATAAGTACACAGCCAGAGGGCCTCGTAGACAGTGGGAGCAGCGGAAACGTGTGCAAGATGTTTTATAGGATAAAGCAGGCATCGCGGAGTTGGAACATCTGTTTTGATGGATTAGTCAAAGAAGTTGACATCATCAAAATGGTAGATGAACCTTGTATAAACAAAAAGGTAGTAGGGAGTATGGTGACAATCCTCGTAGAGTACGTGGATGACATACTCTTGATGGGGAAGGAGTTTCCTATGCTACGCTCGATCAATCTCCGGTTATCACAAGGATTCTCCACATAGGATCAAAATGATACCTCCTAAATCCTGAGTTTTAGATCTATGAGATAGACTTAATTGGATGTTAGGATTCTCACTAGTTGTAGTGAGACGGTATCAACCGATCCTGAGGACGACTGAATGTCAGTCACAGGCATTGTCTTTACCCTCAGTAAAGGGACGGTATGTTGGAAGAGTTCCAAACTAGATACCGTGACATACTAGACGATAAAGGCAGGATACATCGCTACTTAAGATGCTACCAAAGAGGCTGTTTGGATGTATAATGGTTCATGAGATGAACTATGTTCCTCCCATTGTGTGACAATGAAGTTGTGGCTTATGCCAAGGAACGCCGGTCCCATCAGTGATCCAGACATATTCTAAGGCAGTATCACTTGATCATGGAGATGGTTGATCTCCAGGGAGATCGAGGTTAGGAGAGTAGACTCAGAGGACAACACAGCGGATCCACTCACAAAGGCCTGTTCCCAGAGAGAGACACTTTTATGGGATGGTTGAGTATGAGATACTTCAAACCACTGCTACAGATGGCCCTAGTGCAAGTGGGAGATTGTTAGTTATATGTATGCCCTAGAGGCCATTACTATACATAGGATGTATATTGTAGTGGATGCTGGGACATATATAGGGAGGACTTTCTTGCTCGACATGATAGTATGCTATCTGGTTGATCTTTACCTTAACGTGTATACTGATTGTCTCTCTGTTACATGTTGGTAAAGCCCTTAGGATCTGTACTTGACTACCTGGACTATGATGCGGATCATACTAGTGGGGACATGGTAGTCCATAAGTACATCCTTCAAGGTCCCTAGTCGTGGGTGTATCGAGACGGGGCATCGATATACCAGAGTAGACTAGCGTATACCTTCTCGATCCATACAGATGGGCGATGGATGATCCCATATCCATCGGTGTTTGACATCAGAGGAGATATACGGGTGCTCAGTAGAGACTGGGTACACTGGACGGACTCGCCAAGAACTCCCAGATGGTATTATACCTCACGTCAGATGGCAGTTCTCTGGTGACACTGGTACAGAGTAGTCTGTTGACCCGAGATCGTCATAGAGTCTTGTGTGGTTCCCACTGTGCTTTGATTTCCATCTTACCACGTCCAAGAGGGCGTGCAAAACGGTGGTTTTTGGGTACAGTCCTGAGTCACATGGAGGCAATGAGCGATAGGAGGGGATTCGTCTCTCCCGGTATATGGGGGTTGATGTTGCGCTGTGTTCGATTGGCTATAACAGGAAATCCCTGGCCAGGGTTGCTGAGATTTACTGGTAAGTGTTACCAGTAGTTTCTCGAACTGTTATAGACCTCATATCGACACGACTTATTGAGCTATTGGGGTCTGACGTTTACCACCCCTAGGCGAGATATGCGATATATCAGACGATCAGACCGGACTGTACGGTAGTGTTACTGGTCGGATTCACTGGAGTGTGAGCGGGCTTGCTCGTCGATCTTCAGATCGCTCAATACCCGGGTGGCCGTTACGTTTAGCAGACCGCTTGCGGCTTGTGGATGCTTGATATGATCATCATCTGCTGCCGGCGTATTGACGAGTCTTTAGAGTCCTACACAGAGGTTTCCTGGCTCAAGCGAAACGAAATAGGAGCGCATATGAGATATGTGCGGGACCGAGAATAATGCGTGTATGTGATACCGTATTCTATTCTCGCGATAAATATATCGAATGGTTGTATGCGATATAACCTAGTTATCGATTCAAGCGTTGATTCGATAAGCCGATATATTGTATACTAGTCGGTTGTGTGCGACATAACCGGGTCATTGAATCAAGTGTTGATTTAATGATTTAATGCATATTTATATATTTGATATATTACTTTGCATCAACTAGTATCGGTTTACTTAAGATAGATTTTCTCACTCGGATGGGCGCATTGTATATGCGATATACTTTTGTGCACTTGATTGTATCATGTTTGATGATACATGTCATGCTAGGGTTCAAGTGTAAAGATTAAACCTTGGTTAGGGTTTATTATTTATTATTCATTTATCTTATTTAATTATCCTTTTTATTTTTGATAAATGAATAAAAGAAAAGAGAAAAGAATGGTGGCTAATTTTGTTCTTTAGTTGAAGCTTCATGAAGCTTTGTTCAAGTCAACCATTCTTATCTCATCCTTAACCCTAACCATTCCCACTAACCATGATTGATTCTCTAAACTTGACTCTAGTTAAAATTATGATAAGAATTCATTTTTATTTTCTTATTCTTTTAACTTATCATAACTTTGGATAAGCTTTCTTCTTCTTCTTCCTTGACTTCATGAAGAAAAGCTTACCTCATCAATGGTGATTGATGTTTTTGAGTGAGAAATCCAATTCTAAAGTTAACCCACTTCCTATTTCATCATCCTCTACCTCTTGCCAAGTAGTAGAGTGTGTTTACTTCACAAGTTTCTTGACTTGGTGAAGTCGGAGCTTGATTTAGCGATGCCTCGACGTAGATCATCTTCGGCATGGACATCGCCGACCTAGCTTGCCCATTCTCCGACGAAGCCGATCCTAGAGCCCGGATTTGACTTGGACAGCGGAGAGGACTTCATTGCGGAGCTATGGAGGTGGAGCACCGGATCTACAAAGGTTGTATTTCCGTTTTCTCAATAGTTAAGTGTTAACTAGTTCTTGTTCGCCTAGACATCTAGTTATCGATCCGTAGTTTAGGGTTTGTAGGCACCATAATTTTTGAAATTGCCATGATTGATGGCCTGGGAGACCTCACTAGAGTGCCTAGGAACCCTACAAAGCAAGGATTTGCCGCGGAACCGCGGTAGAATTTTCGATTCAGGTCCTCATTTTGCACGATAATTCTTATAAAACCCTGCTGATTTTTTTAGATATTTTTAATTCCCAAAAATCCCAGATTTTAAAAATTGTCCAGAGAGGGTTAGATTTTGTCGGTTTCGGGTTCGATCAGGGTTTTAACTTCGTTAAAGTGTCGCCTAATGTTCTAGGTCGTCTCTGATACCAATGTTGGTCAGGCAGCCACCCCATCCAATGGGGTCACCGTGGCACCAACGGGTCCCTCAGCAGCTACTTTTTACGCATGCCCCCTCGCGAGGACTACAACCCGCCGGAACACCTTCCGGTCTTGGGACACCCTGGGGGTAAGAGCCTATACTTCGCCACACTGTCACACAGTGAGAACCCCCCATAGGCCGACATCCAATGCCTACTAGCTCTGATACCAATGTTGGGTTAGCCTAGCACCTCATGAAGGGTTTGGAAGCATCACATGTACCAAAGATGGAATTTTTAGGGTGCTAAGTTAACAAGCATCGGATCGTTCCTAGAAAAATTAGGGTTTCAAAAACAACACATCATCATAAGAAAGAAATGCTAGGGTTTTGAGAGTACAACCTTTGTAGCTCCCTACGCTAGACTCCTTGGCCACTTGAGGGTTGGAGGAGGGTTCACTTGAAGTCTCCTAATGTCCACGACGATCCACCCGAAGCTCCTAGTCCAAGCTTGCAACTTCACTTTCAAAAGAAGAAATGAAGATAACACTCTAAACAAGTGGGCTAAACTTTTGTAGAATGATGTTGTGGTTCTTTTTCTCACTTCAAAATCCAATCTTGTTATGTGATTTGCTCACTACAAAAGTCTAGAGAGCAAGTGAAGAAGGAGGAAGAAGATGATGGCTATTCTTTTTAACAAGAGTGAAAAAGATAACTCTTGTGAAGAAAAAGAAAATATATGTATATATATATTTTATTCTTCTCATCTCAAACCATGGTTAGATGATAAAGACATTATTTAACTTGATTTTAAAACATAAAGAGAAGGTTAACTCATGGTTAGGAGTAGGTGAGCATGGTTAGGTTTAAGAAGGATGTAGAAACTAGCCATGAATTATCCTTTCTTTTTCCATTTTGTTTTTAACACAAATTAAATAATTATCCATATATTTAATCCATGGTGTGAGTCTTATATTGCCACTATTTTCCATGTGTAATCAACCATGATAGATGATGTATGTATGTATGTATGCACATCCATATGTTCATGAAACTAAAAGAAAGAAAGCATACATGCATGCATACATCCATCATGTACAAGAAAAGATTTCAAGTGAGAAAACTAATGGTTAAATGATAAATCAACACTTGATCTATCAATCCGGCCATATCACATATGACCCCACCAAAATCAAGCCGCCCGATCAATATACGGTATCCTATACGCGCATTTTAATCGGGTCCATGCGCATATCGCATACGCGCACCACAACGTTTCGTCTGGACTAGAAAACTCCATTGTGGGACTCTAAGACTGGTCAATACGCCGGCAGTGGGTGATGATCATATCAAGCACCCCCAAGCAGCAAGCGGTCAGCTAAACGTAATGGCCACCCGGGTATTGAGCGATCAGAAGAAAACAAGCGAACCTGCTACAACTCCCGTCGAGCCAATCGGCAACACTTCCTATACAGTCCGGTCTCCTCGTCTGATATGTCGCATATCAAGTCTAGGGGTGGTAAACGTCAGACCCCAATAACTGATAAGTCGTGCCGATGTGAGGCTCATAACGGGTCGAGAAACTACTGGTAACACTTACCAGCAAATCTCTAAATCAGCCCTGGCCAGGGACTTCCCTGTTACGGCCAATCGAGCACAGCGCAACATCAACCCCCAATACCGGGAGAGACGAAACCCCTCCTATCGCTCATTGCCTCCATGTGACTCGGGACTGTACCCAAAAACCACCGTTTTGCATGCCTTCATGGACGTGGTAAGGTGGAAATCAAAGCACAGTGGGAATCACACAAGACTCTATGACGATCTCGGGTCTACAGACTAACCTGCACAAGTGTCACCTGAGAACTGCCATCTGACGTGAGGTATAATACCATCTGGGAGTTCTCGGCGAGTCCGTCCAGTGTACCCAGTCTCCACTGAGCACCCGTGTACCATCTTTGATGTCAAACACCAATGGATATAGGATCATCCATCGCCCATCTCATGGGTCGAGAAGCGTATACGCTAGTCTACACTGGTATATCGATGCCCCATCTCGATACACCCACGACTAGGGACCTTGAAGGATGTACTTATGGACTACCATGTCCCCAGTAGTATGATCCTCATCATATTCCAGGTAGTCAAGTACACATCCTAAGGGTTTTACCAACATGTAACTATAAGACAGTATAAAGAGACTAGTATACATGTTAAGATAAAGAGTAACCAGATAGCATACTATCATATCGAGCAAGAAAGTCATCTCTATATATGTCCAAGCATCCAATATAATATACATCATCTGTACAATACTGTCACGACCCGCAAGGTACGGAACGCGACCGGCACATAGATTACGAAACGTCTTAAGGCGTCCATAAAATAAGTAAGCCGAAGCCTAAAATACAAAACCCAATTAAGATCTTTAGTGTGAAGGAAAACCAAATTATTTAAGCATTTACTTTATTACCAAATCAAATTGCCTTTTTAAAATAACTTTCCCTTTTTCCAAAATTCCAGCAGAATCTCGCAAGTAAAATCAGCCTCAAAGGTACAAGCAGATATATATAGGAATAACAGTGCATAAGAAATAGCATGTCGACTCAAGTGAGTTCGACCCAGATATATCACAAGTAAATCCCCAAATCTCATAATCTCACCTCTAGGTCAATATACAGTAATCCAAATAAAACAGGTACAACTGAAATGATAGTAGCAGTAGATGGAGTGTTCTAGATACAACAAATATATAAGGTGGTACAACTGATAATAACCCACCTATGAGCAAAAGCCTCGAGTCCAGGCAAAAAGTGCAAAAGAAGCAAAAGTATCCGCCGCTACAGTGCTGACGGAGTGGACCTGTAGAAAAGCTGTGGCACAACGGGGGTGAGTTGCTAGCTCGTGAGTAATAAATAACATCTACTAAGGCTATCGTATGCATGCACACAAGTGTCCTGGCATCCTAAAGCAGGTATGGCTACATGTTCTAGCAGGTATGTATGCATCAACAGTATGCAAGCAAGTACATATATGTGTCACATGGAGGTAATACGGTATGTATGTCACATGATGGTACTATCAAGTATGTATGAGAATTATTCTTTCCTTTGTTTTGAAACTTTCCCTTTTTAAACATCAGCATAATATCAAAGAAATCAGTAAAAACCGTGTCCAGCAACGACACCTCAAAACTGTCTAAATCCCATATAACCATGTCCAGTATCTCTGGTCTCAGCCATCCGGCTGATCCACATCAAAATCCATGTCTCAATCCAGCGGCCACGGTCGGTATCCTCTGGATATCCGCCGTGCCAAATGAAGTCACCGGTAGGTAATCCGTCCCCCAGCCAGGCTCAACGCCATCTCCTGCGATCTTCTTGCCCCGGGATACCGTACCGGGCCCACCATATATCCGTGACGGTTCCTCCACTCCTCGACACGGATCTCGAAAACCACAGCAAACTCATGGTGGACGACACTTTACATCACTAGAAAACCGCAACCTTTATATTTTTAAACAGTTAACAGTTGAAATCTTGCGGTTTTCCCCCGAAATCCAGAAATATCATAAATATTATGAAATCATCATAAATGCATATGTCGATGATTATGAATGCTTATGGTATCAATTTGCAATGCATGATTTGCACTAAGCATGAGCAGAAGGTATGATGATACATATGCACAGGTATGGTAATTCTTATGGTTTCATTTTAAATTTTTAATGCAATATCATATTTGAAGGCAATTAACATGTTTCAGGTTAAGGTTATCTAGTGTCGTGACATGGCAATTACCAGGGTGTGTGTCCACATGAAGAGTGCTCGTGCTGCATATAAAACCTGGTAATGGTGCATGTGTCCTACAAATGAATTTGCGTATAAGGGTATGACATGTAGACATGACTGCGGTAATATTATGCCAGTTTTATTATTATCATTCTATTGTCACAAGTACTATCAAGTTTACCAACTATAAGTTTATTAAATCTAACGGGCGACTTGCGCCATCCAAACGATCGTCCCCCGTAGATGTTAAATCTACTCACCCGTGATCTGGTGCTAAGTGTGTCCGACCACCTGCTTGCCATTCTCTGCTGCGCTCGAAGTCCTCGCCGACGAACCTAAAATTCACAAGGGTCACCATATAAGGAAAAATCCTGCAAAACGCGATATATCGATAAAGGGAAACGCGTGCGTGAAACTAAACGCGTGTGCACACAACACGACGCGACGCGCACGAACCCACCAGAACTTAAGCTGACACGCTGTGTCGCGCAGCGCGCCACAGAACCACGCGTATCACGCGCGTGTCGCACAAGACTTAAAACATCGGAAACACACAACTAGCTCCAGATTTTGCCTCTGGGCCCAAAATGAAAAGTTACAGATACCAAAACACTAACCTACCCAGAAGTACCCTACCCCCAAAATACCCACACCCCACTCCCTACTCTGGCCGCAAATTGCGGCCAGAATGAATAAACCGGCGGCCTCGTGGGGGAGTTGGGTCCCCGTGCTCTCTGTGTGTGTGTCTACTAGTCTCACCATGCTACAGTCTTCCCAATTTTATTCTGAAGGGTTCGGGTCAACAGCAGATCCTATAGAGGTTAAAAAGTCACAAAAACTGCCAAAATACGCCAAGTCGGGTAAATCGGGTGTTTATATGGAGTCTGGGGAATTTCTCTGGTTGGCTGGCCTCACTAGCACCTAAGAGGGTTATTCTAGCTAACGCAACTCTCACTTTGCCCAAAATCCTCTTAAAACACCCAAAATCACAATTAAGCATGATATGGACACCAATTAAGCTAGATTACCGAAACTTCAGCAATTTAAGGCTAACCATCTAATTCTAATGACACTAATAGGCTTAAACAGATTAGTTAACACCAAAAATGGTTCATAAAGCTACAAGCACTCTAAAATGGCTAAATCCAGCATCACTACACCATTCTAGCAATAAAATTCTATTTATCACTAAAACTAGCTAATCAAGCACCTAATCTAAACAATATGGGAAAAGTTTAGGAGTTATACCCCCTAGGACCCTTGCAACCAAGGAGAAGGAGAAGAAGAAGAGAGTAGGTGCATCAAAACGTGGCTGGAATGAGCTGAACTTCACCAGAGCTGATGCTGAAGTGCTGCTGTTGCTGTTGCTGTTTGCTTTTGCTGTTGCTGTTGCTGGTATGGGCTGATATGGTGTGGTGTGGCTGATGTGGTGTGGTGTGGCTGATGTGGTGTGGTATGGTATGGAGTGGGCTGATATGGTGCTGCCTTGGCTGATGCTGCAACAAGCTTGGAGGAGTTTGGCTGAAGCTGGAAGTTTGGGGTGGTGTTGCTGAAAATAAAGCTGAGCTGGGCTGTTTTGTGGTGTTGAATTGTGGCTGAAATGATGAAAAATGGGGTTGATGTAGCAGCTGCTGCTGCTGATGTCTTGATACCTGAGCTGATGCTGGTTGTAGGCTGAAGTGAGTGTGTAAGAGAGAGATTTGAGGGTAGGCTGCTTGTAATGATAGTGGGTGCTGAAGGGGCTGTTTTGGGGGCTGGAACAGCTGCTGTTGCAGCAGTTTAAGTGCTGGAATGTGAAGGGGAGGGCTGAGAATGGCTGAAGTTCATCACTAGCTGCTGTAGCAGCACAATGTGATGGCTTGGGGGCTGAATTGATGCAATTTCTGGGCTGAACTGATGTGTGAGTGAGAGAGGGATTGAGTGTGAGAAGAATTACCAAGTTTGAAGTGAAAGAGGGTGACAAATCCTTAAACCATCATGACCCATCACACCCCCTCTCTCTCTCTCTCTAAGTCAACCTTAAACACTCCAAAACCCCATGGTCAAAGCCAACCATCTTCATCTAAAGCTAATTAGCTCTAAACCACACTATTAACTTAACTAAGGACCTAACCCTCCAAGGTTAACTTAAGGTAAACTTTTCACCAAAAACCCCAAATTAACACTTAATTACTGCTAGCCCTAAAACTCAAGTGTTACAGTCTTCCCCCCTTAAGAAAATTCGTCCCCGAATTTTTAAAATACGCAACTACGCGTACCTTCAAAAAGATGAGGGAATTTCTTCCGCATCTCTCCCTCGGCCTCCCAAGTGATCTCCTCACTGCTCGGGCTGCGCCAAAGAACTTTCACGGATGGCAGGGCCTTTGATCGAAGTTTCTTCACTTGCCGATCCAAAATCTCAACTGGCTGCACGGTGAACGAAAGGTCCGGCTCAAGCTGAACTGTCTGATGCCGAATCGTGTGGGAAGGGTCATGAAGATAACGGCGTAGCATCGATACGTGGAAGACGGGATGAACATCTGAGAAACTGGGTGGAAGAACCAAACGATAAGCAACAGTGCCGACACGCTCGAGGATCTCGAAGGGACCTACGAATCTAGGGCTAAGCTTCCCCTTTCGCCCAAAACGCATCACGCCCTTCATCGGAGAGACCTTCAGAAAAATATGGTCGCCAACTGCGAACTCTAATCTGCGACGGCGTCTGTCTGCATAGGATTTCTGTCTGCTCTGAGCTTCTCTCATCCGGTCTCGAATCAACTGTACTTTTTCGGTCGTCTCCTGCACGATCTGCGGTCCGAAGATACTGCTCTCGCTCAACTCGGTCCAACAAATGGGCGATCTACATCTCCTCCCATACAACGCCTCGAAAGGTTCCATCTGGATAGTATCCTGGAAGCTGTTGTTATAGGAGAACTCCACTAGAGGTAAATGACGGTCCCAGCTACCGCCGAAGTCTAAAACGCACGCTCTGAGCATGTCCTCGAGAGTCTGAATGGTCCGCTCTGACTGTCTGTCGGTTTGCGGATGAAATGCTGTGCTAAAGCTCAAACGAGTGCCCAAAGCCTCCTGGAGTCTCTGCCATAGTCGGCTGGTAAACTGAGTGCCTCGATCTGACACGATACAAGTCGGTACTCCATGTAGCCGCACGATCTCGTCAATGTAGAGCTGAGCATACTGAGCGAAGCTGAAAGTGGTCTTCACTGGCAGGAAGTGAGCCGCTTTCGTCAATCTATCCACGATCACCCAGATGGAGTCGTACCCTCGACTGGTCCTGGGTAGACCCACAACGAAGTCCATCGAAATCTGTTCCCATTTCCACTCTGGAATGGGTAACGGCTGTAGCTCTCCTGTGGGCCTTTGGTGCTCGGCCTTGACTTGCTGACAAGTCAGGCATCTCGATACGAACTCCGCAATGTCCCTCTTCATTCCGTTCCACCAGTAGGTCTCTCTCATATCATGGTACATCCTGGTGGAACCGGGGTGGACACTATACACTGATCGATGTGCCTCCTCAAGAATGTCGCGCCGCAAACCATCAGGATCTGGTACACACAGTCTGGATCCAAATCGTAAAATCCCCTGATCATCAATCATGAACTCAGAAAATCTGCCCTGTCCCAGCTGTGCCATGATCTCTGAGCAACGGTCATCTCTGTGCTGTGCCTCATATATACGGTCAAGCAACTGTGGGCGCGCACGAACATGCGCGAGCTGTCCTCCTGTCGGAGTGAACTCGAACTCGACTCGGCTGTCGCATAGAATCTGCTAATCCACTGACGTCTGCCTCTGCACTGCGCGCAAATAGGATAGACTACCCCCGGGCCTCCTGCTCAAAGCATCCGCTACTACATTCGCCTTGCCCGGGTGGTATAAGATCTCACAGTCGTAGTCCTTCACCAACTCCATCCAACGACGCTGTCTGAGGTTCAGGTCTCGCTGCTGAAATATGTATTTTAAGCTCTTGTGGTCTGTGAATATTTGGCACGACTCGCCATATAGGTAATGTCGCCATATCTTCAGTGCAAAGACCACTGCAGCCATCTCCAAATCGTGAGTAGGGTAGTTCTGTTCGTGCTTTTTCAACTGCCGAGAAGCATAAGCGATCACCCGGCCATGCTGCATCAATACGCATCCTAATCCCACTCGCGAAGCATCACAGTAGACCACAAATCCGCCTGATCCCGAAGGCAAAGATAATACCGGCGCCGTAGTCAAACACGTCCGCAGCTGCTGAAAACTGCGCTCGCACTCCTCCGTCCAAACGAAAGGAACTCCCTTCCGGGTCAAACCGGTCAAAGGTGCAGCTATACGGGAGAAGTCCTGAACAAAACGCCTGTAGTAGCCTGCCAGGCCTAGAAAACTACGGATCTCAGTAACTGATGTAGGTCGGGGCCACTGCTGAACAGCCTCAATCTTCTTCGGGTCCACACAAATGCCGTCTCTCGTAATCACGTGACCCAAGAACCCAACGCTGTCCAGCCAGAATGCACACTTGGAGAACTTTGCGAACAGCTGGTGCTCCCTTAGAGTCTGTAACGTAATACGCAGGTGCTGCTCGTGCTCCTCTCGGCTCCGGGAGTACACCAAAATATCGTCGATGAACACGATGATGAACAAGTCAAGATACGGCCTGAAGGTACGGTTCATCAAATCCATAAATGCTGCGGGGGCGTTGGTGAGTCCGAACGACATCACCAGAAACTCATAGTGGCCATAGCGTGTACGGAAGGCTGTCTTCGGTATATCCTCCTGTCGGACTCACAGCTGGTGGTATCCTGATCGTAAGTCGATCCTCGAAAAATAACCTGCACCCTGGAGCTGGTCGAACAAATCATCAATGCGCGGCAACGGATATCTATTCCGAACGGTCACCTTGTTCAGCTGGCGGTAGTCGATACATAAGCGCAAACTTCCATCCTTCTTCTTGACAAACAGGACCGGAGCACCCCACGGAGAAACACTGGGTCGAATAAGTCCCTTATCTAACAAATCTTGCAGCTGAACCTTCAACACTCTAAGCTCCGCCGGGGCCATCCGATAAGGCGGTATAGAAATAGGCCCCGAGCCAGGAATCAAATCAATACAGAACTCGACATCGCGCTCAGGTGGCAGTCCTGGCAGCTCGTCAGGGAAAACATCGGGGAACTCGCATGCAATCGGAACCTGGTCCAATGGAACATCCGTAGCTCTAGTATCACATACACAGGCTAGAAATCCCCGACATCCCTTCATCATCAGCTGACCAGCGCGAAGGGAAGAAATCAAAATGTGAGGGGCGGCACCACGGTCCCCCTGCACAACAAAAGCCGACTCGCCCGGAAAACAAAACCTAACTGTCTTCTCGCGGCAGTCCACCGTCGCATAGCACCTGGCTAACCAATCCATGCCCAAAAGAATGTCGAAGTCCAACATCTCCAGAAGGATCAAGTCGACAGGCAACTCTCACTCGCCAATACGAACGGTATAGGATCGGAACACGTGCCTAGCAACAAAAGACTCTCCCATAGGAGTGGTCACAACCAGCGGCTGGTCAAGCAAACCGGACTCTCTACCCAAACTCGGCACGAAGTGGGTGGAAACGTAGGAGTGCGTGGATCCGGGATCGAACAATACGTGTGCATCAATAGAACATACTGACAGGGTACCTGTAACGACGGCATTGGATGCCTGCGCATCTTGGGGTTTCAATGCAAAAAATCGGGCCTGACCACCTCTAATAGCGGGATGACCTCGGCCTCGGCCTCGGCCTCCTCGTCCTCTCTGGATCGGTGCACCGCGCCCACGGCCTCTGGGTGCGCCTAACTGCCGTGGAGCATCGCCTGCGGCAGGTAGTAGAGCTCTCTGAGGAGGGGGCGGTGATGGAGGTAGAGTCACATGCGGAACTGTCGCCGCACCCTGTCGCCTCACTGGACAATCTCTAATACGATGGTGCAGACTCCCGCACCTAAAGCACCCTGGCGACGACTGTTGTCCCTGTGTATATGATCCGTACATCTGACCTCGTCCGAACCCTCTGCCGGCCCTATCTCTCAGAATGAATCTGGCATGCTGTCTCTGATCTGGTGTGCCGGTACGAATCCTCTTCGGCCCGGGAACGGCCGACGTCGCTGAAATACGTGTCTCCATCCGTAATGCTGTATCCATAGCTGCCGAGTAGGTATCGAAATGCTGAGCGCCAATGGCAAGATATAGCTGGGCATCCAGTCCCTGTATAAACCTCTTCACCCTTTTCGCTTCGGTATCTACCAGGTACGGGGCATATCGGGACAACTGCGTAAACTGAACGTCATACTCAGACACCGTCATCCCAGGTGTCTTGACTAAGGCCTCGAAACTACGAGCTCTGGCATCGCGAATGCTCTCCGGAAGGAAACGGGCAAGGAAAACTGCTGTGAACTCGGTCCAGGTCATGGGCGATAGACCTGTAGCTCGACCTCTCAGAACTGACTCCCACCATATCTGTGCGAGACCCTCTAGTCGGAAACTCGCAAGCTCTACCCAGCGATCATCAGAACATCTCAGCGATCGGCAGATCCTGGACAAGCTGTCAAGGAAAGTCTGCGGGTCCTCCGCTACATCGGTACCCGTGAAAACTGGAGGTCTCAGCCTCATGAACTCCTGTAGTGAAACTGGAATGGTCACGGTGGTAGTAGTAGGAGCAGGTACCAAGGTAGTCTGGGATGTAGTAGGTGCATCCTCCGGCCTCGGTGTACGACCGGCTGCAACTAGGGATCCTACCATCTGACGGAGCTCCTGCATACTCCCCATCATCTGACGCAACTCCTCCATACCAGTCTCAAGCCTATCCATACGGCCTGGGGAAGGGGGATCGGTCTGCCCTGTGGCGTAGGCATGCCACACTGCTCAGTCCTAGTCTCGGATGAGCCAGCTCGAATCTCGTCTCGGGCAGCAGCCCTCTGTGCTCTGGTAGCCCTCTGTGGCATAGTGACTGGTACAGGAAACAGGACAATGAGAACAGCGCAAGAGAATCATAGGATACATGGAATCGAAGAAGGAATTTTCAAGCAAGCATGTCCTAAAGTCACCTAGGCGGAGTATCGCATCGCAAGTATACCGCGGACATACGTATGCTACGCTACTCTACTTAAGTCACTTACTCCATCTCTTAAGGGTCATCCTACACTCAGAAAGGTGAAACCTATCGCTCTGATACCAACTTTGTCACGACCCGCAAGGTACGGAACGCGACCGGCACTTAGATTACGAAACGTCTTAAGGCGTCCGTAAAATAAGCAAGCCGAAGCCCAGAATACAAAACCCAATTAAGATCTTTAGTGTGAAAGAAAACCAAATTATTTAAGCATTTACTTTATTACCAAATCAAATTGCCTTTTTAAAATAACTTTCCCCTTTTCCAAAATTCCAGCAGAATCTCACAAGTAAAATCAGCCTCAAAGGTACAAGCAGATATATATAGGAATAACAGTGCATAAGAAATAGCATGTCGACTCAAGTGAGTTCGACCCAGATATATCACAAGTAAATCCCCAAATCTCATAATCTCACCTCTAGGTCAATATACAGTAATCCAAATAAAACAGGTACAACTGAAATGATAGTAGCAGTAGATGGAGTGTTCTAGATACAACAAATATATAAGGTGGTACAACTAATAATAACCCACCTATGAGCAAAAGCCTCGAGTCCAGGCAAAAAGTGCAAAAGAAGCAAAAGTATCCGCCGCTACAGTGCTGACGGAGTGGACCTGTAGAAAAGCTGTGGCACAACGGGGGTGAGTTGCTAGCTCGTGAGTAATAAATAACATCTACTAAGGCTATCGTATGCATGCACACAAGTGTCCTGGCATCCTAAAGCAGGTATGGCTACATGTTCTAGCAGGTATGTATGCATCAACAGTATGCAAGCAAGTACATATATGTGTCACATGGAGGTAATACGGTATGTATGTCACATGATGGTACTATCAAGTATGTATGAGAATTATTCTTTCCTTTGTTTTGAAACTTTCCCTTTTTAAACATCAGCATAATATCAAAGAAATCAGTAAAAACCGTGTCCAGCAACGACACCTCAAAACTGTCTAAATCCCATATAACCATGTCCAGTATCTCTGGTCTCAGCCATCCGGCTGATCCACATCAAAATCCATGTCTCAATCCAGCGGCCACGGTCGGTATCCTCTGGATATCCGCCGTGCCAAATGAAGTCACCGGTAGGTAATCCGTCCCCCAGCCAGGCTCAACGCCATCTCCTGCGATCTTCTTGCCCCGGGATACCGTACCGGGCCCACCATATATCCGTGACGGTTCCTCCACTCCTCGACACGGATCTCGAAAACCACAGCAAACTCATGGTGGACGACACTTTACATCACTAGAAAACCGCAACCTTTATATTTTTAAACAGTTATCAGTTGAAATCTTGCGGTTTTCCCCCGAAATCCAGAAATATCATAAATCTCATGAAATCATCATAAATGCATATGTCGATGATTATGAATGCTTATGGTATCAATTTGCAATGCATGATTTGCACTAAGCATGAGAAGATGGTATGATGATACATATGCACAGGTATGGTAATTCTTATGGTTTCATTTTAAATTTTTAATGCAATATCATATTTGTAGGCAATTAACATGTTTCAGGTTAAGGTTATCTAGTGTCGTGACATGGCAATTACCAGGGTGTGTGTCCACATGAAGAGTGCTCGTGCTGCATATAAAACCTGGTAATGGTGCATGTGTCCTACAAATGAATTTGCGTATAAGGGTATGACATGTAGACATGACTGCGGTAATATTATGCCAGTTTTATTATTATCATTCTATTGTCACAAGTACTATCAAGTTTACCAACTATAAGTTTATTAAATCTAGCGGGCGACTTGCGCCATCCAAACGATCGTCCCCCGTAGATGTTAAATCTACTCACCTGTGATCCGGTGCTAAGTGTGTCCGACCACCTGCTTGCCTTTCTCTGCTGCGCTCGAAGTCCCCGCCGACGAACCTAGAATTCACAAGAGTCACCGTATAAGGAAAAATCCTGCAAAACGCGATATATCGATAAAAGGAAACGCGTGCGTGAAACTAAACGCGTGTGCACACAACAAGGCGCGACGCGCACGAACCCACCAGAACTTAAGCTGACACGCTGTGTCGCGCAGCGCGCCACAGAACCACGCGTATCACGCGCGTGTCGCACAAGACTTAAAACATCGGAAACACACAACTAGCTCCAGATTTTGCCTCTGGGCCCAAAATAAAAAGTTACAGATACCAAAACACTAACCTACCCAGAAGTACCCTACCCCCAAAATACCTACACCCCACTCCCTACTCTGGCCGCAAATTGCGGCCAGAATGAATAAACCGGCGGCCTCGTGGGGGAGTTGGGTCCTCGTGCTCTGTGTGTGTGTGTCTACTAGTCTCACCATGCTACAGTCTTCCCAATTTTATTCTGAAGGGTTCGGGTCAACAGCAGATCCTATAGAGGTTAAAAAGTCACAAAAACTGCCAAAATACGCCAATTCGGGTAAATAGGGTGTTTATATGGAGTCTGGGGAATTTCTCTGGTTGGCTGGCTTCACTAGCACCTAAGAGGGTTATTCTAGCTAACGCAACTCTCACTTTGCCCAAAATCCTCTTAAAACACCTAAAATCACAATTAAGCATGATATGGACACCAATTAAGCTAGATTACCGAAACTTCAGCAATTTAAGGCTAACCATCTAATTTTAATGACACTAATAGGCTTAAACAGATTATTTAACACCAAAAAGGGTTCATAAAGCTACAAGTACTCTAAAATGGCTAAATCTAGCATCACTACACCATTCTAGCAATAAAATTCTATTTATCACTAAAACTAGCTAATCAAGCACCTAATCTACACAATATGGGAAAAGTTTAGGAGTTATACCCCCTAGGACCCTTGCAACCAAGGAGAAGGAGAAGAAGAAGAGAGTAGGTGCATCAAAACGTGGCTGGAATGAGCTGAACTTCACCAGAGCTGATGCTGAAGTGCTGCTGTTGCTGTTTGCTTTTGCTGTTGCTGTTGCTGTTGCTGGTGTGGGCTGATATGGTGTGGTGTGGCTGATGTGGTGTGGTATGGTATGGAGTGGGCTGATATGGTGCTGCCTTGGCTGATGCTGCAACAAGCTTGGAGGAGTTTGGCTGAAGCTGGAAGTTTGGGGTGGTGTTGCTGAAAATAAAGCTGAGCTGGGCTGTTTTGTGGTGTTGAATTGTGGCTGAAATGATGAAAAATGGGGCTGATGTAGCAGCTGCTGCTGCTGATGTCTTGATACCTGAGCTGATGCTGGTTGTAGGCTGAAGTGAGTGTGTGAGAGAGAGATTTGAGGGTAGGCTGCTTGTAATGATAGTGGGTGCTGAAGGGGCTGTTTTGGGGGCTGGAACAGCTGCTGTTGCAGCAGTTTAAGTGCTGGAATGTGAAGGGGAGGGCTGAGAATGGCTGAAGTTCATCACTAGCAGCTGTAGCAGCACAATGTGATGGCTTGGGGGCTGAATTGATGCAATTTCTGGGCTGAACTGATGTGTGAGTGAGAGAGGGATTGAGTGTGAGAAGAATTGCCAAGTTTGAAGTGAAAGAGGGTGACAAATCCTTAAACCATCATGACCCATCACACCCCCCTCTCTCTCTAAGTCAACCTTAAACCCTCCAAAACCCCATGGTCAAAGCCAACCATCTTCAACTAAAGCTAATTAGCTCTAAACCACACTATTAACTTAACTAAGGACCTAACCCTCCAAGGTTAACTTAAACATGACTAACCCACAACTCAAATATGTGGCAAACCCTAATCTTAACCCTGGCTAACGTGCACAAGTGTGTGTGGTTGAGATAGGATTCCACAAAAATTACTATAAATCCAGATAAATTTCTAGAATCCCGTTTTGGTAAACTTTTCACCAAAAACCCCAAATTAACACTTAATTACTGCTAGCCCTAAAACTCAAGTGTTACAAATACTGGCCTCTAGGGCATACATACAACTAACATCAACGACAATTGGGATGCGCACATTTACTTACGTTGATGACATGTGATGTTATGTGTTGCTGGATATGTTATATTGGATCGCCGTGTTTGAATAGCCGGGTTTTTTATATGAGATGAGTGTTTTTCATTTTCATTCATGTAAAAACTTTTATGTAATATTCTTTTATTGGGGCACTTCCAGGTTGCGGAAGATGTCACCATTGTATATTATTTACTTTTCCGCACTAGGATAGACCCAAGGAGGGGAGCACAAGCAACCGAGTTCTAGGGTGAAGAGGGAGACCATCTCGAGGAGTCGAGTTCGGGTCTCCTAACCCTAGAATTGGTAGGGTTGTTTGCTGCTCTTGTAGGGGTCTAGGGTTGTGGGTTTGGCTATTCATCGCGACCGTAGAATCCGTGTTTTATACAGGCTCGTATTGAAAACACGGACGTCCTAGTATATCCAATGTTTCATATGTTTCTTCTGCTGCGATATCTGTGATGTGATCATTTGATATGTGATGATCGATACTGTTTATGATATATATGATATATTATATAGACGTTACTTATGTTTTGCACTCGCGCTAGCCCTGCCCCGCTCTGTCGTTAGTTACCTAACCTAACGGTGCACGAGGGGACATCGAGGCGAATGCGGATGGCATGAGTGTACGTCATATTTATCTGTGATGTTTAGGTGATTTAAATGATGGGAATTCATTAATATGATTAATGGAAGAAAAAGAAACCTAAAAGATGTTGTAGAATCGAATTTTCAAAAACAGGTAGCTACAGTTCTTGCTTTGCATCGCGGTGTTCCTTGTAGAGCATCCTGCACCTTATTCGATAAGGAAAGGGCCGAGATCCCTTCACCGGGAGTGACCCCTTTAGCAATAACTGGCAGATGCTACACCCCTCGGTTTGTCTTTTGATTGCTTCTATAGTTTTTGCTTTGCACAGCGGTATATATGATATATCCTGCACCTTATTCGATGCGGAAAGGACCGACGATCCCTTCACCGGGAGTGACCCCTTTAGCAAAACTAGAAAAGCCTCAAAAACACTCCATTTTAAAATCATTTGATTCTACAACGATATCAAGTTCATTACGCAATAGGTTTTCAGAAAAACCTGTCGTAGCCCTCCGTCTTTTCAGATAAGGACTGTTTAGTATTCGTGCTGCGTTTGTTGGCCTTTGTCAAGGCGTAGTGTGCGGTAGCTGAATAGTACTTATCTGCTTATGCATATGATGCAGATTGGATTAGGGTAGTCGTGCGACCTTGTTGGACTTTGACAAGGGCCGTGCGGGTGGGTTTAATTCAATCAAGAAATGACGGGTTGAACTTGACTAGCAGCCTATGGTTTGTTGGCCTTTGTCAAGGTCATAGGACGCTTGGGGCAAAATATTATCGGGAATTTCAAGTGTTGAAATTTGCAATGAGATTGCATACCTTCTATGAGATAGTTGGATCCCGATACCCGCTGCGAGTAAGAGTTACTCCTGGGAGAGTTTTACACATTACAATTAGCCGATCAAGTAGGTGTCTAGAAAGGTGTCAACGGGGTTACGCCTCTGGGAAAACGAGGTTTATTGTAATTAGGTCCGTGCGAAAGCACGGGGAACCTCCCTCAAAGTACCGACACTGGCCTGGCTAAAAGATTGGCGAACTTGTAGCATGTAATTAATCCCGGCTAGTCTTTCCTTTTAGGGTTTGAAGGAAGATTTGATAAAAAACAGTGGGAGCCATCCTGATTAGATAAAATAATAACCAATCTGATCTTGCAAGAGCGCATGCAGAGTGTTTTCTTCTCTCTCTCTCCAGGTAGCGACCATGTTACGCCTTAATCAAGATAATAAAACGGATATATTGACCGAACCCGCTTGTTATACTGAGCTGGGGAACGTTGGTCCCGCTCCAACTTATAAATGTTATAAGACAGAGAAGGAAATTGGGGATTACCAGAATTTCCGTACCGCCCAAACGAAGAAAGTGCATACCGATGCATCATCTTCGGGCGTGTTCATTACAGAGAACTGTTTCTCAAATATCCTCTACGTCCTGGGTATTTGATACCGAATCAGGATCCCAGATATGTAATCTATTACATAGGGCTACAGAAAGGTAGAGAAATGAGAACGGGTGATAAGTTTCATGAGGCAGAAAACGGTGCAACTGTTGCAGCCAGGTCTGTTGGTCACTGTCACCCTGTATTACCTGAATACATTGATTCTGAACAAATGTCATTAGATACCGAACCTGATATACGAAATCATATCAGTCTCTTTATTAGTAAAGAAGGATATAATTTTGTATTGTTGGATAATGTTTTGAACATTTCCTAAATCAAGAGTTGATCGGTTTAGGCACGTTATCTAAAAGCATTGCCGTTCTAAATCAAACTACAGTTCTTAGTATACAGAACACACATAAGAGGAAGAGTTCAGAATTGAACAAATCCTTCTTGAGGCATTGTAGACCAGGTCATATCAATGCGACCCGACTAGCTGAAGTTACATTAAGATGCATATTTAAATTAGTTTGAATTTACATCTTGTGAAACTTGCTAGTCATGTCACAGAGATAAGATGACCATAGCTCTGTTTATTGGAAACAAAGAAAGAGTTAGTGAACTCTTGGGATGATACATATTGATGTATGAAGGTCCCCTGTCTACACATGCCAAGACCGGTTCTTTGTACTTCATTAAATTCTCCGATGATCTCTCGAGATTCAGACATATGTTCCTGTTGAAACACAAGTCCGAAGCTTTTGAGATATTCACAGAATATAATTTAGAAGTAGAGAACCAAAAACGGGTATAAGTATTATATCCTTTGATGTGATCAAGGAGGAGAATACTTGAGTACGGGATTCCTGGACTATTCTAAGAATGAGATTCTCTCTCAGCATTACTCCTCCGTATACACCACTGCACGTCGGTGTATCGGGGCGGAGCAATTACACCCTATGTGATATGGTGTTCTCTATGATGAGTACTACTGAGTTTCCTATTTCCTTTTAGGGAGTTATGCACTTATGAAGTTGCATAACTATTGAATACGGTTCCGATCAAATCAGATGCCTACCATTTCATATGAGATATGGAAAGAGAAGAGCCCATATCTTAAGTTTGTTAAGATTTGGGGTTGTCCAGCCTATGTCTAAAAGGATAATCCGGACAAGGTCGAGGCAAAGTCAGTTCTGTGGAAGTTTGTTGGATATCCCAAGCATACGCAAGGGAATATCTTCTACCTAACCGAGGAACAAAATTGTTTGTTACTCAGCATGCCACCTTTGTAAAAGGGAATTTCTTATGAAGAAATTTGTGGACATGAGGTAGAACTGGAAAGTGTTCCAGCTATACAAACTGCAGCTGATGATTTGGTAGAACCAAAGGATTCAATAGCAACCAACGAACCTCAGCCTCTCCGCCGATCTAGTAGGGTTCCTCAACCACCTGAGAGATACGTCGGTTTCTCTATGACAGTGGGAGCAAGGATTTCATCATGAGATGATGACCCAACTTGTTTCGGGCTGGCCATCAGGAGTAGGACTCTGTAAGAATGGCTGGATGCTTATCGATCTGAGATGGAATCCTTATACACCAACAAAGTATGGACTTTGGTTGCTTTATCAGAAGGGTTAAATTCCCATCAGGAGCAAGTATATCTTGAGAAGATTACTTGGTGTACATGGAAAAGTTAAGACTTTCGAAGCTAGACTTGTTAAAGGTTTGCATCATTGACCAGGTATGGATTATAATGAAACCTTTTCTAAGTAACTATGCTTAAGTCCATCCAGATCCTACTTGCCACGGCTACATACCATAACTACGATATCTGGCGGTTGGGTGTCATGACTGCTTTCTAAATGATGTTTTAGAAGAGAGCGTCTATAAGTATACAGCCAGAATGCTTCGTAGACAGTGGGAGCAGCGGAAACGTGTGCAAGAAGTTTTATGTGATAAAGCAGGCATCGCGGAGTTGGAACATCTGTTTTGATGAGTTAGTCAAAGAGTTTGAGATCATCAAAATGGTAGATGAACCTTGTATATACAAAAAGGTAGTAGAGAGTATGGTGGTGATCCTCGTAGAGTACGTGGATGACATACTCTTGATAGGGAAGAAGTTTCCTATGCTACGCTCGGTCAATCTTTGCTTATCACAAGGATTCTCCATATAGGATCATAATAATACCTCATGAATCCTGGATTTTGGATCTATGAGATAGATCTAATTGAATATTAGGATACTCACTAGTTGTAGTGAGATGGTATCAATTGATCCTTGGGAGAATTACTGGAAAGGTTCCAGGGTGATAAGGATGACTGAATATCAGTCACAGGCATTGTCTTTACCCTCAGTAAAGGGACGGTATGTTGGAAGAGTTCCAAGCTAGATACCGAGGCATACTAGATGATAAAGGCTGGATACATCGCTACCAAAGATCCTACTAAAGAGGCAGTCTGGGTGTATATTAGTTCATCAGATGAACTTCGTTCCTCCCATTGTGTGACAATGGAGTTGTGGCTTATGCCAAGGAACGCCCGTACCATCAGTGATCCAGACATATTCTAAGGCAGTGTCACCTGATCGTGGAGATGGTTGATCTCCAGGGGATCGAGGTTAGGAGAGAAGACTCAGAGGACAACACGGCGGATCCACTCACAAAGGCCTTTTCCCAGAGAGAGATTTTTATGGGATGGTTGAGTATGAGATACTACAACCACTGCTATCAGATGGCCCTAGTGCAAGTGGGAGATTGTTAGTTATATGTATGCCCTAGAGGCCATTACTATACATAGGATGTATATTGTAGTGGATGCTTAGACATATATAGGGATGACTTTCTTGCTCGATATGATAGTATGCTATCTGGTTACTCTTTACTTTAACGTGTACACTGATTGTCTCTCTATTACATGTTGGTAAAGCCCTTAGGATGTGTACTTGACTACCTGGACTATGATGCGGATCATACTAGTGGGGACATGGTAGTCCATAAGTACATCCTTCAATGTCCCTAGTCGTGGGTGTATTGAGACGGGGCATCGATATACCAGAGTAGACTAGCGTGTAGCTTCTCGTCCCATATAGATGGGCGATGGATGATCCCATATCCATTGGTGTTTGACATCAGAGATGATATACGGGTGCTCAGTGGAGACTGGGTACACTGGACGGACTCGCCGAGAACTCCCAGATGGTATTATACCTTACGTCAGATGGCAGTTCTCTGGTGACACTGGTACAGGTTAGTCTGTATACCCGAGATCGTCATAGAGTCTTGTGTGATTCCCACTGTGCTTTGATTTCCACCTTACCACGTCCAAGAGGGCGTGCAAAACGGTGGTTTTTGGGTACAGTCCCGAGTCAAATGGAGGCAATTAGCGATAGGAGGGGTTTCGTCTCTCCCGGTATAGGGAGTTGATGTTGCGCTGTGCCCGATTGGCTATAACAGGAAGTCCTTAGCCAAGGCTGCTTTAGGGATTTACTGGTAAGTGTTACCAGTAGTTTCTCGACCCGTTATGAGCCTCATATCGACATGACTTATCGAGTTATTGGGGTCTGACGTTTACCACCCCTAGACGAGATATGCGACATATCAGACGAACAGACCGGACTGTATGGTAAGTGTTACTGGTTGGATTCACAGGAGTGTGAGCGGACTTGCTCGTTGATCTTCTGATCGCTCAATACCCGGGTGGCCGTTACGTTTAGTAGACCACTTGCGGCTTGTGGGTGTTTGATATGATCATCACCTGCTGCCGGCGTATTGACGAGTCTTTAGAGTCCTACACAGGGGTTTCCTGGCTCAAGCGAAACGAAATAGGAGCGCATATGAGATATGTGCTGGACCGAGAATAATACCAGTATGTGATACTGTATTCTATTCTCACGATTTATGACATTGATCGGTTGTATGCGATATAGCCGGGTTATCGGATCAAGTGTTGATTCGATAAGTTGTTACTATTGATATTAGTCGGTTATATACAATATGACTGGATCGTTAAATCAAGTGTTGATTTAATAATTTAATGTATAATTATATATTTGATATATTACTTTACATTAACTTGTATTGGTTCACTTAAGATTTATTTTCTCACTTGAATATGCACATTGTTTATATGTGATATATGCAAGTGTACATGTTTGTATCATGCTTGATGATACAAACAAGTTGTGTGTATGAGACTTGAACCAAATCAAGGTTAAATTAGGGTTTACTATTTTCCTAACAAATAACAAAAGAGTAAGACTTTGGTCAAAGTTATCAAGCTTCATGAAGCTTGATAAATATTGACAAAATCGACTCTTTTGTCATTTGTTCAAGATATTAGTTAACCCAACCCTTAACCTAATGCTTTGGTTAATTCTCTACATGAGTTAAGCATGATGGCTTAACTCAACCATGGTGCTATGATTAAAAGGATAAGTTTCATATTATTCTTTTTAATTCTTTTTCTTCTTCTTCTTCATCAAGCTCCACAAAAGCTTGCTAGCTCCAATGGTGCCATGGGAAAAAGTGTGAGAAATCTAATTCTAAAGTGAACCCACTTCCTATTTCTTCATCCTCTACTACTTTCCATGTAGTATATGGTGTTCTCTTCACAAAGTTTTTGACCAAGTGAAGGAATAGCTTGAGTTTGAGTCTCCCCGACTTTGTCACGACCCGAAAGTACGGTACGTGACCGGCACTTAGATTACGAAACGTCTAGAGGCGCAACGTAACCTAAGTAAGCCGAAGCCCAGAAATCTAAACCATGAAAGAGAAGAAGAAGCAGTAAAAGAAAACATGAAGGAACAAGTTTAAAACATCAGCAAATTTTCTCAAAAAGTTCGGCAGAGTCTCCTCTATAAAAGCTGGCCCCCAAACGGGTACAACAAGTATAATATACATAAACAATAAAAAGCATCCCCAACAGGAGCTAGCATCAACGCCAATAGGCAGAAACAACCACAACAAGCACAATAATATACAACGCCAAAGGGCGAGGCTCAAAACTTAAAGAAAACAAAACCACCATATCAGAATAATACATGCGCGACTCTAAGGTCGAAATAAAAAAAATACTGGTCCAATAAACTTATCAAGTAATACAAGTATGGTTGATGGAGCTTACTAGATACAAATGAAAGAATAAAAATACAATGGTGGTTCAGATACAAGTGAACCAACCTACCGTGCAAATCACCCTGAAGAAAAGATGTGCCAGCAAGCTGTCAGGGAAACCTGTACATCGAACCTGTAATAAAATTTGGCACAACGGGGGTGAGTTGCCAACTCGTGAGTAGAAGACATCTACGAAAAGAAATCGAATGCATGACGCTAACCTAGGTCATAATAACACACTACTAAGTCCCAATCATCTAATAATAGCAGGGTAATACTAGGTGTAAGTGCAGATACTCCGTGCTCGTGTCAGTGCCTCATATAGTACTATGTCATATGAATGGATATGCATGCACCATGAATGTAAAATAACCAATCCTGAAATCCAGGTGTATCTGTATAAGAAATCTTTAGCTGTTATCATAGTAAAACGGGTATAGAAACAGGAAATATCAACAATGAAATCCATGAAAATCCGTGTCAAGCATCGACACAAACATGTAAATCTCAAGTCTCATAGTCTCAATATCTCGGGCTCCGTCAGTCCGGATCGGCCCATATCATCAAATCTCACGACAACGGTCGGTATCCTCCGGATATTCGCCGCGCCAGACATCACCGGTAGGTAGCCTTCCCCTGCCAGGCTCTTCGTTTACAACTCGATCTTCTTGCCCCGGGGTACCATACCAGGCCCACCATGTACCCGAGACGGTTCATCCACTCCTCGAATCGGGTCTCGAAATCCATCAGAAAACATGAAATCTCATGGTGGACGACACATACATCACGAGAAAACCGCATCTTATGTTTTTAAAAAGAGAGGAGGAGGAGAGAGAGAAGTTTTTTTTTTTATATATTCTTGCGGTTTTCCCCAAAATCCAGAAATCTCATAGAAATCCAAATCTCAAAATCATGAGTAAGTAATGATAAGTGTCGGCATACGCCCCATAATACTGCATGATAACATGAGAATATGAATGCATGAATGTCTAAGTAATAAATGCCATGTCTATACTAGCATCTAAGAGTAATCACAATATTATATATCGATCTAGTTGCTGGCTGATTCTATCAATAAAAGATAATAAGATCTAAAGTGTACGTGACATAGCAATTACCGATGATGTGTGTGAGCCGTCAAATAAGTGTGTGTGGAATATGCGCATCATCGGTAATGGTGCTGGTGTCCTAACAGGTAAAGTTTATACTGATTATAGCAACATATGTATGAACATGCAACATTATGATTACAGTGTGAAAGTAAAGACGGATGTGTGTTATCCACTCATTTGATATACAATTATCACTACCACTATATGACTCGAACCTAACCTAGTGTGCACCTAACCTCCTAAGGAACTAAACCTAAGAAACTAGTCATTAAGAAACAAGAGTCTACCTAGGTCTGAATCAATATCTCTAATAGTCGGCGATCCAGCCTCAATAGCGTCACGTACGTAGTACGGCTTCCTCGAATCAAGAGTGCGGATCAATCATCATATCTATGCCTCGTACGGTAAAATCCATCGTACGACATCCCAATATCGGGGTACTGGTCAAGTATCTCCTAAGTGTCTCATCATTAGTATAATGTCATCATCAACACATCTCATGATCAAGGTGCTAAACTGTGATCGCATACATCAATCATATATCATTGCCATCATAATAAGCATTATTAGTTTATCCTCAGAAATATCATGTCATATGTATCATATTGTGATTAAGTCATACTGATATCATATCGTCCTTAAGTCACACCTCTATGATATCGACATCAGGTCACACCTATATGATGTCGTAATCAAGTCATACATATCCCATATCGTGATCAATCACAAGTTACAGTCCGGGTACTATTTTAGAGTCCCATGTACCTCAATATCATCACCACCCATTATAATTTAAGTATACATGTTCATTATCTCATTCTCTAATGATCCGCTAACACTTAATACGACTGTATAGCCAAGAATCACGGCATCAAGCCCAGTTACATTGTTTCATCATACCTCGGATATCATATCACATCAATATATCCCATATACGTGTTGTATATATATATATATACCTATACCTCGTCCTATATATATATACACATGCACGTATACACCATGTCGTGTTTCAGTGTGTGCGTGTGTGTTTCTACCTGAAACCTACGAACCTCTTCCAAGGTATTCATCTTCTGATATGTCTTCCTAAATCAGTCTAGTCCAGCCTAGGGTCATTATGTTAGTGTATATGCCCTAGAGGCCATTACTGTATTATACTGGTTTGTATATTACTTAATGGAAGCTTGGGATATTCACCTTGTATATACAATCTGTAAGTGCACGGCGGCGCCCCGGCCGTCAATCAAACGCCGGAATGCGGAAGCGGTGAATAACTAAAATTTTGCGGACTTTGCAAACCGGCACCACCGCGCACTAAACTCCGGATCGTTACCATTAACTAGTCTAAGCTATCAACAAGAAAGGGATTAGAGATATACCGACGATCCAAGTCCTCCGGTCTACTTGTCATGGTCCCGATCTCCTGCGGAATGTCCCGTCTCCTCCTCGTCGCCGGAAGTGCACCACATCGCCTACTTCTTTTACGGGCTCCCACCTCAATGCCGAGGCAACTCGGGCACGAAGCCGGCTACTCGACGTGCCCAAGGTTCGCTGTAGAATATGTGTAGGAACTTGTGTCTCACTTTTGGGGTATTAGGAATTGCCTTTTGTGGAGGGATTGAGCTATGGAGTTGAACTAGGGAATTTTGGTGAAGCAAGAATGATATATGATGAACCAAAAAAAAAGCCCACCAATTTGGACAGCCCCACCTCCAAGTGAATGGCCGGCCAATGCAAGTGAGAGGGTGAGTGAGAATGAGGGAGAGGTATGATAGATGAGAAAACCATCCAATGATACAAAATGGAGAGAGAAAGAATGCTATCATGCCAAAAAGGAAATGATCACAATAATAAACCCACACTCAACCAACCTCACCCCTCATCATCATCAACCATCATGCCCACTAAAAGTCAAGCCATCATGAGAAGGAGAAGTCAATGATGGTGCTATAATCATGACATGAATATATGCAAAGACCCCCCTCCACAATTGCCTATTTGCAACAATGCAAATAAGCCCTCCTCCACCAATCTTCGGCCAATGAACGGAACAATGGAAATTGGCCGAAACGAAAAGCAAACTGGCAACTCCAGAAAACTGGTCCCGTAATAAATTACAGGAAAACCCCGATACTGTGCATACACACCCGTATTTGTATTCCGACCGAAATACAAATGCAATGAGACAAAATCTACACTGTACTATACTAGGATCCGGCTTATACCAAAACCGCCTAGTAATATCTGTTCGATCCTGATCCGTGCAATACCGCACGTATCTGATCGAACCCTGCCATATATCCATACGGCCTATAGTACAGACTGTCCGATCCTGATCCGTGCAATACCGCACGTATCTGATCGGACCTTGCCATATCTCCATACGGCCTCTACAACCTTTCGCCCGAAAGCTGAGTAACAGAATGTGGGGGACTCTAAAGACTCGTCAACACCTTGGTTGTGGATTTAACCACTAGCACGTCAGAGGTATAAGCCAATACGTGACGGGCTACCAGGTACTGACCAAATGGGACGTCGATGAGGAAGCTCACCCCGACACCCAACTGAGCCTGTCAGTGACAATATCCGTGCAGTCCGGTCCGTTCGTCTATGAGCATCGCATGGCGGGCCTAGGGGGTTGGTAAAAGTCAGACCCCCAAAAGCGGTACAAGTCGTGTCGGAGTGTAGCCCAGAACACCCTGAGATACTACTGGAATACCTACCAGTAAATCTCCTTGCCTTGGCCAAGGACTTTGTGTAATGGCTCTCCTAGACACAGCACGACCTCACCCCCAATACCGGGAGAGACGAACCCCTGAAGATACGCTCACTGCCTCCATGTGGCTCGGGACTGTACCCAACTAAAACCTGTTTGCACGACTCCTTTGAGCCGTGGTAGGGTAGTAATCAAAGTACAGTGGGAACTCACACGAGACAAATGACGATCCCCAGGTCGATGAACTAACCTGCACACATGTCACCAGGGAACTGCCATCTGACGTCTGGTATATGACCAACTAGCATGTTCCCGGCGAGTCCTGTCCGGTGTACTCATAACCCAATGAGCACCTGTACACATCTTAGGTGATCCAACTGACACCAGTGGCTTATGAGACCGGCCACCGCCCCTCGTCGGGGTCTTGACTGTATACACTAGTCTACTAATGGAGTATCGATGCCCAGTCTCGAAACTCCCACGACTAGGGACCTTTTAAGGATAAGCTTATAGACCCCCAGCTCCCACTTATATGATCGCCCTCATACTGCTGGTGGTCAAGCAAGAATCCTAGGGGCTCTATCAATGTGTAATAGCGACGTGTCAGGTCACCTAAAGCAGTACACGATGATAAAGGTAAACCAGATAGCATACTATCATCTCGAGTAAGACTGTCCTACCGGGATAGGTCCTCCCACAATCATTACAATCACGTACCTGTGACCTAATAATTGACTCTGAGGGCACTATCTCCAACAATCTCCCACTTGCACTCAAGGCTAATTATTGCGATGTCGCATACTCACAGCCCGTGTGATACCGAACATCCAACTCCTCTACTAGTCAGTCTCACAAAGCTCGTTTGCGGAACTATTGCGTTCGAGGAATAGCCTCAGTGAGTGGATCCGCTTAGTTGTTTCATTCTATGTCTCTCTATATCTCAAGTTCGCGGAGAAACCTATCTCCCGAAATGAGCAATACCTGTCTTAGAATGTGTCTGGATGTCTGATGGGACATAGCTCATAAATGAACTCCAAATCCAAACTTCTTAGACTGTATCGACAACTGAACTTAATCAGTATCCTGCGCGCCTTGCCTCCCTCAGTATTGCCTTGGACCACCTGTCCAAAATACTGCCCCTCGTCAGAAGGAAAAACTATAGCTCTGACAACCTCCTTGTCGTCCATGTCACCTTGGAAGCCTGGAATGATAACTGTCTCCCGAATGAGGCTGTCGTTATCATATTCCTAGAACATCCACTTATGTTCTAAAACTGCTTCCGACTGTTTCTCCAGGATTGGATTAATGTCAACTTATTGCATCTAGTGCAAGAACAACATCTGGTGTGGTACTTGACATCTCACGATTGACTCAATTGCCTGAGCAAGTGATCTGCCAATCATGCCCGTCCCTCTCCCCTTTAGTCTGTAAGACACCTTTGGAGAGGGTGACTCCATTATCTGCAGGTACACTACCGTGCCAGGAGTCGTCCATCCTAAATACTCTTAGAATGCTGTCAAGTACCCTGATTGGGAAACCACCCAAATCTAGATCTAAAACCATAGATCTAGTAACCAGTATGTCTGATATAAAATCCAT
This sequence comes from Agapanthus africanus, assembly GCA_030015575.1. NCBI lineage: Eukaryota > Viridiplantae > Streptophyta > Magnoliopsida > Asparagales > Amaryllidaceae > Agapanthus > Agapanthus africanus. Next base: position 701,562,999 of record JASDDO010000024.1, on the reverse strand, counting down.
TTCTTTTGTGGAGAAACAACTGTGTGACGACCAAACTATAACCGATCGTAGTGTAGGAGTTTCCTTTCCTACTCTGTGTATATCATCCAAATACCAGGATATCACACCCTACTACCTTCTCAACAGATCCATCCCCTATTCTGATGAAGTCAAACCCATGACTGTCACGTCAGAAATAGATGATCTATCTCCGCTACATCTGCTTTAGTCTATAAATAGACATAAGCTTCCTGTCCACCAATGCTTCCGCTGCTCCCACTGACTACGACAACCCTCTGGCAGAGTCATATAGACGTGCACTTCTAAAACTAGTTTAGAATGACGCTATACTCATCCTCCCGCCGGGTCTCGCAGCCTGGGACAACAGCAATGGTAATTGTGGGTAAACAAGAACTTCCCTGTCACCGTCCTTAAGGCTACCGTAGTACCTCTCGGGTGCCTGAAGTTACCCACCTTATCTGCGGAGTGGCCAATGGAATGTCAATCCAGATTGAATCTTTAGGTTCCTTATCAAATCTTCAGTAATCGTTTGTGGTTCTGGAATCACTTCCAGTTCTACCATACTCCCACTACTGTTTTCTGAAAAAATCCATTTTTATTAAAACTGTGGCGAGTCTAGAACAATATCGCTATTGTTCATCCAGATGGTAGAAAGTCAACCCTCGTCATAGCCTGGGTCAACCCACAAACAGCCATTACAGAAACGTGCCTTGAGTTGTCCAGTGTCTGGTTTTAATCATAAACCGGACAACTCCCCGTACCTCAACATCGTTAAGATATGAACTGTTCTATATCCAATATAGAAACAGAGGCACTGATTTAATTGAACCAGATTCAAATCATGCAGCTGTCCCCAGCGCATGTCAACTAAATGGAAGGAGGCCGATCAGCGTTACTCAACTTAGGAATACTTCCAATTATGAGTAACCTGAAAGAGAAGCAAGATCTCTTTATTATTACTATCAACTGAATACCATACACAAGTATCTACATCTTCGATCTCTTTGAAGAATCCCGATACTTGCTATACCTGGTTCTCTACTCTATTCAAATACCCATAACTTCTCAAAATTTGGACCCTGTGTTTCCACGAAACACCTGTCTAAAAACTAGAGAAGTCATAAGTAAACCGAATATAGTACGAGGACCAACCCCTCTGTCCTGATGGACCCTGGACAACATACAATACTCTGTACAAGTCCCTTGAGTCTGATAACTCATTCACTGTGTGTCGTAGGTTGAAAACTGTACTTATGGTTAAGAAGAATTACACCGCTGTTTAATGCTCCTTACCTAACCATCCACTGATATAGGTAAATGTCGTAGACATAATTTCAGAAAGGTATATCTCACTCTATGAAAATAGACGTACAGATACATCGATTTGAAATTGGTGCATAACGGCGGATATTCAAAACCAAATATTTGCCGACCGGCAAACAGCCCAGGTGATTTCCTCAAATATCACCGATTACAACGAATCCCGATATAATGAGGATAATCACCCAATTCCCAACAACTTACTCCCACTCATCATCTGTAAAACCATACAGATGTGAGAATCGTACCTGGTAAATACATACCCTGGAGTAAGTATCTAATCGGGAAATCAGTTTTCTTTTAACAGTACATAGTGAGACTGAAACATTGAAATGTTTCATTGGGGTATCCTGGTATTCCTAGTAATGCCTCTTCCATATTCACGACTGTAACCGTATAGTTCTTTGCCACCTCTCCAAATCCCTTCATATGTCTTTAGTCTTTACCTTCTGGACACCCTTTAGGCCAAATGGTTTTCTTCCTTCCCTACCGTTCGGCACCAGCCTATGGTTTGGAAGAAGACTATCCAATAAGCATAATGGGTGTACTGTCCCAATCCTAGGAACACTCGCAACACGAGAGAAGGTGAAGATAAAAGACACCTGAATGTACTTTATTCCTATTTCTCCTGAACCAGAATCCATCCCCGAACTGGAACAAGTTCCATTCGAGTTCGTATATAACCATACGATGGAGTATCCAAATAAACTGTGGATCTTCGTAGTGATACGGAGTGTCCTGGAGAAATACAAAGGTGATGTGGGAGTGGTAACGAAATATTTGGTTTGGTCGTGAATATCTGTTGCAATTTACTTTGCCCTCTTACTAATCCCTTGCTTTGTCTGAACTTAATACCTTCTGCACACCATCGTTATGCTAATTGGTTTTCTTCATTCCCTACCGGTCGGCACCAGCCTAAGGTTTGGAAGAAGACAATCCAATTTGCGTAATAGGTGTACTACCCCTAAACCAAGGAGTACTCGTAACCTGAGAGAGGGTAAAAGGAAAAGACAACTGAATAATCCTATCCGTTTTCTCCAGAACCGGAAACCATCCTCGAATAAATTCTTTCGAGTTCGTATCTAACCATACGATGGTTTTGTCCAATGGAAGTGGACGTTCGTAGTAATACGGGGTGTCCTGGAGAAAAAGGGTAAAAGTAGGAGTGGCAATGAGGTCTGCAACTCTGACAATCCAAAAGCCGGTGTTAAGAAGGTTCGGTCAACTTGGTCACTGAGTCAAAGTTTTAGGGTCGGGTCAATGGTCGCTGCCAAAGAGAGAGAGAAAAGAAACACTCAGCGTGCACTCTAACCTAGATCAGAATGGTCACCAATTTATCTAATCTGGAATCCTCCCACTGTACCTCAAATTCTCCTCCAAACCTGAAAGAAGAATTAGTCGGGGTTACCCGAGGAGTAAACCAACTCATCAGTGGGAATCGGGATCCAACTATCATCGCATGATAACGTGACGGAATCCGCTCACGTCAACACACTCCAGAAGGTATGCGCATATCTGGCAAGTTTCAGTACTTTTGAAACTCCCGATGTGATTTCTGCCCCATGCTCTTATGACCTTGACTTTGGCCAACAAATCATAAGTCACATGTCAAGTTCTACCCGTCATTCTCCAGGTTGATTCGAATCCACCCGCACAAGCCCTTGACTTTGGCCAACAAGGCTATACGACTGTTCCAAACCAACGCATCTATCTATGCTGCATATGAATAACCAACAGCTACCAAACACTGTGCCTTGACTTTGGCCAACAAACACAGCTTGAATACTATTGACTACCCATATGAAACGACGGAGGGCTACGAATGGTTTCTGGCGAAAACCTTTAACGTAAAGAACTTGATATCGTTGAAGGAACGGATAGCTTTTTAGAAAATATAGTGACGAAAACCGTTGCTAAAGAGGTCACTCCCGGTGAAGGGATCTCGGCTCTTTCCCCGTAGAATGGGGTGCAGGATATTCCAACTGAATACCACGGTGCAAAGCAAAAGTAATCGGCTATAGTGAAGTTAATGCCCTGACGCAAACTTTTTGTCCAAGGGGTCACTCCCGGTGAAGGGATCTCGGCCCTTGCCTCGTCGACTGAGGAGCAGGATATTCCAACTGAATACCACGATGCAAAACAAAAGAGAACGTCCTTGCAATAACAGCTTTTTGAAAAAGTGTTCCAACAACATCAGATTAGGTTTGTTTTTAACTTGCATTGATCCGAATCAATGCAGTCCCATCAATTGATCACACCAAAAAGAACGAAAATATACTGATGTACGTATATGCCATCCGCATTCGCCACTGGGTCCCGTCATTACCCGTTAGGTTAGCTTACTAACGACAGAGCGGGGACTGGACTAGCGCGGATGCAAAACATATACAACATCTACTAATATATATACCAATATATTATATTCGCTCAAGGCGTGAATAAAATGCAACATCATAGAGAATGAACAGCATCACAGAAACAATACAGATATCTGGGAACCCCGGGTTTCACAGAGCCACTACTGAAACCCGACGTTCCCCTGGTCGTGTGGATAGCCTGTGCAATGAGAATCCTAGACCCCTACGGGCGAGGCAAGTCACCCGCCAAAACCTGAAGCGAGGCAGCCCCCTTCAGCACCGTGAATGGACCACCCAGCACTTCACGGAATCCGGTAACTTGGGCACCCCTCCTGGGTCAAACCTGTACCCCCTACGAGTGCGGCGAATAGCCCGCCAATCCTAGAGTGAAGCCCCCTCCGTCCCAATGCCATGAGATGCGGGCTTGCTGCCCTCTAGAACCCGGCTATCCGTGCACCCCTCCGCGGGGCAATCCTAGTACAGAAAGTAAAATATACATACAACGGGTATATCGACCGCAACCAGGTCGTGCCCCAAAATAATAATACAATCAGGCAGTGACGGCAGTCCACATGTCGGACGCTCGCCCCGCAATATCAAATGTACATAATACAACAAAACAGTACTAGCATTGCATCCAGGCTATCCCCCACGACCGATCCGCAACATCACAGCAAATACATAGAACATCAACGTGAAAGTCACGTTCGCAAATCCGTCTAACCGGGCTATAGCAGTTAGATCGGATTTACCGATCGAGTGACATTCACGGTCGCAGATATAATGTAAATACTGTGAAAAATGTGTTTAAAATATCCGATCGATCAAATTATATCAAGTGGGCCCCAAAACAATACTGTAGCAGTTACAGAAAATATGGGCCCAATTTAAATATTCCAGAAACCCAAATTTAAGCCCAGAAGCCCACTGTAAAAACCCAACCCACTGATCCCTGTAGACTGCGGCGGAAGCGCGGCCAAACATGGGTTTTGGCCGCCCTTCCGCGGTCACGTGAGAGGAACAGTACGTCGAATTTGAACAGTGTTCTTAGAATTTCTAGCACAGTACTTTTATGCAACCTGAAAAATTTTTGGAGACAGAAAAATTTCAACAGAAACTGTCGTGGGTATATTGGGGTTTTCGGACATTTCGATCGATCGAAACAGAAAAACACATTACACAAAGCTAGACTAAGTTAATGGGGAGGCTCTGATACCACTGTAAGTGCACGGCGGCGCCCCGGCCGTCAATCAAACGCCGGAATGCGGAAGCGGTGAATAACTAAAATTTTGCGGACTTTGCAAACCGGCACCACCGCGCACTAAACTCCGGATCGTTACCATTAACTAGTCTAAGCTATCAACAAGAAAGGGATTAGAGATATACCGACGATCCAAGTCCTCCGGTCTACTTGTCATGGTCCCGATCTCCTGCGGAATGTCCCGTCTCCTCCTCGTCGCCGGAAGTGCACCACATCGCCTACTTCTTTTACGGGCTCCCACCTCAATGCCGAGGCAACTCGGGCACGAAGCCGGCTACTCGACGTGCCCAAGGTTCGCTGTAGAATATGTGTAGGAACTTGTGTCTCACTTTTGGGGTATTAGGAATTGCCTTTTGTGGAGGGATTGAGCTATGGAGTTGAACTAGGGAATTTTGGTGAAGCAAGAATGATATATGATGAACCAAAAAAAAAGCCCACCAATTTGGACAGCCCCACCTCCAAGTGAATGGCCGGCCAATGCAAGTGAGAGGGTGAGTGAGAATGAGGGAGAGGTATGATAGATGAGAAAACCATCCAATGATACAAAATGGAGAGAGAAAGAATGCTATCATGCCAAAAAGGAAATGATCACAATAATAAACCCACACTCAACCAACCTCACCCCTCATCATCATCAACCATCATGCCCACTAAAAGTCAAGCCATCATGAGAAGGAGAAGTCAATGATGGTGCTATAATCATGACATGAATATATGCAAAGACCCCCCTCCACAATTGCCTATTTGCAACAATGCAAATAAGCCCTCCTCCACCAATCTTCGGCCAATGAACGGAACAATGGAAATTGGCCGAAACGAAAAGCAAACTGGCAACTCCAGAAAACTGGTCCCGTAATAAATTACAGGAAAACCCCGATACTGTGCATACACACCCGTATTTGTATTCCGACCGAAATACAAATGCAATGAGACAAAATCTACACTGTACTATACTAGGATCCGGCTTATACCAAAACCGCCTAGTAATATCTGTTCGATCCTGATCCGTGCAATACCGCACGTATCTGATCGAACCCTGCCATATATCCATACGGCCTATAGTACAGACTGTCCGATCCTGATCCGTGCAATACCGCACGTATCTGATCGGACCTTGCCATATCTCCATACGGCCTCTACAACCTTTCGCCCGAAAGCTGAGTAACAGAATGTGGGGGACTCTAAAGACTCGTCAACACCTTGGTTGTGGATTTAACCACTAGCACGTCAGAGGTATAAGCCAATACGTGACGGGCTACCAGGTACTGACCAAATGGGACGTCGATGAGGAAGCTCACCCCGACACCCAACTGAGCCTGTCAGTGACAATATCCGTGCAGTCCGGTCCGTTCGTCTATGAGCATCGCATGGCGGGCCTAGGGGGTTGGTAAAAGTCAGACCCCCAAAAGCGGTACAAGTCGTGTCGGAGTGTAGCCCAGAACACCCTGAGATACTACTGGAATACCTATCAGTAAATCTCCTTGCCTTGGCCAAGGACTTTGTGTAATGGCTCTCCTAGACACAGCACGACCTCACCCCCAATACCGGGAGAGACGAACCCCTGAAGATACGCTCACTGCCTCCATGTGGCTCGGGACTGTACCCAACTAAAACCTGTTTGCACGACTCCTTTGAGCCGTGGTAGGGTAGTAATCAAAGTACAGTGGGAACTCACACGAGACAAATGACGATCCCCAGGTCGATGAACTAACCTGCACACATGTCACCAGGGAACTGCCATCTGACGTCTGGTATATGACCAACTAGCATGTTCCCGGCGAGTCCTGTCCGGTGTACTCATAACCCAATGAGCACCTGTACACATCTTAGGTGATCCAACTGACACCAGTGGCTTGTGAGACCGGCCACCGCCCCTCGTCGGGGTCTTGACTGTATACACTAGTCTACTAATGGAGTATCGATGCCCAGTCTCGAAACTCCCACGACTAGGGACCTTTTAAGGATAAGCTTATAGACCCCCAGCTCCCACTTATATGATCGCCCTCATACTGCTGGTGGTCAAGCAAGAATCCTAGGGGCTCTATCAATGTGTAATAGCGACGTGTCAGGTCACCTAAAGCAGTACACGATGATAAAGGTAAACCAGATAGCATACTATCATCTCGAGTAAGACTGTCCTACCGGGATAGGTCCTCCCACAATCATTACAATCACGTACCTGTGACCTAATAATTGACTCTGAGGGCACTATCTCCAACACAATCTTGCTCAAAATAGTAGTATGCTACTTGGTTTGTTTCTACTTCAATGTGTACATGTGTTTATTTTATGATATCACCTATACGCATTAGTGGAGCCCTTAGGATCTTTGCTTGATTACCAGCGTTGTGATGGCAGTCACACTAGTGGGGGCTGGGTAATCTATAAGCACATCCTTATGCAGGTCCCTAGTCGCAAGACTATCGAGACAGGGCATCGATACTCCGGAGTAGACTAGCGCATGCGCTTCTCATCCCAGTGTGGGAGATGGTCTGTCCCACAGCCGTCAGTACGTCGTACTTGAGATAGTATGCGGGTGCTCGTTAGGTTACGAGTACACTGGACAGGACTCGTCGGGAACTGACTAGTTGGTTTTATACCTATCGTCAGTTATCAGTTCCCAGGTGACATGAGTACAGCTTAGTCCGCTGACTTGACACTGGCACTTCGCCTCGAGTGTGTTCCCACTGTATTTTGATTACTACCCTACCACGGCTCAAAGGAGTCGTGCAAACAGATAGTAGTTGGGTATAGTCCCGAAGCACTTGGAGGCAGTGACGGTTAGACAGGATTCGTCTCTCCCGGTATTGGGGGTTGACATCGCGCTGTGTCCAGGAGAGCCATTACACGAGTAGTCCCTGGCCAGGGCAAGCGAGATATACTGGTAGGCTTCCAGTGTTATCTCAGGGTGTTTTGGGCTTCACTCCGACACGACTTGTACCGCTATTAGGGGACTGATGTTTACCGCCCCCTAGGCCCGCCATGCGATGTATCAGACGAACAGACCGGACTGTACGGAGACTGTCACATTCAGACTCAGTAGGAGTTCAGATGGGGTTCACCTAGTCAGTCTTCTTATCGGTATCTACCTGGGGACCTTTACGCACAGCTAGTGCCGCTTGCGGTCTGTGGTTAAACCCACTGCTAGCGTAGTGTCGAGTCTTTAGAGTCCCACATAGAGGGCTATTCGCCTCTGGGCAAAACAGAGTAGAGGTCGCATGGTTTTGCGACAGGGTTCGTTCTCATCCGCGCACTTGTGCACGTTTGGAATCCGGACGGATATCACTAGCGGGCTCTGGTTTGAGCCAGATACTAGTATATGTTTTGGGGTTAGTTTTATCTCATAGTATTCATGTTCCTCGGAACAAGAATGCGGGTGTGTATGCACAGTTGATTGAGGCGGAGGAAGAGGATTTTCATTAGGGTTTCGGAACGGGTGCGTATGCACAGTTGACAGTCGTCTTTTTCCAAACCCTAATAAATTTATGATATATCAATTAATAGTATTAATTAAATGAAATTGTGTCATGGTTGGGTTTGTTGACTTGTTGACCAAGGTTGACTTGTTGACCATGGTTGAAACTTTGACTATCATCATTACATATCAAAGATGCTCTTTGATTCTAGCAAAACCATTTAATGTGTGTAATGATAATTGTCATTTCAAACCATCCATCAACTATTTAATTTTGATTATTATTATTATTTTGATAATTCTTTTGATATTATGTTATGGTTGTAAAAAAGCATTTCATTCTATCATAACACTTCTCTCTCCTCACTTCTTCTTCCTCCTCCTCTAGTTCAAGGAGACTCACTCTCATGTGTTGAGAAACCCCCTCCTTGAGATAAAAACACCCCAAAACCACTCTCTACTCACTCTAGGGTTAGAGGTCTAGCAAGCCAAAGACCCTAGTTCTCTCAAAGTTCGAGAAAGGAGCCCGAAGGTTGAACCCTCAGGTGGATCCATCTTTGACGGAAGAAGGCGACGAGGAAAGCACCATCCAAGCTCTACAAAGGTTTCAAGAAGAAGGAGTTCAAGTTAGGTATAACATCTTCTCCGAGTAGCTAACTCTCTTTAGCTTTGTAGCTAGATTAGTTTAGAAAAGATCCCGACTTTTGTTAGTCCATGTTGCCTAATGCGCTAAATTTTTTTTTTTTATACCGTTTCCGCCTCCCCGCAAGAACCGGGGTTGGCAACGTGGACTTACAGTGGTATCAGAGCCTAACTAAACTTAAACTAGCTTTGTAGTAAAGTGTATGGAAGTTCGATCGGAAAAATCGCAAAAAACTAAACATCAAAACCCTAACTTTCTGTTGAAATTTTTTGTGCTCTAAAAATAAAAAGTTTTACTCCAAAAATCGGCTCAGGGTTTTGTGAAGACACCCACCAAAAACGGTCGCCTGAATCCTTCAAACCGCCGTGGTTCCGCGGCAATGGGTATACATTTGCCGCGGAACCGCCGCCGTTTAAGCTCTTCTCGTGACCGGGTTTGGTGCAGTGTTCATCTGGTAGGGTTTTGGGATTTTTAAGATGGTTTATTTGTGCCCAGGTTTTCCAGAAAAGAAATTTGGTTTTGGGGGCCTATAAATCCGTATTTTTGATCGAACTTCACTATACTTTGACTAATCGGGGTTATGCATATCTGTGATCTGTGTTTGATGATGGTTTGTGTATATGAATGCGTTGGACTATCGCGGGTGAATAGCCTGGGTGGATGTGAGATGAGTGTTTCTTTTTCTTTCATTCATTGTAAAATGTAAATTGATGTAATATTATTATTTGTATGGCCGCACAACCGGGTCGGGGTTGTAGCCGTCATTGTATAATTCTTTTTACTGTTTTTGCTCCTAGGATAGACCCGTGGAGGGGGTGCACAAACTACCGGGTATCTCGAAATGCCGAGTGGCCTACTCACGGCGTTGAGGGAGGTTGCTCCACTTCGGGTACTTGGCGGGTAGTTTGCCGCACCCGTAGGGGTCTTGGGTGGGGTATTGGCTATTCACCGTGACCGTGTAATTCGCTTTTCGTTGCAGGCTCGAACGGATTGCGGATTCCTAGTATATCCAATGTATTCATCTGTGATCTGTAATGTCTATCATTGCTATATATATATATTTATAACTATTTAGGCGTTGCTTATGTTTTACAGCCGCGCTAGCCCAGCCCCCGCTCTGTCGTTAGTTAAGTAACCTAACGGGTGATGACGGGGCCCCATGGCGAATGCGAATGGCATAAGCGTACGTCATATTTTGGTTGTTTTCTGCAATGGTAGGATTAAATGATGGGACGCATTAAAAGAACTAATGCAAGTATATCACGCATTAAAAGAACTAATGCAAGATAATAAACCAAGCAAAAGTCGTTGGAACACTTTCGAAAAACCACTCGGTTCTTTTTAAAACCAACTTTTAAATGCGGAGCTTGAGCCACTCCTTTTAAAAGCTATCTCGTTCCATCGATCATATCAAGTTCACTATGTTCACGGTTTAGCCAAAACCATTCGTAGCCCTCCGTCATTTCACATGAATAGTCAATAGTATTCAAGCTGTGTTTGTTGGCCAAAGTCAAGGCATAGTGATTGGTAGCTATTGGGTATTCATGTGCAGCATAGATAGATGCGTTGATTTGGAACAGTCGTACTGCCTTGTTGGCCAAAGTCAAGGGTAAGTACGGGTGGATTCAAATTAACCTGGAGAACGACGGGTAGAACTTGACATGTGACTTATGATTTGTTGGCCAAAGTCAAGGTCATAAGAGCATGGGGCAAAAATCTACATCGGGAGTTTCATAAGTACTGAAACTTGCTAGAGTTGCATACCATTTGGAGTGTGATGATTCTGGTAGGATTCCTTCAGTTTCGTCACACAGTGATATTTGGATCTCGATCCTACTGTGAGTATATGCTACTCCTCGGGAAATTTTTCACTAAACGATCAATGCTATAAACCTAGTAGGTGTCTAGAAAGGTGTTAGCGGGGCTACGCCCCCAGGGAAAAGAGGTTCTTAAATTAAGGAACTTCGCGAAAGCGTTGGAAAACCTCCCTCGAAGTACCGACACTAGCCTGGCTGAACGGTTAAGCAAGTATTGTGCGGTGGGATTGATCCCGACTAATTCTTCCTTTATGGTTTGAGGAGGGATTCGAGAGACAGTGGGAGCCATCCTGTTTAGACAAACTAAAAACCATTCTAAACTTGCAAGAGCATCGTGCTGAGTGTTTCTTCTCTCCCTCCTAATTGCAGCGACCAATCGACATGACTGGACTTAAGTTACTTCTAGATAAAAACATACTGACAGGGCCAAACTACAAAGATTGGCTCAGGAATGTCAAGATGGCAATCACTTACGACAAGCTGGGGTATCTTCTTACCACCAAAGCTCCCCCCGTCCCAGGTCCCACCTCCAGCGTAGCAGATAAGGAAATCCGTAAGACTTGGGGGATTGATTGCGCGAAGGCCAAGTGCCTCGTGCTTGCCTCTATGGACAATGAACATCAGAGGAGGCACGAGAATATGGACCTGGAATCCATATTTCTCCATACAAAAGAACTGTATGGAGAGCAGTCTCGTATCGCAAGATACGAAGTGTCGAAGAAGTTATTTTCGGCAAAATTGGCCGTCGGATCATCGGTAGCGGAACACGTGCTTAAGATGATTGGCTACATTGAGGAGCTCGCAGAACTTGGGACCACGTTGGAGAGTGAGCTCTATACGGACTTGATTCTCCAGTCCCTTCCTTCCACTTACGCCCAGTTTATACTGAACTTCAACTTACAAGAAAAAGAAGTTGAACTTTCAGAACTCCTCAACATGCTGAGGAGCGCAGAGGGCACCCAACAGAAAGGTAGGGAAACACCCACTTTGTTTGTAGGAGGATCTTCTTCTTCTAGGTCCAAGGCGAAAGCCAAGGGAAAGAAGAAGAAAACCCCCGCCAAACCAAGGGGCGGTGTTAGTAAAGTGGATACGAAGGGAAAGGCAAAGGCAACAAAGATAGCGGGGAAGCTTGTGGGTAAAGAAGAATGCTTCTATTGTCATAAGAGTGGACACTGGAAGAAAGATTGCAGGGCTTGGAAGGCCAGGACACAGGAACTGAAGCAGGTTGGGGCTTCAGCTTCAGGTGTGTATGTTATTGAAAACTGTCTTTCGATAAACTCTACTTCCTGGGTATTGGATACCGGATCAGGATCTTATATCTGTAATTCTTTGCAGGCGTTGAGAAACCGTAGGTTTTTGAAGGCAGGTGACATGACCCTCAGAGTTGCGAACGGAGCTAGCATGGATGCTAAAGCCGTGGGGGACTATCACCTGGGAATGTCAGATGGATATGTTTTGGTTTTGCGTAATTTCTTTTTTGTACCCAACGCAACTTGTAATATCATTTCTGTATCTTTGGTTTCAAAAGAAGGTTATGAATTTGCGTTTGTAAGTAATGTTGTAAACATTCACCTTAATCAAGTTCTGATTGGGTCAGGTACACTGAGCAATGGTATATACGTATTAAACCAACCACAGATTTTCAATGTCCAGAATACACACAAAAGAAAGTCTCCAGATATCAATCAGACTTTCTTATGGCATTGTAGACTGGGTCACATCAATGAGAGAAGGTTAACTAAGTTACATACAGAAGGATATTTGGATCCGTTCGAATATCAATCGTATGCCACTTGTCAATCCTGTCTCAAAGGAAAGATGACAAAGACTCCGTTCACTGGACACGGAGTAAGAGCGAGCGAGCTCTTGGGACTCGTACACAGCGACGTGTGCGGTCCAATGTCTACACATGCGCGAAGCGGTTATTCTTACTTCATTACTTTTACGGATGACTTTTCAAGGTACGGTTATGTCTTCTTGATGAAGCATAAGTCCGAAGCCTTTGAAAAGTTCCAGGAATATAAGAATGAAGTAGAAAAACAAACCGGCAAAAGTATCAAGATTCTAAGATCGGATCGAGGTGGAGAATACTTAAGTGCCGAGTTCCTGAATTACTTAAAAGAGAATGGAATTCTCTCTCAGATTACTCCTCCGTACACTCCGCAACATAATGGTGTATCGGAGAGACGGAACCGGACCCTATTGGATATGGTACGGTCCATGATGAGTAACGCTGAGTTACCGCGATCATTCTGGGGGTATGCGCTAGAATCAGCTGCATACCTTTTGAACCGAGTTCCCACTAAGACTGTGCCTACCACACCATATGAGATGTGGTGTGGAAATAGGCCCCATCTTATTCACATTAAGACATGGGGATGTCCAGCTTTTGTCGAAAAGCAGCATGCGGACAAACTCGAGGCACGCTCAGTATAGTGCAAGTTCGTGGGATATCCAAAGAACTCCAAGGGATATTTCTTCTACTGCGAAGAGGAACAAAAGGTTTTTGTTTCTCGTCATGCCTACTTCTTGGAAACTGAGTTTTTGGAAAACCAGATAAGTGGGAGCACAGTAGAACTGGAAGAAATTCCAGAACCACGAGCTATTACTGAAAGCTTAGAGGAACCAGAGGGTTCAAAAGAACAGGACATTCCTACGCCGCTCCGCAGGAATAGTAGGCAGTCTCATCTGCCCGAGAGATACTACGGTTTTCTCATAGACGGGGATAGAGAGGATTGCATCATAGATTATGATGAACCTACTAGCTTCCAGCAGGCCGTTCAGAGCGTTGACTCGGTAAAATGGCTGGATGCAATGCGGACCGAAATGGAGTCCATGTACACCAACAAAGTATAGACGTTGGACATTGCTCCAGACGGGGTAAAACCCGTAGGATGCAAGTGGATCTTCAAAAGGAAGATTGGTGTAGATGGACAGGTTGAGACCTATAAAGCTAGACTTGTTGCAAAGGGTTTTCGTCAAAGACCTGGTTTGGACTATGACGAAACCTTTTCTCCAGTGGCTATGCTGAAATCCATTCGGATCCTTCTTGCCATTGCTGCCTTCCACGATTATGAGATTTGGCAGATGGACGTAAAAACCGCTTTTCTAAATGGAAATTTAGAGGAGTGTGTCTATATGGACCAGCCAGAGGGTTTCATTCAGAGTGGGAGCAGCGGAAAGGTGTGCAAGTTGCTTAAGTCCATCTATGGACTAAAGCAGGCATCGCGGAGTTGGAACATCTGCTTTGATGAGACGGTCAGGGAATTTGGCTTTATCAAAAATCCAGATGAACCATGCATCTATAGTAGATTTGTAGCGAGAACTGTAGTATTCCTCGTTTTATACGTGGATGACATTCTCTTAATAGGAAATGACATTCCTATGCTACAATCTGTCAAGGGGTTCTTGTCGCACAAGTTCTCCATGAAAGACCTGGGTGATGCCTCATACATCCTGGGGATCCGGATCCATCGTGATAGATCCAAGAGGATATTAGGACTTTTACAGTCCAGGTACATCAACACCATACTGAAAAGATTCAGTATGGAAGATTCCAAGCACGGTAACCTACCGTCTTGTCACGGGATCACCCTCTCTAAAGAGATGTCTGCCAAGACTGATTTAGAGAGGGATCGCATGTCTATTATACCCTACGCTCCTGCGGTAGGCTCTATAATGTATGCGATGTTGTGTACCAGACCGGATGTAGCTTATGCACTGAGTGTGGTAAGCCGGTATCAGTCAAACCCTGGGGAGAAACACTGGATAGCGGTAAAGAACATTCTCAAGTACCTGAGAAGGACTAAGGAGATGTTCTTGGTGTATGGCGGAAAAGACCTCCAGATCGAGGCCTTTGCTGACTCCAGCTTCCAGAGTGACAAGGATGATTCCAAGTCCATGTCGGGTTTTGTCTTTACCCTCAATGGAGCGGCGGTGTGTTGGAAGAGTTCAAAACAGGAAACCGTTGCAGACTCGACTATGGAAGTGGAATACATCGCTGCATCTGATGCCGCAAAAGAAGACGTCTGGATGAGGAAGTTCTTGAAAGAACTTCAGGTGGTTCCGTCCATTGTTGATCCAATACCTCTGTATTGCGACAACAACGGGGCTATAGCTTTAGCGAAGGAACCCAGGTCCCATCAGAAATCCAGACACATCTTGAGGCGGTATCACCTGATCAGGGAGATCGTGGATCGCCAGGAGATCGAGGTTCGGAGGGTTGCTTCAGAAGATAACACTGCAGATCCATTCACCAAGGCCTTGCCCTAGACTCAGTTCGAGCGGCTGATCGAGATGATAGGTCTTCGATACGCCAGTACATGGCCTTAGTGCAAGTGGGAGATTGTTAGTGTATATGCCCTAGAGGCCATTACTGTATCATACTAGTTTGTATATTACTTAATGGAAGCTTGGGATATTCACCTTGTATATACAATCTTGCTCAAAATAGTAGTATGCTACTTGGTTTGTTTCTACTTCAATGTGTACATGTGTTTATTTTATGATATCACCTATACGCATTGGTGGAGCCCTTAGGATCTTTGCTTGATTACCAGCGTTGTGATGGCAGTCACACTAGTGGGGGCTGGGTAATCTATAAGCACATCCTTATGCAGGTCCCTAGTCGCAGGACTATCGAGACAGGGCATCGATACTCCGGAGTAGACTAGCGCATGCGCTTCTCATCCCAGTATGGGAGACGGTTTGTCCCACAGCCGTCAGTACGTCGTACTTGAGATAGTATGCGGGTGCTCGTTAGGTTACGAGTACACTGGACAGGACTCGTCGGGAAATGACTAGTTGGTTTTATACCTATCGTCAGTTATCAGTTCCCAGGTGACATGAGTACAGCTTAGTCCGCTGACTTGACACTGGCACTTCGCCTCGAGTGTGTTCCCACTGTATTTTGATTACTACCCTACCACGGCTCAAAGGAGTCGTGCAAACAGGTAGTAGTTGGGTGCAGTCCCGAAGCACTTGGAGGCAGTGACGGTTAGACAGGATTCGTCTCTTCCGGTATTGGGGGTTGACATCGCGCTGTGTCCAGGAGAGCCATTACACGAGTAGTCCCTGGCCAGGGCAAGCGAGATATACTGGTAGGCTTCCAGTGTTATCTCAGGGTGTTTTGGGCTTCACTCCGACACGACTTGTACCGCTATTAGGGGATTGACGTTTACCATGTTAGTTATATGTATGCCCTAGAGGCCATTACTGTACATTGGATGTATATTGTAGTGGATGCGGGGACATATATAGGAAGGACTTTCTTGCTCGACATGATAGTATGCTATCTGGTTACTCTTTTCCTTAACGTGTACATTGATTGTCTCTCTGTTACATGTTGGTAAAGCCCTTAGGATGAGTACTTGACTACCTGGACTATGATGTGGATCATACTAGTGGGGACATGGTAGTCCATAAGTACATCCTTCAAGGTCCCTAGTCGTGGGTGTATCGAGACGGGGCATCGATATACCAGAGTAGACTAGCGTATACCTTCTCGACCCATACAGATGGGCGATGGATGATCCCATATCCATTGGTGTTTGACATCAGAGATGATATACGGGTGCTCAGTGGAGACTGGGTACAATGGACGGACTCGCCGAGGACTCCCAGATGGTATTATACCTTACGTCAGATGGCAGTTCTCTGGTGACACTGGTACAGAGTTGTCTGTTGACCCGAGATCGTCATAGAGTCTTGTGTGGTTCCCACTGTGCTTTGATTTCCATCTTACCACGTCCAAGAGGGCGTGCAAAACGGTGGTTTTTGGGTACAGTCCCGAATCACATGGAGGCAATGAGCGATAGGAGGGGATTCGTCTCTCCCGGTATAGGGGGTTGATGTTGCGCTGTGTTCGATTGGCTATAACAGGAAATCCCTGGCCAGGGTTGCTGAGATTTACTGGTAAGTGTTACCAGTAGTTTCTCGAATTGTTATAGATCTCATATCGACACGACTTATCGAGCTATTGGGGTCTGACGTTTACCACCCCTAGGTGAGATATGCGACATATCAGACGATCAGACCGGACTGTACGGTAGTGTTACTGGTTGGATTCACAGGAGTGTGAGCGGGCTTGCTCGTCGATCTTCTGATCGCTCAATACCCGGGTGGCCGTTACGTTTAGCAGACCGCTTGCGGCTTGTGGGTGTTTGATATGATCATCATCTGCTGCCGGCGTATTGACGAGTCTTTAGAGTCCTACACAGAGGTTTCCTGGCTCAAGCGAAACGAAATAGGAGCGCATATGAGATATGTGCGGGACCGAGAATAATGCGTGTATGTGATACCGTATTCCATTCTCGCGATGAATGTATCGAATGATTGTATGCGATATAACCTAGTTATCGAATCAAGGATTGATTGGATAAGCCGATACATTGTATATTAGTCGGTTATATGCGATATGACCGGATCGTTAAATCAAGTGTTGATTTAATGATTTAATGCATAATTATATATTTGATATATTACTTTGCATTAACTAGTATTGGTTCATTTTAAATGGATTTTCTCACTTTTTGTGCACATTGTATATGTGATATACTTTTGTACACAAGTTTGTATCATGTTTGATGATGCATGCTAACTTGGGTTTGTGTAAAGACTAAACCATGGTTATATGAATGGTTAGGGTTTTGTTTTCTTTTTCATTTATCTTATTTAGTTATTCATTTTGAAAATGATAAGCATAAAGAGAAAGAATGGTGGCTTCATTTGTAGTTTAGTTGAAGCTTCATGAATTTTTGACCTAGTCCACCATTCTTGTCTCTTGCTTAACCCTAACCATCATATCTAACCATGGTCTATTCTCTACACTAAACTAAGGTTAGTATTATGATAAGTATTGATTTTCCTTTTCATTCTAATAACTTATCATAATATACTTCATCTTCTTCTTCTTCTTCTTCTTCAATGAAGAAAGCTTGACTTCATCAATGGTGATTGATGAAATAGAGTGAGAAATCCAAATCTAAAGTGAACCCACCTCCTATTTCTTCATCCTCTACCTCTTGCCAAGTAGTATAGGGTGTTTCCTTCACAAGTTTTCATGGCTTGGTGAAGGTGGAGCTAGATCTTGTGATGCCTCGACGTAGATCATCTTCGGCATCGTCGTCGATGACCTAGCCCGCTTTTTCTCCGATGAAGCCGACGCCAGAGCCCGGGATTTCATTTGGACAGCGAGGAGACTTCATTGCGGAGCTATGGAGGTGGAGGACCGGATCTACAAAGGTTGTATTTCCGTTCTTTTAGTTTTGTTGTAAACTAGTTTCATTGTTTCGCCTATATATCTAGTTAACGATCCATATTAGGGTTTCTCGACACCCGTAAAATTTTGAAAGTGGCATGGTTGATGCCTTGTAAGACCTCTTGGGAGTGCCTAGGAACCCTACAGTGGTATCAGAGCCTAGCTAGAGTCTTAGGCGATGCGTAGACGATATTGGAAACCCGATCGAACCCCGAAACCCTAACTTTTAACCCTCTCTGGACTTTTTCTGAAAAAGTGGTTTTTTCCAAATTAAAAATGCTTAAAAAATTCATCAGGAAATTCTAAGAATTACGGTGCAAAAATTACCTAATGATCTGTCTAAAGCGCGGCGGATCCGTGGCATTAGCCGCCTATTGCGGCGGTTCCGCGCCCATTTAGTCTCTTCAGTCAACCATTTTTGCACAGTAACTTCTTTATTTAAATGCTGAGTTTTATGGGAATTTTTAATATTTATTCAAGAGTTGAATATTCTGGGTTGTATTGGGAGTTCGTAGATTCGATAGGATTGTCTAATCTTGTCTATGTGTTTTCCGGATAATTTTTGAATATGTTAAAAAGTTCGACCGGATATAAATACCCACTTTTTCCCCTGTCGGGAAATTTCCAAGTGTTGGATCTTTCCGTAGTTTAAAGACGTTCTAAGTAGTGCAAGTAACGCGATGGACCCTCTAGAAGACAACAAACCTTAACTCGATTATGTGACCGTCTTGAACTGCCCTTTGAACCTTCGGGTTTGGGGCAGTACGGCGTGCCACATGTGAGGCGTTGGCTTGACCCTTCTACGGCTGGACCGTTGGTACTGAGGCATGAACTGGATGTTTTTAAACTTGTTTCATGTGTTGATTTGCTTTGGGAAAACTTGGGTGTTCGATTGCTCGATCGGAAAGTTTAACATTTTCTATTTATCCGGAATGTGATACAATAATTGGAATTCACAATAAGTTATGAGATAACTGAATGAATGTTATAAATCTAGCGGTTTAGTCTCACTTGATCGGTTGCCACGGAATTTTGATGTGATCAAAAGTCCGTCGCAATCACGTAGCGTACGCGGATACTCACCGGGTAAACTTAATAGACAGCCTCACTCCATAGCCCCGACCAAGTGACTGTAGGAGAACCCCGTCGCCGAAAGCATCCATTCGGGTGCTCACGGCAGCGGTGTTCCGCCTTGGTGCACTTTGTCGACGGCATCGGGGGTGCGGCCGTCTAGTAAAGTTTGCGACGAGCATTCGATCAGAACATCGGGAATCCTGTTGAATTCCCGACTTGATATTGAAAAGTGTTTTCGATTTTGAGACTAAAATGCGGGGTTTATAATTGTTAGGCATGTGATGTCTAAGGTATTCATTTGATTAGGCATGCGATGTCTATGGAGATTGCGGATTCCAACTATTGTAGTTTTACACTTTCTTTTCTGTGACCGTAAGTGTAATATGTGATATCGCCGGTTTCGTTGCTATATGTCAACGACAATTGGGATACGCATATTTACTTACGTTGATGACATGTGATGTTATGTGTTGCTGGATATGTTATATTGGATCGTCGTGTTTGAATAGCCGGGGTTTTTTATATGAGATGAGTGTTTTTCATTTTCATTCATGTAAAAACTTGTATGTAATATTCTTTTATTGGGGCACTTCCAGGTTGCGGAAGATGTCACCCTTTGTATATTATTTACTTTTTCGCACTAGGATAGACCCAAGGAGGGGAGCACAAGTAACCGGGTTCTGGAGTCCAGTGGGAGACCAACTCGAGGAGTCGAGTCCGGGTCTCCTAACTCCAGAATTGGTAGGGTTGCTTGCCGCTCTCGTAGGGGTCTAGGGGTGTGGGTTTGGCTATTCATCACGACCGTGGAATCCGTGTTTTATACTGGCTCGTATTGAAAACACGGACGTCTTAGTATATCCAATATTTCATATGATTCTTCTGCTGCGATATCTGTGATGTGATCATGTGATATGTTCTGTGATGGATACTTTATATAGTATATATGATATATTATATAGATGTTACTTATGTTTTACACCCGCGCTAGCCCTGCCCCGCTCTGCCGTTAGTTACCTAACCTAACGGTGCATGAGGGGACATCGAGGCGAATGCGGATGGCATAAGTGTACGTCGTATTTATCTGTGATGTTTAGGTACTTAACTGATGGGACTTCATTAATGTGATTAATGAAAAGAAAAGAAAAGAAAAGAAACCTAAGATGTTGTAGAATCGAATTTCAAAATAAAACAGGTAGCTACAGTTCTTGCTTTGCACAGAGGTATATGTGATATATCCTGCACCTTATTCGATGAGGAAAGGACCGAAATCCCTTTACCGGGAGTGACTCCTTTAGCAATAACTGGCAGATGCTACACACTCGGTTTGTCTTCTGATTGCTTTTAAGAGTTTTGCTTTGCACAGCGATATATATGATATATCCCGCACCTCATTCGACGAGGAAAGGACCGACGATCCCTTCACCGGGAGTGACTCCTTTAGCAAAACTAGAAAAGCCTCAAAAACACTCCATTTTAAAATCATTTGATTCTACAACGATATCAAGTTCATTACGCAATAGGTTTTCAGAAAAACCTGTCGTAGCCCTCCGTCATTTCAGATAAGTACTAGTTAGTATTCGTGCTACGTTTGTTGACTATGTTAAGGCGTAGTGTGCGGTAGCTAATTAGTGCTTATCTGCATAAGCATATGATGCGATTGGATTAGGGTAGTCGTGCGACTTTGTTGACTATGTTAAGGGTCGTGCGGGTGGGTTTGATTCAATCGGGAAATGACGGGTTGAACTTGACTAGCACTTATGATTTGTTGACTATGTTAAGGTCATATAGCTGCTAGGTGCAAAATATTATCGGGAATTTCAAGTGTTGAAATTTGCAATGAGATTGCATACCTTCTATGAGATAGTTGGATCCCGATACCCGCTGCGAGTAAGAGTTACTCCTGGGAGAGTTTTACATATTACAATTAGCCGATCAAGTAGGTGTCTAGAAAGGTGTCAACGGGGTTACGCCTCTGGAAAAACGAGGTTTACATTAATTAGGTTCGTGCGAAAGCACGGGGGACCTCCCTCGAAGTACCGACACTGGCCTGGCTGAAAGATTGGCGAACTTGTAGTGTGTAATTAATCCCGGCTAGTCTTTCCTTTTAGGGTTTGAAGGAAGATTTGATAAAAAGCAGTGGGAGCCATCCTGATTAGATAAAATAATAACCAATCTACTCTTGCAAGAGCGCACGCTGAGTGTTTTCTTCTCTCTCTCTCCTGGTAGCGACCATATCACGCCTTAATCAAGATAATAAAATGGATGTATTGACCGAACCCGCTTATTATACTGAGCTGGGGAACGTTGGTCCCGCTCCAACTTATAATTGTTATAAGACAGAGTAGGAAATTGGGGATTACCAGAATTCCCGTGCCGCCCAAACGAAGAAAGTGCATGCTGATGCATCATCTTCGGGTGTGTTCATTACAAAGAACTGTTTCTCAGTATCCTCCGCATCCTGGGTATATGATACCGGATCAGGATCCCAGATATGTAATCTGTTACATACGGCTGCAAAAAGGTAGAAAAACTGAAAACGGGTGATAAGTTTCATGAGGCAGAAAACGGGGCAAGTGTTGCAGCCAAGTCTGTTGGTCATTGTCACCCAGTATTCCAAATACATTGATTCTGAACGAATGTTATTAGATACCGAACCTGATATACAAAATCATATCTATCTCTTTATTAGTAAAGAAATGATAAAATTTTGTATAGTTGGATAATGTTTTGAACATTTCCTATATCAAAAGTTGATCGGTTCAGGCACGTTATCTAAAAGCGTTGATGTTCTAAATCAAAATACAGTTCTTAGTATACGGAACACACACAGGAGGAAGAGTTCAGAAATGAACGAATTCTTCTTGAGGCATTGTAGACTAGGTCATATCAATGCGACCCGACTGGCTGAAGTTACATTTAGATGTATATTTAAATTAGTTTGAATTTACAACTTGTGAAACTTGCCAGTCATGTCACAAAGATTAGATGACCATAGCTCTGTTTACTGGAAACAGAGAAAGAGTTAGTGAACTCTTGGGATGATACACGTTGATGTATGTAGGTCCCCTGTCTACACTTGCCAAGACCGGTTCTTTATACTTCATTACATTCTCTGATGATCTTTCAAGATTCAGACCCATGTTCCTGTTGAAACACAAGTCCGAACCTTTTGAGATATTCACAGAATATAAGTCAGAAGTAGAGAACCAAAATACGAGTAAAAGTATTATGTCCTATGATGAGATCAAGGAGGAGAATACTTGAGCACGGAATTCCTGGACTATTCTAAAGGAGAATGAGATTCTCTCTCAGCATTACTCCTCCGTATACACCATTGCAAGATGGTATATCGGGGTGGAGCAGTCACACCCTATATGATAAGGTGTGCTCTATGATGAGTACTACTGAGTTACCTATTTCCTTTTGGGAGTTATGCACTTGAGAAGCTGCATACCTATTGAAAAGGGTTCGAATCAAATCAGTTGCCTACCACTCCATATGAGATATGGTATGGGAAGAGCCCATGTCTTAAGCTAGTTAAGATTTGGGGTTGTCCGGCCTATGTCTAAAAGTAAAATCCGGACAAACTCGAGGCAAGGTCTGTAATGTAGAACTGGAAGTGTTCCAGCTATACAAACTACAGCAGATGATTTGATAAAACTAAAGGATTCAATAGTTACCAATGAACCTCAGCCTCTCCGCCGATCTAGTGAGGTTCCTCACCCGCCTGAGAGATACTTCGGTTACTCTATGACAGTGGGAGCGAGGATTGCATCATGAGATGATGACCCAACTGGTTTCAGGAGTGGGACTCTGTAAGAATGGCTGGATGCTTAGCGATCTGAGATGGAATCCATGTACACCAACAAAGTATGGACTTTGGTTGCTATATCTGAAGGGTTAAATCCCCATCAGGAGCAAGTATATCTTGAGAAGATTACTTGGTGTAGATGGAAAAGTTGAGACTTTCAAAGCTAGACTTGTTAAAGCTTTTCGTCATCGACCAGGCGTGGATAATGATGAAACATTTTCAAGTGGCTATGCTTAAGTCCATCCAGATCCTACTTGCCACGGCTACATACCATGACTACGATATCTGGCGGTTGGGTGTCATGACTGCTTTTCTAAATAATGTTTTAGAAGAGAGAGTCTATAAGTACACAGCCAGAGGGCTTCGTAGACAGTGGGAGCAGCGGAAACGTGTACAAGATGCTTTATAAGATAAAGCAGGTATCGCGGAGTTGGAACATCTGTTTTGATGTGGTAGTCAAACAGTTTGACATCATCAAAATGGTAGATGAACCTTGTATATACAAAAAGGTAGTAGGGAGTATGGTGATGATCCTCGTAGAGTACGTGGATGACATACTCTTGATAGGGAAGGAGTTTCCTATGCTACACTCGATCAATCTCCGCTTATCACAATGATTCTCTATATAGGATCAAAGTGATACCTCTTAAATCCTGGGTTTTGGATCTATGAGATAGATCTAATTGGATGTTAGGATTCTCACTAGTTGTAGTGAGATGGTATCAACCGATCCTGGGGAGAATCACTGGAAGGGTTCCAGGATGATAAGGACGACTGAAAGTCAGTCACAGGCATTGTCTTTACCCTCAGTAAAGGGACGGTATGTTGGAAGAGTTCCAAGCTAGATACCGTGACATACTAGACGATGAAGGCAAGATACATCGCTACTTAAGATGCTACCCTAGAGGCTGTTTGGGTGTATAATGGTTCATGAGATGAACTACGTTCCTCCCATTGTGTGACAATGGAGTTGTGGGTTATGCCAAGGAACGTCGGTCCCATCAGTGATCCAGACATATTCTAAGGCAGTATCACCTAATCATGGAGATAGTTGATCTCCAGGGTGATCGAGGTTAGGAGAGTAGACTCAGAGGACAACACGGCGGATCCACTCACAAAGGCCTTTTCCCAGAGACAGACTTTTATGGGATGGTTGAGTATGAGATACTACAACCACTGCTATCAGATGGCCCTAGTGCAAGTGGGAGATTGTTAGTTATATGTATGCCCTAGAGGCCATTACTGTACATTAGATGTATATTGTAGTGGATGCTGGGACATATATAGGAAGGACTTTCTAGCTCGACATGATAGTATGCTATCTGGTTACTCTTTTCCTTAACGTGTACATTGATTGTCTCTCTGTTACATGTTGGTAAAGCCCTTAGGATGAGTACTTGACTACCTAGACTATGATGCGGATCATACTAGTGGGGACATGGTAGTCCATAAGTACATCCTTCAAGGTCCCTAGTCGTGGGTGTATCGAGACGGGGCATCGATATACCAGAGTAGACTAGCGTATACCTTCTCGACCCATACAGATGGGCGATGGATGATCCCATATCCATTGGTGTTTGACATCAGAGATGATATACGGGTGCTCAGTGGAGACTGGGTACACTGGACGGACTCGCCGAGAACTCCCAGATGGTATTATACCTTACGTCAGATGGCAGTTCTCTGGTGACACTAGTACAGAGTAGTCTGTTGACCCGAGATCGTCATAGAGTCTTGTGTGGTTCCCACTGTGCTTTGATTTCCATCTTACCACGTCCAAGAGGGCGTGCAAAACGGTGGTTTTTGGGTACATTCCCGAATCACATGGAGGCAATGAGCGATAGGAGGGGATTCGTCTCTCCCGGTATAGGGGGTTGATGTTGCGCTGTGTTCGATTGGCTATAACAGGAAATCCCTGGCCAGGGTTGCTGAGATTTAATGGTAAGTGTTACCAGTAGTTTCTCGAATTGTTATAGACCTCATATCGACACGACTTATCGAGCTATTGGGGTCTGACGTTTACCACCCCTAGGTGAGATATGCGACATATCAGACGATCAGACCGGACTGTACGGTAGTGTTACTGGTTGGATTCACAGGAGTGTGAGCGGGCTTGCTCGTCGATCTTCTGATCGCTCAATACCCGGGTGGCCGTTACGTTTAGCAGACCGCTTGCGGCTTGTGGGTGTTTGATATGATCATCATCTGCTGCTGGCGTATTGACGAGTCTTTAGAGTCCTACACAGAGGTTTCCTGGCTCAAGCGAAACGAAATAGGAGCGCATATGAGATATGTGCGGGACCGAGAATAATGCGTGTATGTGATACCGTATTCCATTCTCGCGATGAATGTATCGAATGATTGTATGCGATATAACATAGTTATCGAATCAAGGATTGATTGGATAAGCCGATACATTGTATATTAGTCGGTTATATGCGATATGACCGGATCGTTAAATCAAGTGTTGATTTAATGATTTAATGCATAATTATATATTTGATATATTACTTTGCATTAACTAGTATTGGTTCATTTTAAATGGATTTTCTCACTTTTTGTGCACATTGTATATGTGATATACTTTTGTACACAAGTTTGTATCATGTTTGATGATGCATGCTAACTTGGGTTTGTGTAAAGACTAAACCATGGTTATATGAATGGTTAGGGTTTTTTTTCTTTTTCATTTATCTTATTTAGTTATTCATTTTGAAAATGATAAGCATAAAGAGAAAGAATGGTGGCTTCATTTGTAGTTTAGTTGAAGCTTCATGAATCTTTGACCTAGTCCACCATTCTTGTCTCTTGCTTAACCCTAACCATCATATCTAACCATGGTCTATTCTCTACACTAAACTAAGGTTAGTATTATGATAAGTATTGATTTTCCTTTTCATTCTAATTACTTATCATAATATACTTCATCTTCTTCTTCTTCTTCTTCAATGAAGAAAGCTTGACTTCATCAATGGTGATTGATGAAATAGAGTGAGAAATCCAAATCTAAAGTGAACCCACCTCCTATTTCTTCATCCTCTACCTCTTGCCAAGTAGTATAGGGTGTTTCCTTCACAAGTTTTCATGGCTTGGTGAAGGTGGAGCTTGATCTTGTGATGCCTCGACGTAGATCATCTTCGGCATCGTCGTCGATGACCTAGCCCGCTTTTTCTCCGATGAAGCCGATGCCAGAGCCCGGGATTTCATTTGGACAGCGAGTAGACTTCATTGCGGAGCTATGGAGGTGGAGGACCGGATCTACAAAGGTTGTATTTCCGTTCTTTTAGTTTAGTTGTAAACTAGTTTCATTGTTTCGCCTATATATCTAGTTAACGATCCGTATTAGGGTTTCTCGGCACCCGTAAAATTTTGAAAGCGGCATGGTTGATGCCTTGTGAGACCTCTTGGGAGTGCCTAGGAACCCTACATACCTCCCCCTAGGCCCGCCATGCGATGTATCAGACGAACAGACCGGACTGTACGGAGACTGTCACATTCAGACTCAGTTGGAGTTCAGATGGGGTTCACCTCGTCAGTCTTCTTATCGGTATCTACCTGGGGACTGTTACGCACATCTAGTGCCGCTTGCGGTCTGTGGTTAAACCCAATGCCAGAGTAGTGTCGAGTCTTTAGAGTCCCACATAGAGGGCTATTCGCCTCTGGGCAAAACAGAGTAGAGGTCGCATGGTTTTGCGACAGGGTTCGTTCTCATCCGCGCACTTGTGCACGTTTGGAGTCCGGACGGATATCATTAGCGGGCTCTGGTTTGAGCCAGATACTAGTATATGTTTTGGGGTTAGTTTTATCTCATAGTATTCATGTTCCTCGGAACAAGAATGCGGGTGTGTATGCACAGTTGATTGAGGCGGAGGAAGAGGATTTTCATTAGGGTTTCGGAACGGGTGCGTATGCACAGTTGACAGTCGTCTTTTTCCAAACCCTAATGAATTTATGATATATCAATTAATAATATTAATTAAATGAAATTGTGTCATGGTTGGGTTTGTTGACTTGTTGACCAAGGTTGACTTGTTGACCATGGTTGAAACTTTGACTATCATCATTACATATCAAAGATGCTCTTTGATTCTAGCAAAACCATTTAATGTGTGTAATGATAATTGTCATTTCAAACCATCCATCAACTATTTTATTTTGATTATTATTATTATTTTAATAATTCTTTTGATATTATGTTATGGTTGTAAAAAAGCATTTCATTCTATCATAACACTTCTCTCTCCTCACTTCTTCTTCCTCCTCCTCTAGTTCAAGGAGACTCACTCTCATGTGTTGAGAAACCCCCTCCTTGAGATAAAAACACCCCAAAACCACTCTCTACTCACTCTAGGGTTAGAGGTCTAGCAAGCCAAAGACCCTAGCTCTCTCAAAGTTCGAGAAAGGAGCCCGAAGGTTGAACCCTCAGGTGGATCCATCTTTGACGGAAGAAGGCGACGAGGAAAGCACCATCCAAGCTCTACAAAGGTTTCAAGAAGAAGGAGTTCAAGTTAGGTATAACATCTTTTCCGAGTAGCTAACTCTCTTTAGCTTTGTAGCTAGATTAGTTTAGAAAAGATCCCGACTTTTGTTAGTCCATGTTGCCTAATGCGCTAAAAATTTGTTTTTTATTCCGTTTCCGCCTCCCCGCAAGAACCGGGGTTGGCAACGTGGACTTACACATTACTAGGGCCCTACTCATTAAGAATCTAGGGTCACATCTGGTTTCCTAATGTCAATAAGTAGTATTCCTATTCTACGTTGCGGGGGTGCTAAACGCCATCCACCCGACTTCCCCCCGTAGATATGCATCTACTCACCTGGTCCATGTCTGCCGAAGACGGTGTCGCCATCCTCCTCTTCATCGCCCGCAGTCCACGTGAGGGGTACCTAAACGCAAACATATAAATAGTATCATAAACTGGATCACATACGAAAGTCAAACGATACAAGGAACAAGCATAGGTTAAAACCTATGTCCCGTCCACGCAAAAGAACCAAATATCGCTCGATATCGGCGTGCAAACTCCGATGGATCGAGATAAACATCAACAAATAACTCGTAGTTTTAAAACACATTACTTATATTATAAAACATGATTAAATCCATCGAAACCCTAAAATCCATCAAACCGTCCAATTTCGTAAAACCCGAAAATGCCAATTTACCGTTTTTCATCAAAACTTGACATTTAAATGAAACCAATGGTCATAAAACTCATTAAATAGCATAACTAGACTAAACAAACCATTACTATATTTTTATTACACAAATTTGTATTAATTTGAAATTTCTAGTTTGCAACCTTTAACTATTTTCAACATTTTTCAAGCAAAATACCACAATTCCACCACAAAACGTGATTTTGCATGGATTAATGTATTAAACCACAATTCATGATGATAATGATTTAATGAAACCATAAATTATATTTTTAATCTCATTTATTTAGGAATTTCTAAAATCTAGTTTACAAAATAGCAATTTTTATCACAATTTATCAATTATCAATAGAAACTAGCAATCAATTTAAGTTTCCATTCCACCAACAAATTAATACCGTTATTAAGACCACAATCTAGTGTTACAAATATTAATTTAAATTTTATTTCACCAAAAATTATGTTTTATAGAAACCTAGTTAGCAAAATTCCTAATTTAAACAATTTTAAATGAAAAATTTACAATTCAACAACCATGCAAGATTTTCCAATTCTAAAAGTGTTAAACTAACTATTATAACCCTAATTAATTAATAAAAATCATAACATGAATTTACAAACCCTAACTTGAATTTTAAAAATTGAACATAGAATTAATTCATTAAATCTAAACATGCTTAAAAGAAACATCTAATAACAAATAAACAAAAGAAGGAAATTTATACCTCCAAAATATGAAATCCAAACAAGAAAATGAGCCTCCAAAATGCATGCTTTCCATCTCCAAATTCCATATAAAAATGAGCAAGGAATAAAGGGTAGGAAATAAATAGGATTTTGAATTGAATTTTTAAAGGATTTTTGATAATTTTGGAGCAAAATAAAATGAGGAAAATGGGGGCTACCATGGGGGGTGAGGCCGGCCATTTTTTTGGAGGTGAGGGAGAGAAAGAAGAGGGTGAGAAAATGTGTAGAAGTCTCCACCAAAATATCACTTCATTATTTCTTTTCATGCATTTATTTATTTTTCTTTTATTTCTTTACTATAGCAACTCAAGAAAACTCTAGAAAATAGGAAAAATTTACAAATAAATTTTTCATGATACAAACTAAATTATAACATGCCATGGTTCATTTTTACAAATTAAAACCATTCAAATTTGTAATTTACACTAATTTAGTGTAAAAATAAAGCTTATGTTAATATTTAAAATAATTAATTTAGGAAAAATATTTAATTAAACTAAAAATTTATAAGTGGCTAAATAAACACCATTTACTAGTAATTACATAATTAAAATAGATATTTTTGAAATTATAATGAAAAACAATCACGGTTTAGTTTTATTAAAAATACATTTTACTTTACCGAAAATCACAAAATTCACTTAAACAATTTTATTCATTTAATTATTTATTTAATTATTTTTAAAACGTTACAATCTTCCCCCTTTAAGAAATTCGGTCTCCGAATTTAAATTAAAACTCCCCCTCCAAATACTAAAACATTTAGAAAAACACTCAAATCGTCGGGGCTCCGAAATCATCAATACATAACAAAAATCAACTCCGTCAAGCATAGCGCAATCATCGGAGTTATGGCGAGAATAAAATATCAAAACCCAATATGAAAACCATCATAATATACATCAATCTGTAACTTATATATTGTGCGCATCATAGTAAAACCATACAAATATCTGGATAAGGAAATATGCAAACACCCCTTTTTGAAAATTGCCGTGTGATGCACGTGTCACGGCATAAGTAGCGGACGTTTATTTAAAAAAATAACTATATATATATATATATCTTTTATTTAACATACACGTCCCGCCTGATTACTAAATCAAATAATAGTGATTATGAAAACATACTGCTCAACTGAAATCAATCCCAATCACATCAATAAAATATCATGTGCGTCCGGTGCGCACTGAAATTGAAACCAAATACAGATACCATGAATACACACAAAAACAAAATAAGTGCAACAGGTGTGCACCAAAACATCTGTCAAGTGCAACGGGCGTGCACGACTCACTATCAGGTGCATCTAATCTGCACAAAACCCCGATTTAGTGCATCTGGTGTGCATAAAATCGCATCAAGTGCGCCAAGTGTGCGCAAGAATCTCAATCAGGTGTACATGGTGCACGAAAACATACGCCGAATATCAGAATCGAAATCACAGTACGAAAATGGATAAAAACTAGGTCGAAGCATATATCAAAATCATGTGTAACCCATATGCACGAAATCAAATCAAAAATCTCAAAATATATAAAACCAAATCAAGTGTACTGGGTGTATACTAAGCAACATCAATACAACTAATATGTGAAACATAGATAGAATGTAATGAAGGTACACATAAGAAATACTAATCGTAGAACAAAATCCTCAAAATACCAAAATCCAATAACAGAAATATGAAATTCAAATCACCAAGTCACATCGTAATCACTATCGTCAATGTGCGCCTCTTTCCTCTGATGTTTGCTGCTTCAAACTTTTCTCTTCATAAGTGTGCTGACTGCGCTACCAACGGCAATACTCACATCTAGACTCTCCCACGTAGTCGATCCCTTCACCTGATATCCGGACTACATTAAACTTTTCGATCGATCCATCAAAATCCCATAATTCCCTGAGAGCTCAACACTCAAGTACAACTTAAAAATATCCGGTACATACCCCAGCATCGATGATCCAGCCGTAGAAGGGCAAACCCAAGCCTCACTAATGGCACCGCGGAACTGCCGTAAACCCTAAGGTTCAAAGGCGTTCTCGTGGTCATTATGTCGAGTTAGGATTTCATTCTTCTAGAGGGTCCATCGAAATACCTTCATGTTCTTCCGAATACCTTAAACTTGGGAAAATGGTTTTCTGATAATCGTTCGAACCCTTTAACTTTGTCTGGACGGCATGTGAATACCCTTCGTCCGCACGCTAAGCAATGCTTCAATCCTCAAGAATAACCAATACTCTAATGGTTATCGCATTCGAGCCGCAGCTCCCTCTGCCAGTGTGCCTGTGGTAACAGAAACCACCCTCCAACATTGACGAAGATAGATCAAAAGAACGAATGGAATACGGTGCAAACAATTGTACATCCTAAGGCTCCTTAAGCAGAGTAGCGTATCGTAAGTATGCCGCGGACCATACCCACGGTACGTTACTCTACCTAAATCGCTTACTCCATCAACCAAGGGTCACCTAGACTTATACAAGGTTAAACCTAGCGCTCTGATAACAACTTTGTCACGACCCGAAAGTACGGAACGTGACCGGCACTTAGATTACGAAACGTCTAGAGGCGTAACATAACCTAAGTAAGCCGAAGCCCAGAAATCTAAACCATGAAAAAGAAGAAGAAGCAGTAAAAGAAAACATGAAGGAACAAGTTTAAAACATCAGCAAATTTTCTCAAAAAGTTCGGCAGAGTCTCCTCAATAAAAGCTGGCCCCCAAACGGGTACAACAAGTATAATATACATAAACAATAAAAAGCATCCCCAACGGGAGCTAGCATCAACGCCAACAGGTGGAAACAACCACAACAAGCACAATAATATACAACGCCAAAGGGCGAGGCTCAAAACTGAAAGAAAACAAAACCGCCATATCAGAATAATACATGCGCGACTCTAAGGTCGAAATAAAAAAAATACTGGTCCAATAAACTTATCAAGTAATACAAGTATGGTTGATGGAGCTTACTAGATACAAATGAAAGAATAAAAATACAATGGTGGTTCAGATACAAGTGAACCAACCTACCGTGCAAATCACCCTGAAGAAAAGATGTGCCAGCAAGATGCCAGGGAAAGCTGTACATCGAACCTAAAATAAAATTTGGCACAACGGGGGTGAGTTGCCAACTTGTGAGTAGAAGACATCTACGAAAAGAAATCGAATGCACGACGCTAACCTAGGTCATAATAATACACTACTAAGTCCCAATCATCTAATAATAGCAGGGTAATACTAGGTGTAAGTGCAGATACTCCGTGCTCGTGTCAGTGCCTCATATAGTACTATGTCATATGAATGGATATGCATGCACCATGAATGTAAAATAACCAATCCTGAAATCCAGGTGTATCTGTATAAGAAATCTTTAGCTGTTATCATAGTAAAACGGGTATAGAAACCGGAAATATCAACAATGAAATCCATGGAAATCCGTGTCAAGTATCGACACAAACATGTAAATCTCAAGTCTCATAGTCTCAATATCTCGGGCTCCGTTAGTCCGGATCGGCCCATATCATCAAATCTCACGACAACGGTCGGTATCCTCCGGATATCCGCCGCGCCAGACATCACCGGTAGGTAGCCTTCCCCTGCCAGGCTCATCGTCTACAACTCGATCTTCTTGCCCCGGGGTACCATACCAGGCCCACCATGTACCCGAGACGGTTCATCCACTCCTCGAATCGGGTCTCGAAATCCATCAGAAAACATGAAATCTCATGGTGGACGACACATACATCACGAGAAAACCGCATCTTATGTTTTTAAAAAGAGAGGAGGAGGAGAGAGAGAAGATTTTTTTTTTTTTATATATTCTTGCGGTTTTCCCCAAAATCCAGAAATCTCATAGAAATCCAAATCTCAAAATCATGAGTAAGTAATGATAAGTGTCGGCATATGCCCCATAAAACTGCATGATAACATGAGAATATGAATGCATGAATGTCTAAGTAATAAATGCCATGTCTATACTAGCATCTGAGAGTAATCACAATATTATATATCGATCTAGTTGCTAGCTGATTCTATCAATAAAAGATAATAAGATCTAAAGTGTACATGACATAGCAATTACCGATGATGATGTGTGTGAGCCGGCAAATAAGTGTGCGTGGAATATGCGCATCATCGGTAATGGTGCTGGTGTCCTAACAGGTAAAGTTTATACTCATTATAGCAACATATGTATGAACATGCAACATTATGATTACAGTGTGAAAGTAAAGACGGATGTGTGTTATCCACTCATTTGATATACAATTATCACTACCACTATATGACTCGAACCTAACCTAGTATCCATCTAACCTTCTAAGGAACTAAACCTAAGAAACTAGTCATTAAGAAACAAGAGTCTACCTAGGTCTGAATCAATATCTCTAATAGTCGTCGATCCAGCCTCAATAGCGTCACCTACGTAGTACGGCTTCCTCGAATCAAGAGTGCGGATCAATCATCATATATATGCCTCGTATGGTAAAATCCATCGTACGACATCCCAATATCGGGGTACGGGTCAAGTATCTCCTAGGTGTCTCATCATTAATATAATGTCATCATCAACACATCTCATGATCAAGGTGCTAAACTGTGATCGCATACATCAATCATATATCATTGCCATCATAATAAGCATTATTAGTTTATCCTCAGAAATATCATGTCATATGTATCATATTGTGATTAAGTCATACTGTTATCATATCGTCCTCAAGTCACACCTCTATGATATCGACATCAGGTCACACCTATATGATGTCGTAATCAAGTCATACATATCCCATATCGTGATCAATCACAAGTTACAGTCCGGGTACTATTTTAGAGTCCCATGTACCTCAATATCATCACCACCCATTATAATTTAAGTATACATGTTCATTATCTCATTCTCTAATGATCCGCTAACACTTAATACGACTGTATAGCCAAGAATCACGGCATCAAGCCCAGTTACACTGTTTCATCATACCTCGGATATCATATCACATCAATATATCCCATATACGTGTTGTATATATATATATACCTATACCTCGTCCTATATATATATACACATGCACGTATACACCATGTCGTGTTTCAGTGTGTGCGTGTGTGTTTCTACCTGAAACCTACGAACCTCTTCCAAGGTATTCATCTTCTGATATGTCTTCCTAAATCAGTCTAGTCCAGCCTAGGGTCATTACTAGGGCCCTACTCATTAAGAATCTAGGGTCACATCTGGTTTCCTAATGTCAATAAGTACTATTCCTATTCTACGTTGCGGGGGTGCTAAACGCCATCCACCCGACTTCCCCCCGTAGATATGCATCTACTCACCTGGTCCATGTCTGCCGAAGACGGTGTCGCCATCCTCCTCTTCATCGCCTGCAGTCCACGTGAGGGGTACCTAAACGCAAACATATAAATAGTATCATAAAATGGATCACATACGAAAGTCAAACGATACAAGGAACAAGCATAGGTTAAAACCTATGTCCCGTCCACGCAAAAGAACCAAATATCGCTCGATATCGGCGTGCAAACTCCGATGGATCGAGATAAACATCAACAAATAACTCGTAGTTTTAAAACACATTACTTATATTATAAAACATGATTAAATCCATCGAAACCCTAAAATCCATCAAACCGTCCAATTTCGTAAAACCCGAAAATGCCAATTTACCGTTTTTCATCAAAAATTGACATTTAAATGAAACCAATGGTCATAAAACTCATTAAATAGCATAAATAGACTATACAAACCATTACTATATTTTTATTACACAAATTTGTATTAATTTGAAATTTCTAGTTTGCAACCTTTAACAATTTTCAACATTTTTCAAGCAAAATATCACAATTCCACCACAAAACGTGATTTTGCATGAATTAATGTATTAAACCACAATTCATGATGATAATGATTTAATGAAACCATAAATTATATTTTTAATCTCATTTATTTAGGAATTTCTAAAATCTAGTTTACAAAATAGCAATTTTTATCACAATTTATCAATTATCAATAGAAACTAGCAATCAATTTAAGTTTCCATTCCACCAACAAGTTAATACCCTTATTAAGACCACAATCTAGTGTTACAAATATTAATTGAAATTTTATTTCACCAAAAATTATGTTTTATAGAAACCTAGTTAGCAAAATTCCTAATTTAAACAATTTTAAATGAAAAATTTACAATTCAACAACCATGCAAGATTTTCCAATTCTAAAAGTGTTAAACTAACTATTATAACCCTAATTAATTAATAAAAATTATAACTTGAATTTACAAACCCTAACTTGAATTTTAAAAATTGAACATAGAATTGATTCATTAAATCTAAACATGCTTAAAAGAAACATCTAATAACAAATAAACAAAAGAAGGAAATTTATACCTCCAAAATATGAAATACAAATAAGAAAATGAGCCTCCAAAATGCATGCTTTCCATCTCCAAATTCCATATAAAAATGAGCAAGGAATAAAGGGTAGGAAATAAATAGGATTTTGAATTGAATTTTTAAAGGATTTTTGATGAATTTTGGAGCAAAATAAAATGAGGAAAATGGGGGCTACCATGGGGGGTGAGGCCGGCCATTTTTTTGGACGTGAGGTAGAGAAAGAAGAGGGTGAAAAAATGTGTAGAAGTCTCCACCAAAATATCACTTCATTATGTCTTTTCATGCATTTATTTATTTTTCTTTTATTTCTTTACTATAGCAACTCAAGAAAACTCTAGAAAATAGGAAAAATTTGCAAATAAATTTTTCATGATACACACTAAATTATAACATGCCATGGTTCATTTTTACAAATTAAAACCATTCAAATTTATAATTTACACTAATTTAGTGTAAAAATAAAGCTTATGTTAATATTTAAAATAATTAATTTAGGAAAAATATTTAATTAAACTAAAAATTTATAAGTGGCTAAATAAACACCATTTACTAGTAATTACATAATAAAAATAGATATTTTTGAAATTATAATGAAAAACAATCACGGTTTAGTTTTATGAAAAATACATTTTACTTTACCGAAAATCACAAAATTCACTTAAACAATTTTATTCATTTAATTATTTTTAAAACGTTACACCGACGTAGATCATCTTCGGCATCGAAGTCAATGACCTAGCCCGCTCATTTCTCCGACGAAACCATCGCTAGAATCCGGGATCCCGATGATCGCAGCGGAGGGACGTCAACACGGAGCTAAAGAAGTGGAGGACCGGATCTACAAAGGTTGTAGTCACTTTTACTTGTAGTTAAGTTGTTAACTTGCATGTTCTTTCGCCTTACCTCCAGTAATCGATCTAGTTTAGGGTTTCTCGGCACCGAATTTTTTTTAATTTGGCATGGTTGATGCTTTGTGGAACCTCTTGAGTGTGCCTAGTAACCCTACAGTGGTATCAGAGCCTAACTAGAGCATTAGGCGATGTGCTAACGAAGTTAAAATCCCGATCGAATAAGCATCACTTGGAATTTTCTAGCAATGGTTTTCTTCTCTTCAAAAAGTGGCTTAGTGCCGCGGTTCCACGGCCACGTGGAGGCCTTAGGGGCTCGTTTTTCACGACAATCCTTAAAAAACCCTGCTGAAATTTTTGGGCATTTTTAATTCAGAAAAGTCCCAGAGAGAGGGGTTTAGTTTTGCGTTTCCGGGTTCGATCGGGGTTTTCTTAATTCGTAATGTTTTCCGGATATTTTTAGAACATGTTAAAAAGTTCGACCGGATATAAATACCCACTTTTCCCCTGCCGGGAAATTTCCAAGTGTTGGATTTTTCCGTCGTTTAAGAACGTTCTAAGTAGTGCAAGTAACGCGATGGACCCTCTAGAAGATAACAAACCTTAACTCGATTATGTGACCGTCTTGAACTGCCCTTTGAACCTTAGGGTTTGGGGCAGTACGGCGCGCCACATGTGAGGCGTTGGCTTGACCCTTCTACGGCTGGACCGTTGGTACTGTGGCATGAAATGGATGTTTTTGAACTTATTTCAAGAGTTGAGCTGTTTCGGGAAAACTTGGGTGTTTGATTGTTCGATCGGAAAGTTTAACATTGACTATTTATCTGGAATGTGATACAATATTTGGAATCCACAAGTAGTTATGAGATAACTGATTTGAATGTTATAAACATAGCAGTTTAGTCTCGAATGATCGGTTGCCACGGAATTTTGATGCGATCAAAAGTCCGTCGCAATCACGTAGCGTACGCGGATACTCACCGGGTAAACTTAATAGACAGTCATGCCCCATAGCCCCGGCCAAGTGACTATAGGAGAACCCCGTCACCAAAAGCATCCGTTCGGGTGCTTGCAGCAACGGTGTTGCGCTTTAGTGCACTTCGTCGACGGCATCCAGGGGTGCGGCCGTCTACTAAAGTTTGCAACGAGCATTCGATCAGTTTATTGGGAATCTTGTTGAATTGCCCGACTGGATATTGAAAAGTGTTTTCGATATAGAGACTAAAATGCGGGGTTTATAATTGTTAGGCATGCGATGTCTAAGGAGGTTGCGGATTCCAACTGTTGTAGTTTTACACTTTCTTTTCTGCGACCGTAAGTGTAATATGTGATATCGCCAGTTTCGTTGCTATATGTCAACGACAATTGGGATGCGCACATTTACTTACGTTGATGACATGTGATGTTATGTGTTGTTGGATATGTTATATTGGATCGTCGTGTTTGAATAGCCAGGGTTTTTTATGTGAGATGGGTGTTTTTTATTTTCATTCATGTAAAAACTTGTATGTAATATTCTTTTATTGGGGCACTTCCAGGTTGCGAAAGATGTCACCATTTGTAAGTTATTTACTTTTCCGCACTAGGATAGACCCAAGGAGGGGAGCACAAGGAACCGGGTTCTAGGGTCCAGAGGGAGACCATCTCGAGGAGTCGAGTCCGGGTCTCCTAACCATAGAATTGGTAGGGTTGCTTGCCGCTCTCATAGGGGTCTAGGGGTGTGGGTTTGGCTACTCATCGCGACCGTGGAATCCGTGTTTTTATACCGGCTCGTATTGAAAACACGGACGTCCTAATATATCCAATGTTTCATATGTTTCTTCTGCTGCGATATCTGTGATGTGATCATTTGATATGTGATGATAGATACTGTATATGATATATATGATATATTATATAGACATTACTTATGTTTTGCACTCACGCTAGCCCTGCCCCGCTTTGTCGTTAGTTACCTAACCTAACGGTGCACGAGGGGACATCGAGACGAATGCGGATGGCATAAGTGTACGTCGTATTTATCTGTGATGTTTAGGTGATTTAAATGATGGGACTTCATTAATATGATTAATGAAAGAAAAAGAAACCTAAAAGATGTTGTAGAATCGAATTTTCAAAAACAGGTAGCTACAGTTCTTGCTTTGCATCGCGGTGTTCCTTGTAGAACATCCTGCACCTTATTCGATAAGGAAAGGGCCGAGATCTCTTCACCGGGAGTGACCCCTTTAGCAATAACAGGCAGATGCTACACCCCTCGGTTTGTCTTTTGATTGCTTCTATAGTTTTTTCTTTGCACAGCGGTATATATGATATATCCTGCATCTTATTCGATGAGGAAAGGGCCGACGATCCCTTCGCCGGGAGTGACCCCTTTAGAAAAACTAGAAAAGCCTAAAAAACACTCCCTTTTAAATCATTTGATTCTACAACGATATCAAGTTCATTACGCAATAGGTTTTCAGAAAAACCTGTCGTAGCCCTCCGTCTTTTCAGATAAGGACTGTTTAGTATTCGTGCTGCGTTTGTTGGCCTTTGTCAAGGCGTAGTGTGCGGTAGCTGAATAGTACTTATCTGCTTATGCATATGATGCAGATTGGATTAGGGTAGTCGTTCGACCTTGTTGGCCTTTGTCAAGGGCCGTGCGGGTGGGTTTAATTCAATCAAGAAATGACCGGTTGAACTTGACTAGCAGCCTATGGTTTGTTGGCCTTTGTCAAGGTCATATGACGCTAGGGGCAAAATATTATCGGGAATTTCAAGTGTTGAAATTTGCAATGAGATTGCATACCTTCTATGAGATAGTTGGATCCCGATACCCGCTGCGAGTAAGAGTTACTCCTGGGAGAGTTTTACACATTACAATTAGCCGATCAAGTAGGTGTCTAGAAAGGTGTCAACAGGGTTACGCCTTTGGAAAAATGAGGTTTATTGTAATTAGGTCCGTGCGAAAGCACGGGGAACCTCCCTCAAAGTACCGACACTGGCCTGGCTGAAAGAATGGCGAACATGTAGCGTGTAATTAATCCCGGCTAGTCTTTCCTTTTAGGGTTTGAAGGAAGATTTGATAAAAAAACAGTGGGAGCCATCCTGATTAGATAAAATAATAACCAATCTGATCTTGCAAGAGTGCACGTAAAGTGTTTTCTTCTCTCTCTCTCCAGGTAGCGACCATGTCACGCCTTAATCAAGATAATAAAATGGATATATTGACCGAACCCGCTTGTTATACTGAGCTGGGGAACGTTGGTCCCGCTCCAACTTATAAATGTTATAAGACAGAGCAGGAAATTAGGGATTACCAGAATTTCCGTGCCGCCCAAACGAAGAAAGTGCATACCGATGCATCATCTTCGGGCGTGTTCATTACAGAGAACTGTTTCTCAAATATTCTCTACGTCCTGGGTATTTGATACCGAATCAGGATCCCAGATATGTAATGTGTTACATAGGGCTACAGAAAGGTAGAGAAATGAGAACGGGTGATAAGTTTCATGAGGCAGAAAACGGTGCAAGTGTTGCAGCCAGGTCTGTTGGTCACTGTCACCCTGTATTACCTGAATACATTGATTCTGAACAAATGTCATTAGATACCAAACCTGATATACGAAATCATATCAGTCTCTTTATTAGTAAAGAAGGATATAATTTTGTATTGTTGGATAATATTTTGAACATTTCCTAAATCAAGAGTTGATCGGTTTAGGCACGTTATCTAAAAGCATTGACGTTCTAAATCAAACTACAGTTCTTAGTATACAGAACACACATAAGAGGAAGAGTTCAGAAATAAACAAATCCTTCTTGAGGCATTGTAGACTAGGTCATATCAATGCGACCCGACTAGCTGATGTTACATTAAGATGCATATTTAAATTAGTTTGAATTTACATCTTATGAAACTTGCCAGTCATGTCACAGAGATAAGATGACCATAGCTCTGTTTATTGGAAACAGAGAAAGAGTTAGTGAACTCTTGGGATGATACATATTGATGTATGAAGGTCCCCTGTCTACACATGCCAAGACCGGTTCTTTGTACTTCATTAAATTCTCCGATGATCTCTCGAGATTCAGATATATGTTCCTGTTGAAACACAAGTCCGAAGCTTTTGAGATATTCATAGAATATAATTTAGAAGTAGAGAACCAAAAACGGGTATAAGTATTATATCCTTTGATGTGATCAAGGAGGAGAATACTTGAGCACGGGATTCTTGGACTATTCTAAGAATGAGATTCTCTCTCAGCATTACTCCTCCGTATACACCACAGCACGTCGGTGTATCGGGGCGGAGCAATTACACCCTATATGATATGGTGTGCTCTATGATGAGTACTACTGAGTTTCCTATTTCCTTTTAGGGAGTTATGCACTTATGAAGTTGCATAACTATTGAATACGGTTCCGATCAAATCAGATGCCTACCATTTCATATGAGATATGGAAAGAGAAGAGCCCATACCTTAAGTTTGTTAAGATTTGGGGTTGTCCAGCCTATGTCTAAAAGCATAATCCGGACAAGCTCGAGGCAAAGTCAGTTCTGTGGAAGTTTGTTGGATATCCCAAGCATACGCAAGGGAATATCTTCTACCTAACCGAGGAACAAAATTGTTTTGTTACTCAGTATGCCACCTTTGTAAAAGGGAATTTCTTATGAAGAAATTTGTGGACATGAGGTAGAACTGGAAAGAGTTCCAGCTATACAAACTGCTGCTGATGATTTGGTAGAACCAAAGGATTCAATAGCAACCAATGAACCTCAGCCTCTTCGCCGATCTAGTAGGGTTCCTCACCCACCTGAGAGATACGTCGGTTTCTCTATGACAGTGGGAGCAAGGATTGCATCATGATATGATGACCCAACTTGTTTCGGACTGGCCATCAGGAGTAGGACTCTGTAAGAATGGCTGGATGCTTATCGATCTGAGATGGAATCCTTATACACCAACAAAGTATGGACTTTGGTTGCTTTATCAGAAGGGTTAAATTCCCATCAGGAGCAAGTATATCTTGAGAAGATTACTTGGTGTACATGGAAAAGTTAAGACTTTCGAATCTAGACTTGTTAAAGGTTTGCATCATTGACCAGGTATGGATTATAATGAAACCTTTTCTAAGTAACTATGCTTAAGTCCATCCAGATCCTACTTGCCATGGCTACATACCATGACTACGATATCTGGCGGTTGTGTGTCATGACTGCTTTTCTAAATGATGTTTTAGAAGAGAGCGTCAATAAGTACACAGCCAGAGGGCTTCGTAGACAGTGGGAGTAGCGGAAACGTGTGCAAGATGTTTTATGTCATAAAGCAGGCATCGCGGAGTTGGAACATCTGTTTTGATGAGTTAGTCAAAGAGTTTGAGATCATCAAAATGGTAGATGAACCTTGTATATACAAAAAGATAGTAGAGAGTATGGTGGTGATCCTCGTAGAGTACGTGGATGACATACTCTTGATAGGGAAGAAATTTTCTATGCTACGCTCGGTCAATCTCCGCTTATCCCAAGGATTCTCCATATAGGATCATAATGATACCTCATGAATCCTGGATTTTGGATCTATGAGATAGATCTAATTGAATATTAGGATACTCACTAGTTGTAGTGAGATGGTATCAATTGATTCTGGGGAGAATTACTGGAAAGGTTCCAGGGTGATAAGGATGACTGAATGTCAGTCACAGGTATTGTCTTTACCCTCAGTAAAGGGACGGTATGTTGGAAGAGTTCCAAGCTAGATACCGTGGCATACTAGACGATAAAGGCTGGATACATCGCTACCAAAGATGCTACCAAAGAGGCAGTCTGGGTGTATATTAGTTCATGAGATGAACTTCGTTCCTCCCATTGTGTGACAATGGAGTTGTGGCTTATGCCAAGGAACGCCCGTACCATCAGTGATCCAGACATATTCTAAGGCAGTGTCACCTGATCGTGGAGATGGTTGATCTCCAGGGGATCGAGATTAGGAGAGCAGACTCAGAGGACAACACGGCCGATCCACTCACAAAGGCCTTTTCCCAGAGAGAGACTTTTATGGGATAGTTGAGTATGAGATACTACAACCACTGCTATCAGATGGCCCTAGTGCAAGTGGGAGATTGTTAGTTATATGTATGCCCTAGAGGCCATTACTATACATAGGATGTATATTGTAGTGGATGCTTGGACATATATGTAAGTCCGCGGCGGCGCCCCGGCCGTCGATCCGACGCCGGAAACGCGGAAACAAAAATTTTGCAAACTAGAAAACCGGCACCACCGCGCACTTTTCACCCGGATCGGGCCATTAACCTAGCTACTAGCAGACTAGAAAAGAGTAGAGAAGCTATACCAAGGGATCCGTGTCCTTCGGTCTTCGTCTCCACTCCGATCTCCTACGGAAACTCCATCCATCACCTCCTCGTCGGAAAGGGCACCACGTAGCCGAGTACTTTTACGGGCTCCCACCTCTTGACCGAGGCAACTCGGGCGTGAAGTTGGCTAGCCGACGCGTCCAAGATTTGCTGTAGAATAGTGTAGAAGCTTGTCTCTTTTGGGGGTCAAGAAGTTGCCATGGTGGAGGAAATTGAAGAATGCACTTTTGAGGAATAATGGTTCTCTCATTTTGCAAAGAAAATGAGATCAAGAAATTTGCCACACCAATGAACTCTCTCTCCTCCCCTCTCATAATGAAGTGGCCGGCCCTCTCAAGTGGTGGGTGGTGAAAAAAGAATAGATTAATCAAGAGAAGAAAAAGGAATGAATCAATTAGAAAAAGGTCACACCAATTTCCTTTTTCAATCCACTCACAAACCATCACCAAAAAGCAATGAATAAGACTAGAATGGAATCTCATCATGATGCTACCATTTTACAAGAAAGCCCTCCACAAATAAGTTATTTGCACTCATGCAAATAACCCCTTCCAACGGAAAGTCTGGCTGCGAAGGAACAAAGAAAAAACCGGTCGGAACGGAATACAAACTGGAAACTTCAGAAAACTGATCCCGTAATAAATTACAGGAAAACCCCGCTACCGCAAATACATGCCCGCATTTGTATTCCCACTGAACACAAATGCAAAGAGATAAAACTACACTATCTAATACTAGAATCCGGCTTAAGCCAAAGCCGGCTAGTAAAAACCGTCCGATCACGATCCGTGCAATACCGCACGTATCTGATCGAACCCTGCCATATCTCCATACGGTCACTACAGCATTTCGCCCGAAGCCTGAGTAACTGAGTGTGGTGGACTTTAAAGACTCGTCAATACTATGGCTGTGGATTTAACCACTAGCACGTCAGAGGTATTAGCCATACGTGACGGGCCACCAGCTATTGACCAAAAGGGACGTCGATGAGCGAACTCATCCTGACACCCTACTGAGCCTGTCAGTGACAATATCCGTACAGTCCGGTCCGTTCGTCTATGAGCATCGCATGGCGGGTCTAAGGGGTTGGTAAAAGTCAGACCCCCAAAAGCGGTACAAGTCGTGTCGGAGTGTAGCCCAGATCACCCTAAGATACTACTGGAATACCTACCAGCAAATCTCCTGCCTTGACCAAGGAGTTTTCATGTTCTAGCTCTCCTAGACACAGCACGACCTCACCCCCAATACCGAGAGAGACGAACCCCTGCAGATCCGCTCACTGCCTCCATGTGGCTCGGGACTGTACCCAACTAAAACCTGTTTGCATGTCTCCTTTGAGCGTGGTAGGGTAGTAATCAAAGCATAGTGGGAACTCACACGAGACAAATGACAATCTCAGGTCGATGAACTAACCTGTACACATGTCACCAGGGAACTGCTATCTGACGTCAGGTATAATACCAACTAGCAGGTTCCCGGCGAGTCCTGTCCGGTGTACTCATAACCCAACGAGCACCTGTATACATCTTAGGTGAACCAACTGACACCAGTAGCTTGTGAGACCGGCCACCGCCCCTCATCGGGGTCTCGACTGTATACACTAGTCTACTCTGGAGAATTGATGCCCTGTCTCGAAACTCCCACGACTAGGGACCTTTTAAGGGTTTGCTT
The DNA here is from genome assembly GCA_030015575.1 of Agapanthus africanus. Classification (NCBI taxonomy): domain Eukaryota; kingdom Viridiplantae; phylum Streptophyta; class Magnoliopsida; order Asparagales; family Amaryllidaceae; genus Agapanthus; species Agapanthus africanus. Next base: position 701,518,852 of record JASDDO010000024.1, on the reverse strand, counting down.
ATAGACCCCAGCTCCCACTTATATGATCGTTCTCATACTGCTGGTAGTCAAGAAAGAATCCTAGGGTCTCTACTCTTTTTCAGTCTCACAAAGCTCGTTTGCGAAACTATTGCGTTCGAGGAATAGCCTCAGTGAGTGGATCTGCTCTGGTGTTTCTTTCTATGTCTCTCTTTATCTTAAGTTCGCGGGGAAAGCCATCTCCCGAAATGAGCAATACCTGTCTTAGAATGTCTGGATGTCTGATGGGACCTAGCTCATAAATGAACTCCAAATCCAAACTTCTTAGACTGTATCGACAACTGAACTTAATCAGTGTCCTGCGCCATGCCTTCCCCTCAGTATTCACCTGGACCACCTGTCCAAAATATTGCCCCTCGTCAGAGGGAAAACTATAACTCTGACAGCCACTCTGCCATCCAGGTCACCTTGGAAGCCTGGAATGATAACCGTCTCCCGAAGGAGAATACCGTTATCATATCCCTAGAACATTCACTTATGTTCTAAAACTGCTTCCGACTATTTCTCCAAGATTGGATTAATATCAACTTATTGCATCTACTACAAGAACAATATCTGGTGTGGTACTTGACATCTCATGATTGACTCAATTGCCTAAGCAAGTGATCTGCCAATCATGCGTATCCCTCTCTCCTTTAGTTTGTAAGACACCTTTAGAGAGGGTGACTCCATCACCTGCAGGTATACTACCGTGCCAGGAGTCGTCCATTCTAAATACTCATAGAATGTTGTCTAAGTACCCAGATTGGGAAACCACCCAAATCTAGATCTACAAGGATAGATCTAGTAACCAGAATGTCTGATATAATATCCAAGTCCTGTGTGGAGAAACTACTGTGTGACAAGCAAAGTATAACCGATTGTAGTATAGGAATATCACTTCCTACTCTGTGTATGTCATCCAAATACCAGGACATCACACCCTACTACCTTCTTAACAGATCCATCCCCTATTCTGATGAAGTCAAACCTATGACTGTCACGTCAGAAATAGATGATCTATCTCCGTTATATCTGCTTTAGTCTATAAATAGACATAAGCCTGATGTCCACCAATGCTTCCGCTGCTCCCACTGATTACGACAACCCTCTGGCAGAGTCATATACACGTGCACTTCTAAAGTCAGATTAGAATGACGCTATACTCATCCTCCTGCCGGGTCTCACAGTCTGGAACAACAGCAATGGCAAGTCTGGGTAAACAAGAACCTTCCTGCTACCGTCCTTGAGCATACCAAAGTACCTCTCGAGCGCCTGAGGTTACCCACCGTGTCTGCGGAGTGGCCAATGGAATGTCAAACCAGATTGAATCTTTAGGTTCTTATCAAATCTTCAGTAATCGTTTGCGGTTCTGGAATCACTTCCAGTTCTACCATACTCCCACTACTGTTTTCTGAAAAAATCCATTTTTGTTAAAACTGTGGCGAGTCTAGAACAATATCACTATTGATCTTCCAGATGGTAGAATGTCAACCCTCGTCATAGCCCGGGTCAACCCACAAACAGCCATTACAGAAACGTGCCTTGAGTTATCCAGTGTCTGGTTTTAAGAATAAGCCGGACAACTCCCCGTATCTTAACAATGTCAAGATATGAACTATTCTATATCCAATACAGAAACAGAGGCACTGATTTAATTGAGCCAGATTCAAATCATGCAGCTGTTTCCAGTGCATGTCAACTAAATGGAAGAGAGGCCGATCAGCGTTACTCAACATAGGAATGCTTCCAATTATGAGTAACCTGAAAGAGAAGCAAGTTCTCTTAACCATTACTATCAACTGAATACCATACACAAGTATCTACATCTTCGATCACCTTGAAGAATCCTGATACTTGCAACATCTGGTTCTCTACTTTATTCTTATACCTATAACTCCTCAAAACTTAGACCTTACATTTCTACGAAACACATGTCTAAGAACTAGAGAAGTCATAAGTAAACGGAATATAGTACGAGGACCAACCCCTCTGTCCTAATGGACACTGGACAATATACAATACTCTGTATAAGTTCCCTGAGTCTATTAACTCATTCACTGTGTGTCGTAGGTTGAAAACTGTATTTATGGTTAAGAAGAATTACACCGCTGTTCAATGCTCCTTACCTAACCATCCACTGATATAGGTAAATGTCATAGACATAATTTCAAAAGGTATATCTCACTCTATAAAAATAGACGTACAGATATATCAATTTGAAATTGGTGCATAACAACGGATATTCAAAACCAAATATTTTCCGTCCGGCAAACAACCCAGGTGACTTCCTCAAATATCACCAATTACAACGAATCCCGATATAATGAGGACAATCACCCAATTCCCAATAACTTACTCCCACTCATCATCTGTAAAACCATACAGATGTGAGAATCAAACCTGGTAAATACATACCTTGGAGCAAGTGTCTAATTGGGAAATCAGTTTTCTTTTAACAGTACACAGTAAAACTGAAACATTGAAATGTTTCGATGGGGTATCCCGGTATTCCTAGTAATGCCTCTTCCATTATCCAGATTCACAACTCTAACCGTATAATTCTTTGCCACTTCTCCAAATCCCTTTTTATGTCTTTAGTCATTACCTTCTGCACACCCCTTTAGGCCAAATGGTTTTCTTCCTTCCCTACCATTCGGCACCAGCCTATGATTTGGAAGAAGACTATCCAATAAGCATAATGGGTGTACTGTCCTAATCCTAGGAGCACTCGCAATGCGAGAGAAGGTGAAGATAAAAGACAACCGAATAAACCTTATTCCTATTTCTTCTGAATCAGGATCCATTCCCGAACTGGAACAAGTTCCTTTCGAGCTCGTATATAACCATACGATGGATTATCCAATAAACTTGGGATCTTCGTAGTGATACGGAGTGTCCTGGAGAAATCAAAGGTGATCTAGGATTGGCGAAGAAATATTTGGTTTGGTCGTGAATAGCAGTCGTAATTTACTTTGCCCTCTTACTAATCCCTTTCTTTGTCTTAACTTAATACCTTCTGTACACTGTTTAGGCTAATTGGTTTTCTTCATTCCCTACCGGTCGGCACCAGCCTAAGATTTGGAAGAAGACTATCCAATTTGCGTAATAGGTGTACTATCTCCTAAACCAAGGAGTACTCGCAACCTGAGAGAAGGTAAAAGGAAAAGACAACTGAATAGTCCTATTCGTTTTCTCCAGAACCAGAAACCATCCTCGAATTCCTTCGAGTTCATATATAACCATACGATGGTTTTGTCAAATGGAAGTGGACGTTCGTAGTAATACGGGGTGTCCTGGAGAAAAGGGTAAAAGTAGGAGTGGCAATGAGGTTTGCAACTCTGACAATCCAAAAGCCAGTGTTAAGAAGGTTCGGTCAACTTGGTCACTGAGTCATAGTCTAGGGTCGGGTCAATGGTCGCTGCCAAAGAGAGAGAGAAAAGAAACACTCAGCGTGCACTCTAACCTAGATCAGAATGGTTATCACTTTATCTAATCTGGAAACCTCCCACTGTAACGTCAAATTCTTCCCCAAACCTGAAAGAAGAATTAGCCGGGATCACCCGAGGAGTAAACCAACTCATCAGTGGGAATCGGGATCCAACCATCATCGCATGATAACGTGACGGAATCCGCTCACGCTATCACACTCCAGAAGGTATGCGCATATCTGGCAAGTTTCAGTTCTTTTGAAACTCCCGATGTGATTTTTGCCCCATGCTCTTATGACCTTGACTTTGGCCAACATATCATAAGTCACATGTCAAGTTCTACCCGTCATTCTCCAGGTTAATTTGAACCCACCCGTACCTACCCTTGACTTTGGCCAAAATGACAGTACGACTGTCCCAAACCAACGCATCTATCTATGCTGCATATGAATACCCAATAGCTACCAATCACTGTGCCTTGACTTTGGCCAACATACACAGCTTGAATACTATTGACTATCCATATGAAACGACGGAGGGCTACGAATGGTTTATGGCGAAAACCTTTAACGTAATGAACTTGATATCGTTGAAGGAACTGATTGCTTTTTAGAAAAATATAGTGACGAAAACCTTTGCTAAAGAGGTCACTCCCGGTGAAGGGATCTCGGCTCTTTCGCCGTGGAATGAGGTGCAGGATATTCCAGCTGAATACCACGATGCAAAGCAAAAGTAATCGGCTATAGTGAAGTTATTGCCCTGACGCAAACTTTTGTCCAAGGGGTCACTCCCGGTGAAGGGATCTCGGCCCTTGCCTCGTCGACTGAGGAGCAGGATATTCCAACTGAATACCACTGTGCAAAACAAAAGTGAACGTCCTTGCAATAACAGCTTTTTGAAAAAGTGTTCCAACAACATCAAATAGGTTTGTTTATATTGCATTGATCCAAATCAACGCAGTCCCATCAATTGATCACACCACAAAGAACGAAAATAATGATGTACGTATATGCCATCCGCATTCGCCACTAGGTCCCGTCATCACCCGTTGGGTTAGCTAACTAACGACAGAGCGGGGACTGGACTAGCGCGGATGCAAAACATATACAACATCTACTAGTATATATATAATATATAATTTTCGCTCAAGGCGTGATAAAATATGCAACATCACAGAAATGTACAGCATCACAGATCAATACAGATATCTGGGATCCCCAGGTTTCATAGAGCCGCTACTGAAACCCGACGTTCCCCTGGTCGTGTGGATAGCCTGTGCAATGAAAATCCTAGACCCCTACAGGCGCGGCAAGTTACCCGCCAAAACCTGAAGCGAGGCAGCCCCCTTCAGCAACGTGAATGGACCACCCAGCACTTCACGGAATCCGGTAACTTGGGTACCTCTCCTGGGTCAACCTATACCCCCTACGAGTGCGGCGAATAGCCTGCCAATTCTACAGTAAAGCCCCTTCCGTCTCAACGCCATGAGATGCGGGCTTGTTGCCTTCTAGAACCCGGCTATCCGTGCACCCCTCCGCGGGGTAATCCTAGTACAGAAAGTAAAATATACATACAACGGGTACATCGACCGCAACCTGGTCGTGCCCCAAAATAATAATACAAACAGGCAGTGACGGCAGTCCACATGTCGGACGCTCGCCCCGCAATATCAAATGTACATATAAAACAAAACTGTACTACCACTGCAACCAGGCTATCCCCCACGACCGATCCGCAACAACACAGCACAATCACAGAACATCAACGTGAATGTCACGTTCGCAAATCCGTCTAACCGAGCTATAGCAGTCAGACAGGATTTACTGATCGAGTGACATTCACGGTCGCAGATATAATGTAAATACTGTGAACTAGCATGTTTAAAATATCCGATCGAACAAATTTTATCAAGTGGGCCCCAAGCAGTACTGTAGCACTTACAGAAAATCTGGGCCCAAAAAGAATATCCCCAAACCCCTATTTCTAAGTCAAAAGCCCTCTGGAAAAATTTGGCACAATGAACAGTGAAAAGTGCGGTGGAACCGCGGCCCAAGCATGGGTTTGGCCGCGGTTCCGCGGCGGTATAGTCAGATCTCACGACCAAATTTTACCAGAATTCTTATTGTTCCATGCACAGTATTCTGCAATAACCTGAAAAGTTTTTGGAGGAGAAAAATTTTCGACAGAAACACGATGCATTGGAAAATACGGTTTTTGGGGATTTTTGTTCGATCGAGTTCTAAACATACTAGAGCAAGCTAGGCATGGTTAATGGCGTGGCTCTGATACCAATGTAAGTCCACGGCGGCGCCTCGGCCGTCGATCCGACGCCGGAAACGCGGAAACAAAAATTTTGCAAACTAGCAAACCGGTACCACCGCGCACTTTTCACCCGGATCGGGCCATTAACCTAGCTACTAGCAGACTAAAAAAGAGTAGAGAAGCTATACCAAGCGATCCATATCCTTCGGTCTTCGTCTCCACTCCGATCTCCTACGGAAACTCCATCCATCACCTCCTCGTCGGAAAGGGCACCACGTAGCCGAGTACTTTTACGGGCTCCCACCTCTTGACCGAGGCAACTCGGGCGTGAAGTTGGCTAGCCGACGCGTCCAAGATTTGCTGTAGAATAGTGTAGAAGCTTGTCTCTTTTGGGGGTCAAGAAGTTTCCATGGTGGAGGAAATTGAAGAATGCACTTTTGAGGAATAATGGTTCTCTCATTTTGCAAAGAAAATAAGATCAAGAAATTTGCCACACCAATGAACTCTCTCTCCTCCCCTCTCACAATGAAGTGGCCGGCCCTCTCAAGTGGTGGGTGGTGAAAAAAGAAAAGATTAATCAAGAGAAGAAAAAGGAATGAATCAATTAGAAAAAGGTCACACCAATTTCCTTTTTCAATCCACTCACAAACCATCACCAAAAAGCAATGAATAAGACTAGAATGGAATCTCATCATGATGCTACCATTTTACAAGAAATCCCTCCACAAATAAGTTATTTGCACTCATGCAAATAACCCCCTCCAATGGAAAGTTCGGCCGTGAAGGAACAAAGAAAAAACCGGTCGGAACGGAATAGAAACTGGCAACTTCAGAAAACTGATCCCGTAATAAATTACAGGAAAACCCCGCTACTGCAAATACATGCCCGCATTTGTATTCCCACTGAACACAAATGCAAAGAGACAAAACTACACTATCTAATACTAGAATCCGGCTTAAGCCAAAGCCGGCTAGTAAAAACCGTCCGATCACGATCCGTGCAATATCGCACGTATCTGATCGAACCCTTCCATATCTCCATACGGCCACTACAGTGTTTCGCCCGAAACCTGAGTAACTGAGTGTGGTGGACTCTAAAGACTCGTCAATACTATGGCTGTGGATTTAACCACTAGCACGTCAGAGGTATTAGCCATACGTGACGGGCCACCATCTATTGACCAAAAGGGACGTCGATGAGCGAACTCATCCTGACACCCTACTGAGCCTGTTAGTGACAATATCCGTACAGTCCGGTTCGTTCGTCTATGAGCATCGCATGGCGGGCCTAGGGGGTTGGTAAAAGTCAGACCCCTAAAAGCGGTACAAGTCGTGTCGGAGTGTAGCCTAGAACACCCTGAGATACTACTGGAATACCTACCAGCAAATCTCCTGCCTTGGCCAAGGACTTTTCATGTTCTGGCTCTCCTAGACACAGCGCGACCTCACCCCCAATACCGGGAGAGGCGAACCCCTGCAGATCCGCTCACTGCCTCCATGTGGTTCGGGACTGTACCCAACTAAAACCTGTTTGCACGTTTCCTTTGAGCATGGTAGGCTAGTAATCAAAGCACAGTGGGAACTCACACGAGACAAATGACGATCTCAGGTCGATGAACTAACCTGTACACATGTCACCAGGGAACTGCTATCTGACGTCAGGTATAATACCAACTAGCAGGTTCCCGGCGAGTCCTGTCCGGTGTACTCATAACCCAACGAGCACCTGTATACATCTTAGGTGAACCAACTGACACCAGTGGCTTGTGAGACCGGCCACCGCCCCTCGTCGGGGTCTCGACTGTATACACTAGTCTACTCTGGAGAATCGATGCCCTGTCTCGAAACTCCCACGACTAGGGACCTTTTAAGGGTTTGCTTATAGACCCCAGCTCCCACTTATATGATCGCCCTCATACTGCTGGTAGTCAAGCAAGAATCCTAGGGGCTCTATCAACGTGCAATAGTGACCTGTAAGGTCATCTAAAGCAGTACACGATGATAAAGGTAAACCAGATAGCATACTATCATCTTGAGTAAGACTGTCCTACCGGGATAGGTCCTCCCTCAATCATTGCAATCACGTGCCTATGATCCAATAATTGACTCTGAGGGAACTATCTCCAACAATATATAGGGATGACTTTCTTGCTCGATATGATAGTATGCTATCTGGTTACTCTTTACTTTAACGTGTACACTGATTGTCTCTCTGTTACATGTTGGTAAAGCCCTTAGGATGTGTACTTGACTACCTGGACTATGATGCGGATCATACTAGTGGGGACATAGTAGTCCATAAGTACATCCTTCAATGTCCCTAGTCGTGGGTGTATCGAGACGGGGCATCGATATACCAGAGTAGACTAGCGTGTAGCTTCTCGACCTATATAGATGGGCGATGGATGATCCCATATCCATTGGTGTTTGACATCAGAGATGATATACGGGTGCTCAGTGGAGATGGGGTACACTGGATGGACTCGCCGAGAACTCCCAGATGGTATTATACCTTACGTCAGATGGCAGTTCTCTGGTGATACTGGTACAGGTTAGTCTGTATACCCGAGATCGTCATAGAGTCTTGTGTGATTCCCACTGTGCTTGGATTTCCACCTTACCAAGTCCAAGTGGGCGTGCAAAACGGTGGTTTTTGGGTACAGTCCCGAGTCACATGGAGGCAATGAGCGATAGGAGGGGTTTCGTCTCTCCCGGTATAGGGAGTTGATGTTGCGCTGTGCCCGATTGGCTATAACAGGAAGTCCTTGGCCAAGGCTGCTTTAGGGATTTACTGGTAAGTGTTACCAGTAGTTTCTCGACCCGTTATGAGCCTCATATCGACATGACTTATCGAGTTTTTGGGGTCTGACGTTTACCACCCCTAGACGAGATATGCGACATATCAGACTGTACGGTAAGTGTTACTGGTTGGATTCACAGGAGTGTGAGCGGGCTTGCTCGTTGATCTTCTGATCGCTCAATACCCGGATAGCCGTTACGTTTAGCAGACCACTTGCGGCTTGTGGGTGTTTGATATGATCATCACCTGCTGCCGGCGTATTGACGAGTCTTTAGAGTCCTACACAGGGGTTTCCTGGCTCAAGCGAAACGAAATAGGAGCGCATATGAGATATGTGCGGGACCAAGAATAATACCAGTATGTGATACTGTATTCTATTCTCGCGATTTATGACATTGATCGGTTGTATGCGATATAGCCGGGTTATCGGATCAAGTGTTGATTCGATAAGTTGTTACTATTGATATTAGTCGGTTATATACAATATGACCGGATCGTTAAATCAAGTGTTGATTTAATGATTTAATGTATAATTATATATTTGATATATTACTTTACATTAACTAGTATTGGTTCACTTAAGATTGATTTTTTCACTTGAATGTGCACATTGTTTATATGTGATATATGCAAGTGTACATGTTTGTATCATGCTTGATGATACAAACAAGTTTTGTGTATGAGACTTGAACCAAATCAAGGTTAAATTAGGGTTTACTATTTTCCTAACAAATAACAAAAGAGTAAGACTTTGGTCAAAGTTATCAAGCTTCATGAAGCTTGATAAACATTGACAAAGTCAACTCTTTTGTCATTTGTTCAAGATATTAGTTAACCCAACCCTTAACCTAATGCTTTGGTTATTTCTCTACATGAGTTAAGCATGAGGGCTTAACTCAACCATGGTGCCATGATTAAAAGGATAAGTTTCATATTATTCTTTTTAATTCTTTTTCGTCTTCTTCTTCATCAAGCTCCACAAAAGCTTGCTAGCTCCAATGGTGCCATGGGAAAAAGAGTGAGAAATCCAATTCTAAAGTGTACCCACTTCCTATTTCTTCATCCTCTACTACTTGCCATGTAGTATAGGGTGTTCTCTTCACAAAGTTTTTGACCAAGTGAAGGAATAGCTTGAGTTTGAGTCTCCCCGACGTAGATCATCTTCGGCATCGAAGTTAACGACCTAGCCCGCTCATTTCTCCGACGAAACCATCGCTAGAGTCCGGGATCCCGATGATCGCAGCGGAGGGATGTCAACACGGAGCTAAATAAGTGGAGGACCGGATCTACAAAGATTGTAGTCACTTTTACTTGTAGTTAAGATGTTAACTTGCATGTTCTTTCGCCTTACCTCTAGTAATCGATCTAGTTTAGGGTTTCTCGGCACCGGAAATTTTTTAATTTGGCACGGTTGATGCCTTGTGGAACCTCTTGAGTGTGCCTAGTAACCCTACACATCGCATACATTATAGAGCCTACTGCAGAAGCGTAGGGTATAATAGACATGCGTTCCCTTTCTAAATCAGTCTTGGGAGACATCTCTTTGGATAGGGTGATTCCGTGACAAGCTGGTAGATTACCGCGCTTAGAATCTTCCATACTGAATCTTTTCAGAATAGTGTTGATATACCTGGACTGCGAAAGTCCCAACATCCTCTTGGATCTATCACGATAGATCCGGATCCCCAGAATTAAGAGGCATCACCCAGGTCTTTCATGGAGAACCTGTGTGATAAGAATCCTTTGACAGATTGTAGCATAGGAATGTCATTTCCTATTAATAGAATGTCATCCACGTACAAGACGAGGAATACGACAGTTCGTGCTACAACTTTACTATATATACATGGTTCATCTGGATTTTTGATAAATTCATATTCCGCGATGCCTGCTTCAGTCCATAAATGGACTTAAGCAACTTGCATACTTTCCCGCTGCTCCCACTCTGCTTGAAACCTTCTGGCTGATCCATATAGACGCACTCTTCTAAATTTCTATTCAGAAAAGCCGTCTTTACATCCATCTACCAGATTTCATAATCATGGAAGGCAACAATAGCAAGAAGGACCCGAATGGATTTGAGCATAGCCACTGGAGAAAAAGTTTCGTCATAGTCCAAACCAGGTCTTTGACGAAAACCCTTTGCAACAAGTCTAGCCTTATAGGTTTCCACCTGTCCATCTACACCAATCTTTTTCTTGAAGATCCATTTGCATCCTATGGGTTTTACCCCATCTTGTAGGGTTCCTAGGCACCCCAATGAGTTCTCACAAGGCATCGATCATGCCAAATTAAAATTTTACGGGTGCCGAGAGACCCGACTACGGATCGTTTGCTAGAAAACTAGGCGAAAAGATAACTAGTAGCACTTAACTAAAAGTTTAACGGAAATACAACCTTTGTAGATCCGGTCCTCCACCTCCACGGCTCCGCAACGAGGTCGTCTCCGCTGTCCAAATCAAATCCGGGCTCTAGAGTCGGCTTCGTCGGAGAATGGGCAAGCTAGGTCGTCGATGTCCATGCCGAAGATGATCTACGTCGAGGCATCGCTAGATCAAGCTCACAACTTCACCAAGTCATAAAACTTGTGAAGTAAACACACTCTACTACTTGGCAAGAGGTAGAGGATGAAGAAATAGGAAGTGGGTAGACTTTAGAATCGGATTTCTCACTCATTTCCATCACTTGCCATTGATGGGGCAAGCTTTCTTCACTTGAAGAATGAAGAAGAAGAAGGAAATTGTTATGATAAGTTATATGAAAAAGAAAAGAAAATGAATTCTTATCATAAAATTAACCATGGTCAAGTGTAGAGACTAAACTAGGGTTAATGGGAATGGTTAGGGTTAAGGATGAGATAAGAATGGTTGACTTGAACAAAGCTTCATGAAGCTTCAACTAAAGAACAAAATTAGCCACCATTCTTTTCTCTTTTCTTTTATTCATTTATCAAAAATAAAAAGGATAATTAAATAAGATAAATGAATAACAAATAATAAACCCTAACCATTTCATTAACCAAGGTTTAATACTTTACACTTAACCAAAAAGGATGTATCATCAAACATGATACAAGCAAGTGCACAAAATCATATCACATATATAATGGGCACACCCGAGTGAGAAAATCCATCTAAAGTGAACCAATATTAGTTAATGCAAAGTAATATATCAAATATATAATTATACATTAAATCATTAAATCAACACTTGATTTAACGATCCGGTCATATCGCATATAACCGGCTAATATCCAATGTGTCGATTTATCGAATCAATCCTTGATTCGATAACTAGGTTATATCGCATACAACCATTCGACACATTCATCGCGAGAATAGAATACTGTATCACATACACGCATTATTCTCGGTCCCGCACATATCTCATATGCGCTCCTATTTCGTTTCGCTTGAGCCAGGAAACCTCTGTGTAGGACTCTAAAGACTCGTCAATACGCCGGCAACAGATGATGATCATATCAAACACCCACAAGCCGCAAGCGGTCTGCTAAACGTAACGGCCACCCGGGTATTGAGCGATCTGAAGATCGACGAGCAAGCCCGCTCACACTCCAGTGAATCCGACCAGTAACACTACCGTACAGTCCGGTCTGATCGTCTGATATGTCGCATATCTCGCCTAGGGGTGGTAAACGTCAGACCCCAATAGCTCGATAAGTCGTGTCGATATGAGGTCTATAACTGTTCGAGAAACTACTGGTAACACTTACCAGTAAATCTCAGCAACCCTGGCCAGGGATTTCCTGTTATAGCCAATCGAACACAGCGCAACATCAACCCCCCTATACCGGGAGAGACGAATCCCCTCCTATCGCTCATTGCCTTCATGTGACTCGGGACTGTACCCAAAAACCACCGTTTTGCACGCCCTCTTGGACGTGGTAAGATGGAAATCAAAGCACAGTGGGAACCACACAAGACTCTATGACGATCTCGGGTCAACAGACTACTCTGTACCAGTGTCACCAGAGAACTGCCATCTGACGTGAGGTATAATACCATCTGGGGGTTCTCGGCGAGTCCGTCCAGTGTACCCAGTCTCTACTGAGCACCCGTATATCATCTCCGATGTCAAACACCAATGGATATGGGATCATCCATCGCCCATCTGTATGGGTCGAGAAGGTATACGCTAGTCTACTCTGGTATATCGATGCCCCGTCTCGATACACCCACGACTAGGGACTTTGAAGGATGTACTTATGGACTACCATGTCCCCACTAGTATGATCCGCATCATAGTCCAGGTAGTCAAATACACATCCTAAGGGCTTTACCAACATGTAACAGAGAGGCAATCAGTATACACGTTAAGGTAAAGAGCAACCAGATAGCATACTATCATGTCGAGCAAGAAAGTCCTCCCCATATATGTCCCAGCATCCACTACAATATACATCCTATGTACAGTAATGGCCTCTAGGGCATACATATAACTAACAATCTCCCACTTGCACTAGGGCCATCTGTAGCAGTGGTTGCAGTATCTCATACTCAACCATCCCATAAAAGTCTCTCTCTGGGAACAGGCCTTTGTGAGTGGATCCGCTGTGTTGTCCTCTGAGTCTACTCTCCTAACCTCGATCCCCTGGAGATCAACCATCTCCATGATCAGGTGATACTGCCTTAGAATATGTCTGGATCACTGATGGGACCGGCGTTCCTTGGCATAAGCCACAACTCCATTGTCTCACAATGGTAGGAACATAGTTCATCTCATGAACCAATATACACCCAGATTGCCTCTTTGGTAGCATCTTAAGTAGCGATGTATCCAGCCTTTATCGTCTAGTATGCCACGGTATCTAGCTTGGAACTCTTCCAACATACCGTCCCTTTAGTGAGGGTAAAGGCAATGCCTGCGACTGACATTCAGTCGTCTTTATCACACTGGAACCCTTCCAGCGATTCTCCTCAGGATCGATTGACACCTTCTCACTACATCTAGTGAGTATCCTAACATCCATTTAGATCTATCTCATAGATCCAAAACCCAGGATTTAGTAGGTATCACTGTGATCCTACACGGAGAATCTTTGTGATACGCGGAGATTGATCGAGCGTAGCATAAGAAACTCCTTCCCTTTCAAGAGTATGTCATCCACGTACTCTACGAGGATCGTTACCATACTCCCTACTACCTTTTTGTTTATACAAGGTTCATCTACCATTTTGATGATGTCAAACTCTTTGACTAATTCATCAAAACAGATGTTCCAACTCCGCGATGCCTGCTTTATCCTATAAAGCATCTTGCACACGTTTCCGCTGCTCCCACTGTCTACGAAACCCTCTGGCTGTGTACTTATAGACGCACTCTTCTAAAACATCATTTAGAAAAGCTGTCATGACACCCAACCACCAGATATCGTAGCATGGTATGTAGCCGTGACAAGTAGGATCTGGATGGACTTAAGCATAGCTACTTGAAAAGGTTTCACCATTATCCACACCTGGTCAATGATGCGAACTTTTAACAAGTCTAGCTTTGAAAGTCTCAACTTTTCCATCTACACCAAGTAATCTTCTCAAGATATACTTGCTCCTGATGGGGATTTAACCCTTCAGATATAGCAGCTAAAGTCCATACTTTGCTGGTGTATAAGGATTCCATCTCAGATCGCTAAACATCTAGCCATTCTTACAGAGTCTCACTCCTGATGGCCAGCTCGAAGCTAGTTGGGTCATCATCTCATGATGCAATCCTCGCTCCCACTGTCATAGAGAAACCAATGTATCTCTCAGGTGGGTGAGAAAACCCTACTAGATCGGCGGAGAGGCTGAGGTTCGTTGGTCTCTACTGAATCCTTTGGTTTTATCAAATCATCTGCTGCAGTTTGTATAGCTGGAACCTTTCCAGTTCTACATTACAGACCTTGCCTCGAGGTTGTCCGAATTTTGTTTTTAGACATAGGCCGGACAACTCCAAATCTTAACTAGCTTAAGACATGGGCTCTTCCCTTTCCATATCACATATGAAATGGTAGGCAACTGATTTGATTGGAATCCTATTCAATAGGTATGCAGCTTCTCAAGTGCATAACTCCCTAAAAGGAAACAGGTAACTCAGTAGTGCTCATCATAGAGCACACCTTATCATATAGGGTGTGATTGCTCCATCCCGATTTACCATCGTGCTATGGTGTATACGGAGGAGTAATGCTGAGAGAGAATCTCATTCTCCTTTAGAATAGTCCAGGAGTTCCGTGCTCAAGTATTCTCCTCCTTGATCTCATCATAGGATATAATACTTATACCCGTATTCTGGTTCTCTACTCATCGCTTATATTCTATGAATATCTCAAAAGGTTCGGACTTGTGTTTCAACAGGAACATAGGTCTGAATCTAAAGAGATGATCAGAGAACGTAATGAAGTATAAAGAACCAGTCTTGGCATTTGTAGACTGGGGACCTACATACATCAGCATGTATCATTCCAAGAGTTTACTAACTCTTTCTCTGTTTCCAATAAACAGAGCTGTGGTCATCTTATCTTTGTGACATGACTGGCGAGTTTCACAAGATGTAAATTCAAACTAATTTAAATATGCATCTAAATGTAACTTCAGCCAGTCGGGTCGCATTGATATGACCTAGTCTACAATGCCTCAAGAAGGATTCGTTCAGTTCTGAACTCTTCCTCTTGTGTGTGTTCTGTATACAAAGAACTGTGGTTTGATTTAGAACATTAATGCTTTTAGATAACGTGCCTGAACCGATCAACTTTTGATAAAGGAAATGTTCAAAACATTATCCAACAATACAAAATTATATCCTTTCTTTTCTAACAAAGAGAGTGATATGATTTGGTATATCAGGTTCGGTATCTAACAACATTCGTTCAGAATCAATGTATTGGTAATACAGGGTGACAGTGACCGACAGACTTGGCTGCAACACTTGCCCCGTTTTCTGCCTCATGAAACTTATCACCCGTTCTCAGTTCTCTACCTTTCTGTAGCCCTATGTAACAGATTACATATCTGGGATCCTGATCCGATATCATATACCCAGGACGTAAAGGATACTGAGAAACAGTTCTGTATAATGAACAAACCCGAAGATGATGCATCAACATGCACTCTCTTCGTTTGGGCGGCACGGGAATTCTGGTAATCCCCAATTTCCTGCTCTGTCTTATAACTATTATAAGTTGGAGCGGGACCAACGTTCCCCAGCTCAGTATAACAAGCGGGTTCGGTCAATAATCCGTATTATTATCTTGATTAAGGCGTGATATGGTCGCTACCTGGAGAGAGAGAGAAGAAAACACTCAGCGTGCGCTCTGTCAAGAATAGATTGGTTATTATTTTATCTAATCAGGATGGCTCCCACTGCTTTTTATCAAATCTTCCTTCAAACCCTAAAAGGAAAGACTAGCCGGGATTAATTACACACTACAAGTTCGCCAATCTTTCAGCCAGGCCAGTGTCGGTACTTTGAGGGAGGTCCCCCGTGCTTTCGCACGAACCTAATTAATGTAAACCTCGTTTTCCCAGAGGCGTAACCCCGTTGACACCTTTCTAGACACCTACTTGATCGGCTAATTGTAATGTATAAAACTCTCCCAGGAGTAACTCTTACTCACAGCGGGTATCGGGATCCAACTATCTCATAGAAGGTATGCAATCTCATTGCAAATTTCAACACTTGAAATTCCCGATAATATTTTGCCCCTAGCATCTTATGACCTTGGCTAAGGTCAACAAATCATAAGTGCTAGCCAAGTTCAACCCGTCATTTCCCGATTGAATTAAACCCACCCGCACGACCCTTGGCTAAGGTCAACAAAGTCGCACGACTACCCTAACTCAATCGCATCATATGCTTATACAGATAAGCACTAATCAGCTACCGCACACTACGCCTTGGCTAAGGTCAACAAACGTAGCACGAATACTAACCAGTACTTATCTGAAATGACGGAGGGCTACGACGGGTTTTTCAGAAAATCCTTTGCATAATGAACTTGATATCGTTGTAGGATCGAATGAATTTTGAAATGGAGTGTTTTTGAGGCTTTTCTAGTTTTGCTAAAGGAGTCACTCCCGGTGAAGGGATCGTCGGTACTTTCCTCGTCGAATGAGGTGCGGGATATATCACATATATCACTGTGCAAAGCAAAAACACTTAAAAGCAATCAAAAGACAAACCGAGTGTGTAGCATCTGCCAGTTATTGCTAAAGGAGTCACTCCCGGTGAAGGGATCTCGGTCCTTTCCTCATCGAATAAGGTGCAGGATATATCGCATATACCGCTGTGCAAAGCAAGAACTGTAGCTACCTGTTTTATTTTGAAATTCGATTCTACAACATCTTAGGTTTCTTTTATTTCATTAATCACATTAATGAAGTCCCATCATTTAAATACCTAAACATCACAGATAAATACGACGTACACTTATGCCATCCGCATTCGCCTCGATGTCCCCTCGTGCACCGTTAGGTTAGGTAACTAACGGCAGAGCGGGGCAGGGCTAGCGCGGGTGTAAAACATAAGTAACGTCTATATAATATATCATATATACTATATACTATATCTATCACAGAACATCACATGATCACATCACAGATATCGCAGCAGGAGAAACATATGAAATATTGGATATACTAGGACGTCCGTGTTTTCAATACGAGCCAGTATAAAACACGGATTCCACGGTCGCGATGAATAGCCAAACCCACACCCCAAGACCCCTACGAGAGCGGCAAGCAACCCTACCAATTCTAGAGTTAGGAGACCCGGACTCGACTCCTCGAGTTGGTCTCCCACTGGACTCCAGAACCCGGTTACTTGTGCCCTCCTCCTTGGGTCTATCCTAGTGCGGAAAAGTAAATAATATACATCAACGGTGACAACTTCCGCAACCTGGAAGTGCCCCAATAAAAGAATATTACATACAAGTTTTTACATGAATGAAAATGAAAAACACTCATCTCACATAAAAACCCCCGGCTATTCAAATACGACGATCCAATATAACATATCCAGCAACACATAACATCACATGTCATCAACGTAAGTAAATATGCGCATCCCAATTGTCGTTGACATATAGCAACGAAACCAGCGATATCACATATTACACTTACGGTCACAGAAAAGAAAGTGTAAAACTACAACAGTTGGAATCCGCAACCACCTCAGACATCGCATGCCTGACCAAATGAATTACTTAGACATCGCATGCCTAACATTTATAAACCCCGCATTTTAGTCTCAAAATCGAAAACTCTTTTCAATATCAAGTCGGGCAATTCAACAAAATTCCCGACATCCTGATCGAATACTCGTCGCAAACTTCAGTAGGCGGCCGCACCCCCGATACCGTCGACGAAGTGCACCAAGACGGAACACCGCTACCGCGAGCACCCGAACGGATGCTTTCGGCGACGGGGTTCTCCTACAGTCACTTAGTCGGGGCTATGGCGTGAGGCTGTCTATTAAGTTTACCCGGCGAGTATCCGCGTACGCTACGTGATTGCGACGGACTTTTGATCACATCAAAATTCCGTGGCAACCGATCAAGTGAGACTAAATTGCTATATTTATAACATTCATTCAGTAATCTCATAACTTTTGTGAATTCCAATTATTGTATCCCATTCCAGATAAACAGAAAATGTTAAACTTTTCGATCGAACAATCGAACACCCAAGTTTTCCCGATATAGATCAACACATGAAATAAGTCTAACAACATTCAGTTCGTACCTCAGTACCAACGGTCCAGCCGTAGAAGGGTCAAGCCAACGCCTCACATGTGGCAGTTTAAGATGGTCACATAATCGAGTTAAGGTTTGTTGTCTTCTAGAGGGACCATCGCGTTACTTGCACTACTTAGAACGTCGTTAAACTACGGAAAATCCAACACTTGGAATTTTCCCGACAGGGGAAAAATTGGGTATTTATATCCGGTCGAACTTTTTAACATATTCTAAAAATTATCCGGAACGACACATAGACAAAGTTTGACAATCCGATCGAATGTATGAACTCCCAATACAACCCAAAATACTCAACTCTTGATTTCAGATTAAAAATTCCCAGGAAAACCAACACTGAAAAATAGGAGTTACTGTGCAAAATTCAATGGCAGATAAGACAAAAGTACGGCGGAAGGGCCGCATTAGCACGCTAATGCCGCGGTTCCGCCGCACTTTAGAAAGATCATTAGGTAATTTTTGCATCGTAATTCTTAGATTTACCTGCTGATTTTTCTGCATATTTTTAATTTGCAAAAATCCACATTTTACAAAAATGTCCAGAGAGCATTTTGGGTTTGGGTTTTCGGGTTCGTTCGTGTTTCAAAATCCGTCTAGACTTCGCCTAAGGCTCTAGCTAGGCTCTGATACCACTGTAGGGTTCCTAGGCACCCCAATGAGTTCTCACAAGGCATCGATCATGCCAAATTAAAATTTTACGGGTGCCGAGAGACCCGACTACGGATCGTTTCCTAGAAAACTAGGCGAAAAGATAACTAGTTAGCACTTAACTAAAAGTTAAACGGAAATACAACCTTTGTAGATCCGGTCCTCCACCTCCACGGCTCCGCAACGAGGTCGTCTCCGCTGTCCAAATCAAATCCGGGCTCTAGAGTCGGCTTCGTCGGAGAATGGGCAAGCTAGGTCGTCGATGTCCATGCCGAAGATGATCTACGTCGAGGCATCGCTAGATCAAGCTCACAACTTCACCAAGTCATAAAACTTGTGAAGTAAACACACTCTACTACTTGGCAAGAGGTAGAGGATGAAGAAATAGGAAGTGGGTAGACTTTAGAATCGGATTTCTCACTCATTTCCATCACTTGCCATTGATGGGGCAAGCTTTCTTCACTTGAAGAATTAAGAAGAAGAAGGAAATTGTTATGATAAGTTATATGAAAAAGAAAAGAAAATGAATTCTTATTATAAAATTAACCATGGTCAAGTGTAGAGACTAAACTAGGGTTAATGGGAATGGTTAGGGTTAAGGATGAGATAAGAATGGTTGACTTGAACACAGTTTCATGAAGCTTCAACTAAAGAACAAAATTAGCCACCATTCTTTTCTCTTTTCTTTTATTCATTTATCAAAAATAAAAAGGATAATTAAATAAGATAAATGAATAACAAATAATAAACCCTAACCATTTCATTAACCAAGGTTTAATACTTTACACTTAACCAAAAAGGATGTATCATCAAACATGATACAAGCAAGTGCACAAAATCATATCACATATATAATGCGCACACCCGAGTGAGAAAATCCATCTAAAGTGAACCAATATTAGTTAATGCAAAGTAATATATCAAATATATAATTATACATTAAATCATTAAATCAACACTTGATTTAACGATCCGGTCATATCGCATATAACCGGCTAATATCCAATGTGTCGATTTATCGAATCAATCCTTGATTCGATAACTAGGTTATATCGCATACAACCATTCGACACATTCATCGCGAGAATAGAATACTGTATCACATACACGCATTATTCTCGGTCCCGCACATATCTCATATGCGCTCCTATTTCGTTTCGCTTGAGCCAGGAAACCTCTGTGTAGGACTCTAAAGACTCGTCAATACGCCGGCAGCAGATGATGATCATATCAAACACCCACAAGCCGCAAGCGGTCTGCTAAACGTAACGGCCACCCGGGTATTGAGCGATCTGAAGATCGACGAGCAAGCCCGCTCACACTCCAGTGAATCCGACCAGTAACACTACCGTACAGTCCGGTCTGATCGTCTGATATGTCGCATATCTCGCCTAGGGGTGGTAAACGTCAGACCCCAATAGCTCGATAAGTCGTGTCGATATGAGGTCTATAACTGTTCGAGAAACTACTGGTAACACTTACCAGTAAATCTCAGCAACCCTGGCCAGGGATTTCCTGTTATAGCCAATCGAACACAGCGCAACATCAACCCCCCTATACCCGGAGAGACGAATCCCCTCCTATCGCTCATTGCCTCCATGTGACTCGGGACTGTACCCAAAAACCACCGTTTTGCACGCCCTCTTGGACGTGGTAAGATGGAAATCAAAGCACAGTGGGAACCACACAAGACTCTATGACGATCTCGGGTCAACAGACTACTCTGTACCAGTGTCACCAGAGAACTGCCATCTGACGTGAGGTATAATACCATCTGGGGGTTCTCGGCGAGTCCGTCCAGTGTACCCAGTCTCTACTGAGCACCCGTATATCATCTCCGATGTCAAACACCAATGGATATGGGATCATCCATCGCCCATCTGTATGGGTCGAGAAGGTATACGCTAGTCTACTCTGGTATATCGATGCCCCGTCTCGATACACCCACGACTAGGGACTTTGAAGGATGTACTTATGGACTACCATGTCCCCACTAGTATGATCCGCATCATAGTCCAGGTAGTCAAATACACATCCTAAGGGCTTTACCAACATGTAACAGAGAGACAATCAGTATACACGTTAAGGTAAAGAGCAACCAGATAGCATACTATCATGTCGAGCAAGAAAGTCCTCCCCATATATGTCCCAGCATCCACTACAATATACATCCTATGTACAGTAATGGCCTCTAGGGCATACATATAACTAACACATCTGAAGCAAAGTCCAAAGTCCATACTTTGTTGGTGCACATGGACTCCATTTCGGTCCGCATTGCATCTAGCCATCGTACCGAGTCGCTGCTCTGGATGGCCTGCTGGAAGCTAGTAGGTTCATCATCATCTATGACGCAATCCTCTCTATCCCCATCTATGAGAAAACCGTAGTATCTCTCAGGCGGATGAGACGACCTACTACTCCTGCGGAGGGGTGCGGGAATGTCCTGTTCTTCTTGAACTACTGGTTCTACCAAACTTTCAGTAGTAGTTTGTGGTTCTGGAATTTCTTCCAGTTCTATTTCGCTCCCACTTATTTCCTTTTCTAAAAACTGATATTCTAGAAAATGGGCATTACGAGAAACAAAAACCTTTTGTTCCTCTGCGTAATAAAATAGATACCCCTTGGAGTTCTTTGGATATCCTACAAACTTACACTTTACTGATCGTGCCTCGAGCTTGTCCACATGCTGCTTTTTAACAAAAGCTGGACATCCCCATATCTTCAGATACTGAAGATAGGGTTTCTTCCCACTCCACATCTGATATGGCGTGGTAGGCACAGTCTTGGTAGGAACCATGTTCAAAAGATAAGCCGCTAATTCTAGCGCATAACCCCAGAAAGATCGCGGTAACTCAGCATTACTCATCATGGAATGTACCATATCCAATAGGGTTCGATTCCGTCTCTCCGATACACCGTTATGCTGTGGAGTGTATGGAGCAGTAAGCTGAGAGAGAATTCCTTTCTCTTTTAGGTAACCTAGGAACTCGGCACTTAAGTATTCACCACCTCGATCAGATCTTAGTGTCTTGATACTTTTGCCGGTTTGGTTTTCTACTTCATTCTTATACTCTTGGAATTTCTTAAAAGCCTCGGATTTATGTTTCATCAGATAAATGAATCCGTACCTTAAGTAATCATCCATAAAAGTAATGAAATAGGAAATACCACCTCTTGCATGTGTAGACATTGGACCGCATACATCGCTGTGTATGAGTCCTAAGAGCTCGCTCGCTCTTACTCCATGTCCAGTGAATGGAGTCTTTGTCATCTTTCCTTTGAGACATGATTGACAAGTGGCATAAGTTTGATATTCGAACGAGTCCAAATATCCTTCTCTATGTAACTTAGTCAACCTTGTCTCATTAATGTGACCTAGTCTACAATGCCATAAGAAAGCTTTATTTAAATCTGGAGATTTTCTTTTTAGTGTGTTCTGGACATTGAAAATTTGGAGTTGGTTTAAGACATATATACCGTTATCCAGCGTACCGGACCCAATCAAACTATGATTAAGGTGGATGTTAACAACATCACTGACAAACGTGAAATCATAACCTTTATTTGATAACAAGGAAACTGATATGATATTACACATTAAGCTAGGTACACAAAACCAGTTATGTAAAACCAAAATGTGTCCACTCGTCAATCCCAGGTGATAATCCCCTATGGACACAGCTCCCACGCTAGCTCCGTTAGCAACCATCAGGGTCATATCACCATCCTTCAGCACTCTACGGTTTCTCAGTGCCTGTAATGAATTGCATATAAGAGATCCTGATCCGGTATCCAATACCCAGGAAGTAGAGTTGATTGACAGACAATTCTCAATTACAAACGCACCTGAAGTCGAAACCACAGCTTGCTTCGGTTCCTGGTTCTTGGCGTTCCACGCCTTGCAATCTTTCTTCCAGTGCCCTTTCCTATGACAATGGAAGCACTCATCCTGGGCCACTACTGGTACCGCAAACTTTTTCTTTCCCTTCGCTCCCACCTTACTAACACCTCCTCTAGGTTTGGTGGCGGCCTTCTTCTTCCTTCCTTTGGCCCTAGCCTTGGACCCGAAAGAAGAAGCACCGATAACAAACATAGCGGGTGTTTCGTTTGCCTTCTTCAAGGTGCCATCTGCACTCCTCAACATGTTAAGGAGTCCCGGAAGTTCAACTTCTTTTCTTTGAATGTTGAAATTCAGAATAAACTGGGCGTAGGTGGAAGGAAGGGACTGGAGAATAAGGTCTGTATAGAGCTCATTATCCAAAGTCGTCCCAAGGTCTGCGAGCTCTTCTATATTGCCAATCATCTTTAGGACATGTTCTCCTACCGATGATCCGACGGCCAATCTCACTCGAAACAAGTTCTTAGAGGTCTCGTATCTTTCTATACGAGATTGCTCTCCATAAAGTTCCTTTGTATGGAGAAATATGGCATCAAGATCCATATCCTCGTGCCTTCTCTGATGTTCATTGTTCATCGAGGCAAGCACGATGCACTTGGCCTTCGCGCAATCATACTCCCAGCTTTTGCGGATTTCCTTATCCGCATTACTAGATTTGGGACCTGGGACTGCAGGTGCCTTAGCGGTGAGGACGTACCCCAATTTGTCATAGGTCAAAGCCATTTTGACATTCCGCAGCCAATCTTTATAGTTTGGCCCTGTTAATATATTTTTCTCTAAAAGTAACTTAAGTCCAGTCATTTTCAGGGTCGCTGCAAGTAGGAGAGAGAGAAGAAACACTTTAGCATGATGCTCTTGCAAGTTTAGAGTGGTTTTTAATTTATCTAAACTGGATGGCTCCCACTGTTTCTCGAATCCTTCCTCAAACCATAAAAGAAGAATTAGCCAGGACTATTCTCACTGTACAATACTTGCTTAACCGTTCAGCCTGGCCGGTGTCGGTACTTCGAGGGAGGTTTTCCAACGCTTTCGCGAAGTTCCTTAATTAAATAACCTCTTTTCTCTGGGGGCGTAAACCCGCTGACACCTTTCTTAACACCTACTTGGTTTATAGTATTGATCGTTAAGTGACGAATCTCCTGATGAGTAGCATATACTCACAGTAGGATCGGGATCCAAATATCATCGTATGATAATGTTGAAAGAATCCTACCAACATTCATCAAACTCCAAATGGTATGCATCTCTTTGCAAATTTCAGTTTCTTTAGAAATTCCCGATATAAATTTTTGCCCCATGCTCTTATGACCTTGGCGTTAGTCAAAATGTCATAAGTCACATGTCAAGTTCTACCCATCATTATCTTGTTAATTTGAACCCATCCGTACATATCCTTGACGTTGGCCAAAATGATAATACGACTGTCCCAAACTAACTCATCTATCTATGTAACAAATGAATACCCAGCAGCTACCAAACACTATTCCTTGGCGTTGGTCAAAATACATAGCTTGAATACTACTGAATACCCAAATGAAATGACGGAGGGCTACGAATGGTTTTGGCGAAACCGTGAACGTAGTGAACTTGATATTGTAGGGTTACTAGGCATACTAAGGAGGCTCTACAAGGCATCGACCATGCCGGATTAAAATTTTCTATGTGCCGAACAACCCTTAGGAAGATCGTTAACTAGAGTTTAGGCGAAACTAAATGAAAGTAAATCACATTTACACTAAGTGAATGGAAATACAACCTTTGTAGATCCGGTCCACCACTTCTTTAGCTCCGTGATGACGTCCCTTCGCTGCGATCACCGGGATCCCGGACTCTAGCGATGGTTTCGTCGGGGAAATGAGTGGGCTAGGTCGTTGACTTCGATGCCGAAAATGATCTACGTCGAGGCAACTCTAACTTAAGCTCCATTTTCACTAGGTCATGAAACTTGTGAAGAAAACACCCAATACAACATGGCAAGTGGTAGAGGATGAAGAAATAGGAAGTGGGTTCACTTTGGATTTGGATTTCTCACTTGATTTCAACACTTGAAATTTTCTAGCAAGGTTTTCTTTTCTTCATCAAGAAGAAGAAGAAGAAGAAAAGAATATCAATCATAATAAAAATGAAAAATCAAGTGAAGACTTATCATAATGCAACCATGAGTGAGGCTAACACATGTAGAGAATAAACTAGGGTTTAGGTGTAATGGTTAGGTTAAGGAAAAAACAAAATGGTAAAGACTTTCAAAGCTTCATGAAGCTTCATGAATAAAACAAAGCAAGCCTCCATTTTATTTTTGCCAAAATGAATAAAGAAAATAAATAAAACAAATTAAAACCTAACCATTAACCTAAAGATGGTTTAAAGCAAACATACACCCAAGTTTGCATGTATCATCAAACATGATACAATCAAGTGCACAAAAATATATCACATATACTACTTGTGCACTTCAAGTGAGAAAATCCATCTTAAGTGAACAATACTAGTCAACGTAAAGTAATATATCAAATATATAATTATACATTTAATCATTAAATCAATACTTGATTTAATGATCCGGTCATATCGCATATAACCGACTAATATCAAGTATATCAATGTATCGAATCAACATTTGATTCGATAACCCGGCTATATCACATATAACCGTCCGATGATACAAATCGCGAGAATAGAATACAGTATCACATACTGGTATTATTCTCGGTCCCGCACATATCTCATATGTGCTCCTATTTCATTTCGCTTGAGCCAGGAAAGCTCTGTGTAGGACTCTAAAGACTCGTCAATACGCCGGCAGCAGGTGATGATCATATCAAACACCCACAAGCCGCAAACGGTCTGCTAAACGTAACGGCCACCCGGGTATTGAGCGATCAGAAGATCAACGATCAAGCCCGCTCACACTCCTGTGAATCCAACCAGTAACACTTACCGTACAGTCCGGTCTGTTCGTATGATATGTCGCATATCTCGCTTAGGGGTGGTAAACGTCAGACCCCAGTAGCTCGATAAGTCGTGTCGATATGAGGTCTATAACAGTTCGAGAAACTACTGATAACACTTACCAGTAAGTCTCAACAACCCTGGCCAGGGATTTTCGGTTATAGCCAATCGAACACAGCACAACATCAACTCCCTATACCGGGAGAGACGAATCCCCTCCTATCGCTCATTGCCTCCATGTGATTCGGGACTGTACCCAAAAACCACCGTTTTGCACGCCCTCTTGGACGTGGTAAGGTGGAAATCAAAGCACAGTGGGAATCACACAAGACTCTATGACGATCTCGGGTCTACAGACTAACCTGTACCAGTGTCACCAGAGAACTGCCATCTGACGTAATGTATAATACCATGTGGGAGTTCTCGGCGAGTCCGTCCAGTGTACCCAGTCCCCACTGAGCACCCGTACACCATCCTTGATGTCAAACACTGATGGATATGGGATCATCCATCGCCCATCATATGGGTCAAGATGCGTATACGCTAGTCTACTCTGGTGTATCGATGCCCTGTCTCGATACACCCTCGACTAGGAACAGTTATAGGAAGTACTCGTCGACTGCCGTGGCCCCACTAGTATGATCTCATCATAGTCCCAGTAGTCGAGTACATATCCTAAGGGCTTTACCAACATGTAACAGAGAGACAATCAGTGTACACATTAAGGTAAAAGGTAACCAAATAGCATACTATCATGTCGAGCAAGAAAGTCCTCCCTATATATGTCCAAGCATCCACTACAATATACATCCTATGTATAGTAATGGCCTCTAGGGCATACATATAACTAACAGATATGACCGAAGGAACCTGATAGCTTTTAAAAGGAGTGGTTAAAGTTCCGCAATTAAAAATATCATCTGTTTTAAAATAACCGAGTGGTTTCTTTTAAATTATTCCAACGATTCAACTTTTGGTTTATTTTCTTTGCATTAGTAATAATGCGTCCCATCATTAACCTATCATTGCAGAAAACAACGAAAATACAACGTCCTCTTATGCCATCCGCATTCGCCACTGGGTCCCGTCATCACCCGTTAGGTTACTTAACTAACGGCAGAGCGGGGGCTGGGCTAGCGCGGGTGTAAAACATAAGTGACGTCTAAATAGCTATCATATATAGATATTGTACATTCGTCAGATGCAATAATAGGCATTCCAGATCACAGATGAACATTATTGGATATACAGGCAATCCGCGTTTGTTTTGAGCCTGCAACAAAAGACGGATTACACAGTTGTGATGAATAGCCATTACCCCATCCTAGACCCCTACGGGTACGGCAAACTACCCGCCAAGTGCCTGAAGTGAAGCGGTCTCCCTCAACAACGTGAGTATGCCACTAAATACTTCAAAGTACCTGGTAGTTTGTGCACCCCACCTTGGGTCTATCCTAGGAGCAAAAACAGTAAAATGAAATAATACAACGGTGGCTACAACCGCAACCTGGATGTGCCCTGCAAAATAATATTACAACATATTACATTTACTTTGAATGAATGAATGTAACAACCCATCACAAACCCCGTCTAATCATCACAACAGTCTAATACAGTTCATAACCACAAACAGTAAAAACCATTACGGAAATGTGCAACCCCCTGCTAACCGACATACTAGCAGTTATGGGAGGTTTACGAACACATTATACAATCACAGATATAATCAAATTAGCAAACATCGTAAGATTTCGATCGAGCAAACACTTTAGATTCTACTCCAAAACTTCTCTGTGCACCTGAGACTTGAGCAGAAAAATAAACTTTCCAGAAAACACAAAAATATCACAGAAGAGTTACTGGAGCAAACTGGGTTGAATCGGCTTCAACGGCCGCGGATCCGCGGCGGATCGGTGGGATCGGCCGCGGTTCCGCGGCTGTTTGGCCGATTCAGGAACCCATTTTTCTTCAGTAACCTTATAATTCCTTTCTTGTTATTTTAGAGGTCCCTGAAAAATTTTTAGGGCCTGTTTTAAAATCGACAGAAACTCAGTGATATCAATGTTTTTTCCGGTTCGTTTTGCGTTCGAAATTCATACGACTTTGCTAATGAGTTAATTATTGTTTAGCGAGGCTCTGATACCACTGTAATTCGATGTACAACACCCCACGACTTGCGGGGAGGCGGAAAATTGAAAAACAATCTTGTTCTTTGCATAAACATCGACTAACCAAGAATCTTTGCTAAACTATAACTAACAAGAAACATAGAAGTTGTAAACTACTATGATAAGTGATTATACCTAATGAACCGTGTCCTTCTCCTTTTCGTTATCCACGTCCTTCTCGGCCTCCTCCACGTAATAGATGATCCACTCGAGAGCTATACTCTAAGCTTCACCTCTAACTTGAGGTAACTAGGTTTCTTAAAGTGCTAATCTAAGCAACCTAGGTGATATAGAGAAGGGTTATGGATTAAATAGTCTATTCTAATCCTTGGTCTCAACACATGAGAGGGGAGGATTAGGGTTTGAAGAGAGAGAGCTTGAGGAGAGAGAAGGTGAGCAAGAGAATGAGAAGAGATAATGAACTCATTTGAATATATGAAGCATAATGTTTTATGAAATAAATAAATTAAATCATTTAACAACCATGCTTCATTCATTCATATGAGTGATTCATCTCATGAGTCATTAGATTAATAAATGATGCATTAACTCCATGGATGAATCACACAAATGAGTCATTAACACAATAAATGCAAATGCCACCTTAACCCTCAAGTCACCATCCTTCTAGAAGCTTCTCGCGAAATTACGAGAACGCCCCTCCTATCCGTGAAAACACGGAAAAACTTTAGACTGTATAAATCCAATAACCCGTTACTAGAATCTGGCTTAAACCAAAGCCGGCTAGTAAAAACTGTCCGAATGTCGTACGTGCGTAAACACAAGTATGCGTCCGAACCCTTGTTGTAAAACCATACGACCTCTATATCGTTTCGCCTGGAGTAGGGAAACTCTCTGTGTGGGACTCTAAAGACTCGACTACTACGCTGGCAGTGGGTTTAACCACAGACCGCAAGCGGCACTAGCTGTACGTAACGGTCCCCAGGTAGATGTCGATAAGAAGGCCGATGAGGAAACCCATCCGAACTCCTACTGAGCCTGATGTGACAATCTCCGTACAGTCCGGTCTGTTCGTCTAAGACTATCGCATATCGGGCCTAGGGGGCGGCAAGCGTCAGTCCTCTAATAGCGGTATAAGTCGTGTCGGAGCGTAGCCCATTACACCCTAAGAAACAACTGGAACCTACCAGTAAATCTCGCTTGCCCTGGCCAGGGATTTTGCGTAATGGCTCTCTGATACAGCGCGATATCAACTCCCAATACCAGGAGAGACGAATCTTGTCTAACCGCCACTGCCTCCAAGTGCATAGGACTGCACCCAACTGCTACCTGTTTGCACGACTCCTTTGAGCCGTGGTAGGGTAGCAATTTAAGAACAGTGGGACACACTCGAGGCGAAGTAGCAGTGTCAAGTCTGCGGACTATGCTGTACTCATGTCACCTGGGAACTGTTAACTGACGACGGGTATAATACCAACCAACAGTTCCCCGTGAGTCCTGTCCAGTGTACCCGTAACCCAACGAGCACCTGCATACTATCTCCAGTACGACGTACTGATGGCTGTGGGACAGACCATCTCCCCAACTGGGATGAGAAGCGTACACACTAGTCTACTCTGGAGTATCGATGCCCTGTCTCGATAATCCTATGACTAGGGACCTGAAAAAGGATGTGCTTGTAGACTACCCAGCCCCCACTAGTGTGACTGCCATCACAACGCTGGTAGTCAAGCAAGATCCTAAGAGCTCTATCAATACGTATACTCACATATTAAGATAGATAAAACCAAGTAGCATACTACCATGTTTAGCAAGACTGTTATATAACTGTGAATATCCCAAGCTTCCATTAAGTAATATACAAGCTAGTATGATACAATAATGGCCCCTAGGGCATATACACTAACAGCTACAACCCACTCGGTTTGTCTTTTGATTGCTTCTATAATTTTTGTTTTGCATAGTGGTATTTGTGAAATATCTTGCACCTTATTCGATAAGGAAAGAGCCGAGATCCCTTCACCGGGAGTGACCTCTTTAGAAAAACTAGTAAAGGTCTCAAAAACACTCCTTTTAAAATTCACTCGATTCTACAACGATATCAAGTTCATTACGCAAAGGGTTTTCTTAAAAACCTGACGTAGCCCTCCGTCATTTCAAATAAGTATTATTTAGTATTCGTGCTGCGCTTGTTGCCCTTTGTCAAGGCGTAGTGTGCGGTAGCTGACTAGTGCTTATCTGCTTAAGCATATGATACGATTATATTATGGTAGTCATGCGACCTTTTTGGCCTTTGTCAAGGGTCGTGCGGGTGGGTTTAATTCAATCAGGGAATGACGGGTTGAACTTGACTAGCATCCTATGGTTTGTTGGCCTTTGTCAAGGTCATAGGAGCTTAGGGGCAGGGAATTATCGGGAATTTCAAGTGTTGAAATTTGCAATGAGATTGCATACCTTCTATGAGATAGTTGGATCCCGATACCCACTACAAGTAAGAGTTACTCCTGGGAGAGTTTTACACATTATAATTAGCCGATCAAGTAGGTGTCTAGAAAGGTGTTAACGGGGTTACGCCTCTGGGAAAACGAGGTTTATTTTAATTAGGTCCGTGCGAAAGCACGGGGAACCTCCCACAAAGTACCGACACTGGCTTGGCCGAAAGATTGGCGATCTTATAAGGTGTAATTAAACCCGGCTAGTCTTACCTTTTAGGGTTTGAAGGAAGATTTGACTAAAACAGTGGGAGCCATCCTAATTAGATAAAATAATAACCAATCTAATCTTACAAGAGCGCACGCAGAGTGTTTTGTTCTCTCTCTCCCTCCTGGTAGCGACCATTTCATGCCTTAATCAAGATAATAATATGGATGCATTGACCGAACCTGCTTATTATACTGAGCTAGGAAACATTGGTTCCGCTCTATTTTATAACTGTTATAAGTCCGAGCAGAAAATAGGGGAATATCCGGATTCCCATGCCACCCAATCGAGGATTAAGCATGTTGATGTATATTCTTCGGGTGTGTTCGTTACCGAGAACTCTTTCTCAGTATTCTTTACGTCCTAGGTATGAGATACCGGATCAGGATCCCGCATATGTAATATGTTACATGGGCTACAGAAAGGTAGAGAACCGAGAATGGGTGATATGTCTCTAAGTGTGAGAGAATGGTGCAAGTGTTGCAGCCAAATCTGTTGGCAAATATCACCTTGTATTACCAAATGGTAAATACATTGATTCTGAATGGATGTTATTACATACCGAACCTGATATACAATATTACATCAGTTTCTTTATTAAGTTAAAGAAGGATATAATTCTGTATTGTGAATAATGTTGTGAACATATTCACGAATCAAGAGTTGATTCGATCATGCACGTTATATAATAGCGTACACGTTCTAAATCAAACCATAGTTCAAAGTATATAGAACACACACAAGAGGACTAGTTCAAAAATGAACGAATCCTTCTTGTGGCATTTTAGACTAGGTCATATCAATACGACACGACCAGCTAAGTTACATAAGGATGAATATGAGAATCTGTTCGAATTTTCATCTTATGATACTTGCCAGTCTTGTCTCAAAGGTAATATGACCAATACTTCGTTTACTGGAAACAGAGAAAGAGTTACTGAACTCTTGGGACGCATACCTGATGATATGGTCCTATGTCTACAAATGCCAAGGTTGGTTCTTGATACTTCATTACATTCATCGACTATCTTTCAAGATTCAGACATGTGTTCCTGTTGAAACACGAGTCTGAAACTTTTGAGAAATTCAAGGAATGTAAGTTTGAAGTTGAGAACCGGACGGGTGGAAGTATTAAAATCCTTCGATGTGATCGAGGAGGAGAATACTTAGGCATGGAATTCCTGGATTATTTAAAGTAGAATGTGATTCTCTTTCAGCTTACTCCTTCGAGTACACCACAATACAACGGTTAATCGGGGTGGAGGTATCGCACCCTATGAGATATGGCACACTCTATGATGAGTACTGCTGAGTTACCTGTTTCCTTTTGGTGTTATGCGCTTGAGAAGCTGCATACCTATTGAATGGCGTTTCATTTAAATCAGGGCCTACCACTACATATGAGATATGGTGTGGGAAGAGACCATGTCTTAAACGAGTTAAGATATATGGTTGTCCGGCCTATGTTGAAAGGCAGAATCCGGACAAGCTCGAGGCAAGGTCAGTTTTGTACAAGTTTGTTAGGATATCCCGAACATTCGCAAGGGAATATCTTCTACCACTCTGAGGAGCAAAAGATATTTTGTTTATCAGCATGCTACCTTTTTAGAAAAGGAATTTCTTATGAAGAAATTAGTGGTCATAAGGTAGAACTGGAAGGAGTTCCAGCTAGACAAACTAACAGCTGATGATTTGGTGAAACCAAAGGATTCAATAGTCTCCAACGAACCTCAGCCTCTCCATGAATCTGGTAGGGTTCCTCATCCACTTGAGAGATACTACGGTATTCTTGGTGACAGTGGAAGCGAGGATTGCATCATGGTAGATAATGGCCTAAGTAGGTTCAAGCAGGCCATCACGAGTGGGGACTCTGTGTAAAGGCTGGATGCTATGCGATCAAAGATGGAATCCATGTACACCAACAAAGTATGACTTTGACTGTTGCACCTAAAGGGAGCAAAAAGATCTTAAGAAGATTCTTGGTATAAATGGAAAAGTTGAGACTTTCAAAGCTATGCTTAAGTCCATCAGGATTAATACGCGCATCGCGGAGTTGGAACATCTGTTTTGATATGGTAGTCAAAGAGTTTGACTTCATCAAAATGGTAGATGAACCTTGTATATACAAGAAGGTTGTAGAGAGTAAGGTTGTCTTTCATGTATTGTACGTAGATGACATACTCTTGATAGGAAATGGTTTCCTATGCTACATTCGGTCAAGCTCCTCTTATCACGGAGATTCTCAATAAAAGAACTGGATGATACCTACTACATCTTATGGATTATGATCTATGGTGATAGATCTAAGTGGATATTGGGAGTGTCCCAAATCCAGGTATATTGACACCATACTAAAGGGGTTTAGTATGGAGGATTCTAAGCGTGGTGGTTCGCCTACTTACTAAGGAATCACTCTCTCCAAAAAGAAGTCTTCCACGACTGATTTGGAGAGAGCTCACGTACAATGGATAACTTATGCTTCGGCAGTAGGCTCTATTAGAGTATGCGATGTTATGTACCAGACCAGATATAGATGACTCACTAGCTGTAGTGATCAGGAATCAATCGGATCTTAGGAGAATCACTGGAAAGCTGTGGAGGACATTCTTAAGTACTTGAG